>CM053026.1:245655285-246855285 GCA_028564925.1 Lithobates sylvaticus
AAAAAAAAAAAAGGCCAGTAACTATGGACTATCACACTCTGGTTGATGGACTATGTATTATTAGTGGATAACCCCCATTACTCATAAAAGTATGTAACATCCCATTTAAAGTTCAGGATGAATGTCTTTCTGGTATTAAAGGTAAAGATCAAGAAAACTTCTTTCTTACATAATATTCTAAACTTATCTCCACCTCTTTTGGGTATAACTATTTTCTCTACCCCTTGTATGCATAAACTGGTCACATCTTTGTTGTGACACTCATTCCAATGTTTAGCCACATTGGTCGAGTGGTTTTTCTGAATGTTATAAAGATGATCGTGTAAACAATCTCTCAGTCTACGGATTATACGGCCCACATACTGTATAGAACATGATTCACATGTAATAATGTATACCAAATACTTGGTGTTAACTATTGATAAATGACATTTTTATAATCTTTGTTAGTAACCATAGAGTGAATTGTATCCCCTATTTTAATATGTGGCCAACATGGACATCCTCCACCTCCACAACGGAAAGAACCTTTAAACAGTGTTGATGCTGTATTTTACTAGTATATAGACTTGGGGACAGAGTTCTACCCAAAGTTGGGGCCCTACGAGAAACCGTTTTAATGGATAGAATTTGTGCATACACAGAGTCATTGAATAGAATGGGAAGATACTTCCTAATGGTGCATTCAACCTTGCCAAACTCAGCACTAAAATGGGTGGAGAATGAGGGAATACAGATGAGGGGCAATTTCCCTTTATTCTTATTTTTATTGTCACCAAGCAAAACACCCCTTGTAGTGTCGTTGGCAATATTGATTGCCCGATCTAAAACGGATTCAGAATATCCTCTATTTTTGAAGTGCTGTTTCATACTTAGAGATTCTGACTGAAACACAGAGTCCTCACTGCATATACGCTTATGTCTTAGAAATTGCCCTACCAGTATACCTTTGATGGTATCTTTAGGATGACCAGAATCTGCTCTTAATAAAGTGTTAAAATCTAGTGGTTTTCTATATAGCTTGGACACTATCTTCTCACCTTCACCTACCAAAGTGACATCCAGGAAGTCTATAGACTCGGTTCACACTGCGTGCCGATGCGGCTCACGGCAGGGGTCCTGTGCGTCCTGGTTTACCATTTCAGGTCTAATTTCAGCCCAAATTTTGGGCTGAATTCGGACCTGAAATGGACCAAAAGATGCACAGGGCTCCTGTGCAAATTCGCACCAAAGCCGCATTGGAGATATGTGAACCGGCTCCATAGAGAGCCAGTCACAATCTCCTGCTATTGTGAATTAGATTCGAAATCCCACATCCAATTCGCAATGGTGTGAACCCGGCCTGAGACTCCATGTTGCCTCTAAAACATGGATTAAGGTCATTGTCGTTAAGGTATATGAGCCAATCGTCTATACTTCCCACTTCTTTATTGCAAATAAAGAGCAGATCATCAATGAAGCAACGACATGTTTTTTATAATTGGATGATAGGGATAATTAGCCCCAAAAATGGTAGTCTTCTCCCACCAACCCAATGTAAAGATTGACCAGAGTGGGTGAGAGCTTAGCACCCATAGAGGCTCCGCATTTTTGGAGGTAGTCCCCAATGAATATAAAGTAATTGTGAGTTAGCAAAAATTCTAATCTTAGTAAGATAAACTTCTGATTAAGGATGAGCCCGGTGTTCGATTCGAACCCATGTTCGAATCGAGCACCGGGTGTTCGCTCGCTCGGCGAGCCCAGAACTATTGGGGCCGCTCGCATCAAATTCGTGTGATGCGAGCGGCCCCGCAATGCATTGCGGCCCGCGCAGTGCAATGCTGGCTGATGATTGGCCAAGCATGCACTGTGACCCCGCATGCTTGGCCAATCACAGCGCCGGCAGCGAGGAGAGCCATAATTGGCTACAGGCAGGATGCCTGTAGCCAATTATAGCTCAGGGGCTTTAGTACATGCCCCACGGTATAAGAGGCCGCCGCGCCGGCGGCCTCGCATATTATGTTTCAGACAGTGTCAGCGTGTCAGTGTGCTGCTGACTGCTGACAACAATATGTGCTTTATTTCTGGGGATATGTGTGTGCATGCTGTTAGAACAGCATTGCAGTATCACATCTGGGGGGTGTCTATAGGTGGCCTGTGAAGGAGGGCAGGTTTCCTGTGCTTAGAACTTTCCCTGCAAAAAAGTGTCATTTTTGCAGGAAGAAAGCTATTTAAATCACTCGCGGCTAATGAATTGATGGCTCCTGTAACACAGAGAGCTGTCATTCATTAATAAAAAAAAAAAAAAAAAGCGTAGGGGTCCCCCCAAATTCAATAACCAGGCCCTTCAGGTCTGGGATGGATATTAAGGGGAACCCCAGCCAAAAAAAAAATGGCGTAGGGTCCCCCTCAAAATCCATACCAGACCCTTGAGGTCTGGTATGGATTTTAAGGGGAACCCTAGCCAAAAAAAATGGCGTGGGGTCCCCCTCAAAATCCATACCAGACCCTTATCCGAGCACGCAACCTGGCAGGCCGCAGGAAAAGAGGGGGGACGAGAGCGGCCCCCCCTCTCGCCTGAACCGTACCAGGCCACATGCCCTCAACATTGGGAGGATGCTTTGGGGGTCTAAGACCCCTAAAGCACCTTGTCCCCATGTTGATGAGGACAAGGGCCTCTTCCCCACAACCCTGGCCGGTGGTTGTGGGGGTCTGCGGGGGGGGGCTTATCGGAATCTGGAAGCCCCCTTTAACAAGGGGACCCCCAGATCCCGGCCCCCCCCTGTGTAAAATGGTAAGGGGGTACAAAAGTACCCCTACCATTTCACCAAAAAAGTGGCAAAAATGGTAAAAATGACAGGAGACAGTCTTTGACAATTCCTTTATTAAAATCTTCTTTCTTCTTTCTTCATCCTTCGGTTTCTTCATCTTCTCCTTCCTTCATCTTCTTCCATCTTCTTCTTCCATTTTCTTCTTCCTCCGATCCGCTTCTTCTTGCGCTGGTCTTCTCGTCCTTCTCGTCCGGCATCTTCTTCCGTCGGCGTCGGCGTCGGTGTCGGTGTCTCTGTCTCTTCTTGGGCCGCTCCGCGCAATGGGAGGCTCCCGCTGTGTGAGGCTCCGCTCCGTCTGACAGGTCTTTTATAATGGAGGGCACCTGGTGACCCCGCCCCCTCAGGGACGTCATGGGGAATTCCATGATGGCTTTCCCCATGACGTCAGAGGGGGGCGGGGTCACCAGGTGCCCTCCGTTTTAAAAGACCTGTCAGATGGAGCGGAGCCTCACACAGCGGGAGCCTCCCATTGCGCGGAGCGGCCCAAGAAGACACCGACACCGACGCCGATGCCGACGCCGACGGAAGAAGATGCCGGACGAGAAGGACGAGAAGACCAGCGCAAGAAGAAGCGGATCGGAGGAAGAAGAAAATGGAAGAAGAAGATGGAAGAAGATGAAGGAAGGAGAAGATGAAGAATCCGAAGGATGAAGAAAGAAGAAAGAAGATTTTAATAAAGGAATTGTCAAAGACTGTCTCCTGTCATTTTTACCATTTTTGCCACTTTTTTGGTGAAATGGTAGGGGTACTTTTGTACCCCCTTACCATTTCACACAGGGGGGGGCGGGATCTGGGGGTCCCCTTGTTAAAGGGGGCTTCCAGATTCCGATAAGCCCCCCGCCCGCAGACCCCCACAACCACCGGCCAGGGTTGTGGGGAAGAGGCCCTTGTCCTCATCGACATGGGGACAAGGTGCTTTAGGGGTCTTAGACCCCCAAAGCATCCTCCCAATGTTGAGGGCATGTGGCCTGGTACGGTTCAGGCGAGAGGGGGGGCCGCTCTCGTCCCCCCCTCTTTTCCTGCGGCCTGCCAGGTTGCGTGCTCGGATAAGGGTCTGGTATGGATTTTGAGGGGGACCCCACGCCATTTTTTTTGGCTAGGGTTCCCCTTAAAATCCATACCAGACCTCAAGGGTCTGGTATGGATTTTGAGGGGGACCCTACGCCATTTTTTTTTTTTTTTTTTTGGCTGGGGTCCCCCTTAATTATCCATCCCAGACCTGAAGGGCCTGGTTATTGAATTTGGGGGGACCCCTACGCTTTTTTTTTTTCATTTTTTTTATTTTTTTTATTTTTTATCAATGACTTTTTTTTATGAATGAGTTTCAATGAATCACTGTTCTCTGTGTTACGGGATCCGTGAATTAACATTAGCCGCGAGTGATTTTAAATAGCTTTTTTACTTTCAAAAATGACACTTTGCGCAGAGACAGTTCTAAACACGGGAAACATGCGCCCCTTTACAGGCATACTATAGACACCCCCCAGGTACGAAATTTAAAGGAATATTACACTTTTATTGTTTCAATTTAAGCATTATTAAAATCACTGCTCCTGAAAAAACGGCCGTTTTTAAAAAAAAAATTTGCATTGATACATGTCCCCTGGGGCAGGACCCAGGCCCCCAAACACTTTTTATGACATTAACATGCATATTAGCCTTTAAAATTAGCACTTTTAATTTCGAACGTTCGCATCCATTATAACTAATAGGGTTCTAAAGCTCGCACGGACTTTAGGTCCGTTCGCGGGTTCTGGTGCGAGCCGAACGGGGGGGTGTTCGGCTCATCCCTACTTCTGATGAACTAAAGAATACTTACTGGAATGTCTGAGAAAATATGATACAGCTTTAAGTCCTAAGGAATGCGGGATAGAAGAATATAGACTAGCAACATTGCAGGTAATCCACACTGAATTTTAATTCCATGTGTGACTCTGAATGTCGATCAACAGCTGCTTCGTGTCTCTGAGGAACCCAGGTAACTCAGAGACAAGAGGTTGCACCTGGTGATCAACCCACTGACCCAATAGTTCATTCACAGACCTGATTCATGCTACAATGGGTCTACCTACCACTGGGTTTAATCCTTTATGGACTTTTCTTAAATGATGGAATATGGGGATGATGGGCGCGTTGGGAATGAACACTGCTCTACTTAGCAACATATATAAATCTTTCTTGAAAATGGGCGTAGAATCCCCTCTAAGTTTCAAGTATGTGTTGACATAGGAGAGCTGGTGAATAGCTTTGGTTTATAATCTCCAGAATTTTGTAGTACAACTGCTGCACTCTTGATAACAATACTGTTATCCTTACGTAAGATTTCAAGTGCTTCTCTTTCAGGAGCCATGAGATTGTTATACATGGGAAAACTTTAGCATTTACGAGCTAGGTGAGTGAGATCCCTCTCCACCATTTTTTTGGAAATTGTCCATATCCTTACCCCAATAGTTCACAGGATAAAAATTTGGAGCTTAACTGAAATAGCTGTATTCTCACCTGGGAACTCTGTGGGGACAGGATCAGATTCCAGTTCAAGATCCTCAAGATCATATAGAGCACAAAGCTCCATAAACTTAAGTGGGGAGGAATGTGACTCACCTGCTCGTAATGTTTCATTCCGATTACCTTCATCTGAAACCACCTCATTGTTAAAATAGTGCTTTTTAAGGGTTAAAGATCTCACAAATTTATTGACATCAAGGATCGTACTGAACAGTTCAAAATGTTGACTAGGACAAAAATGTAAACCTTTTCATAGTAAGGATATATCATGATCACTTAATGATCGTTACAATACATTTATGACATTTAGTGCTATTTCTGGGGCCGACCCCATAGCTGTATCGGCCATCGATTCCCTCGTTTATGCCGCTTTCCTCCTCTCCTTATTTGCTTGTCCCCGCTTTCTTCTTTTTGTTGGACCCCCGAAGATTTTTGTGCAAAGCTCGTGTATTGGCTGTGCCACCTCCTCCAATAGATCAATCTGTGGTTTCAGGAGAGAAATCTGAAGCTGTAATCGCTATTGTGTCATTAAGCTGATCATTTTCAGTGTCCGAAAAATGGACACACATGATAGTCTTTAATCAACTGATTGACTGATTGATCGTTGTCAAAGCCCTATTAATTTACTTGTATGTATTGTGACAGTAGGAGATGCTGTCAAGGTAAAATTGATAATTTGGGGGACACAGGGTATGCACATTTGCTTGGTGCAAGGCTACAGAGCATAAATGTGGACTGGAGAAAACTGCTTTTGCAGCTTTCTCCAGGTTTTGGTATTCGGTCATGGGGCTCTGTAGTGTGGAGATTCCATAGTGTCTTGGGTGGGACAGGATCTCCAACCCTGTGTCCAGACTTTGTAAATTACCAGCAGGGTGTGTGCTCAGGTGAGCATAGCACTTATAATGAGAGTATGGGAAGACTTCATGGCTCCCAGTTGGAGACTGCTCCACACCCAGAGAGACAGGAGGTCTCCAGGAGTCAGAGAGGTTGCAGGAGGCAGCCAGAACGTGCGACTGCAAGAGGCAGTGCAACAGCCTGAGGACTAAGGCCAGAGCGAAGCTGTGGGCGCTAAAGAGAAGCCATCCCCATTGAGGAATCCTGTGGTCTGTGTGACCAGGACAAAAAGCAGAGGTACTGCTAAAGAGCCAGGTGGGCTAGCATTTTCTGAGTGTTTATTTGCTGGAGAAGAAACACTGTGTGGGAAATCTTTATGTCACAGACTTTCATTTGCCGTTTTAATAAAAATGGGCTACCATGCCCTTAAATATAGAGCCTGACTGGCTTGAATCACTAACAAACGCATCTGCCACGAGAGCTAATGGTCCCACATGTTACAAGTGGTTGTTGGATGCGGGCACAAGACGGTGGAATCCGGGTCCTTGCTCCACAGTGAGTTCAAGTCAGGAACTATTGGCTGTGTGTCGAAGTGCAGCCAGGCAAAAGGCATTGCGTGTTGCAGGTGGTGTATCTGTGAATGAAAAGTCAAAGTTTTTTTTTTTTTCTGCTATGAACTGTTTGTGTGCATGAGACAGCAAAATCTGTGTGTGCACTGTGCAGGTGAGGTAAGCTTGCATGAAGTGAAAAGCAACTTGCTTTAAAGTGACAGTGCTTCCTTTTTTGCTGGAGGGCACAAAAGTGCAGTGGAGTGACTGCGAATATGGAGAGTCCACCAGTGTTCGAATCTGCAGTGGATTGGTGCAAGCGGCACCTAGCAGCACTGACCCCAGCTAAAGAGGAAAGCAAGCCAACCCTCAGTGCAAGGAGAGAGTGGGGGCGTGTTGTCTCCAAGTGCCCTTTGTCTCAGTCTCCTATACAAGGTGACAAGGCCAGACAAAGGTCTGCAACAATGTTTAGGAAGCCTGATTTGAGTCCCAGGAGTGTCCAAAAGGCTGATCAGAAGTTCAAGAAGTATGTGGTTGCCCGTAGCAACCGTGGTGATGTCAAGTCTGTGGTCTATGTAAGAAACGTATGGCCGACAGAGGATCGTGGCAAGTTGAACGCAACAATGCTTCAAGGAGCGCAAAGTCGCTGAATTTGGGAGAGTCAGCAAAGTACAGCTGGAAAAGTGCCATCTCCCTTAGCAACAAAAGATTGGGTGTTAACCGGAAGGAGGAGCTACAGTGAAAATGTGGAGCGGCGTCCCACTAAAGATGTGTGCAGAAATGTACCATGCCTGGAATGTGGTCAACTGGGGCATGGAATTTTTACTTGTCCCAGGTTATGGAACATGCCTGGAGATGTGGTTACTGGGCAGGAGTCTTTGTCTGCAAGCCCAGATTTTTGTGCAAGCATGTTTTCAGTCACCTCTGGCAACAGTGAGGAAGTACCTGTTGTGCCTGCAGGGGGTGCTAAGGAGTCAGAAGTGGCTGCTGCAGTTTCATCCTATGGCCACCAGGGAGATTTGGCCAGTAAAAGTGCGATAAAGGATAGACAACGTACTCAAATGAAGCCAGAGTTAACTGCTACAGATTATGGTAAGACTGTTGCAGTTTGTGGGACTGATCCCAGTGAAGTGGGAGTATATCCAGCTGGGAGATCGGCAGAAGGTGTAAAAATTGACTTGCTGCAGTGTGCTACCCCGAGTAGTGGGGAGACACAGGTTGAAGCAAGGTTAAGAACTCAAAAAGACTGGACTCTGTATGTGCCTGGTGTAATCCACCAGAGTGTTGAAAGTGGTAACCTAGGGGTGACCAATACAGTTTGTGTGCCAGGTTCCCTAGTGACAGGTGCTACAGAGACGCCCAGGTAAACCTCCCAGGAGCCCACAGTGGTGAGGCACGTGGTTTTCCAGGACAACTGTGGAGCCACCCTAGTGGGCAAAAGTATGCCTTTGGAGAGGAAGGATGGTGTGCTGAGCGGCACACAGGGTGCTGTGTGTTCTGACCAACAGCCTGTTAAAGCTTATAACACTGCTATGTCTATGAATGCTGATGGTAAAGGTATTGCTGATGATACATGTACTTATGGCGATGTGTTCAAAAGTAATGAGGAAAGAGGGATGTCTCCCTTGGCAACCAGACGCAGAGCCTCAGGGTTGTCCATGGAAGTCTCAGGGACTCTCCATGCGTTTGAGCCAGAGAGTTTCCAGGACAACACTGACTTTGCTCTGGTGGAACAGACTGGGTCTACACCATGCAGTGAGTTTGTGTGAGCAGTCCGTTTACCATATGTGTAACCCAGTTGATAAGGGGTTAAGTCAGCTGGCCACAGCTGAAGGTACACAGCTGAGTGTGTTAGCGCCTCAGGAGCAAGGTGGTGATGGTGTATTGCAGCCTGCCTTGTTTGAAGCATTAGCAAAGAGTAAAAGCATGTTGTCAAAATGTGATTTATATAGAACTGACAAAGGTACTGTTTGTGCTGCTGAATCCCAGGTGCCTCCTAGAGCAGATGAGGTACTGCTGATTCCTCATAATAGAAGCACAATGGATTGGGACGGTTGGGCCAAACAATTACTAGCCATGTTAGACAAGGCTATGTTGAGTGACAGGGGTGTGAATACAACAACTGCTATACCAGATCAGGGCGCATGCATGGCAGATGTGGTGTTCACAGCCCAGCAGCTGAATGTCAAGTGTCAAGGTGACTTGCAGAGGCTTATTGGTGAGTTAGAGGGCATGAGTAGGAGACATGCATCTGACAGTGGTTCAGAGGAGCGTCAGGTTATGATGGATACCTCCAGTGAGGTGGAGGCCCCTTTAAATGTCTCGGCCCCTCAAGCTGCAGTGAATGAGCCCCTCCATGTCTCTAATAAGGGAAAGGTCCCCAAAAATGTTTTGCATATTGATGTGGAGTGTGTAGAAATTACAGATATGCTAGTGGAACTGCTTGAACTGGTGAAAGCTCATTCCTTGTATACCTGGGTGCCTCCATTACAGTCAGATGTGGTAGTGCTGCATGGTATCAAAGGGTGGAGCCAGGTAATGCAAGCTGTGCTGGGTAACATTAATCACCAGTGGAACTGGTCGATACGGTGCTTATTAATAGTCTGGCAAGTGATCTCACAGTTCCCTGTGGGGGTGCTTCCGGATAAGGTTCAGTACGGAAAGCGCTCTGGGGGGCTGCTGGAGACATCAGAGGTCTCTCCGCCTGATGCGTTGATGGACATGTCTGCTAGTGCGGTCCGAAGTGGGGTTGAGCAGGGTTTAGTAAATGGCGCGGATACTGCCTCACCCGCTAAACCTCCTAAGAAGGAAGGGCCAGATATGGACGCGGCAAAAGCAGAGATTCTGTCTCTCAGCTGCAGAAAGGTGCAAGTTGGGGTACCCGGAGATGCTTTTAAATATAGTATGGCGAGGAACAAAAATTGTGACATGGAAAAATGTGAGTTGGCAAAGATTGGTTTTGCTATAAATGGGTCATGTGTTGCTCAATGTCAATTGCTAGGACAACTGCCCACAGAGATTTGGACAACAGGTGAAGTGAAGCCTTATGAAGGTCCCATAGCGGGTAGCTGCTCACCTGTGTGTTGTCCCTCCTTGGGCCTGGCCCTACCAAACCCTGAACAAGAAAGAATTGACGGTATCGGTAATTGGAGAAATGGTCGTGTATTACTGAATGTTAATGTAAATAATGACCTTGATATGGCCATGAATAATTTCTTGGAAAATGAGCATGATACACAGATGTTGAGCTCTGGGGAGTTGGTAGTCAAAGGTAAAGGCAAAAGAGTTGGTAAACCCAAGAGACCTATTGTGATGGGTAAAACAGGTATCAATGAGGGAAAAGGTGGTTCCTCATCAGGCGTAGTGTCTGGAGCAAGTTCCCTACAGAATCCGGAAACTGAGTTGGAAGGAAGTAGCAGGGTTCCAAAAGAAAAGAAACGTGAGCTCAGGAACCCCAAGGACAGAGGGAGTAGGCTGAGGATACAGAACTGTAGGACCCCGTTGCGATCCAGGGTAGGGCGTGCCTGGAAACGCACCCAAAATAAAAATTGGGCCTACGCAGCGAACAGCTGGCGCAGCAGGGCCCCAATCAAGGATTCGGGCTGCTGTGTTCCGGCCCCTTCGGGTTCAAAACAAGAGGAGGGGATATGTGACAGTAGGAGATGCTGTCAAGGTAAAATTGATAATTTGGGGGACACAGGGTATGCACATTTGCTTGGTGCAAGGCTACAGAGCATAAATGTGGACTGGAGAAAACTGCTTTTGCAGCTTTCTCCAGGTTTTGGTATTCGGTCATGGGGCTCTGTAGTGTGGAGATTCCATAGTGTCTTGGGTGGGACAGGATCTCCAACCCTGTGTCCAGACTTTGTAAATTACCAGCAGGGTGTGTGCTCAGGTGAGCACAGCACTTATAATGAGTATGGGAAGACTTCATGGCTCCCAGTTGGAGACTGCTCCACACCCAGAGAGACAGGAGGTCTCCAGGAGTCAGAGAGGTTGCAGGAGGCAGCCAGAACGTGCGACTGCAAGAGGCAGTGCAACAGCCTGAGGACTAAGGCCAGAGCGAAGCTGTGGGCGCTAAAGAGAAGCCATCCCCATTGAGGAATCCTGTGGTCTGTGTGACCAGGACAAAAAGCAGAGGTACTGCTAAAGAGCCAGGTGGGCTAGCATTTTCTGGGTGTTTATTTGCTGGAGAAAAAACCCTGTGTGGGAAATATTTATGTCACAGACTTTCATTTGCTGTTTTAATAAAAATGGGCTACCATGCCCTTAAATATAGATCCTGACTGGCTTGAATCACTAACAAACGCATCTGCCACGAGAGCTAATGGTCCCACATGTTACAGTATATATACAGTATATACTTGCATGTGTGTCCAACATTTCAAGCTATGATTAAGCACCAGATGTAGGCGTGAAACATGTCAGTTTATCCTTGTAGTTCACCTCTGTTTGCTGTATGGTTATTTTACCAATAAAAAAGATTGCATTGGAGTACGGCCATCCAGACTTTTTTCCTCTTCCTATGTTCCTGTTTGCAGCAGGGCCTGCACCCATCCACGTGTAGAGGCAGAGGAGCAGCAGGGCAGGTGATGTAGTTCTGGAACGGTGCAATCATACGTTTAGGTTAGCAACTCATCTTCTCTGCTCCGTGACCGCTCCAAGATCCTGTGCTTGATCTTGTTAAGCCATCACTTTTCTGCCAACCAGCACATCTGCCACCAGTGCTTGGGACTCCTGTGATCCTATTAGGGATAGTGAAGCGTGTAACGCAAATGAATGGTAACGCAAGGACATGACGTGCGTTGCTGCACAATTTTGAAAAGCATGGCATGGTGTGCATTTTCTTGTGAGTTGCAATACGTTTGGAAATGCACAGATGTGTAAATGAATGGTAATATAAGTGCACCATGTGTTGTCTTGTGTATTGCCATGTGTTTGGAAATGCGCAGATGTGAATGAATGGTTACACAAATGCGACTTGCGTTGCCGTTTGTTTTCGAAACGAATAGCAAAGCATGTGTTTTTCTTTGTTGGTTGCTGTGCAGTTGGAAACATGTACAACACAGCCTAAATAGTAACACTGACGTGACACACATCGCTGCATGTTTTTGAAACGCATGGCAAAGCGAATGTTTTTTTTATTGCAAGTTGTCATGCGCTCAGAATCACGCAGATGAAATCTAATTGTAATGCAAGTGAGCTGCATGTTGCAACGTGTTTTCTAAATTCTCATCAAAGTGTGTGTGTGTTTTCTTGTGAGTTGCCATGCATTCGGAAACATAGAGATGCAAATGAATGGTAACACAAGTGTGATGCGCGTTGCTGTGTGCTTTGAAAATGTGCGGGTTGCCACGCATGCATTGCTATATGTTTTTGAAACCCGTGTCAAAGTGCATATTTTCTGTGTTGGTTGCATTTGGAAATGAGTAAATGAGAATGCAGCATAAATGGTAACGCAAGCATGACATGCATTGTTGCGCATTTTTGAAACACAAAGCATGCATTATTTATTGTGGGTTGCCATGCGTTTTGTAAACAGGCAGATGTGAACAAAGGGTAACACAAAAGTGATGCACATAGCCACTTGTTTTCGAAACACATGGCAGAGCATGTGTTTTTTCTTGCCGGTTGTCATGCATTCGGAAATGCGCAAATGAGAACGCAACTCAAATGGTAATGAAAGTGCAACGTGTATTTTAGAAACATACAGCAAAGCATGTGTTTTCTGTGTGGGTTGCCAGGCATTCAGAAACACGCAGATGTGAACCCAGGCAAAATAGCACTGTGAGAGCAATGCGTGTTTGGTGGCCGTTGCCAAGCATTTATGTGCGGGTTGCGTGGGCAAGCATGCATGAGTGCCTTCTTAGCAAGCGGTGGTGGGGAGAAGGCTAGAGAATGCTTTCTGCAAAACCATTACACAGAGCAGGTAAATATATACATGTTTTATTTTTTTTTTTTTTTTTAATGCCTTTGGAATCATTTTATTTTCTTGACTAGGGCAGCCAGATAACTTACTACCCTTAAACAAAACATGTACATAACTTACATTACTATAAATAATGACCATGACACCTGCTTGGATGAAAATGGCCTTGACAGCCTTTTATTAACAAACCAAAAACTATAAACTCTATTTCACATAGTTTTAACCATTTAAACTATTTTAATTCTCCAGATCTATCCAAGCTAATGGTTGCTGGTCCCTGACGACCCCATTTTTCTTTATTGAGCCTGCAGCCCCTTTAACGTAGCATCTGCCCCAGCCGCAAACTTGCCTCGGGGACTCGCTAACTGAACGCGGACCCCCATAACTCATTACCCATAAGGCCGGACTAACACCAGCCAATGGGAAAGGACTCCATAACTGTAATGTGTCCAACATTTTAAACCGCACCCTTTTTTTATTTTTATTTTTGTACAACTACACCGTACCTAATCGTCGCCAAGGACCCAACCATAACTGCATTCTTTTGTCGACCATCCTCTGACCGATTCTCTCAGGGCGGGCAGGCGGGAACGTCCTTTCACCTTGCTGCCCAGACTGCATGTGACTACCTAACTTGCTAATTGCCACGAGGGATCTACTCCCCCCCCCCCCCTGCTCCCCACCAACCAATCTGGTAAGTGCAGAACAACATCTTTTACCCCTCCTATCTTTAACCATTTCCTCTCTCTGTTACTTGCACCCTGTCATGTTTGTACTTTGCCTCCATTGCACTGCTGCTCCGTACATGTCTGACTAAAGTTCCACTTCCTGCTTGTTCCCTATTCACCACAAAGATGAATGGCGTGTGTGTGGTGATAACACAATTCCATTCCTCCCCTTTCACCACCCATATGAAGGCCCAGAAACACCCACAGTAACCCTTAGACCCACCCACATCAACTCCCCTGAAACTACAGAGGCTCAAAAGATCATGGGACATGTAGTATCAGGACTAGAAAAGGAAGGAAAAAGGAAGTCAGAGAACTTTGTAATTCAGCGCAGAAGGAGGAGTGACATTGCAGACACAGAAACCTGCTGTATACAGCTAAAGCAAGTAAGTAACACATAAACTGACACTGCAGTTGTGATTCATTTACATACACAATGCATCTGTTGTTTTGGGGAGGAAAACCTGGAGTTATTCTTTAATTCTACCCTCTGGGGCACTATATCGGTAGTAATTAAGCAACTTCGCTCTGATAGGGCTTGGAAGGACTTTTGAAAAGACAGTATCAGATGCTAAAATTGTAAATTCCAAAATTCGAAAATTTGACAATTCCAAAATCTGAAAATAAGAAAGAAAATCCGAAAACTTGAAAGAATAATAACTAGATAACTAATAATAACTAACTATTAAAATTATAGGTATTGGAATTTCCTTTCAAATTTGGCTGTTAGTGAACATAACGAATACAAATGTATCCGAAATAATGAATGCCGCATCTGAACAAATGGAACGGAACAAATGAATAATAAATAATAACAATAAAACGTTTTTATATATTTTTTTGTTATTTATTATTATTAATTTGTTACGTTCCATTCATTTAGATACGGCATTCGTTATTTTGGATAATTTTTAACTTTGGATAAATTTGTATTCGTTACGTTCACTAACAGCCAAATTCTAAAGGAAATTCCAATACCTATAATTTAATAGTTAGTAAAAGTTAAGTTATTATTAGGGTTGAGCGAACCCGAACTGTAACGTTCGGGTCCGTACCGGACTTTTGGATGTCCGGGTCCCGGACCCAAACCCGAACAATTGACTGTATGTTCGGGTTTGGGTCCGGTGTTCGGTGTTGTATTGGCGCCTTTTACAAGCTGCAGGGCAGCCAATCCACGTTAGTTTCACTAGTGTGCCCTTAGAAGCCATCACAGCCATGCCTACTAATGGCATGGCTGTGATTGGCCAGTGCAGCATGTGGCCCAGCCTCTATATAAGGTACAGGCACACAGCACAGCGCGTCACTCTGCTATAGACACGTTCCTGGCTGCTAAGAGAGAATTTCATTAGGAGTTAGTCTGATACAGTCATTCAGTCAGTCCACATTCCTGAAATATCTTCAAATTAGTAATATCCGTGAGCGATCTACATAGCTAGAGTAGAGACTAGAGTGTCTTTATTGAGGGAAAGAGGCAGAGAGAATTATTCAAGAGATTCCTAAATCAATTGTACCCTGGCTTGGGTGCAGTGCACAGTCTTTTAACAGTGCCATGAGGCCAGTGCCAGACAAAATATAACTTTTATCTGCAAGCTCAGTGCACCATCACTGCATATTTTACTAAGAGATACACCATACTCTGGGTGTATTCTGCTATTGTAAAAACATTGCAAAAAAATAAAATTTTGCTGTGTTTTGTGCTGGAGTGTGACATACAATCGATCGATATTTCTTCTATTGTGCTATCCCAAAAAAAAAATTGTAGTGAAAATGTTTTTTTTCCCATAGCATTTTCTGCAGTTTAGCAGTTTTTGAGATACACGCTTTACATACTGTGGGTGTATTCTGCTATTGCCAAAAAATAAAATATTTCAGTGCTTTGTGCATGTGTGCAGGAGTGTGATATACAATCGATCGATATTTCTTCTATTGTGCTTTCCCCCAAAAAAATTGTAGTGACATTTTTTTTTCCCCAATAGCATTTTCTGCAGTTTAGCAGTTTTTGAGATACACGCTTTACATACTGTGGGTGTATTCTGCTATTGCAAAAACACCCATTTAGGGCGAGATCATAAATTTTGAAAATATGAGGAGATCATCAAAAAGGGGACGTGGCCCGGTTGTGGTGATGCTGGTGGAGCTCCTGTTGCAGGGAGAGGACGTGGATCTGTGCCAGCTACACGCACTAGTGAAACACCTTCCTCAGGTGCGAGTAGGCGACAGAGCCTGCAGCGGTATTTCGGCGCGCCTAATGAGGCTGTACGAATGTTGGACAAGGACAAGTACAGGCGATAGTAGATTGGGTTGCTGACAGTGCCTCCGGTTCCTTCACATTGTCACATTGTCTCCCACCCAGTCTCCTGATGAAAGTTCAGAGTTGGCACCTGCAGCCAATGTCCATCAGTCTTTCACCTCACCCCCTTGCAAATCAGCCAATCAGTCTGAGCCCCAAATCATGCAGCAGTCTCTTCTGCTTTTTGATGACTCTGTTAGCAGGGTTTCCCAGGGCCATCCACCTAGCCCTGCCCCAGAAGTGGAAGAGATTGTGTGCACCGATGCCCAACCACTTATGTTTCATGATGAGTACATGGGAGGACCATCGCAGCATGATGATGATGATGTGGAGGACGATGAGGTCCTTGACCCCACATGGAATCAACGTCATGCAGGTGACCAGTGTAGTTTGGAGGAAGAGGCGGTGGTCGCACAGAGCCACCAGCACAGCAGAAGAGGGAGCAGGGTATAAAAAATCCCCTATACAGTACGTCTGCTACTGCCCAACGCAGCAAGGGATCGAGCACACCAAAGCCAGGTCCAAGGAGTTCCCTAGCGTGGCAGTTCTTAAGACAATGTGCTGATAACAAGACACGAGTGGTTTGCACGCTGTGCAATCAGAGCCTGAAGCAAGGCATAAACGTTGTCAACCTGCATGACCAGGCATCTAAGTGCAACGCACGAGATGCAGTGGAGTAGACACCTGAAAAACCAAGAAAGGTCTCTGGCTCCTCCTGCTTCCTCTTCTGCTGTAGTCTCGGCCTCTTCATCCACCTCTGTAGTGACAGTGGCACCTGCCAACCCGCAAACAGAGGATCTGCCAGCAACACTACCACCTGGGTCACCAACCATCTCCACAATGTCCCATGGAAGCGTTCAGCTCTCTATCTCCCAAACACTGGAGCGGAAGAGGAAGTACCCCCCTAGCCACCCGCGATCCCTGGCCCTGAATGCCAGCATTTCAAAATTCCTCGCCTTTGAAATGCTGTCATTCCATCTGGTGGAGACGCAGAGTTTTAAAAGGCTGATGTCATTGGCTGTCCCACAGTACATCATGCCCAGCCGCCACTACTTTTCCAGGCGAGCTACCCCTTCCCTGCACAACCAAGTGGGGGACAAAATCAGGTGTGCACTGCGCAATGCCATCTGTGGCAAGGTCCACCAAGGTCCACCTAACTACGGATGCGTGGACCAGTATGCATGGTCAGGGACGTTATATCTCCCTAACAGCAAATGGGTAAATGTAGTGGCAGCTGGGCTTGAGGCGGATAGCAGTTTGGCGCATGTCCTTCCACCACCGAGGATTGCAGGGTGCTTCAGTTTGCCTCCTGTTGCTAACTCCTCCTACTCCGCCTCCTCATCCTTTACCGCCTCCTCATCCGGTCAGCGTAACACCTTCACCCCCAACTTCAGCACAGCCAGGGCTAAACGACAGCAGGCAGTTTTAAAACTTTCCTGTTTGGGGGAAAAAACCCACGCCACGCAGGAGTTGTGGAGGGACATGGAACAACAGAACGATGAGTGGTTGGTGGCAGTGAGCCTCAAGCCCGGCCTGGTGGTGTGCGATAATGGGCGAAATCTCGTAGCAGCTCTGGGCCTAGCCGGTTTGACGCACATTCCTTGCCTGGCGCATGTGCTGAACTTGGTGGTCCAGAGGTTCCTTAAAAATTACCCCGATAAGCCAGAGCTGCTGCAGAAAGTGCGGGCCGTCTGTGCGCACTTTCGGCGTTCTCACCCTGCTGCTGCTCGCCTGTCAACGATGCAGCGTAACTTTGGCCTTCCCGCTCACCGTCTCATATGTGACGTGCCCACAAGGTGGAACTCCACCTTGCACATGCTTGTCAGACTGTGCGAGCAGCAGCAGGCGATAGTGGAGTTTCAGCTGCAGCACGCACGCGTGAGTCGCTCTGCGGAATAGCACCACTTCACCACCAATAACTGAGCCTCCATGCGAGACCTGTGTGCCTTGTTGAGCTGTTTCGAGTACTCCACCAACATGGCCAGTGCCGATGACGCCGTTCTCAGCGTTACTATCCCAGTTCTATGCCTCCTTGAAAAAACTCTTCAGGCGATTATGGAAGAGGATATGGCACAAGAGGAGGAGGAGGAAGAGGGATCATTTCCAAGGCTTTCAGGGCAGTCATTTACAAGTGGCTACGAGGGTGGGTTTATGCACCAACAAGCCCCAGTTACACAATTGTCCGGCAGCAAGGGCACAGTTCTGGAGGATGACAAGGGGGAGGATGAGGAGGAGATGGAGGAGGAGGAGGAACCATGTTCACAGCAGGGTGGCACCCAGACCAGCTCATGTCCATCACTGGTGCGTGGCTGGGGGGATACAGAGGACACAGACGATACACCTCCCACAGAGGACAGCTTTTCGTTGCCTCTGGGCAGCCTGGCACTAGGGATGGGCCCGGTGCTCGATGCGAACCCACGTTCGCATCGAGCACCGGGCGTTCGCTCGCTCGGCGAGCCCAGAACTATTTTGGCCACTCGCATCACGTTGGTGTGATGCGAGCGGCCCCGCAATGCATTGCGGCCGGCGCGGCCGGCGCAGTGCATTGCTGGCTGATGATTGGCCAAGCATGCACTGTGACCCCGCATGCTTGGCCAATCACAGCCCCGGAATTTCGAAGAGCCATAATTGGCTACAGGCAGGACGCCTGTAGCCAATTACAGCTCAGGGGCTGTAGTACACGCCCCCCCCTATAAAAGGCCGCCACGCCGTCTGCGCCGGTCACATGCTGTTCCGGCGCAGATTGAGCAGGCTAGATCTGTGACACTCTGCTGCATTTAGTTAGTTAGAGAGATTTACTTACAGAGATTGAGTTAGATAGATTCAGTTACAAAGATTGATTAAGAAAGAGGGGCTTGTAGTGTGTTCGTGGCAGGCAGGCAGAGCTCCTATATTTTGTTCCCAGAAGCACCTATAGGACTTGTAGTGTGTTCGTGGCAGGCAGGCAGAGCTCCTATATTTTGTTCCCAGAAGCACCTATAGGACTTGTAGTGTGTTCGTGGCAGGCAGGCAGAGCTCCTATATTTTGTTCCCAGAAGCACCTATAGGACTTGTAGTGTGTTCGTGGCAGGCAGGCAGAGCTCCTATATTTTGTTCCCAGAAGCACCTATAGGACTTGAAGTGTGTTAGTCCCATCACACAGAGATCATATATTTTGTTCCCAGAAGCACCTATAGGACTTGAAGTGTGTTAGTCCCATCACACAGATCATATATTTTGTTCCCAGAAGCACCTATAGGACTTGAAGTGTGTTAGTCCCATTACACACAGACCTACATTTTCTTCCCAGAAGCACCTATAGGACTTGTAGTGTGTTCGTGGCAGGCAGGCAGAGCTCCTATATTTTGTTCCCAGAAGCACCTATAGGACTTGTAGTGTGTTCGTGGCAGGCAGGCAGAGCTCCTATATTTTGTTCCCAGAAGCACCTATAGGACTTGAAGTGTGTTAGTCCCATCACACAGACCTACATTTTCTTCCCAGAAGCACCTATAGGACTTGAAGTGTGTTAGTCCCATCACACAGAGATCATATATTTTGTTCCCAGAAGCACCTATAGGACTTGAAGTGTGTTAGTCCCATTACACACAGACCTACATTTTCTTCCCAGAAGCACCTATAGGACTTGAAGTGTGTTAGTCCCATCACACAGAGATCATATATTTTGTTCCCAGAAGCACCTATAGGACTTGAAGTGTGTTAGTCCCATTACACACAGACCTACATTTTCTTCCCAGAAGCACCTATAGGACTTGAAGTGTGTTAGTCCCATCACACAGACCTTTATTTCCTTCCCAGAAGCACCTATAGGACTTGAAGTGTGTTAGTCCCATCACACAGAGATCATATATTTTGTTCCCAGAAGCACCTATAGGACTTGAAGTGTGTTAGTCCCATCACACAGACCTTTATTTCCTTCCCAGAAGCACCTATAGGACTTGAAGTGTGTTAGTCCCATTACACACAGACCTACATTTTCTTCCCAGAAGCACCTATAGGACTTGAAGTGTGTTAGTCCCATCACACAGAGATCATATATTTTGTTCCCAGAAGCACCTATAGGACTTGAAGTGTGTTAGTCCCATTACACACAGACCTACATTTTCTTCCCAGAAGCACCTATAGGACTTGAAGTGTGTTAGTCCCATCACACAGAGATCATATATTTTGTTCCCAGAAGCACCTATAGGACTTGAAGTGTGTTAGTCCCATCACACAGACCTTTATTTCCTTCCCAGAAGCACCTATAGGACTTGAAGTGTGTTAGTCCCATTACACACAGACCTACATTTTCTTCCCAGAAGCACCTATAGGACTTGAAGTGTGTTAGTCCCATCACACAGAGATCATATATTTTGTTCCCAGAAGCACCTATAGGACTTGAAGTGTGTTAGTCCCATCACACAGACCTTTATTTCCTTCCCAGAAGCACCTATAGGACTTGAAGTGTGTTAGTCCCATCACACAGAGATGATATATTTTGTTCCCAGAAGCACCCACAGGACTTGAAGTGTGTTAGTCCCATTACACACAGACCTACATTTTCTTCCCAGAAGCACCTATAGGACTTGAAGTGTGTTAGTCCCATTACACACAGACCTACATTTTCTTCTCAGAAGCACCTATAGGACTTGAAGTGTGTTAGTCCCATCACACAGAGCTCCTCTATTTTCTTCTCAGCAGCACCCACAGGACTTCTAGTGTGTTAGTGGCATCACACAGAGCTCCTCTATTTTCTTTGCATAAGCACCCACAGGACTTCTAGTGTGTTAGTGGCATCACACAGAGTTCCTCTATTTTCTTTGCATAAGCACCCACAGGACTTCTAGTGTGTTAGTGGCATCACACAGAGCTCCTCTATTTTCTTTGCAGAAGCACCCACAGGACTTCTAGTGTGTTAGTGGCATCACACAGAGCTCCTCTATTTTCTTTGCAGAAGCACCCATAGGACTTCTAGTGTGTTAGTGGCATCACACAGAGCTCCTATATTTTCTTCTCAGCAGCACCCACAGGACTTCTAGTGTGTTAGTGGCATCACACAGAGCTCCTCTATTTTCTTTGCAGAAGCACCCACAGGACTTCTAGTGTGTTAGTGGCATCACACAGAGCTCCTCTATTTTCTTTGCAGAAGCACCCACAGGACTTCTAGTGTGTTAGTGGCATCACACAGAGCTCCTCTATTTTCTTTGCAGAAGCACCCACAGGACTTCTAGTGTGTTAGTGGCATCACACAGAGCTCCTCTATTTTCTTTGCAGAAGCACCCACAGGACTTCTAGTGTGTTAGTGGCATCACACAGAGCTCCTCTATTTTCTTTGCAGAAGCACCCACAGGACTTCTAGTGTGTTAGTGGCATCACACAGAGCTCCTCTATTTTCTTTGCAGAAGCACCCACAGGACTTCTAGTGTGTTAGTGGCATCACACAGAGCTCCTCTATTTTCTTTGCAGAAGCACCCATAGGACTTCTAGTGTGTTAGTGGCATCACACAGAGCTCCTATATTTTCTTCTCAGCAGCACCCACAGGACTTCTAGTGTGTTAGTGGCATCACACAGAGCTCCTCTATTTTCTTTGCAGAAGCACCCACAGGACTTCTAGTGTGTTAGTGGCATCACACAGAGCTCCTCTATTTTCTTTGCAGAAGCACCCACAGGACTTCTAGTGTGTTAGTGGCATCACACAGAGCTCCTCTATTTTCTTTGCAGAAGCACCCATAGTACTTCTAGTGTGTTAGTGGCATCACACAGAGCTCCTATATTTTCTTCTCAGCAGCACCCACAGGACTTCTAGTGTGTTAGTGGCATCACACAGAGCTCCTCTATTTTCTTTGCAGAAGCACCCACAGGACTTCTAGTGTGTTAGTGGCATCACACAGAGCTCCTCTATTTTCTTTGCATAAGCACCCACAGGACTTCTAGTGTGTTAGTGGCATCACACAGAGCTCCTCTATTTTCTTTGCAGAAGCACCCACAGGACTTCTAGTGTGTTAGTGGCATCACACAGAGCTCCTCTATTTTCTTTGCATAAGCACCCACAGGACTTCTAGTGTGTTAGTGGCATCACACAGAGCTCCTCTATTTTCTTTGCAGAAGCACCCATAGGACTTCTAGTGTGTTAGTGGCATCACACAGAGCTCCTATATTTTCTTCTCAGCAGCACCCACAGGACTTCTAGTGTGTTAGTGGCATCACACAGAGCTCCTCTATTTTCTTTGCAGAAGCACCCATAGGACTTCTAGTGTGTTAGTGGCATCACACAGAGCTCCTATATTTTCTTTGCAGAAGCACCCACAGGACTTCTAGTGTGTTAGTGGCATCACACAGAGCTCCTCTATTTTCTTTGCAGAAGCACCCACAGGACTTCTAGTGTGTTAGTGGCATCACACAGAGCTCCTCTATTTTCTTTGCAGAAGCACCCACAGGACTTCTAGTGTGTTAGTGGCATCACACAGAGCTCCTCTATTTTCTTTGCATAAGCACCCACAGGACTTCTAGTGTGTTAGTGGCATCACACAGAGCTCCTCTATTTTCTTTGCAGAAGCACCCATAGGACTTCTAGTGTGTTAGTGGCATCACACAGAGCTCCTATATTTTCTTCTCAGCAGCACCCACAGGACTTCTAGTGTGTTAGTGGCATCACACAGAGCTCCTCTATTTTCTTTGCAGAAGCACCCACAGGACTTCTAGTGTGTTAGTGGCATCACACAGAGCTCCTCTATTTTCTTTGCAGAAGCACCCACAGGACTTCTAGTGTGTTAGTGGCATCACACAGAGCTCCTCTATTTTCTTTGCAGAAGCACCCATAGGACTTCTAGTGTGTTAGTGGCATCACACAGAGCTCCTATATTTTCTTCTCAGCAGCACCCACAGGACTTCTAGTGTGTTAGTGGCATCACACAGAGCTCCTCTATTTTCTTTGCAGAAGCACCCACAGGACTTCTAGTGTGTTAGTGGCATCACACAGAGCTCCTCTATTTTCTTTGCATAAGCACCCACAGGACTTCTAGTGTGTTAGTGGCATCACACAGAGCTCCTCTATTTTCTTTGCAGAAGCACCCACAGGACTTCTAGTGTGTTAGTGGCATCACACAGAGCTCCTCTATTTTCTTTGCATAAGCACCCACAGGACTTCTAGTGTGTTAGTGGCATCACACAGAGCTCCTCTATTTTCTTTGCAGAAGCACCCATAGGACTTCTAGTGTGTTAGTGGCATCACACAGAGCTCCTATATTTTCTTCTCAGCAGCACCCACAGGACTTCTAGTGTGTTAGTGGCATCACACAGAGCTCCTATATATTCTTCTCAGCAGCACCCACAGGACTACTGACTACAATGGCTGGAAGACCACCAAGGGGAGGCAGAGCGTGCAGAGCCAAGAACACAGGGCAGGCAGGCTCTGTTTCTAGTGGACGTGGCCGTGGACGTGGTCGTGCATCGTCATCAGCACGTGGCCATGGGACACGCGCGTCTTTGTTTTCGGCAGCTGGACATGTGGAGCCGCATCATGCTGAAGGCTTGGTAGAATGGATGACCAAGCCCTCCTCATCCTCCTCATCCTCTCTCACCCAGGCTCAGGGTACTGACAGAGCATCATCAGCCACCCCTTCCCTAGACCCACCATGTCCTCCTGAGGAGTCCCCCGAACTCTTTGAGCACAGTGTTGGGTACATGCTCCAGGAGGATGCCCAACGATTCGAAGGCTCGGATGATGATACCCAGCTTGAGGAATCTGGCAGTACTGTTCCACCAGCTGCAGCTTACTGCCAGGTTTGCTCTAGTGGTGAAGAGGGAGGGGATGATGAGGTCACTGACTCCACGTGGGTGCCTGAAGGGAGAGAGGATGAGGAGGAGGATGAGGAGGAGGAGGATGCGGCGTCACATGTCCAACGAGGCAGGATGCCCCCTGGAGGCCAGGTAGAGGCCAGCACAGCAACTGTACAACACCGCAGAGCTCCGCCTGTGCAGGGCGCTGCCTCTGCACGTTATCAGAAAAGTTCTTTGGTGTGGGCCTTTTTTGAGACGAGTGCAGCAGATCGCACCACTGCTATTTGCAATATTTGTCTCAAGCGTATCTCGCGTGGCCAAAACATCAGCCGCTTGGGCACCACAAGCATGACCAGACATATGGCGACCTGCCATGCAGCTCGTTGGCAGGCACACATAAAAGACCCACACCAAAGAACTAAGCGGACCTCTCCTTGCTCCTCCTCAGCTGGGATCTCCATCCCCACTACACCTTCAGTCCTCTCTGAAAGCTGCTCTGAGAGGACTGAAGGTGTAGAATTAGGTGTGTCACAACCAAGTACTTGCAGTACACCGACGTCCGATTGCAGCAGGCAAATTTCCCTGCCCCAGCTGCTGGACCGTAGAAAGAAGTACACTCCCAGCCATCCACATGCCCAGCGGTTGAATGCTAGCCTGGCTAAATTGCTAGCACTTCAACTGCTGCCTTTTCAGTTGGTAGACTCGGCCCCCTTCCGTGAGTTTGTTCAATGTGCGGTTCCTCAGTGGCAGGTTCCCAAACGCCACTTTTTCTCGCGGAAGGCGATTCCGTCTCTCTACCGGCATGTGGAGGGCAATGTCCATGCCTCGCTGGACAGGGCGGTCAGCGGTAAGGTGCATATTACCGCTGACTCATGGTCCAGCAGGCATGGACAGGGACGGTACCTTTCTTTCACGGCCCATTGGGTCACTCTATTGGCAGCTGGGAGGGATGCAGGACAAGGTGCAGTAGTGTTGGAGGTTGTTCCGCCACCACGCCTCCAAAACGCGACTACTGCTACTGGTTGTGACACACCTCTCTCCTCCACCCCCTCCTCTTCTTCTTCCTCCAGTGCTCTGTCCTTGTAACCAGCGGTGCTCCGTAGGCGTACAAGGGGCTACGCAAGTACGCAGGCAAAAAGATGCCATGCCGTGCTTGCGCTGGTGTGTTTGGGGGACAGGAGCCACACTGGGCCAGAGGTTCTGGCAGCTCTGCAGGGGCAGGCCGAGAGGTGGTTGACGCCACGTCAGCTTAAGCCAGGAATGGTCGTTTCTGACAATGGCACCAACCTCCTCTCCGCCCTGCGACAGGGGCAGCTCACCCATGTGCCCTGCATGGCTCACGTCCTCAACCTGGTGGTGCAGCGGTTCTTGGGCAGGTTCCCAGGCTTACAGGATGTCCTGAGGCAGGCCAGGAAAGTCTGTGTGCATTTCCGCCGATCTTATAATGCCAGTGCTCGGCTGACTGAGCTGCAAAAGGAGCTGAACCTGCCCAAGAACCGCCTAATATGTGACATGCCCACCAGGTGGAACTCAACGTTGGCCATGCTGCAGCGACTGCACACGCAGCAGAGGGCCATCAATGAGTACCTTTGCGACTACGGCACCAGGACAGGGTCAGGGGAGCTTGGTTTTTTTTCCCCACGTCAGTGGAGCATGATCAGGGATGCATGCACTGTCCTCTCACCATTTGAGGAGGCCACGAGGATGGTGAGCAGTGACAGTGCATGCATCAGTGACACTGTCCCTCTTGTCCACCTGTTGGAGCATACGCTGCGTGGGATAATGGACAGGGCACTTGAGGCAGAACAGAGGCAGGAAGAGGAGGACTTCCTTGCCTCTCAAGGCCCCCTTTATCCGGACAGTGTTCCTTCTGTCCCACCCATCACACAGGATGAGGATGAGGATGAGGATGAGGAGGATGAGGAGGATGAGGATGAGGAGGATGAGGATGATGGAGGAGGAGGAGGATGAGGATGAGGATGAGGATGAGGATGAGGATGAGGATGAGGATGAGGATGAGGATGAGGATGAGGAGGAGGAGGAGGATTGTGTGAGCATGGAGGTGGAGCCTGGCACTCAGCATCAGCAGCAGCAGTCTTTTAGGGATGATGTACAGTCCCAACAAACCAGTGGACTTGTACGTGGCTGGGAGGAGGTGGCTGGCGATCATGTCATCCTCAGTGACCCAGAAGACTCCGGACCGAATGCCTCAGCTAACCTACGCTGCATGGCCTCCCTGATCCTGCAAAGCCTGCGGAAGGATCCTCGTGTTCTTCGGATCAAGGAGAGGGACCATTACTGGCTGGCCACTCTCCTTGATCCGCGGTACAAGGGTAAGGTTGCGGACCTTATCTTGCCGTCGCAGAGGGAGCAGAGGATGAGACATCTCAGGGAGGCCTTGCAGAAAGGTCTGTGCAACGCGTTCCCAGAAACTGGGAGGCTACAAACTCCTGGTCCTGGGCGACGAGTTGCTGAGGCTTCGGTCAGTGGCAGAAGGAGCGGTGGGGAAGGTGGACGTCTGACCGATGCGTTCAGACAATTTTTTAGTCCGCAGCCCCAAGGTATGATCGGTTCCAGCAACCATCGCCAGCGTCTGATATACATGGTGCAGGAATACCTTGGGGCAAGGTCAGACTTGGACACCTTTCCCACCGAAAATCCTCTGGCTTACTGGGTCCTGAGGATGGATCACTGGCCAGAGCTTGCACAGTATGCAATTGAGCTACTGGCCTGTCCTGCCTCCAGCGTTCTTTCCGAACGCACATTCAGTGCTGCTGGAGGATTTGTGACTGATCATAGGGTGCGCCTGTCCACCGCCTCGGTTGATCGACTGACATTCATCAAAATGAATCAGTCTTGGATCACCACCAGCTACCAGGCACCTGAGGCGGATATAACCGAATAATTTTTAATGTCACATCCCTTCAAGACTGCCTATGCTGATGCTGAGTGACTGTCCTCTTATGTTCACTGACTATCCTCTTCCTCCTCCTCAATGATCCATGCCACCACACCAGTGCCTAAGGCACAATTTTTCAGCCCCTGTTTAACAGGGGCGTGTACTTACAATTTTTTAAAAAAATGCTTCGCAACACGTGTGACTGCTGTGCTCCAAGTACAGTCTCTGTGAGGGCCGTGTTGCAGTGTTGTGGCACCAGCACCAGTGCCTAAGGCACAATTTTTCAGCCCCTGTTTAACAGGGGCGGGTACTTACAATTTTTTAAAAAAATGCTTCGCAACACGTGTGACTGCTGTGCTCCAAGTACAGTCTCTGTGAGGGCCGGGTTGCAGTGTTGTGGCACCAGCACCAGTGCCTAAGGCACAATTTTTCAGCCCCTGTTTAACAGGGGCGGGTACTTACAATTTTTTAAAAAAAATGCTTCGCAACACGTGTGACTGCTGTGCTCCAAGTACAGTCTCTGTGAGGGGTTGCAGTGTTGTGGCACCAGCACCAGTGCCTAAGGCACAATTTTTCAGCCCCTGTTTAACAGGGGCGGGTAATTACAAATCTTGATCTAATAGTTCACAGCAGGGCCCATTCCTGCACCCACCAAGAGTAACTATGAGGGCCTGCAGTCTTGTGGCAACACCGTCCACCACCACCGCCAAAGGCCCAATTTTTCTGCCCTGTTCATCAGGTGCTTGCAATTACAAATCTTGATCTAATAACTCACAGCAGGGCCCATTCCTGCGCCCACCAAGAGTAACTGTGAGAGCTTACAGTCTTGTGGCAAAACCGTCCACCACCACCACCACCACCCCCAATTTTTCTGCCCTGTTCAACAGGTGCATGCAATTACAAATCTTGATCTATTAACTCACAGCAGGGCCCATTCCTGTGCCCACCAGTCTTGTGGCTACACCAACATCTAATAGGGCAAATTTCTGCAGAGTATATACGCCAGGCCCCTACTTTCAAACATCCAACTTACAAACGACTCCTACTTGCAAATGGAAAGAGAAAACAGGAAGTGAGAGGAAATCTACCCCTAGGAAGGGAAATTCTATCCTGTTAGATTTAATTTGGGAAAAAGGTATCTCCTCTCTACTGATACTTTATCACCAATCCTTGTTTCAATTAAAACCCCACTTTTTCCAAAAACATTTGTCATTGGGACGGAAAGTTAGGTGACATGTTCTGAACAGATGTGCAAAGACAGCAAATGTTACAGGGGTGATAACCCCTCCCTATGTTCTCCAAAAAGCTTAAAATTAGATTTTTTTGGGATGGAGCTACACTTCATAATGTACCTGTTCAGATTCTACTTAAGAACAAACCTAAAGCCGCAAGTGGTTTTAAATGGCTTCTTTTTTTCCTTTACAAATGTCATTTTGTGCAAGGACAGTTCTAAACACGGGAAACACATGCCACTTCACAGGCATACTTTAGACACCCCCCAGGTACCATATTTAAAGGAAAATTTCACTTTTTTTTTTTCACTTTATGCATCATTAAAATGACTGCTCCCGAAAAAACGTTAGTTTTTAAAAGTTCTTTTTGCATTGATATATGTCCCCTGGGGCAGGACCCGGGTCCCCAAACCTGTTTTATGACATTAACATGCATATTGGCCGTTGTAATTAGCACTTTTGATTTCGAACGTTCGCGTCCATTATAACGTATAGGGTTCGAAAATTCGCGCAAACTTTCGGTCGGTTCGAAGGTTCTGGTGCGAACCGAACCCGGGGGTGTTCGGCTCATCCCTACCTGGCACACATGAGCGATTACATGCTGCAGTGTCTCCGCAACGACCGCCGAGTTTCCCACATTTTAACTGGTGCTGATTACTGGGTGGCCATCTTGCTGGATCCCCGTTACAAGGACAACGTGCCATCCTTAATTACCTCACTGGAGCGTGATCGTAAGATGCGCGAGTACAAGCGCACGCTGGTAGATGCGCTGCTGGTGGCATTCCTATTTGACAGCGGGGGTACAGTGGAAGCACAAGGTGAAGGCAGAGGAGGAGGAAGAGGTCGCCAACGCAGCCGGGGCACCGCCAGCACCTCGGAAGGCAGGGTTAGCATGGCCGAAATATGGAAAAGCTTTGTCAGCACGCCACAACAATCAGCACCACCAGCTGAGATGGTACGTCTTAGCAGGAGGCAGCATTTCACCAACATGGTGGAGCAGTATGTGTGCACATGCCTACACGTACTGAATGACGGATCTGCCCCCTTCAACTTCTGGGTCTCCAAATTGGGCACATGGCCTGCAGCCAGTGTATTATCTGAACGTGTATTTAGCACGGCAGGGGGCGTTATCACAGACAAGCGCAGCCGCCTGTCCAGAGCCAATGTGGACAAGCTCACGTTCATTAAAATGAACCAGGCATGGATCCCAAAGGACTTGTCCGTACCTTGTGCAGAATAGACACTTATACCGGTGTTCTGACAAAAACTGTCTGGCCATCGGATAGTGTCCGGCCACTTACTGCAAAGGCGCAGTGCTTGCACAGTACGGAGGACAAGGAGATTCACAAAATCTCCAAAGATGAATGTCGCCTGCGCAGTGAGTGCAGGTTCAAGCCCCACCATCCAAGTGGACATACGGTAGCACATAGTAACAGGGCCCCTCACGGGCTCCCTTGGCTAGGCTTCATCCTCGGATGATGTGGCTTGAACCTGGAGTCACCGCGCATCGTCTTTGGAGAGTTTCGAAATCCCCTTGTCCTACGTACTGAGCAAGCGCAGTACAGGGCGGACACTATGCAATGGGGGACAGAATTTGACACATCACCACTAGCCTTACCCAGCCATTGTTGTATTTTTGAACCAGTGTTGGCTACCTCGTCCTCCTCCACCGCTGCTTCCACCTACACCGCCACATCCACCGCCACCTCAACCTCCTACTCCATGTGGACCTCGTCCTCCTAGGTCAAGATTATAATTTTTTATTTTATTTTCCCACTATCTTATCCATTAAATTGAATATTTTTTTTTTCCAGAAAGTGCGTATTCTGGGGCATTCCCACCATATGTGCGGCATCGTGCCATTGAGTTTCTGAGGTTCTTAATGACTTCCTGTACCTGAGAAGGGGGCCTCCAGCATTATATTTTTATTTTTTATTTTTTTTTATGTTATTTTTCCCGAACCCAGACTTTTTTCCGAAGTTCGGCCGAACCCGCCGAACCCAAACATCCAGGTGTCCGCTCAACTCTAGTTATTAGTTAGTTATTTTTTCAAATTTTCACGTTTTCAGATTCTCAAATTTACGAATGTACGAATTTTAGAATATTCGAATTTACAAATATTCAGAAAAATTAGTTAAATGGGTTTTCGTTAATTTGGATATTTCCGAATTAAAGAATTTGTTGAAATATGTTAAACAAATTCATAACAAAACAAATTGCACATGTCTATATGTGACAATGCCCAGGTCCTGCATAGTCAGGCTATGGATATTGCCCAGGCATATAGATTTCTATCCACATTTGTATTTTTCTCATGTAATGTGTAAGGTGAAAGCTGTACAACATTATTTATCCAAGATACAACTCCCCGTAGTTTAGTTGGCCAAGGCTTCTATGTTGGATTTCCCCATAACAGTTGAGGAAATGGAGGCAGCTATTCACATCTTCAAGTCAAATAAAATCCCTGGGCTGGATGGTTACCAAGTTGAATGGTACATTACCTATAAAGAGCTTTTGACCACAAAATTGTTATCCATGTATATGGATGCTTTTGAGAAAGGAATCTTAGCACAATAAGTGCCTCCCGAAGGGAGTGAGTTAATTCCCCTAGCTGAACAAGAACCCCAAGTACTGTGAGTCATACAGATCTCCTTAATTAATGTTGGTGCAAAAATCTTAGCCAAGCTCCTAGCTAAAAGGCTAAATAAAGGTGTTGATTTTATTATTAATTTTGATCAAACAGGTTTAATACCAGGGCAGTCTACAGCCATTAAGCTTCATTGGCTGTTTTACAAACCTGCAAGTCACGTGTATATCTTTATAAATGATATTGGGTCTGGGATCAAAAGTAACATTTCTGTCTTTGCAGATGACACCAAGCTATGCAGTGGAATAACGTCCTTACAGGAGGGCTCCAATTTACAAGCCGACCTCAATGCTCTGTCTAATTGGGCGACTATGTGGCAGATGAGGTTTAATGTTGATAAATGTAAAGTTATGCACTTGGGGGCTAAGAATATGCATGCATCATACATGCTAGGGGGAGTACAACTGGGGGAATCCGTAGTGGAGAAGGATCTGGGGGTTTTGGTAGATCATAAGCTCAATAATAGCATGCAATGTCAAGCTGCGGTTTCCAAAGCAAGCAAAGTCCTTTCTTGTATTAAGAGAGGTATGGACTCCAGAGAGAGAGATATAATTTTGCCCCTGTTCAAATCATTAGTAAGACCTCATCTGGAATATGCAGTTCAGTTTTGGGCACCAGTTCTCAAAAAGGATATCGGGGAACTGGAGAAAGTGCAGAGAAGGGCAACCAAACTGATAAGAGGCATGGAGGAGCTCAGCTATGAGGAAAGATTAGAGGAACTGAATTTATTCACCCTTGAGAAGAGGAGAATAAGGGGGGATATGATCAACATGTACAAATATATAAGGGGTCCATATAGTGAACTTGGTGTTGAGTTATTCACTTTACGGTCAACACAGAGGACAAGGGGGCACTCCTTACGTCTAGAGGAAAAGAGATTTCATCTCCAAATACGGAAAGGTTTCTTCACAGTAAGAGCTGTGAAAATGTGGAATAGACTCCCTGCAGAGGTGGTTCTGGCTAACTCAGTAGATTGCTTTAAGAAAGGCCTGGATACTTTCCTAAATGTACATAATATAACTGGGTACTGACATTTATAGGTAAAGTTGATCCGGGGAAAATCCGATTGCCTCTCGGGGGATCAGGAAGGGATTTTTTTCCCCTGCTGTAGCAGATTGGAGCATGCTCTTTTGGGTTTTTTTTTTGCCTTCCTCTGGATCAACTGTGGGTATAATATGGGGTTTATTGGATTGTACGATATTTTTTATTTATTTCTTTTTTTTTATGGTTGAACTGGATGGACTTGTGTCTTTTTTCGGCCTAGCTAACTATGTAACTATGTGTACAGCCTCTCATAATAGGATAAAAGTGTATTTAGACATCAAATGCTTGATTCTACTGAATAGCCCTATTTGTTTGCGGTCCTTGAGCAGCTGGGCTTTGGTCTGAACTTAATTGCATGGGTTAAAGTGGTTCTAAAGAGTCTAAAGTGGTTCTATGCATTAAAGCGGAGTTCCACCCAAAAGTGGAACTTCCGCTCATCTGATTCCTCCCCCCCCCTCCGGTGTCACATTTGGCACCTTTCAGGGGTAAGGGGGGTGCCGATACCTGTATAATATAGTTATCTGTACCCACTTCCGGGAATAGACTCCCACGGGAGTCACGCCCCTTCCCGCACTCCCCCGCTGTCATCTGGGAAACACACAGGTCCCAGGAGATAGCAGGGACCAGTTATGACATGCAGCACGACTCGCGCATTCGCAGTAGGGAACTGGGAAGTGAAGCCGTAACGATTCACTTCCTGATTCCCTCACCGAGAATGGCAGCGGAAGCAGCCGAGAGCCGAGCGATTGATCGGCCTTGGCTGCCGACATCGCTGGACTCCAGGAAAGGTAAGTGTCCATTTATTAAATGTCAGCAGCTGCAGTATTTGTAGCTGCTGGCTTTTAATATTTTTTTTTTTAGGTGCAATCCCTCTTTAAGGTGAAAAACCTTCTGTGCTGTAGCTCTCTCTCAGACCCTCCCTTTTTTTTTTACCTGAGCCTGATCCGAGCCAGCGATGTGCTCCAGCCACTGTCTCTCTCCTCATTGGACAGATTGATAGCAGCTGGACTGATTGGCTCCTGCTGCTGTCAATCAAATCCTGTGACAAGGGAGCAGGGGGCAGGGTCAATCCCACTGTCTGTGTCAATAGACGCAGCAGCAGGACTCGGGAGCGAGCCCACATGAGTGCACCCAATGAAGAGGAGGGGTCTGAAGCACCAGCAGCGGACCCCAGAAGAAGAGGATTGGTGCTGTTATCTGCAAAATGATTAGGCATGTTTGATATATTTATAAAAAAATCATAAAAGCACTCATACGTCTATTTCCCAAAGACAACCTCTGGATATGACGCTGAGCACGTGCACTCAACTTCTTTGGTCGACCATGCCAAGGCCTGTTCTGAGTGGAACCTGTCCTGTTAGACTTCTGTATGGTTTTGACCACCGTGCTGCAGCTCAGTTTCAGGGTCTTGGCAAACTTGTTATAGCCTAGGCCATCTTTATCTAGAGTAACAATTCATTTTTTTCAGATACTCAGAGTTCTTTGGCTACGGAAAGGAGCTGCGCTAAAGATTGAAAATATCAAAAAAAATTAATATGTGATATAAAGTGTAATACCAAATAAGGACTAAATATTATTTGTCCAAATAGCTATACGTTTCACATGAAAAGTGTCAAGGAGGAAGTCTGCATGCAGTCGGACTGTTATGAAAAATGAATACACAAAAGCCCGGCTGAGCACTTCCTATTAGTGTGGAAGTGAAATTGAATGTACAAAGTGGATATACATTAATTAGTGAGATCAAAGAACGACCTATAAAACATAAATTAACATAAAAAGAAAAACTGGTGAAAATAAATAAACACCCTGCTGAGCATTCAATAATATATGATACCTGTTATCGACTGTTAAAAGAAGATAAACATTTTTTATATCATATACTATAAATAGTGTGCAAACAATATTCTAGACTGTAGCCAGTAAACCTTGATAAAAATAATCCAGAAAAAGGATGATAGTTCAACTTAATGAAAAAATAATGAACACCCTACAGGGCATTCAGGACAATATTATACCTATTATTGACTATTGGAAAAATAAATGTCAACCTGGTACCGTAACTGTTGAGTTAAGTACAAGCTATAACCTAGAATGTAGCCAGTGAACCTTTAGTGACAATAAAAAAGGGAAAACAATAATAATAAAGGCAATAAACACCCTACAGAGCTAAGGTTACAATGGTGACCGGATATGTGTATAATCCCCTGGGAATGTGTGAAAATAAACCCTTAGGGGTTATGTGACAGCCGCTTCACCAAAGAAATACAATCAATCACAAGCAGTATATATAAGTGCGTCTTGAAATGCACAGTGTAGCAAACAAGTTCCGTGCTTTTAACAGTCTATGTAAAGACTCCAAATGTCTTGAAAAAAGTGACTTGTATAACACCAAAGAAAAGGATGTGAAGACCTCCACCATAGGGCAAACTTGTCTCCTTACCGGAACTGTGTGGTCCCTTTTTAGGGGGAAGAGTTCTTTGCCATGAGGTGCCATGTTGAACTTCCAGTGACCAGTATGAGAGAGTGAGAGCAATAACACCAAATTTAACACACCTTCTCCCCATTCACACCTGAGATCTTGTTACACTAACGAGTCACATGACACCGGGGAGGGAAAATGGCTAATTGGGCCCAATTTGGACATTTGCACGTAGGGGTGTACTCACCTTTGTTGCCAACGGTTTAGACATTAATGGCCGTGTGTTGAGTTATTTTGAGGGGACAGCAAATTTACACTGTTATACAAGCTGTACACTCACTACTTTATGTTGTAGCAAAGTGTAATTTCTTCTGTGTTGCCACATGAAAAGATATAATAAAATATTTCACTTTTGTGAGATACTGTATATCCTGTGAGGCATGGGCTGAAAATAGGTACTCAGGTACTCTGATGGGCTGCAGATACAGTAAATACTTGGGTACTCTGATGGGCTGGTGACAGGTACTTGGGTACTCTGATGGGCTGGTGACAGGTACTCGGGTACTCTGATGGGCTGTTGACAGGTACTCGGGTAATCTAAAGGGCTGGTGACAGTTGCTCGAGTACTGTGATGGGCTGGTGGCAGGTACTCAGGTACTCTGGTGGGCTGGTGACAGGTACTCAGGTAATCTGATGGGCTGGAGACAGGTACTTGGGTACTCTGATGGGCTGGAGACAGGTACTTGGGTACTCTGATGGGCTGGTGGCAGGTACTCGGGTACTTTGATGGGCTGGTGACTGGTACCCAGGTACTCTGATGGGCTGGTGACAGGTACTCAGGTATTCTGATGGGCTGCAGATAGTTACTCAGCTACTCTGATGGGCTGAAGACAGGTACTTGGGTACTCTGATGGGCTGCATCTAGATATTTGGGTACTCTGATGGGCTGGTGACCCCCTTTATTACTGGGGGGCAATCAGTGTGTATTGGTGTGCACTATGAGCAGTAACGAGCTGTTACCAAAAAATCCTAACAGCCCGTTACCGTGGTTTGTTTACATTCTGTGACCAGCTGTGATTGGACACAACCGGTCACGTGGTAAAGAGACAATTTCATTGGCACTTTACCATGAGTGGGAATGGGCTGTATCAGGGTGACAAGCCTCATCCCTGATCGCCGCTCTGCACACCCCTAGGGGTCCGCACAAGCGCCGTGCATGAGGACAGTGCATGTGATCGGCAGTAATTGGACACAGCCGGGTATGTGGTAAATAGCCATTTTTATTGGCTCTTTACATTGATCTGGGATGGGCTGTGTCCCGAGGAATGTGCCTAATCCCCGATCGCCAGGCTGCAGAGGCCCACAGGAGCGGCCAGAACTGGAGGACATCATATGACTCCACCACCCAGGATGGGAGAGTCCTGCTGGCATAATTTTACTATGGCCTGGTATGGAAGTGGTTAAGTTGTCCTATAAGATTTTTCATATGTGTAACCAAAAGGTGAATGGTTCTTCCCTTGCCAACTCCCCTAATGCCTCATTGTGGCATACTCCACAGCTTGAGGACCGTATAACATTATGTATACCCATCAACTTTATATAAGTTGTGTGTTTAAATTCTTTTTGTCCCAGCAGTTGGAATTTGGAGTTCCAGACAATTTTAGGATTTCTTATTGTTAGGTCCTCTGTTTCAGCCCCTCTTTCCCTCAGCTGGACTTTGACGGTCAATGGAAAAAACTCTCTCTGTCCGGACAGGTAATCATAGGAAACCATACACAGTATATGGTTGATCAAGAATACATCAGTTTATTTCCAGCTCTACAGAGTATATGCAATAATCAAAAAAGGGGTTGCATAGGGGGAACGCCCCATGAACAACCAATCACATTCAAGCATTTTGTTATACAATCAATATTGATCTGAAAGATATTCATAATATTTCTGCCTTCAGACTCAACGTCACAATTCATTCTAAGAATGTTCAACCCCATATATTTGTCCTTTACAATGTTCTCAGCATTATTTTGGTAAACTTGTTATGAGAAAGTGTGAGTATGAGAAAGGAAAAAAACTAGCGTGAGAGAAACCTCTTCTACAGAGAAACCTCTTTGAGAAATATTATTAAATCTTAAAGGGTAACTCTACACTCCTTGCAATAACCTTAAAGAGTGATCCCACGTTTCCTTACAATCCCTCCTTTGATCATAGGAGACTTAAAAAAAGTCTCAGCAGATCACTCACTGTACCACCTCCTGAGTAGAACATGGTCATGGCTGTTTCACACAGCCCTGTAAGAACCATCATCATTCTTTCTTGCCTTTGTTTAATTATCTCTTGTTCCAACAATACCTTCCTAAGTTCTTCATTGAGTAATCCTATGTCTATTGCTGTGGTAACTCTACACTCCTTGCAATAACCTTAAAGAGTGATCCCACATTTCCTTACACTTATTTGCAGCTGTCCGATGCAGTCACTGAACAGTTTGGGTTGAAAGACGTTTCCTTGCAGCCTGCTTTTAAATGAAGATGACCTCTCCCAGTGAATTTCCTAGATACTATTTGATGTTACTTTATTCCTCCCCCTCAAGGGTGTAAAGGATTCGGAGGCAATGGCAAACTGATATTTCTTCACTCACTGAAGAAGCCTGGGCATTTGTTGCGACCCAACTTCCCATGATCATATTGGCTAGCGATAAATTGATCCAGCTTAAACACTTACATAGAATCTATTATACTCCTAGTATGCTATTTAAGATATGGAAAATTGACTTTCCAGAATGCCCACAATGCAAAGATTCATAATTCATGACCATGATTGATTTTCTTTAGCCTACTGTAACCTTGTTTTTTTCTGTTTAGAATCTGCATTGAGCATGATGATGCTGGAACTTTTGTTTGGTGGCGTTCTAATGAAATGTATGAAGACGACTGCATGAAAAAAACATGCAAATTTCCACAATCATTAATGATATGGGGTTGAATGTCAGGTAAAGGTAAAATGACAGTTATTAAATAATCTTCAATAAATGCACAAGTTTATATTGAGGATTTGGACACTTTTCTTATTCAATTAAAGGATGTTTGGTGATGATGTCATAATTTTTCAGGATGTAATATGATGCAGATGTTTGTTTTAGAACTGCAAAGTACATTGATTCCATAATATTTCCCCTGAATTGAGTGATTCCATGTTTTTTTTCCTCTGCTTGATCCGCAAAAACAGTTGCAACTGACTACAATTTTATTTATTTTCTTTCTTTTGTTAACTGTTTCTTAAAGCCAGAAGGTTGGAATGTTAAATAGCTTTGAGGCATGTCTGTAATTTGTTTTTGTTTTTATACACAATTAAACAATTGAATGAACCAAGAGTGGTGATTTCATACTTTTTGCTAGGTGTTGTTCATGTGCTGTAGCTACTTGTATTATTGTATTGGGATGTGTATTCTGAAAATATTTATAAATTTTTCACAAAGTTTTTAATATTGGAATGTAATATGAATATATTCATTGATGCACACCATTGTGACTTATCATGCATGTATGCTGTATGCTTGGAAAATTTTATTACATTTGACTTTAAAAAAAACAAAAAAACAAAAACAAATTAAAAGGTGCACTTTTATGGTACCTACAAAAATTTGTAAATTTATTCAAATAAAACATATTTAAAAATAGATAAATAGAGCAACGTTGTATAGTATTTTCCTTTGGAATGAGGAGGGTCCATCAATAATTAGAAACATTATATTTTTGTATAACATGCCTACATGCAAAATACTGGCAATTCAGGGGTTAATGTGTTTTTTGTTTTTTTTTTTTTGCTTTTTTTTTTTTCTAGTTAAGTTCAATAAAAGCAGAAATAAAAGAACAGTACACAATAATGATACATACAATGGGCGTGATGGCAATGGAAGCTAAGACATACTACCAACCCACAATTGCTGTACATAGTAGGTGATGTTGAAAAAAGACACAAGTCCATCAAGTCCAACCTATGTGGGTGATTTTATGTCAGTATTACATTGCATATCCCTGTATGTTGTGTTCGTTTAGGTGCTTATCTGATAGTTTCTTAAAAATTATCGATGCCCCCCACTGAGACCAGTGCCTGTGGAAGGGAATTGCACATCCATGCTGCTCTTACAGTAAAGAACCCTCTACGCAATTTAAGGTTAAACCTCTTTTCTTCTAATTTTTAATGAGTGGCCACAAGTCTTATTAAACTCCCTTCCACAAAGTTTTATCCCTATAGTATAGTGTTTCTAAATTGAAATCATATCCCCCTCTCAAGCGTCTCTTCTCCAGAGAAAATAAGTTCAGTGCTCGTAACCTTTCTTCATAACTAATATCCTCCAGTCCTTTATTAGTTGTTGCCCTTCTTTGTACTCGCTCCACTTCCAGTACATCCTTCCTGAGGACTGGTGCCCATAACTGGACAGCATACATCAGGCCGGACCAGAGTCTTGTAGAGTGGGAGAATTACCGCTTTATCTCTGGAGTTAATCCCCTTTTTAATGCATGCCAATATTCTGTTTGCTTTGTTAGCAGCAGCCTGGCTACCTTGCATGTTATTGCTGAGCCTATCATCTACTAGGACCCCCAGGTCCTTTTTCATCCTTGATTCCCCCACTGGTTCTCCCCCCAGTGAATAGATTGCATTCATATTTTCCACATCCTGTGGAGAAGTTATGACCCTGCCTAGTATCGTCCGCAAGTACAGAGATTGAGCTGTTCACCCCAACCTCCAGGTCGGATTGGTCCCAGGACAGAACCCTGGGGACCCCACTTTTCAACCCTGACCATTCCGAGTACTCCCCATTTATCACTACCCTCTGAACTTGCCCTTGTAGCCAGTTTTCAATCCATGTATTCACCCTATGGTCCATGCCAATGGACCTTACTTTGTACAGTAAACGTTTATGGGGAACTGTGTCAAATGCTTTTCAAAGTCCAGATACACCACGTCTATGGCCCTTCCTTTATCTATATGGAAGCTCACCTCCTCATAGAAGGTTAATAGATTGGTTTTGCAAGAACGATTCTTCATGAATCCATGCTGATTACTGCCAATGATACTGTTTTCATTACTAAAATCTTACAAATGGTCAATAATTAATTATATTTCACTTACACTTTTTTTAATTGAGTATAATGCATTCCTTACTTCTTTGTTTCTCAAGCTGTAAATTATTGGGTTGAGAAGGGGAGTTACCACAGCATAGAATACTGATATATATTTGTCAAATTCAAATACCTGGCCTTTTGGTGATCTCACATATATCAATATAACAGATCCATAATAAATAACTACCACTGTAAGATGAGACACAAGTAGAAAGTAATTTTCGATAGCCCCAAACACAAAAAAAAGTAGCACTGGACAATACAACCAATAACTGATATTCTTTGTGTTGAATAAAGAAAATCCCCTAGCATCTTTGGAAGTGTGACTGATATATACCAGATTTCTAGGAAAGATAAGTTGGACAAAAAAAAGTACATAGGTTTTTTCAACCGTGGGTGTGTCCAGACCAGTGTGATAATCACAACATTTCCTGATATTGTCACTAGATACACAAGTAAAAAGAAAATAAACATAAATAACCAACACCCATTAAAAACTGGAAAACCAATAAGTAAAAATTCTGTTATTCTTGATTCATTAAATCCTAACATGTCAGGTGTTGTCTGAGTTTTATACCTTAAATCACCATAGGACGATTACTAAAATGTTTGATGAATTATGAGTGTGTTGTGGTGTTTTGTCTAGCAAGGTGAAAACACTAGCATTCAAGTGTGTGAGGCCTGTCAAAGGAGTGGTGAAAACTGCTTTACAGTTGTTTAGAAGAAATGGTTCACATTTATACCCTTACCAATGCAGACCCTTGACAATAGCTGTCATTAGGGATGCACATAGTCAGGCAGTGGTTGCAATTTACTGATGCCATTAGTAAAATTGTGCCGTACAATGGTTTAACCATAAAAACACATGTGTCAATGATACAGATGAAATTTCTTAAATTAAGAGAATCTGATTAGGGTAGAGAAAGCAATTCAAAATTAGCTTCCTCTGCAATTTTGCGTGTGGACCCTAAAATGTACTATATACTGTTTCCCTGAAAATAAGCCCGGGTCTTATATTAATTTTGGCAACAAAAGACCCAGTAGGGCTTATTTTCGGTGTAGGGCTTGTCATGTGCTGTCTTCTCTCCCCATCTCCCTCCCTACCTGTCAGGAATCCTCAGTGGCCAGTGGAACTGAGTAAAAGTGGGTGTAAAATCCTAAAATGCACTGTATTATATCTTGTAAACTGTGTATGTTTCTGTAATATATTTGTGATTAGAGTTGAGCGGACACCTGGATGTTCGGGTTCGGACAAACTTTGGAAAAAAGTCCGGGTTCGGGACCGAAATTGACCCGAACTTGATCCCGAACCCCATTGAAGTCAATGGGAACCCAAACTTTTCAAGACTAAAATGGCTGTAAAAAAGTAATGGAAAGGGCTGCAAATGGCAACAAAATGTTAAGAGCATGGCAAGTGCTCTGCAAACAAATGTGGATAGGGAAATAACTTAAAATAACATAAAAAATAAAAATAAAATGCTGGAGGCCCCCTTCTCAGCAGAAGAGGTACAGGAAGTCATTAAGAAACTCAACGGCACGATGCCGCACATATGGTGGGAATACCCCAGAAAAAAATTATTCAATTTAATGGATAAGATAGTGGGAAAATAAAATACTTGGAAATTAAAAAAAAGAAAAAACTATAATCTTGACCTAGGAGGACGAGGTCCATATGGAGTAGGAGGTTGAGGTGGCGGTGGATGTGGCGGTGTAGATGGAAGCGGCGGTGGAGGAGGACGAGGTAGCCAACACTGGTTCAAAAATACAACAATGGCTGGGTAAGGCTAGTGGTGAATGATGTGTCGAATTCTGTCCCCCGTCGCATAGTGTCCGCCCTGTACTGCGCTCGCTCAGTACGTAGGACAAGGGGATTTCAAAACTCTCCACAGACGAAGCACGTGACCCCAGGTTCAAGCCACTTGATCCGAGGTTTTAGCCTAGCCAAGCGAGCCCATGAGGGGCCCTGTTACTATGTGCTACCGTATGTCCACTTGGATGGTGGGGCTTGAACCTGCACTCACTGCGCAGGCGACGTTCATCTTTGGAGATCTTGTGAATCTCCTTGTCTGCACATTGGTGAAAGCAGCAGCAGTTGGCACCTGTGTTTCGTCATCATCCAAGACGTGCTGCAATGGTCCTCCCATGTACTCATCATGAAACATAAGCGGTTGGGCATCGGTGCACACAATCTCTTCCACTTCTGGGGCAGGGCTAGGTGGATGGCCCTGGGAAACCCTGCTAACAGAGTCATCAAAAAGCAGAAGAGACTGCTGCATGATTTGGGGCTCAGACTGATTGGCTGATTTGCAAGGGGGTGAGGTGAAAGACTGATGGACATCGACTGCAGGTGCCAACTCTGAACTTTCATCAGAAGACTGGGTGGGAGACAATGTGAAGGAACCGGAGGCACTGTCAGCAACCCAATCTACTATCGCCTGTACTTGTCCTGGCCTCAACATTCGTACAGCCTCATTAGGCGCGCCGAAATACCGCTGCAGGCTCTGTCGCCTACTCGCACCTGAGGAAGGTGTTTCACTAGTGCGTGTAGCTGGCACAGATCCACGTCTTCTCCCTGCAACAGGAGCTCCACCAGCATCACCACAACCGGGCCACGTCCCCTTTTTGATGATCTCCTCATATTTTCAAAATTTATGATCTCGCCCTAAATGGGTGTTTTTGCAATAGCAGAATACACCCACAGTATGTAAAGCGTGTATCTCAAAAACTGCTAAACTGCAGAAAATGCTATTGGGGAAAAAAAAATGTCACTACAATTTTTTTGGGGGAAAGCACAATAGAAGAAATATCGATCGATTGTATATCGCACTCCTGCACACATGCACAAAGCACTGAAATATTTAATTTTTTGGCAATAGCAGAATACATGCACAGTGTCTAAAGCAGGAGTCTCAAACTGGTGGCCCTCCAGCTGTTGCAGAACTACAAGTTCCATCATGCCTCTGCCTATGGGATATATGCTTGCAATGGTCAGCCTTGCAATACCTCATGGGAATTGTAGTTCTGTAACAACTGGAGGGCCGCCAGTTTGAGACCCCTGGTCTAAAGCGTGTATGAACATGCAGAAAATGCTATTGGAAAAAAAAAAATGTTGCTACAATTAATTTTTTTTTGGGATAGCACAATAGAAGAAATATCGATCAATTGTATGTCACACTCCTGCACACATGCACAAAGCACTGAAAGATTTAATTTTTTGGCAATAGCAGAATACACGCACAGTGTCTAAAGCGTGTATGAACATGCAGAACATGCTATTGGAAAAAAAAATGTTGCTACAATTTTTTTTTTGGGATAGCACAATAGAAGAAATATCGATCGATTGTATGTCACACTTCTGCACACATGCACAAAGCACTGAAAGATTTTATTTTTTGGCAATAGCATAATACACGCACAGTGTCTAAAGCGTGTATGTGCATGCAGAAAATGCTATTGGAAAAAAAAAATGTCGCTACAATTTTTTTTTTTGGGATAGCACAATAGAAGAAATATTGATTGATTGTATGCCACACTCCTGCACACATGCACAAAGCACTGAAAGATTTTATTTTTTGGCAATAGCAGAATACACGCACAGTGTCTAAAGCGTGTATGAACATGCAGAACATGCTATTGGAAAAAAAAAATGTCGCTACAATTTTTTTTTTGGGATAGCACAATAGAAGAAATATTGATTGATTGTATGCCACACTCCTGCACACATGCACAAAGCACTGAAAGATTTTATTTTTTGGCAATAGCAGAATGCACGCACAGTGTCTAAAGCGTGTATGAACATGCAGAAAATGCTATTGGAAAAAAAATGTCGCTACAATTTTTTTTTGGGATAGCACAATAGAAGAAATATCGATCGATTGTATGTCACACTTCTGCACACATGCACAATACACTGAAAGATTTTATTTTTTGGCAATAGCAGAATACACGCACAGTGTCTAAAGCGTGTATGAACATGCAGAAAATGCTATTGGGAAAAAAAAAAACATGCACAAATCACAGCAAAATTTAATTTTTTTTGCAATGTTTTTGCAATAGCAGAATGCACACAGAGTATGGTGTATCTCTTAGTAAAATATGCAGTGCAGTGATGCTGCACTGAGCTTGCAGGTAAAAGTTATATTTTGTCTGGCACTGGCCTCATGGCACTGTTAAAAGACTGTACACTGCACCCCAGCCAGGGTACAATTGATTTAGAAATCTCTTGAAAAATTCTCTCTGCCTCTTTCTTTTCCTTAAAAAAGACACTCTCTAGTCTCTACTCTAGCTATGTAGATCGCTCACTGATATAACTAATTTGAAGAAAATTTAAGGAATGTGGACTGACTGACTGTATCAGACTAACTCCTAATGAAATCCTCTCTTAGCAGCACAGGAACCTGTCTATAGCAGAGTGAGGTGCTGTGCTGTGTGCCTGTACCTTATATAGAGGCTAGGTCACATGCTGCACTGGCCAATCACAGCCATACCATTAGTAGGCATGGCTGTGATGTCTTTTAAGGGCACACTAGTGAAACCAGCATGGATTGGCTGCCCTGCAGCTTGTAAAAGGCGCCAATACATCAACGAACTCCGGACCCGAACCCGAACATACAATCAATAGTTCGGGTTCGGCTCCGGGACCCGGACACCCAAAAGTCCGGTACGGACCCGAACTTTACAGTTCGGGTTCGCTCAACCCTATTTGTGATAAATACCTTTTTATAGTGCCGCACTTTGGTTTTGATTTACTGAGAAGAAGTGCTCGGGCCATGCATTTGTGGATCATTCTCTGCAGAGGACATTGTTGAAATACTCTGCTACTGAGCTCTCATTAGAGTAAGGTGAATGTGAAGAGCAGATGGAAATAAGCAGCTTGGAGAGTAGTCAGCCCCTATAGGAGAGAATAGTGAATTGCAGTTCCTTTTCTCCCAGGAGAGGAAGGAAGATGGCGCTAGAGGTAGTCATGGCAGGCAAAGGGTTAAACTGGAAGTAATGGGAAAGCACCTTTTACTGAAAGTTATAGGTTCTATACAAAATCATTATTATTAAGTTCTATTGGGCGGTACAGTGGTGTAGTGGTTAGCACTCTCACCTAGCAGTAAGAAGGGTCGTTGGTTCAAATCCCAACCACGACACCACCTGCCTGGAGTTTGCATGTTCTCCCTGTGCCTGTGTGGGTTTCCTCCCACAATCCAAAGACATGCAGGTAGGTTAATTGGCTTCTTCCCAAAAATTGGCCCTAGTATATGAATGGGAACCTTGGATTGTGGGCTCCTTGAGGGTAGGGACCAATGTGAGTGTGCAATGTACAGGGATGGGGACGGTTGTAGACACTCACTCAGGTTGAACTGGATGGACTGGTGTCTTTATTCAACCTTACTAACTATGAACTATACAAAATCAGTATCATGAAAGTAAAAACAAGGCAATGTGGAGAGCTATAAGCCAAGCCCTACATGTTTCAACCGATGGGTCCTCAACAGGGGCATATATGTTCCCAAGATTGGAGGTTTTCCATCCCGGAGGTCCTGGTCCCTTTAGAGTTCCATACATTGGCCATCTGTGGCACCATGCCTGTATGATTCCATGTCGCTGACATTGGAGTCCACCAGTTCCGGTAAAGGCACACGCACTTCTTTCCATTGTTGAGGATGCAATATTCTAATGCTCTTCATACCGAACCGTGTTCAGTATTCGGGTTCTTCTGTCCCTTCACTACCCTGTGTTGGATGATTTGGCCCATGTTGGACTACACTTCATGTATTTTTTCACTCACTTTAATTCATATTTCCAGTATTTGTATGCTCTGGTTTCCAACCATACATTATTTTTTTACATATTGGATATTTTTTATATAATTTTACACATTGGATTGGTTTCAGTATCACCATTGTATTTTCATCACTTATATCACTATATTTGTGTTTCACTGGTTAGCGCTACATTATTTACCATCCAGATCTATCATAGAGATGCCTGTATGATTCCATGTCGCTGACATTGGAGTCCACCAGTTCCGGTAAAGGCACACGCACTTCTTTCCATTGTTGAGGATGCAATATTCTAATGCTCTTCATACCGAACAGTGTTCAGTATTCGGGTTCTTCTGTCCCTTCACTACCCTGTGTTGGATGATTTGGCCCATGTTGGACTACACTTCATTTATTTTTTCACTGGCTTAATTCATATTTCCAGTATTTGTATGCTCTGGTTTCCACCCAACCATACATTATTTTTTTACATATTGGATATTTTTTATATATTTTTTATATAATTTTACACATTGGATTGGTTTGAGTATCACCATTGTATTTTCATCACTTATATCACTATATTTGTGTTTCACTGGTTAGCGCTACATTATTTACCATCCAGATCTATTTATTTGTTTATGTAGTTACTTGTTTTTTAGTTACTTGGGATTAGCACAGTAATATTCACTTTCCGCAAAAGGGGCAGCTGCCCATGGCCCTGTCATTGTTGTGGGGCCCAAAGCAGCTGCCTAATACTTGCAAACTATCCCAGTTTAAATTCCCTCAGCCCTTGAGGTTTCAGTCCTGTGCTGTGTCCTGATATCTCAGTGTGAAGTTCTGTTACTAATGCTGCCCAGCTCTGTCCTATTGTTGTCTACAGATGACTCACCTGCAGACCCTGTGTTTACATGTAAATACTGGCATTGATATGTAAATAGTGACGGCATTCATATGTAAATATCCACAAACCAGCAGCATTCATATGCAAATACAGGCAGTAGTCATATGTATATCATGCCCCCCTAAGGTCATATCCACCATCACCTATACTGAATGCTGCCCACTGGGGAGATAAAGGGGCATGCTTGAAATTCCTGCCTACAACTGTGGTCATGAAGCCTACCATCAGTCTGTTTAGCAAAGGTGAGCAAATTGTGGGGGGGTAGTGTGGGGTGTGCAGAGGTAGGCAGAGAAGGAATTACAGTTTGGGGTGCAGGGGTGAGCAAGGAGGGGATATATGGAGGTAAGAAGGTGGGTGCAAAGATGAGCAGAGGAGGCAGGTAGAGTTAAAGGGAAGGGGGATTAGAGTGGAGAGGGTGGGGAGGTTTGGGGTGCAGAGGTTAGTATGGATTTTAAGGTGTACTGACAGGGTGGATAAAGATGTAGGTCACGTGTAGGGCAGTCCATTCATTTCAATAGGCTGCTCTGGCACTTCTGTGTATCTGCTAAAGGGCAGCACGTTTCTGTGGTGTCAGGAAAGCGATTTTGCATGCGTTCCCAACACACACAAATGTGAACGCAGGCTAAATGTCTCAGTTACATTGGTGGACTGTATAAATCTTCTCATTACATTGGTGCTCGGTGTAGAATCCTTTCCTTCCCACTAGTGGCCAGTGTGAATGTCCCCCTTATATTGGTGGTCAGTGTAAATATTCTCATTACATGGGTGCTTGGTGTAGAATCATTGCATTTCATTGCATTTACACTAGTGGCCAGTGTGAATGCCCCCCTTACATTGGTGGTCAGTGTAAATCCTGCCTTACATTGGAGGTTACTGCAAATGCTTCTATTACAGTGTAAACCCCTATTACATTAGTGGTCATTGTAAATCCATATTATATTGGTGGCCAGTAGGGATGGGCCCGTTCGCCCGCTCGGCGAGCCCAGAACTATTTAGGCCGTTCGCATCACATTCGTGTGATGCGAGCGGCCCGCATTGCATTGCGGCCGGCGCAGTGCATTGCTGGCTGATGATTGGCCAAGCATGCACTGTGACCCAGCATGCTTGGCCAATCACAGAGCCAGAAATTAGGAGAGCAATAATTGGCTACAGGCAGGGCGCCTGTAGCCAATTAAAGCTCAGGGGCTTTAGTACACGCCCCACTCTATAAAAGGCCGCCACGCCGTCGGCCCAGGGCACATGTGTTCCGGCTTTTAGAAGAGCAGTCTGCTGATTGATTTCTTCTTTGCTAAACCATTGCTGCTGAGTCATTCAATACTGATCATTGCTGCTGATTGCACTGAGTGTGACATTATCTGCTGCTGGGGATTAGTCTGGTGTGTGCGTGCTGTTAGCACAGCATTGCAGTAGCACTAATCGCAGTGCTGTTAGAACAGCATTGCACCCCAACTTCTGTCCCAACCTTCTGTCCCATCCCAGGCAGGCAGGCAGGGATTTATAGGAGCCATATTGTGTTTGTGTCAGCACACATAGGAGCTAGTGTGTGTGTTGTCAGCACACATAGGACCTATAGTGTGTTTGTGTCAGCACCCATAGGACCTATAGTGTGTTGTGAGCACACATAGGAGCTCTATTTTTTGTGTCAGCACACAAAGGGCCTATAGTGTGTTTGTGTCAGCACCCATAGGACCTATAGTGTGTTGTGAGCATACATAGGAGCTCTATTTTTTTGTCAGCACACATAGGACCTATAGTGTGTTTGTGTCAGCACCCATAGGACCTATAGTGTGTTGTGAGCACACATAGGAGCTCTATTTCTTCGTCAGCACACATAGGACCTATAGTGTGTTTGTGTCAGCACCCATAGGACCTATAGTGTGTTGTGAGCACACATAGGAGCTCAATTTTTTTGTCAGCACCCATAGGACCTATAGTGTGTTTGTGTCAGCACCCATAGGACCTATAGTGTGTTGTGAGCACACATAGGAGCTCTATTTCTTCGTCAGCACACATAGGACCTATAGTGTGTTTGTGTCAGCACCCATAGGACCTATAGTGTGTTGGGAGCACACATAGGAGCTCAATTTTTTTGTCAGCACACATAGGACCTATAGTGTGTTTGTGTCAGCACCCATAGGACCTATAGTGTGTTGTGAGCACACATAGGAGCTCTATTTCTTTGTCAGCACACATAGGACCTATAGTGTGTTTGTGTCAGCACCCATAGGACCTATAGTGTGTTGTGAGCACACATATGAGCTCTATTTCTTCGTCAGCACACATAGGACCTATAGTGTGTTTGTGTCAGCACCCATAGGACCTATAGTGTGTTGTGAGCACACATAGGAGCTAAATTTTTTTGTCAGCACACATAGGACCTATAGTGTGTTTGTGTCAGCACCCATAGGACCTATAGTGTGTTGTGAGCACACATAGGAGCTCTATTTCTTCGTCAGCACACATAGGACCTATAGTGTGTTTGTGTCAGCACCCATAGGACCTATAGTGTGTTGTGAGCACACATAGGAGCTCAATTTTTTTGTCAGCACCCATAGGACCTATAGTGTGTTTGTGTCAGCACCCATAGGACCTATAGTGTGTTGTGAGCACACATAGGAGCTCTATTTCTTCGTCAGCACACATAGGACCTATAGTGTGTTTGTGTCAGCACCCATAGGACCTATAGTGTGTTGGGAGCACACATAGGAGCTCAATTTTTTTGTCAGCACACATAGGACCTATAGTGTGTTTGTGTCAGCACCCATAGGACCTATAGTGTGTTGTGAGCACACATAGGAGCTCTATTTCTTTGTCAGCACACATAGGACCTATAGTGTGTTTGTGTCAGCACCCATAGGACCTATAGTGTGTTGTGAGCACACATATGAGCTCTATTTCTTCGTCAGCACACATAGGACCTATAGTGTGTTTGTGTCAGCACCCATAGGACCTATAGTGTGTTGTGAACACACATAGGAGCTAAATTTTTTTGTCAGCACACATAGGACCTATAGTGTGTTTGTGTCAGCACCCATAGGACCTATAGTGTGTTGTGAGCACACATAGGAGCTCTATTTCTTCGTCAGCACACATAGGACCTATAGTGTGTTGTCAGCACACATAGGAGCTATAGTGTGTTTGTGTCAGCACACATAGGAGCTAGTGTGTGTGTCAGCACACATAGGAGCTAGTGTGTGTGTGTGTCAGCACACATAGGAGCTAGTGTGTGTGTGTGTGTGTGTGTCAGCACACATAGGAGCTAGTGTGTGTGTGTGTGTCAGCCCAGTTCTTGTCATCTAAGGCAGCCTCTATCTGCCATAGGGCCCTGTTGCTGTCATCTAAGGCATCCATCTGCAGGAGTTAGTGTGTGTGCTGTGTGACTCCAGCACAATATATACTAACCACTACAATGGCTGGAAGACCGCCAAGGATAGGCAGACAGCCCCGAGGCAAGAACACAGGGCAAGCAGGCTCTGTTTCTAGAGACAACAGTGCTGGTCGTGGACGTGGTCGTGCATCGTCATCAGCACGTGGCCATGGGACACGCTTGTCTTTGTTTTCGGCAGCTGGACATGTTGAGCCGCATCATGCCGAAGGCTTGGTAGAATGGATGACCAAGCCCTCCTCATCCTCCTCATCCTCTCTCACCCAGGCTCAGGGTACTGGCAGAGCAGCTGCCAACGCGTACTCAATGGCATCATCAGGCACACCTTCCCTAGACCCACCATGTCCTCCTGAGGAGTACCCCGAACTGTTTGAGCACAGTGTTGGGGATGCTGAAGGACAGCAATCTGGCAGTAATGTTCCACCAGCTGCAGCTTACTGCCAGGTTTGCTCTAGTGGTGAAGAGGGAGGGGATGATGAGGTCACTGACTCCACGTGGGTGCCTGAAGGGAGAGAGGAGGAGGAGGAGGAGTATGCGGGGCAGGATGCCCCCTGGGGGCCAGCTAGAGGCCAGCACACCAACTGAATCACACCGCAGAGCTCCGCCTGTGCAGGGCGCTGCCTCTGCACATTACCACAAAAGTTCTTTGGTGTGGGCCTTTTTTGAGACGAGTACATCAGATCGCACCACTGCTATTTGCAATATTTGTCTCAAGCGTATCTCGCGTGGCCAAAACATCAGCCGCTTGGGCTCCACAAGCATGACCAGACATATGTCGACCTGCCATGCAGCTCGTTGGCAAGCGCACATTAAAGACCAACACCAAAGAACAAAGCGGACCTCTCCTTGCTCCTCATCAGCTGGGATCTCCATCCCCACTATATCTTCAGTCCTCTCTGAAAGCTGCTCTGAGAGGACTGAAGGTGTAGAATTAGGTGTGTCACAACCAAGTACTTGCAGTATACCGACGTCCGATTATAGCAGGCAAATTTCCCTGCCCCAGCTGCTGGACCGTCAAAAGAAGTATACTCCCAGCCATCCACATGCCCAGCGGTTGAATGCTAGCTTGGCTAAATTGCTAGCACTTCAACTGCTGCCTTTTCAGTTGGTAGACTCGGCCCCCTTCCGTGAGTTTGTTCAATGTGCGGTTCCTCAGTGGCAGGTTCCCAAACGCCACTTTTTCTCACGGAAGGCGATTCCGGCTCTCTACCGGCATGTGGAAGGCAATGTCCATGCCTCGCTGGACAGGGCGGTCAGCGGTAAGGTGCATATTACCGCTGACTCATGGTCCAGCAGGCATGGACAGGGACGTTATCTGTCTTTCACGGCCCATTGGGTCACTCTATTGGCAGCTGGGAGGGATGCAGGACAAGGTGCAGTAGTGTTGGAGGTTGTTCCGCCACCACGCCTCCAAAATGCTACTACTGGTTGTGGCACACCTCTCTCCTCCACCCCCTCCTCTTCTTCTTCCTCCATGGCCTCTTCGAGCCACACTGGGGCAGAGGTTCTGGCAGCTCTGCAGGGGCAGGCCCGAGAGGTGGTTGACGCCACACCAGCTTAAGCCAGGAATGGTGGTTTCTGACAATGGCACCAACCTCCTCTCCGCCCTGCGACAGGGGCAGCTCACCTATGTGCCCTGTATGGCTCACGTCCTCAACCTGGTGGTGCAGCGGTTATTAAGTAGGTACCCAGGCTTACAGGATGTCCTGAGGCAGTCCAGGAAAGTCTGTGTGCATTTCCCCTGATCGTATAATGCCAGTGCTCGGCTGGCTGAACTGCAAAAGGAGTTGAACCTGCCCAAGAACCGCCTAATATGTGACATGCCCACCAGGTGGAACTCAACGTTGGCCATGCTGCAGCGACTGCACACGCAGCAGAGGGCCATCAATGAGTACCTTTGCGACTACGGCACCAGGACAGGGTCAGGGGAGCTTGGCTTTTTTCCCCACGCCAGTGGAGCATGATCAGGGATGCATGCACTGTCCTCTCACTATTTGAGGAGGCCACGAGGATGGTGAGCAGTGACAGTGCATGCATCAGTGACACTGTACCTCTTGTCCACCTGTTGGAGCATACGCTGCGTGGGATAATGGACAGGGCACTTGAGGCAGAACAGAGGCAGGAAGAGGAGGACTTCCTTGCCTCTCAAGGCCCCCTTTATCCAGACAGTGTTCCTTCTGTCCCACCCATCACACAGGAAGAGGATGAGGAGGAGGAGGAGGAGGAGGATTGTGTGAGCATGGAGGTGGAGCCTGGCATCAGCAGCAGCAGTCTTTTAGGGATGATGTACAGTCCCAACAAACCAGTGGACTTGTACGTGGCTGGGAGGAGGTGGCTGGCGATCATGTCGTCCTCAGTGACCCAGAAGACTCCGGACCGAATGCCTCAGCTAACCTACGTTGCATGGCCTCCCTGATCCTGCAAAGCCTGCAGAAGGATCCTCGTATTCTTCGGATTAAGGAGAGGGACCATTACTGGCTGGCCACTCTCCTTGATCCACGGTACAGGATCTTGCAGAAAGGTCTGTGCAACGCGTTCCCAGAAACTGGGAGGTTACAAACTCCTGGTCCTGGACAACGAGTTGCTGGGCTTCGGTCAGTAGCAGAAGGAGCGGTGGGGAAGGTGGACGTCTGACCGATGCATTCAGACAATTTTTTAGTCCGCAGCCCCAAGGTATGATCGGTTCCAGCAACCATCGCCAGCGTCTGATATACATGGTGCAGGAATACCTAGGGGCAAGGTCAGACTTGGACACCTTTCCCACCGAAAATCCTCTGGCTTACTGGGTCTTGAGGATGGATCACTGGCCAGAGCTTGCACAGTATGCAATTGAGCTACTGGCCTGTCCTGCATCCAGCGTTCTTTCCGAACGCGCATTCAGTGCTGCTGGAGGATTTATCACCGATCACAGGGTGCGCCTGTCCCCCGACTCGGTTGATCGACTGACCTTCATAAAAATGAATCAGTCTTGGATCACCACCAGCTACCAGGCACCTGAAGTGGATATAACTGAATAATTTATAATGTCACATCCCTTCAAGACTGCCTATGCTGATGCTGAGTGACTGTCCTGTTATGTTCACTGACTATCCTCTTCCCCCTCCTCAATGATCCATTCCTTGATAGCTTGGAAGAACATTTTTGTTTCTGGGTGCCACCACACCAGTGCCTAAGGCACAATTTTTTAGCCCCTGTATAACAGGGGCGTGTAATTACAATTTTTTTTAAAAATGCTTCCCAACAGGTCTGACTGCTGTGCTCCAATTTTTAAGCCCCTGTTTAACAGGGGCGTGTAATTACAATTTTTTAAGCTATGCTTCGCAACAGGTCTGACTGCTGTACTCCAAGTACAGTATCTGTGAGGGGTTGCAGGGTTGTGGCACCAGCACCAGTGCCTAAGGCACAATTTTTCAGCCCCTGTTGGGGCGTGTAATTACAATTTTTAGGCAATGCTTTGCAACAGGTCTCATTGCTGTGCTCAGAGTACAGTATCTGTGAGGGGTTGCAGTGTTGTGGCACCAGCACCAATGCCTAAGGAACAATTTTTCAGCCCCTGTATAACAGGGGCGTGTAATTACAATTTTTTAAGCAATGCTTCGCAACAGGTCTGACTGCTGTGCTCCAAGTACAGTATCTATGAGGGGTTGCAGTGTTGTGGCACCAGCACCAGTGCCTAAGGCACAATTTTTCAGCCCCTGTTTAACAGGGTCGTGTAATTACAATTTTTAGGCAATGCTGTGCAACAGGTCTCATTGCTGTGCTCAGAGTACAGTATCTGTGATGGGTTGCAGTGTTGTGGCACCAGCACCAGTGCCTAAGGCCCAATTTTTCAGTCCCTGTTTAACAGGGGCGTGTAATTACAAATCTTGATCTAATAGTTCACAGCAGGGCCCATTCCTGTGTCCACCAAGAGTAACTGTGAGGGCTTACAGTCTTGTGGCAACACTGTCCACCAGCACCACCAAAGGCCCAATTTTTCTGCCCTATTCAACAGGTGCATGCAATTACAAATCTTGATCTAATAACTCACAGCAGGGCCCATTCCTGCGCCCACCAAGAGTAACTGTGAGGGCTTACAGTCTTGTGGCAACACCGTCCACCACCACCACCACCAAAGGCCCAATTTTTATGCCCTGTTCAACAGGTGCATGCAATTACAAATCTTGATCTAATAACTCACAGCAGGGCCCATTCCTGTGCTAACCAAGAGTAACTGTGAGGGCTTACAGTCTTGTGGCAACACCGTCCACCACCACCAAAGGCCCAATTTTTCTGCCCTGTTCAACAGATGCATGCAATTACAAATCTTGATCTAATAACTCACAGAAGGGCCCATTCCTGCGCCCACCAAGAGTAACTGTGAGGGCTTACAGTCTTGTGGCAGCACCATCCACCACCACCACCACCAAATGCCCAATTTTTCTGCCCTGTTCAACAGATGCATGCAATTACAAATCTTGATCTAATAACTCACAGCAGGGCCCATTCCTGCGCCCACCAAGAGTAACTGTGAGGGCTTACAGTCTTGTGGCAACACCGTCCACCACCACCAAAGGCCCAATTTTTCTGCCCTGTTCAACAGGTGCATGCAATTACAAATCTTGATCTAATAACTCACAGCAGGGCCCATTCCTGTGCCCACCAAGAGTAACTGTGAGGGCTTACAGTGTTGTGGCTACACCAACATCTAATGGGGCAAATTTCTGCAGAGTATATACGGCAGGCCCCTACTTTCAAACATCCAACTTACAAACGACTCCTACTTGCAAACGGAAGGAGAAAACAGAAAGTGAGAAGAAATCTACCCCTAGGAAGGGAAATTCGATCCTGTTAGATTTAATTTGGGAAAAAGGTATCTCCTCTCTACTGATCCTTGTTTCAATTAAAACCCCACTTTTCCAAAAAAAATTGTCATTGGGACGGAAAGTGAGGTGAAATGTTCTGAACAGATGTGCAAAGACAGCAAATGTTACAGGGGTTATAACCCCTCCCTATGTTCTCCAAAAAGCTTAAAAATAGATTTTTTTGGGATGGAGCTACACTTCATAATGTACCTGTTCAGATTCTACTTAAGAACAAACCTACAGTCCGTGTCTTGTTTGCACCGCCTGTATACTGCTGTTCAGAGTATATAGGGTTGTAGGTATAGGGTTTTATTTTGGGTGCGGGGTCCCCCTTAATATCCATACAAGACCCAAAGGGGCTGGGGTGGGGGGGTGGGGTGATGGGGTAGCTATGCCATTTTTCTCAAGGATTTTTAGCCATATGCCCAGGACAAGACATGACATTAAAGCCGCAAGTGGTTTTAAATGGCTTCTTTTTTTCCTTTACAAATGTCATTTTGTGCATGGACAGTTCTAAACACGGGAGACACATGCCACTTCACAGGCATACTTTAGACACCCCCAGGTACCATATTTAAAGGAATATTTCACTTTTTTTTTCACTTTATGGATCATTAAAATGACTGCTCCCGAAAAAACGTTAGTTTTTAAAAGTTCTTTTTGCATTGATATATGTCCCCTGGGGCAGGACCCGGGTCCCCAAACCTGTTTTATGACATTAACATGCATATTGGCCGTTGTAATTAGCACTTTTGATTTCGAACCTTCGCGTCCATTGTAACGAATAGGGTTCGAAAATTCGCACAAACACCCGGGGGTGTTCGGCTCATCCCTAGTGGCCAGTGTTGAAACTCCTCTTTATATTGGTAGTCAGTAAAAAAAAATCAGCTTCGCCATTGATCATACCCTCCCCTCCCCCCAGCACTGCCATTGATCCCAGGAGTCCTAGGATCCCTAGGAGTTTTTTGGTCTATTAATGGATCCCCTTACCTTCCCAGTTCATGGTTTGCAGGCAGTGAGGAGATGATGTGCTGTAACCTCTAGCAACCAATCAGTAAGCAGTAATGATGTGCAGTAACCTCTAGCAACCAATCAGTGAGCAGTATTGATGTACAGTAATCTCTAGCAACCAATCAAGAAGCATAAATTATGTGCTGTAACCTCTAGCAACTAATCAGTGAGCCGTAATGTGTGCTGTAACCTCTAGCAAAACGTCAGTGAGCAGTTATAATACACTGTAACCTCTGGCAACCAATGATACAATGATACCAATGATGCAGTAATGATACACTGTAACCTCTGCCAACCAATCGCAATTGCTGCCTCATCTGATTCAGTAAACTGATTTTGAGTCTAGCTGCTATTTATTGTATGTCTCAGAGCAGGTGGAGAGCGCAACTGCAGGGGGGGGGGGGGTAAGAATTTTTTTGCCCAGGGTCCAATCAATATTAAAGATGGCCCTGGCTCCTACTCAGGAGACTATAGAGCAGTGATGGCAAACCTTGGCACCCCAGATGTTTTGGAACTAAATTTCCCATGATGCTCATGCACTCTGAAGTGTAGTTGAGCATCATGGGAAATGTAGTTCCAAAACATCTGGGGTGCCAAGGTTCACCATCATTGCTATAGAGTTAGGACTGCAGTACACTGGGGTGCCATGATATGCTGTAGCTACACATGTATTTGAAAATGTGTGCAAAATAAACTCCTTGGTTTTAACATGAACTGTTAGACAAGGCCGTGAAATGGCAAGCTAGCACGAAACCTCCCAAAATGACCCCTTTTCGGGAAGTAGACAGCCCAAGGTATTTGCTAAGAGGCACTGTGAGTATTTTGCAGGTCTCTTTTTGTCACAAAGTTTAGAAAATTGAAAAAAGAAAAAAATACATTTTCCTTTTCTTTCTTCATTTTTCAAAAAATTGTGGCAACAAATGAGATCTGCAAAATACTCACCATGGCCCCGCCTATATAAGAAATGTCAAAGTGCAGAGTGGACATACAGTGGAAGGTCTCCCAGGAGGCCAAGGGTTTCATTTATTTTTTTCAGGCTTGGTGGGCGTCGTGATTGATGATTGATTTACATTGAGGGACACTATTTTTTTTATTTTTTAATAAAGGACTTGTCTAAAAATATAAATAACATTTATTTGTCTAAAAATGTTTCTTGTGGATATTACTTTTTGACACTTTTTTGGTGAAGGAGTAGGGGTACGATGTACCGATACCCATTCACATGGGGGGATCTGGGGGTCCCCTTGTCAAAGGGGGCTTCCTGATTCCAATAAATCCCCCACCCACAGACCCTGACAACAAGGTGCTTAGGGGTGGGGGCAGAGCCTCCCTGCCCAAAGCACCCATCCCCCATGTTGAGGGCATGTGGCATGGTATGGTTCAAGAGGAGGTGATGCTCATTCTTACCCTCCCCTTTCCTGACCTGCTGGACTGCATGCTCGAATAAGGGTTGGTATGGATTTTGGGGGGACCCCACGCCCCAGGCCAAAGGGTATGAACTGGAACACCCTACGTTTTTTTTTTTTCAGTAGCCGGGTGCCTGTAATTGTAAAAGTCATTTTAGATGGAATTTGACTCTTTTTTTATCTTTAGAAATTTAATTTTTGCTGTAGCATGTTTTATGCATGCTACAGATGGGCCACTTTACAGGCCATTAAGGGGACCCCCCAGGCACTATATTTAAAGGAATTATTTCATTTTTACTGTTGCACTTTAAGAATAATTAAAATAACTACTCCTAAAAAAAAACAATTGTTAATATTTTTTTTTAATTAATGAAACATGTCCCCCAGGGCAGTACCCAAGCCCCCATACCGCTTATATGGCCAATTACTTGCCAATTTCTTGCCTTTAAAATGGGCACTTTTGATTTATCCAGTTCAGCTCTCATAAACTTCAATGGGGTTCGCCGTTCAGGTTAGAACATTTCCTCTGTTCAGGAGTTCTGCTGCGAACCGAACAGGGAGGTGTTCGGCTCATACCTATTGTTATTTTGATAACTTGCGATGTTTGTGGACAATTCCAAAACATATTCAGGAAGATTTTTCTGGCTTTGCCATATGTCCAACACCTGTCTAAAGTGCCAGGAAAGCAATAGGAAAGGAAAGAGAGCATTCTGTACCATTAGAATTTATAATTCATTTCATGGTATCTGTTGCCAATGGAGGCTCAGTGAGCAAAGGAAAAGGTAATCTTTATGACACTTTCCCACTTCTTTAAGTATAAGTCCAGAATAAGTCCACTGTTCGTTAATAAGCTGCCAGAAATAATTGTTAGGACATGGAAAGAGTTCCCCGTAAAGGGCCTGTGTGTATATAGATCGCCTGAAAAGGGGTGAGGGGCTGTATTAAAGTCACTGATTGCTGAAGCGATTGAAGGACATGGGTAAGCTGACTATGTTTCTAGAAAGCAAGGCTTTCTGGGCCCAATTCAGAAATGGGGGGTTTGGGTATCCACCAGCTGGTAGAAGAAATAAAGTGACATGTCCTAAATCATTTGCAATTTATTCACGGTTTGAAAACCTGTTTAGGGGAAAATGTGGGTGATTGATGATAGGAAATATTGGGGAGGGGAAAGCTGAAGTAGTCCACTTGTGAGAGATGTAAATGAAGGTACAAAGTGTGGTACCTATGATGACTACAAAGATCTGTAAATGCTAATTCTCCAGTCCAGGGAAAATCACATGGGGAAACTTGCCAAGTTATGTTCAGTGACAACCCAGCGTTTAGTGTCCTGGTGTCAGTACCAATCAGTGATCCAGGTTAAGTTAGTGATTGCATAATAGAAGAGGGAATCCAGTAAACGTCTCCTCTAGTCCTCTAGACTTGGGGAGGAATAGGGCATCCTTATTAACATGTGGGGAATCGCTAGGCCACATAAAATTAATGAAAAATACAAGGAAATTACAAAGAATTATTTTTTTTTTTAATTGAAATAAAACAAGTTTATATTTATTGCCAACTAATAAAAAAACAACCCAGAAAATAACAATGAAATCCTGAAACTCTGTGAGAAATTGTAAGAAGGAGGAAAGGAGGGAGACGCACCTGAGTGTAGTATTAAAACGTGGTTTAATGCACAAATATTCAATCTGTCTTCCCATGAATGAATGAATAACTTGTATAGCGCTACATATGCAAACTAAATCGCCTCAGTCTGCTCTGTCTCCGTATGAAATCTCCTTACTAAATAAACTTTGACATTTACTCCTACCATTTACCCCAATTCCTTTTAGCTCTTTAAAGATCTTAATAAATTAATATGTGACCAAACTGTCTAAAAGTCAATTCCAGAGAATTCGAAACAACTGTACTAGGGGTATTAACTTTCATATACAGGACGAGCTCCTCAGCACTAAATTTCTTCAGAAAGGATACCCGTCCTCCTTAGTGTCCAATGCCTTTGAACAATACAAAAATACCCCTTCCCTGGATAAGGCCAGCAATAATCAATCCCAACCCATGCGTTTTACAGCACAGTTTCATGCTAAATACAAAAATATTGAGAGCATCTTGTCCAAACATTGGTCAATATTACTCTTTCTAAGGGATGTCATTACACATAAACCTAAAGTATCATACCATAAGGCCAAAATGATCAAAGGGAAAATTGTACAGAGTAAGATGAAACAATCCCAACCCACTCACAGTAACTATATTCCCTTGATCCCGCTGGTGGGCATGTTTCAGTGCCGCAAAAAACTTTGCCTTACCTGTCAGTTTGTGGAGCACGGTTTAAAAGTGCTTCACAGCTAAAGGCAAGACATATGCAATCTAAGAATTCCATAATTTCTCTAGCAAATATGTGGTTTACTTTTTAACCTGCCTATGTGGTTTATTATACGTAGGGAGGACTATTTGTACCCTCCATTTTGGCGAGAATAGACACTTTATTAAAGAAGGCAGTGATATACATAGTGTTCCTAAACATTTTTTGGTCAAACATCAACAATCCACAGCTGGCCTTAAAGTGTGGGGGATTGAGGCAATACCTAATAGTTTACCTGCAGCAGAATGCTTCAAACGCCTATGCCAACACTACACTTTCTGGATATATTCCCTCAATACTCTTACCCCCGGGGGGGGTTAAATGAGGAGAATGATATTCACACCATATTATAATAGCTATAGTGTAATTGTATTAGCAATGTTTAACTATTTGCCAGTGTTTCATTCCTCTTCATATCCTTTGTCATTCCTTACAGCGGACCTTTGTGGTCACACATATCCTGGACATTGCATAGTTCATTATTCTTCTTGGGGTGGTGGTTCTGAGATAGTAAGTAAGTAAGCAATCACCTACAGTACATTCACATATAAGGTGTATTCTTTATTATGTACTGTATATCTTTTTGTCATTCTATATGTGCAAAGTTCAGATATTGGGGGTTATTTACTAAAGGAAAATCCACTTTGCACTGCAAGTGCACTTATAAGTGCACTAAACGTGCATTTGGAAGTAAAGTCGCTGTAGATCCGAGGGGGACATGCAAGGAAATAAAAAAAACAGCATTTTAGCTTGCACATGATTAGATGATAAAATCAGCAGAGCTTCCACTCATTTCAGATCTACCCCTTAGATTTAGAGCGACTGCACTTCCAAGTGCACTTTCAAGTGCACTTGCAGTGCAAAGTGGATTTGCCTTTCGTAAATAACCTGCATTGTTTCACATATGTGTGTATATATATATATATATATATATATATATATATATATGTTTTTGATTCCTATAATTTCTTTAATCACTTCAATACCGGGCCATTTTACACCCTTCCTTACCAGAGCACTTTTTGCGATTCGGCACTGCGTCGCTTTAACTAACAATTGCGCGATCGTGCGACGTTACACCCAAACAAAATTGACGTCCTTTTTTTCCCACAAATAGAGCTTTCTTTTGGTGGTATTTGATCGCCCCTGCGGTTTTTATTTTTTGCGCTATAAACAAAAGAAGAGCGACAATTTTTAAAAAAAACACAATATTTTTTACTTTTTGCTATAATAAATATCCCATTTTTTAAAAAAAAAAACGATTTTTTTACTCAGTTTAGGCCGATACGTATTCTTCTACATATTTTTGGTAAAAAAAATCGCAATAAGCGTATATTGATCGGTTTGCGCAAAAGTTATAGCGTCTATAAAATAGGGCATAGATTTATTGCATTTTTTTTTTTACTAGTAATGGCGGCGATCTGCGATTTTTTTTTCGTTACTGCGACATTGCGGCGGACACTTCGGACACTTTTGACACATTTTTGGAACCATTCACATTTTCACAGCGATCGTTGCTATAAAATTGCATTGATTACTGTGTAAATGTGACTGGCAGGGAAGGGGTTAACACTAGGGGGCGCTGCAGGGGTTAATGTGTAACCTAAAGAAGTGATTCTAACTGTGGGGGGAGGGGACTCACAAGGGAGGAGACCGATCAGTGATCCTCCGTACTGGGATCACATGATCGATCTCCTCTCCCGCTGACAGGACGTGGAGCTGTGTGTTTACACACATAGCTCCACGGTCCCGCACGGTCCCGTTGTTTTAACGGGCAATCGCGGGTGCCCGGCGGACATCGCGGCCGCCGGGCACTCGCACCGGGTCCCGAGCGAAGCCGCGCGCCCCCCAGGCGGCCGGGAAGGAGAGGACGTCATATGACGCCCACCCAGGATGGGAGATCCACCTTGTGGGCGTCATATGTCTATACGCGGGTAGGGAAGTGGTTAAATCCCATATAATTTGTCTGCCCCTCCTTCCTCCCCCTTCCTTTCTTCCCCTCTTCCCCCCTCCCCCCTTCTCCCCATTTTCCTTTAGTGCCAGATATCCATATATGGGTAGTATGACCCACACATATATACCTATATGTGTATATATTTTATGACTAAATTTCTTAACAATTTGTTTAATAATTTTTTTTGTCATGTTTTTATCCATCATTATTATACATATGTCTGCATTTGTTTATGTCCATTCATCTGCAATAATTTATTGTTAAAATTAAGTTTTAACATATTTTTATCTTCTTCCCTGTCTGCTGGTCCTTACAGTTCTACTGCCGTGGTCAGGCATTGGGCATCTATTTAAACTTCCATTGTTTGTAATGTGTTAGGCCAGTAGAAGATGCTGTGTGCTCTGAGCGTGTAGCCTAGTTCCATTCCTCCTTTCCTTTCGAGGCCCACCCATGGGATGACGTCATTTCCTTCCGTGCAGTCCACTCCAGGCAGCTTGGATCCCCTGCACTTCGCGTTTGGTTTCATCGCTCCAACTCAGCCTCCTTACACCATCTGGATGCCGTAGAAATATCAGCTAACAGGCACCCCTCAAGGAGGACTCTTTTATCAAAGATATGATAACAAAATATTCTATCTTGTAAGTGCATTACCTTTGTGCATTAAACCATGCTTTACTACTACATGACGATGCGCCTCCTTCCTTTCCTCCTTCTTATATTTAATACCACCTCTTATGTTTCCTGTTTACTTGATTTTTATTGTAAATAAGGTATTTCTTACTTCTTTGTTTCTCAAGCTGTAAATTATTGGGTTGAGAAGGGGAGTTACCACTGCATAGAACACTGATATATATTTGTCAAATTCAAATACTTGGCCTTTTGGTGATCTCACATATATCAATATAACAGAGCCATAATAAATAACCACTACTGTAAGATGAGACACACAAGTAGAAAAGGCTTTACTCTTTCCAGTTGAAGATGCTATGCTTAAAACAGTCAATATAATTTGCACATATGATAGAATAGTAAGCCCCAAGCAACTAAAAATAATAATCCAAACAATAATGAAGAAATAGATCTTTAACATGGAAGTGTCTGTACAGGACCTATTCAGTAAGGGAACCACATCACAAAAAAAATGATCAATCAGGTTTAGGCCACAAAACGATAAATTGCATAACCAATAAAGAGGCAAAAGTGAGCCGAAAACACTGCATAACCAACATCCTACCGCTAGCTGACAACAAAATGTGGGATTCATGATTGTTGAATATCTTAATGGGTTACAAATGGCTAAATACCGATCATATGCCATGACTGCAAGAAAGTAATTTTCAATACCTCCAAGCAAGAAAAAAAAGTAGCATTGGGCAATACAACCAATAACTGATATTCTTTGTCTGGTAAAAAGAAGGTCATTTAGCATCTTAGGAAGTGTGACGGATATATACCAGATTTCCAGTAGGGATGAGCCGAACACCCCCGGGTTCGGTTCGAACCAGAACCTTCGAACGGACCGAAAGTTCGCGCGAATTTTCGAACCCTATACGTTATAATGGACGCGAACGTTCGAAATCAAAAGTGCTAATTACAACGGCCAATATGCATGTTAATGTCATAAAACAGGTTTGGGGACCCGGGTCCTGCCCCAGGGGACATATATCAATGCAAAAAGAACTTTTAAAAACTAACGTTTTTTCGGGAGCAGTCATTTTAATGATGCATAAAGTGAAAAAAAAAAAGTGACATTTTCCTTTAAATATGGTACCTGGGGGGTGTCCAAAGTATGCCTGTGAAGTGGCATGTGTTTCCCGTGTTTAGAACTGTCCTTGCACAAAATGACATTTGTAAAGGAAAAAAAGAAGCCATTTAAAACCACTTGCGGCTTTAGGTTTGATCTTAAGTAGAATCTGAACAGGTACATTATGAAGTGTAGCTCCATCCCCAAAAAAATCTATTTTTAAGCTTTTTGGAGAACATAGGGAGGGGTTATCACCCCTGTAACATTTGCTGTCTTTGCACATCTGTTCAGAACATGTCACCTCACTTTCCGTCCCAATGACAAATGTTTTTGGAAAAAGTGGGGTTTTAATTGAAACAAGGATTGGTGATAAAGTATCAGTAGAGAGGAGATACCTTTTTCCCAAATTAAATCTAACAGGATAGAATTTCCCTTCCTAGGGGTAGATTTCCTCTCACTTCCTGTTTTCTCTTTCCATTTTCAAGTAGGAGTCGTTTGTAAGTTGGATGTTTGAAAGTAGGGGCCTGGCGTATATACTCTGCAGAAATTTGCCCTATTAGATGTTGGTGTAGCCACAAGACTGGTGGGCACAGGAATGGGCCCTGCTGTGAGTTAATAGATCAAGATTTGTAATTGCATGCACCTGTTGAACAGGGCAGAAAAATTGGGCCTTTGGCGGTGGTGGTGGACGGTGTTGCCACAAGACTGTAGGCCCTCATAGTTACTCTTGGTGGGCGCAGGAATGGGCCCTGCTGTGAGTTATTAGATCAAGATTTGTAATTGCAAGCACCTGATGAACAGGGCAGAAAAATTGGGCCTTTGGCGGTGGTGGTGGACGGTGTTGCCACAAGACTGCAGGCCCTCATAGTTACTCTTGGTGGGCGCAGGAATGGGCCCTGCTGTGAACTATTAGATCAAGATTTGTAATTACCCGCCCCTGTTAAACAGGGGCTGAAAAATTGTGCCTTAGGCACTGGTGCTGGTGCCACAACACTGCAACCCGGCCCTCACAGATACTGTACTTGGAGCACAGCAGTCACACGTGTTGCGAAGCATTTTTTAAAAAATTGTAAGTACACGCCCCTGTTAAACAGGGGCTGAAAAATTGTGCCTTAGGCACTGGTGCCACAACACTGCAACACGGCCCTCACAGAGACTGTACTTGGAGCACAGCAGTCACACGTGTTGCGAAGCATTTTTTTAAAAAATTGTAAGTACACGCCCCTGTTAAACAGGGGCTGAAAAATTGTGCCTTAGGCACTGGTGCCACAACACTGCAACACGGCCCTCACAGAGACTGTACTTGGAGCACAGCAGTCACACGTGTAGCGAAGCATTTTTTAAAAAAAATTGTAAGTACACGCCCCTGTTAAACAGGGGCTGAAAAATTGTGCCTTAGGCACTGGTGCTGGTGCCACAACACTGCAACACGGCCCTCACAGAGACTGTACTTGGAGCACAGCAGTCACACGTGTTGCGAAGCATTTTTTTTTAAAAATTGTAAGTACACGCCCCTGTTAAACAGGGGCTGAAAAATTGTGCCTTAGGCACTGGTGTGGTGGCATGGATCATTGAGGAGGAGGAAGAGGATAGTCAGTGAACATAAGAGGACAGTCACTCAGCATCAGCATAGGCAGTCTTGAAGGGATGTGACATTAAAAATTATTCGGTTATATCCGCCTCAGGTGCCTGGTAGCTGGTGGTGATCCAAGACTGATTCATTTTGATGAAGGTCAGTCGATCAACCGAGGCGGTGGACAGGCGCACCCTATGATCAGTCACAAATCCTCCAGCAGCACTGAATGTGCGTTCGGAAAGAACGCTGGAGGCAGGACAGGCCAGTAGCTCAATTGCATACTGTGCAAGCTCTGGCCAGTGATCCATCCTCAGGACCCAGTAAGCCAGAGGATTTTCGGTGGGAAAGGTGTCCAAGTCTGACCTTGCCCCAAGGTATTCCTGCACCATGTATATCAGACGCTGGCGATGGTTGCTGGAACCGATCATACCTTGGGGCTGCGGACTAAAAAATTGTCTGAACGCATCGGTCAGACGTCCACCTTCCCCACCGCTCCTTCTGCCACTGACCGAAGCCTCAGCAACTCGTCGCCCAGGACCAGGAGTTTGTAGCCTCCCAGTTTCTGGGAACGCGTTGCACAGACCTTTCTGCAAGGCCTCCCTGAGATGTCTCATCCTCTGCTCCCTCTGCGACGGCAAGATAAGGTCCGCAACCTTACCCTTGTACCGCGGATCAAGGAGAGTGGCCAGCCAGTAATGGTCCCTCTCCTTGATCCGAAGAACACGAGGATCCTTCCGCAGGCTTTGCAGGATCAGGGAGGCCATGCAGCGTAGGTTAGCTGAGGCATTCGGTCCGGAGTCTTCTGGGTCACTGAGGATGACATGATCGCCAGCCACCTCCTCCCAGCCACGTACAAGTCCACTGGCTTGTTGGGACTGTACATCATCCCTAAAAGACTGCTGCTGCTGATGCTGAGTGCCAGGCTCCACCTCCATGCTCACACAATCCTCCTCCTCCTCCTCCTCCTCCTCCTCCTCATCCTCTTCCTGTGTGATGGGTGGGACAGAAGGAACACTGTCCGGATAAAGGGGGCCTTGAGAGGCAAGGAAGTCCTCCTCTTCCTGCCTCTGTTCTGCTTCAAGTGCCCTGTCCATGATCCCACGCAGCGTATGCTCCAACAGGTGGACAAGAGGGACAGTGTCACTGATGCATGCACTGTCACTGCTCACCATCCTCGTGGCCTCCTCAAATGGTGAGAGGACAGTGCATGCATCCCTGATCATGCTCCACTGACGTGGGGAAAAAAAACCAAGCTCCCCTGACCCTGTCCTGGTGCCGTAGTCGCAAAGGTACTCATTGATGGCCCTCTGCTGCGTGTGCAGTCGCTGCAGCATGGCCAACGTTGAGTTCCACCTGGTGGGCATGTCAGATATTAGGCGGTTCTTGGGCAGGTTCAGCTCCTTTTGCAGCTCAGTCAGCCGAGCACTGGCATTATAAGATCGGCGGAAATGCACACAGACTTTCCTGGCCTGCCTCAGGACATCCTGTAAGCCTGGGAACCTGCCCAAGAACCGCTGCACCACCAGGTTGAGGACGTGAGCCATGCAGGGCACATGGGTGAGCTGCCCCTGTCGCAGGGCGGAGAGGAGGTTGGTGCCATTGTCAGAAACGACCATTCCTGGCTTAAGCTGACGTGGCGTCAACCACCTCTCGGCCTGCCCCTGCAGAGCTGCCAGAACCTCTGGCCCAGTGTGGCTCCTGTCCCCCAAACACACCAGCGCAAGCACGGCATGGCATCTTTTTGCCTGCGTACTTGCGTAGCCCCTTGTACGCCTACGGAGCACCGCTGGTTCCAAGGACAGAGCACTGGAGGAAGAAGAAGAGGAGGGGTGGAGGAGAGAGGTGTGTCACAACCAGTAGCAGTAGTCGCGTTTTGGAGGCGTGGTGGCGGAACAACCTCCAACACTACTGCACCTTGTCCTGCATCCCTCCCAGCTGCCAATAGAGTGACCCAATGGGCCGTGAAAGAAAGGTACCGTCCCTGTCCATGCCTGCTGGACCATGAGTCAGCGGTAATATGCACCTTACCGCTGACCGCCCTGTCCAGCGAGGCATGGACATTGCCCTCCACATGCCGGTAGAGAGACGGAATCGCCTTCCGCGAGAAAAAGTGGCGTTTGGGAACCTGCCACTGAGGAACCGCACATTGAACAAACTCACGGAAGGGGGCCGAGTCTACCAACTGAAAAGGCAGCAGTTGAAGTGCTAGCAATTTAGCAAGGCTAGCATTCAACCGCTGGGCATGTGGATGGCTGGGAGTGTACTTCTTTCTACGGTCCAGCAGCTGGGGCAGGGAAATTTGCCTGCTGCATTCGGACGTCGGTGTACTGCAAGTACTTGGTTGTGACACACCGAATTCTACACCTTCAGTCCTCTCAGAGCAGCTTTCAGAGAGGACTGAAGGTGTAGTGGGGATGGAGATCCCAGCTGAGGAGGAGCAAGGAGAGGTCCGCTTAGTTCTTTGGTGTGGGTCTTTTATGTGTGCCTGCCAACGAGCTGCATGGCAGGTCGCCATATGTCTGGTCATGCTTGTGGTGCCCAAGCGGCTGATGTTTTGGCCACGCGAGATACGCTTGAGACAAATATTGCAAATAGCAGTGGTGCGATCTGCTGCACTCGTCTCAAAAAAGGCCCACACCAAAGAACTTTTCTGATAACGTGCAGAGGCAGCGCCCTGCACAGGCGGAGCTCTGCGGTGTTGTACAGTTGCTGTGCTGGCCTCTACCTGGCCTCCAGGGGGCATCCTGCCTCGTTGGACATGTGACGCCGCATCCTCCTCCTCCTCGTCCTCCTCCTCATCCTCTCTCCCTTGAGGCACCCACGTGGAGTCAGTGACCTCATCATCCCCTCCCTCTTCACCACTAGAGCAAACCTGGCAGTAAGCTGCAGCTGGTGGAACTGTACTGCCAGATTCCTCAAGCTGGGTATCGTCATCCGAGCCTTCGAATCGTTGGGCATCCTCCTGGAGCATGTACCCAACACTGTGCTCAAAGAGTTCGGGGGGACTCCTCAGGAGGACATGGTGGGTCTAGGGAAGGGGTGGCTGATGATGCTCTGTCAGTACCCTGAGCCTGGGTGAGAGAGGATGAGGAGGATGAGGAGGGCTTGGTCATCCATTCTACCAAGCCTTCAGCATGATGCGGCTCCACATGTCCAGCTGCCGAAAACAAAGACGCGCGTGTCCCATGGCCACGTGCTGATGACGATGCACGACCACGTCCACGTCCACGGCCACGTCCACTAGAAACAGAGCCTGCCTGCCCTGTGTTCTTGGCTCTGCACGCTCTGCCTCCCCTTGGCGGTCTTCCAGCCATTGTAGTCGGTAGTCCTGTGGGTGCTGCTGAGAAGAAAATATAGGAGCTCTGTGTGATGCCACTAACACACTAGAAGTCCTATGGGTGCTTCTGCAAAGAAAATAGAGGAGCTCTGTGTGATGCCACTAACACACTAGAAGTCCTGTGGGTGCTTATGCAAAGAAAATAGAGGAGCTCTGTGTGATGCCACTAACACACTAGAAGTCCTGTGGGTGCTTCTGCAAAGAAAATAGAGGAGCTCTGTGTGATGCCACTAACACACTAGAAGTCCTATGGGTGCTTCTGCAAAGAAAATAGAGGAGCTCTGTGTGATGCCACTAACACACTAGAAGTCCTGTGGGTGCTTCTGCAAAGAAAATAGAGGAGCTCTGTGTGGTGCCACTAACACACTAGAAGTCCTGTGGGTGCTTATGCAAAGAATATATAGGAGCTCTGTGTGATGCCACTAACACACTAGAAGTCCTATGGGTGCTTCTGCAAAGAAAATAGAGGAGCTCTGTGTGATGCCACTAACACACTAGAAGTCCTGTGGGTGCTTATGCAAAGAATATATAGGAGCTCTGTGTGATGCCACTAACACACTAGAAGTCCTATGGGTGCTTCTGCAAAGAAAATAGAGGAGCTCTGTGTGATGCCACTAACACACTAGAAGTCCTGTGGGTGCTTCTGCAAAGAAAATAGAGGAGCTCTGTGTGGTGCCACTAACACACTAGAAGTCCTGTGGGTGCTTATGCAAAGAATATATAGGAGCTCTGTGTGATGCCACTAACACACTAGAAGTCCTATGGGTGCTTCTGCAAAGAAAATAGAGGAGCTCTGTGTGATGCCACTAACACACTAGAAGTCCTGTGGGTGCTTCTGCAAAGAAAATAGAGGAGCTCTGTGTGGTGCCACTAACACACTAGAAGTCCTGTGGGTGCTTATGCAAAGAATATATAGGAGCTCTGTGTGATGCCACTAACACACTAGAAGTCCTATGGGTGCTTCTGCAAAGAAAATAGAGGAGCTCTGTGTGATGCCACTAACACACTAGAAGTCCTGTGGGTGCTGCTGAGAAGAATATATAGGAGCTCTGTGTGATGCCACTAACACACTAGAAGTCCTATGGGTGCCTCTGCAAAGAAAATAGAGGAGCTCTGTGTGATGCCACTAACACACTAGAAGTCCTGTGGGTGCTTCTGCAAAGAAAATAGAGGAGCTCTGTGTGGTGCCACTAACACACTAGAAGTCCTGTGGGTGCTTCTGCAAAGAAAATAGAGGAGCTCTGTGTGGTGCCACTAACACACTAGAAGTCCTGTGGGTGCTTATGCAAAGAATATATAGGAGCTCTGTGTGATGCCACTAACACACTAGAAGTCCTATGGGTGCTTCTGCAAAGAAAATAGAGGAGCTCTGTGTGATGCCACTAACACACTAGAAGTCCTGTGGGTGCTTCTGCAAAGAAAATAGAGGAGCTCTGTGTGGTGCCACTAACACACTAGAAGTCCTGTGGGTGCTTATGCAAAGAATATATAGGAGCTCTGTGTGATGCCACTAACACACTAGAAGTCCTATGGGTGCTTCTGCAAAGAAAATAGAGGAGCTCTGTGTGATGCCACTAACACACTAGAAGTCCTGTGGGTGCTGCTGAGAAGAATATATAGGAGCTCTGTGTGATGCCACTAACACACTAGAAGTCCTATGGGTGCCTCTGCAAAGAAAATAGAGGAGCTCTGTGTGATGCCACTAACACACTAGAAGTCCTGTGGGTGCTTCTGCAAAGAAAATAGAGGAGCTCTGTGTGGTGCCACTAACACACTAGAAGTCCTGTGGGTGCTTATGCAAAGAAAATAGAGGAGCTCTGTGTGATGGGACTAACACACTTCAAGTCCTATAGGTGCTTCTGGAACAAAATATAGCTCTGTGTGTGTAATGGGACTAACACACTTCAAGTCCTATAGGTGCTTCTGGGAACAAAATATAGCTCTGTGTGTGTAATGGGACTAACACACTTCAAGTCCTATAGGTGCTTCTGGGAACAAAATATAGCTCTTTGTGTGTAATGGGACTAACACACTTCAAGTCCTATAGGTGCTTCTGGGAACAAAATATAGCTCTGTGTGTGTAATGGGACTAACACACTTCAAGTCCTATAGGTGCTTCTGGGAACAAAGTATAGCTCTTTGTGTGTAATGGGACTAACACACTTCAAGTCCTATAGGTGCTTCTGGGAAGAAAATATAGCTCTGTGTGTGTAATGGGACTAACACACTTCAAGTCCTATAGGTGCTTCTGGGAACAAAGTATAGCTCTTTGTGTGTAATGGGACTAACACACTTCAAGTCCTATAGGTGCTTCTGGGAACAAAATATAGCTCTGTGTGTGTAATGGGACTAACACACTTCAAGTCCTATAGGTGCTTCTGGGAACAAAATATAGCTCTGTGTGTGTAATGGGACTAACACACTTCAAGTCCTATAGGTGCTTCTGGGAACAAAATATAGCTCTGTGTGTGTAATGGGACTAACACACTTCAAGTCCTATAGGTGCTTCTGGGAACAAAATATAGCTCTGTGTGTGTAATGGGACTAACACACTTCAAGTCCTATAGGTGCTTCTGGGAACAAAATATAGCTCTTTGTGTGTAATGGGACTAACACACTTCAAGTCCTATAGGTGCTTCTGGGAACAAAATATAGCTCTGTGTGTGTAATGGGACTAACACACTTCAAGTCCTATAGGTGCTTCTGGGAACAAAATATAGCTCTTTGTGTGTAATGGGACTAACACACTTCAAGTCCTATAGGTGCTTCTGGGAACAAAATATAGCTCTGTGTGTGTAATGGGACTAACACACTTCAAGTCCTATAGGTGCTTCTGGGAACAAAGTATAGCTCTTTGTGTGTAATGGGACTAACACACTTCAAGTCCTATAGGTGCTTCTGGGAACAAAATATAGCTCTGTGTGTGTGTAATGGGACTAACACACTTCAAGTCCTATAGGTGCTTCTGGGAACAAAGTATAGCTCTTTGTGTGTAATGGGACTAACACACTTCAAGTCCTATAGGTGCTTCTGGGAACAAAATATAGCTCTTTGTGTGTAATGGGACTAACACACTTCAAGTCCTATAGGTGCTTCTGGGAACAAAATATAGCTCTGTGTGTGTAATGGGACTAACACACTTCAAGTCCTATAGGTGCTTCTGGGAACAAAATATAGCTCTGTGTGTGTAATGGGACTAACACACTTCAAGTCCTATAGGTGCTTCTGGGAACAAAATATAGCTCTGTGTGTGTAATGGGACTAACACACTTCAAGTCCTATAGGTGCTTCTGGGAAGAAAATATAGCTCTGTGTGTGTAATGGGACTAACACACTTCAAGTCCTATAGGTGCTTCTGGGAACAAAATATAGCTCTGTGTGTGTAATGGGACTAACACACTTCAAGTCCTATAGGTGCTTCTGGGAAGAAAATATAGCTCTGTGTGTGTAATGGGACTAACACACTTCAAGTCCTATAGGTGCTTCTGGGAAGAAAATATAGCTCTGTGTGTGTAATGGGACTAACACACTTCAAGTCCTATAGGTGCTTCTGGGAACAAAATATAGGAGCTCTGCCTGCCTGCCACGAACACACTACAAGTCCTATAGGTGCTTCTGGTAACAAAATATAGGAGCTCTGCCTGCCTGCCACTAACACACTACAAGTCCTATAGGTGCTTCTGGTAACAAAATATAGGAGCTCTGCCTGCCTGCCACTAACACACTACAAGTCCTATAGGTGCTTCTGGTAACAAAATATAGGAGCTCTGCCTGCCTGCCACTAACACACTACAAGTCCTATAGGTGCTTCTGGTAACAAAATATAGGAGCTCTGCCTGCCTGCCACGAACACACTACAAGTCCTATAGGTGCTTCTGGTAACAAAATATAGGAGCTCTGCCTGCCTGCCACTAACACACTACAAGTCCTATAGGTGCTTCTGGTAACAAAATATAGGAGCTCTGCCTGCCTGCCACGAACACACTACAAGTCCTATAGGTGCTTCTGGTAACAAAATATAGGAGCTCTGCCTGCCTGCCACTAACACACTACAAGTCCTATAGGTGCTTCTGGTAACAAAATATAGGAGCTCTGCCTGCCTGCCACGAACACACTACAAGTCCTATAGGTGCTTCTGGTAACAAAATATAGGAGCTCTGCCTGCCTGCCACGAGCACACTACAAGCCCCTCTTTGTCAATCAATCTTTGTAACTGAATCTATCTAACTCAATCTCTGTAAGTGAATCTATCTAACTATCTCAATGCAGCAGAGTGTCACAGAATCTGCCTGCTCAATCTGCGCCGGAACAGCATGTGACCGGCGCAGACGGCGTGGCGGCGTTTTATAGGGGGGGGGCGTGTACTACAGCCCCTGAGCTGTAATTGGCTACAGGCGTCCTGCCTGTAGCCAATTATGGCTCTTCGATTTTCCGGGGCTGTGATTGGCCAAGCATGCGGGGTCACAGTGCATGCTTGGCCAATCATCAGCCAGCAATGCACTGCGTCGGCCGCGCCGGCCGCAATGCATTGCGGGCCGCGCGCATCACACGAACGTGATGCGAGCGGCCAAAATAGTTCTGGGCACGCAGAGCGAGCGAACGCCCGGTGCTCGATGCGAACGTGGGTTCGCATCGAGCACCGGGCCCATCCTTAATTTCCAGGAAGGATAAGTTGCACAGAAAGAAATACATTGGCGTTTTCAGCTGTGGGTATGTCCATACCAATGTGATAATAACAACATTTCCCAATACTGTTGCTAGATATATAATTAGAAAGAAAAGAAATGTGAATATTGGAAGTTTGTGGATGACTGAAAATCCAACTAGAAAAAATTCTGTTACGTATGAATCATTAAACAAAGGCATGTCTTACAATGGTTTTTGATGAAACCACAGTAGAAATAATGTTAAAATATTTGTTGAAACTGGAACTATTTGATCTTGCAAAGGGAAAATACTTAATTTAAAATGTATGCTGTATGAATCTTGGTGTAAGAGAAGGTGAAACTGCTGTACAGTAACGGTTCATTTTTATGGATTGCAAGCCTCGACTCATGATAATTGCTGTCTTTAGGGATAAACCCAAAAGGGTATTATTAGGGATTTACTATCATCAGTAATATCATTTTGCTATAAAAACATGAATCTACTATAATTAGAAATACAGGTGCACAGGTCAATCCCTGCATTATGCAAACCTGGCAAATTAAAAGAATCAAATCAATTCATGAATCTGGAAAATTAAGATGCAATTCACATCCGGAAATCATCCTCCAAACATCAGAATTACCCAAATATTTATATTAACCTCAATTTCAAACCAATTTATTCAGCTTTAAGCGGCTGTGCTCGCACCTATGTTGTTCGGGATTTGCACTTCCCATAGCCCCAATGAAACTTTATAGAATAATATTCTTGGTGGGACTGATGGCCCAAGCCCCAGCAACGTTAGCACCCATTAGGGGTGCTGGGGTTACTGCGACCATCACCTCTTACCTAGAAGAGCACTACTAGACAGGGGTTTACTATGGATAATGTTGTTATAAGTATATGTTGGAATTTATCCCCTTCCCCTTTTTTCCCTCCTTACCTTTATCTTATCTCACTATAACTTAGCTCATTATAGTTTGTATGGTCAATGATATTGGATGATGTCATACAATGTTAGTTAATGTCCATTGTTTTCCCCATGTGTTTGTAAACACTCAATAAAAATATGTTTAAAAAAAAAATATTCAGCTCTAATGGTCACAACAAAATGCTTACCAAACTATATTAAAGCAATTTAATTACTGTTGAAGAAAAAATGTATTATTTGAAACAGTTTTATATACATATGTTATACAAAAATCTTAGTAAGGAGCGTTAGCAGCATCAGTGACTTCAAGGTGACCTCATACCTTTGTAGCCTTCCGCCGCAGCAAGAGGAATCTGCCTGTGACACACCTCCTGGGTGCACATCAATTGCTTGGCAATAGGGCTTGACTATGACTGAAGAACCTCCTTACGGTGACTAACCTCCAGCCTGTGTGTTCAGACCTTAGCGAGCACAAGGATTACTTTAATATCTGCCGCGTGCCCTGACCCTTCCCTATTTCTGGATAAGGATACTGTCTGCAACTCTTGCCTGTTAATGTATAACAATACTGTCTGGATCATGGTACTGCCTGTTTCCAGCTTATTTTTGTTACTCAGTAGACATGTGCATTGCGTTACGTTCCGATTCGAAATTCGGACAAATTTTTAATTTTTCGGACATTCGTATGCATCCGAATTACCAAATTACAATACTAACGAATTTAAACGAATCCGAAATGTTTCGAATCGAAAAACCATGGACGAAATTCGAATCGAATTTGAAAACAAATTCGAAACCTATTAGAATCTAAATCTATTCGAATCGAATTTGAAACAAATTCGAATCGAATTATAAAAATATAAATCGATTTCTAAAAAGAATACAATAAAAGAGAATATAAAATAAAAAAACAATAGAATAGAAATAAAAGAATAGTAAAGAATAGAATAGAATTTAATAGAATGTAATAAAATACAATAGAATATGACCATCTTCTGAAATTCAAAGTTCAAATAGTATAAATTTGAATTCGAGAATAGATTGGAAAATAACAAATATCACAACAATGGAAACTAAAATAATTTATATCATATTTTATTCTATGCAGCTCTGTTGTTTTTCTAGTCAAATTTTTTCTATTTTCTATTCTATTCTAATATGAAATCATTTAATACTAAATTCAAATTTTGGAAGATGGTGTGTATATATATATATATATATATATATATATATATATATATATATATATATATATATATATATATATATATATATATATATGTATTTTTTAGTCTTTTCTTTTCTACTCTATTCTAAACCTTTCTATTCGAATTTGAATTCATTATATATGAATTTTGAATTTCAGAAGATGGTTATATATATAAATATTATATATATATAATATACATTATATATATATATATATATTATATATATATATATATATATATATATATATATATATATATATATATATATATATATATATATATATATATATATATAACCATTTTCCAAAATTCGAATTTCATATAGAATGAATTTGAATTCAAATAGAAAAGATTAGAATAGAAATAGAAAATAGGCTAGAAAAACAATAGAATAAAATATAATATATATGTATTATATTTTATTCTATTCTGTTCTATTGTTTTTTTATTTTAATCTAATCTTTTCTATTCAAATTTGAATTCATTCTATATGAATTTCGAATTTCAGAAGTTGGTTATGTTTATAAATATTATATGTATGTATATCTATGTATATATATATATATATATATATATATATATATATATATATATATATATATATATATATATATATATATATATATATATATATATATATATATAGAAAACCATTTTCTGAAATTCGAATTTCATATAGAATGAAATCAAATTTTAATAGAAAAGATAAGAATAGAGTAGAAATGTATAAAACCATGTTACGACATTCAAATTTCGTATAGTTTGAATTTAAATAGACAAGATTAGAATAGAAATATAAAATAGACTAGAAAAACAATAGAACAGATATGATATTTTATTCTATTCTGTTCTATTGCTTTTCTATTCTATTCTAATCTTTTCTATTCTAATTTGAATTTTGAATTTCAGAAGATGGTTGTATATATATATATATATATATATATATATATATATATATATATATATATATATATATATATATATATATATATAACCATGTTCCGACATTCAAATTTCATATAGAATGAATTCAAAGTATTAGAATAGAAATAGAAAATAGACTAGAAAAACAATAGAACAGAATAGAATAAAAATATATATATATATATATATATATATATATATATATATATATATATATATTATATATATATATATATATATATATATATATATATATTTATATTCTATTCTTTTCTATTGTTTTTCTATTCCATTCTAATCTTTTCTATTCAAAATTTGAATTCATTCTATATGAATTTCGAATTTCAGAAGATCAAATTTGGATAGAAAAGATTAGAATAGAATAGAAAATAATAGAAAAGAATATCATTTAAAACCAATAGAACAGATCAGAAAAAAATATATAAAAAAAAATATATATATATATATATATATATATATATATATATATATATATATATATATATATATATATATATATATATAATATAAAACCATGTTCCGACATTCGAATTTCGTATACAATGAATTTGAATTTGAATAGTAAAGATTAGAATAGAAATAGAAAATAGACTAGAAAAACAATAGAACAGATATTATATTTTATTCTCTTTTGTTCTATTGTTATTCTATTCTAATCTTTTCTATTCGAATTTAAAATTAATTCTATATGAATTTCGTGTTTCAGAAGATGGTTATATATATATATATATATATATATATATATATATATATATTCAAATTCAATTTCATTCTATATGAAATTCGAATTTTGGAAAATGGTTTTATATATATATATATAAACCATTTTCCAAAATTCAAATTTCATATAGAATGAAATTGAATTTGAATAGAAAAGATAAGAATAGAATAAAAAATAATAGAAAAGAATATCATAGAAAAACAATAGAACAGATCAGAAAAAAATAAAAAATAAATAAATAAATATAAATATAAAACCATTTTCCAAAATTTGAATTTCATATAGAATGAATTTGAATTCAAATAGAAAAGCTTAGAATAGAAATAGAAAATAGACTGGAAAAACAATAGAACAGAATAGAATAAAATATAATATATATGTATTATATTTTATTCTATTCTGTTCTATTGTTTTTCTATTTTAATCTAATCTTTTCTATTCAAATTTGAATTCATTCTATATGAATTTCGAATTTCAGAAGTTGGTTATATATATATATATAAATAATATATATATATATATATATATATATATATATATATATATATATATATATATATATATATATATATATATATATAAAACCATTTTCCACCATCCCACTCCGAATCCCCCTTGGGGAACCAGCTGATACCCCCAAAATCCCCCCGACATCAATCACCGGGCACAGGGGCAGGAGCAATACCCCCCGATACCCCCGCAGTGGCACGCCTATCTTCAAGCGATGCCGACCAAAGATGATTTTAGACAACTTATCAAGGACCTGAAGTCCACCTGCAGATCAGAAATTCAAACCCTCCAATAAGGTCTCAAACACTTAGCAGACAGAGTTGAGATGGCGGAGGAAGAAATCCAAGAAACCTCTCCAATCTGTCTCTTACCTTCCTCAGTTTGCAAAAAGAGCTCCCATGGAGTCCATATTTGGGATATTTGTTCTTTTTTACTCATAGATGTAGATATCAAATTTTCCATGATCCCTATGTTTCTCACTTTGTTGAGCCACATGGAGATCTGAGGTGCACTTGGATTCTTCCAACATTCAGTTATACAACTTGTAGCAGCATTCACCATGTGACTCAACAGTGAGTTTTTATATTTCTCCAAGGGAATTTGTGAGAATTGTAAGAGAAAGAATGCCGGGTCCCAAGGAATCCGATATTCCGTAAATAGTTGAGTAATTCTCTGGACTTCCTGCCAAAAATTTTTAATTATTGGGCATGTCCAAAAGATATGTGCTATGGTGCCTCTTTCTTGGCAGCCCCTCCTGTCCTGTCCGATGTCGTTTGGGAGAATTTATTCATTAATGAGGGCGTATAGTACCATCGCGTTAAAATTTTATAATTCAATTCCTGAATCTTGGTACATCTGGAAGAGTTTAAGGTTAGATGTATTATCTTCTGTTGTTGGTCTGTTGTAAAAATTTGTTCTAAGTCTCTCTCCCACTTTCCCAGACTTAACATCTTAAAGTGCTCTGGAGGGGCAGTCAACAGGGCGTATATCTTATGCCGCGTACACACGTGCGGACTTTTGCCGGCGGACCTAGTCCAGCAGACAATCCCGCCGGACTTTCCAGCTGGTTGCGCTGGACTTTCCGAGCGTGTGGACTTGCCCACACACGTGCGGACTTGCCCACACACGCACGGACGGATAATCCGCCGGCCAAAGTCCGCGGGACTTTTGAAAATGAACGAACTTGCCCACACACGGAGCAGTCCGTTCATTTTGAACGTAACTTCAGGTACGTAGCTAGCGTAGGCAGTAAATGCCGGCGCGCTAGCTCCGTCACCTGTCATGGATTTAAAGGGAATCCCCACGCCGAAAAACGGCGTGGGGGTCCCCCCCAAATCCATGTCAGACCATTATCCGAGCACGCAGCCTGGCAGGCCAGGAAAGGGGTGGGGACGAACGAGCGCCCCCACCCCCTCCTGAGCCATACCAGGCCGCGTGCCCTCAACATGGGGGGTGCCCTGGGGAAAGGGGGGCCGTGCGGCCCCCCCACCCCAAAGCACCTTGTCCCCATGTTGATGAGGACAAGGGCCTCTTCCCGACAACCCTGGCCGTTAGTTGTCGGGGTCTGCGGGCGGGGGCTTATCGGAATCTGAGAGCCCCCTTTTATAAGGGGGCCCTCAGATCCCGGCCCCCCACCCTATGTGAATGAGTATGGGGTACGATGTACCCCTACCCATTCACCTAAGGTGTAAAATGTAAAGTAAAAAAAACACACACACTTTTGAAAAAATAGTTTATTGCACTGCTCCGGGGTCTTCTTCCGTCTTGGGGGTCTTCTCGCCGGACTCCCCCGCCATTTACCAAGCTCTTTTACCGAGCGGGGGAAGTCCGGCTACCTTCTTCGTCGTCGCCGCCGTCGTCTGGGGGTCTCGATCCGCCTTCGGGGGTCTTCCGGGGGTCTCTTCTGTTCTTGCAGCGGTCGTTGTCTTCCGCGCCGCCGGCGCCGCCTTCTTCTTCTTCTTGTCCTTCTTCTTGTTCTTCTTCTTCTTCCGATGTTGACCCGACGCTCTCTCTGCCCGGAATGCCTGTGCCGCGCTGCGCTGGGACTTATATAGGGGCATGGGGACAGGGTCACATGCTCATGTCACATGGTGACCCCGCCCCCTTGTGTTGTCACAGTCCCGGAGGATGCTGGGACTGTGACATCGCAAGGGGGAGGGGTCACCATGTGACATGAACATGTGACCCTGTCCCCATGCCCCTATATAAGTTCCAGCGCAGCGCGGCGCAGGCATTCCGGGCAGAGAGAGCGTCGGGTCAACATCGGAAGAAGAAGAAGAACAAGAAGAAGGACAAGAACAAGAAGGCACCGGCGGCGCGGAAGACGACGACCGCCGCAAGAACAGAAGAGACCCCCGGAAGACCCCCGAAGGCGGATCGAGACCCCCAGACGACGGCGGCGACGACGAAGAAGGTAGCCGGACTCCTCCGCTCGTGAAAGAGCTAGGTAAAAGAGCAGAAGAGAGCGGAGGAGTCCGGCGAGAAGACCCCCAAGACGGAAGAAGACCCCCGGAGCAGTGCAATAAACTATTTTTTCAAAAGTGTGTGTGTTTTTTGTACTTTACATTTTACACCTTAGGTGAATGGGTAGGGGTACATCGTACCCCATACTCATTCACATAGGGTGGGGGGCCGGTATCTGGGGGCCCCCTTATTAAAGGGTGCTCCCAGATGCCGATAAGCCCCCGCCCGCAGACCCCGACAACCAACGGCCAGGGTTGTCGGGAAGAGGCCCTTGTCCTCATCAACATGGGGACAAGGTGCTTTGGGGGGGGGGGGCCGCACGGCCCCCTTTCCCCAGGGCACCCCCCATGTTGAGGGCACGCGGCCTGGTACGCCTTTCCTGGCCTGCCAGGCTGCGTGCTCGGATGAGGGTCTGACATGGATTTGGGGGGAACCCCCACGCCGTTTTTTCGGCGTGGGGAGTCCCTTTAAATCCATGCCAGCTTACGGAGCCAGCGCGGCGGCATTTACTGCCTACGCTAGCTACGTAACCTGAAGTCACGTGCTAAATGAACGGACTTGCCGATGAGCGGCAAGTCCGTTCATTTTCAAAAGTACAGCGGATAATTTTAAAACCAAACTTAAAACTTTGGCGCCAAAAAGTCCGCTGGACTTTGGCGCCAAAAAGTCCGCCGGCGCCCACACATGAGGGGATTATCCGCTGGACTTCGGTCCAGCGGATAATCCCGCGGGATAGTCCCTTCGTGTGTACGCGGCATTAGAGATACCGTGGGAGAAAGGCCCTTTCTCCTCACAGTATCTCTCAAATTTTGTTCTTGGGCGATTATAGCTTTCCTGGGGCCCCAGAGATTCCAGGTAGTGTCTAATCTGTCGTGCTTGCCAAAAAGATAATTTAAACTGACCTCCCATATTCATTAGTAGATCTATTGTTGACCAATTATTAAGGTTAAAGAAATGCAAGGCTTGAAAGATGCCTCTATCTTTCAATTTTTTGAATACCCCTGGCTCAAGGCCCGGGGGAAAACCCGGGTTCCCTAAGATAGGAAACAGTGGGGATTTCATTGAAGAGAATTTAGGATTCTGGATGATCTTTACTCCCGTCCGAAGTGTGGGCCCTATCAGGGGGTGTGTTTTTACTGCAGGAGGAATAGCAGCATAGCACCATATTGCTCTATTAAGTGGGATCATGCTAACATGTTGCTCAATATTAATCCATAATTTACTCCCTTCATGTCGACCCCAGTCTATTATTCTACCCAATTGGGACGCTTGGTAATATTTATATAGATCTGGCGCTGCTATTCCTCCCGCAGTTTTCGATAGGGTCAACAGCTTTCTATTTATCCTAGGGTGCCCTTTTGCCCAAATTAATTTTGTAAAGGGGGCGTGGCCTGACTGAGTTTGAAGATGGACGCTTAGCTCCGGAGCTCCCGTTGCCTCACGACCTGCTACCTGTTTATCGGAGGTAATTCTGACTGCAAGTCTCCCTCTCTCATGGGGACTGCCTCGAGGAACTCGGCGGCATCCCGCTCCTGCTCTCCCCGTAGAAATCCCGGGGGTTTAACCAACAATATACCGGACATGTTCCGCTCCCAAAGGGAAAACATGGCGCCTGCGCCTCAGAGTGTCTCCCAGGCCTCACCCCCGGAGACTGTCGGGTCGCCTCCATCTACCCTGCCACCCCTATCCACAGACAACGATGCGGGTAATGTCACCGTGCCATCTCTACAACCCCATCTTAATAGCCACGACTTGCGGACCATAGCTGATGATATAAAGACCACCCTGTCAGCGGCCATATCGGACCTCCGTATGGACATCCGCCCCCTGAATGACCGGGTATTAACGGTCAAAGAGACCGTGGATCGCCAACACTCGCAATTGAAAAAAAACACCCACCATGTTGACACGCATACCCTCCAGCTGAGGGATATGCAGAGGCACCTGGAATACCTCGACAATAGGGGCAGACGCCACAACCTTAGGGTGAGAGGTCTTCCAGAGGCCATTGAGGGTCCTCAACTACTTCCTGCAGTCATGGCTCTCTTCAACAATTTGCTGGACAGGTCCCCCCAAACCCCTATCTCCATGGATAGGATCCACCGCGCCTTACGACCTAAGGGGAAAGACACAGATCCCCCACGCGATGTAATATGTTGCTTGCCTGACTTTCGGCTTAAAAAAGATATTCTTAAACATGCCAGAGAGAAACAACACATCACCCATTCTGGCCAACCCGTACAGATATACCAAGACCTCTCCGGCATCACGCTCCAACATCGCAGGGCCCTGCGACCGTTGCTAGATGTTCTCCGCACCAACGGCATAGCGTATAAATGGAAATTTCCTTTTTGCTTATCAGCCTCCACTCAAGGCCGCACAGCACTTCTGAGGGTGCCTGAAGACCTCCAACAATTTTGCCGTACTCTACACATTCCACTGCCTGAGGTCCCAGACTGGTATGCGGACTTTCGCCGCTCAGCGGTTCAAAGGGAAGCACCACTGCCTGAACCGATGGAAGCCCTAGATGCCGGTAACAGACGACGCAGATCGCCTTCACACCACAGTGCTGTCCCGGAGGCCAGGGATCCGCACCATCGCCGTAACCCATTCGCAGCCTCCGACTCGCGTAGGGCCAGAAGAGACCACTAACTGCCTGATTCCGGGCCGGGAGCCCCCGGCCTAAGCCTCCCACAGTTAAGTAAATCCCATCTACTGGTCTTTTATCCTGTTTTTTGTTGCACAACTTATAATTTGAGACCAGTTGTAAGTTAGATTTTGATGATCCTGGAATGAGTCATCTACCAATTATTTGGATTCATAGGCAACCTGGATACTACCCTCACCTACCCGTTGCCCCCCTCCCGCTCCAACGGCAGGTCTCCATTAAGCCTCTCTTTATCCTAAGTATGGAACATAGTCTGAAACCCGTATTGAAAACCACCTGCAACAGGTACACTCGATTCTTTATAGAGGGCACACTTCTCCCTCCTTTATCAATTCGGTAATCCTTATGTTATAAGCTGGGGACATGGGCTTCCTGGCCTGCATGAACACGACTTGAGGGAGGAATACGACTATGCTATACATCCTGCACAACTTTTTCTCCAGACTCAAAACCAAAACAATTTCAATACGAGGCCAGTCCTATACACTTCAAACTTGTCATGCAAGTACTTCACCTCTGCAGATAAATCTAAACAAAATTGAAAAAAAATAAGATAAAAATTAAGTTACAAACACACTGGACAAAGGGCAAAGAAGAATGGAGCACTGAGAACCCTGACAGGGGGGGTCGAGCCAACCTGTGTACTTTGAAACCCCCAGTAGTTAGTCGGACAGATATCAGACCTTTCACGTAAACATGTTGACACTGACTGGTCAAAGGTTGCTTAAGGGCCAGTAACATACTTAGCCTGAGCAATGAGCAGATGGAACAACAGGTAATAATTACCATAACCGGCAGGGGGTTGATGAAACAGTCCTATCAGTTGGAGCAGCCTGACTTAGGTAACTCCAAAACACAAGCTGAATGGCTGACCAACTAGAAGCATAAACCACATAATGGTGCCTATGAACCCCAATTATCATCTTCCGCCTGAAAAAACAATGGTGTATATATCTGTAACAAGACATTAGCATATGAAACAAAATATACATTTACATTACATAAAACAGTGCACCTGAGTTTAAAATAGACAAAAAATTGTTGAGCTCAACTTATTTATTAATGTATTACCTTAATACATATTAATACCACGTGGTTTGTTTTATTGGTATACCTCCCCAAAAAAAATATTCCACCCATGGTGAGAAAAAAAATTAGCAACTCGCAATAAAAACGTTTTTTTTTTTATTTTTCAACTCTATTCACCATCTCTTGCACTGTCTTCTGGAAAACAACATTTTAGTAATGGCATCTTTCAATTCTTAGTACAGATCTCAGGTTCATTTTGCACTATACAGTTTATTTTTGTATTTGGTCGGAAACAAGGGTGGGGTCAATGGCATATTCCACACCCTCGCACGATTAGCTGGGTCAAAGATGAACCTCTAGACATCACACATATTTCAGATTTTTCTATAATAAAAAAGCCCATTGGTGACAACTGGATTAGTAGCATTATTGGTAACCTTAGGTGTGGAGGTGATACCTGATCATCATCCGCCATACTCTGGGATGTGGTTCTATTGGCCCTGTTTGTCCCTACTTCTCTGGCAATTGGTGCGCTCTTTTCCTTACTCCCACCATAAAAATATCACATCTTCAGTTCTATGGGCTTGATTCTACATCCATGCGTTCCTGCATCTCTTTATTGTACAACGGGCTTCCTAAGCTTTTGGTTTAAAAATTACCTTTTTTTAGATAAATTCTGGCAGTCCAGCAATCCCACTTCTTGCATATTTTTTTTTTTTTTTTTTTTTTTTTTCCCAAACAGTCCAAGGACCATATTTATCTATCTTTCTTCCTTCGGGGTCCAAGTGTATGGTTCCCCACAGTTAGCCCTCTTTCAAGCGGCTCGGATTACCCATTCCTTTACGGACAATGAACCTGGAACGACTATCCCCCACCTCTTTAGAGGTTGCTACTTCAGAGGTAGCGAACCCTCTGGACAAGAAGTGGGTAGATAGGCCCCTCCCCTATCACCCATGTATCGATAAATTCCATTTAGAAATGTTGTTTAGAGTCTTATACTAGTTTGTCACAACTCCTCATCCAATACTAAATTCATTGTCATCACTAGGTCGCCGCTCAGCGGTTCAAAGAAGGCTATTAATGTGTCATTCATAAACAATACAACATTCGTAAATTGTCAATGACATTCCTCATAACGATAATACTTTTTTTTTTTTTTACTAAAATCCAACACCACAACGACTGTCGCCAGACTTATTCTGTTACCACATAGAACAGTGACACAACTAAAAACCCATTTTGATACAAATGTGGGGGATATATTTAATTGTTCCTAAATCAAAAAATTTTTAATTAAAACCAACCAGATGGAATTCTGCCTTCACTCTTAGCAAAAAAATTACATCCAAATGGGACGATAATATATGTATGATCAAAGTACAAATACTAATAACAGAAAATACTATTCACAGAATATCAGAAATTACATAATTTTGTTCAAATATGATGCCATTGAGAACAACAGAGGTCCAAATGTGGACTAATAAAAATTAAGGGTAGAAGCCTGAGGCCCACCCCCCCCCCCTCTAGGGGTGTGACAACTTCTTTGTGTCCAACAATACAGGTCTACTTGGCTAAGAACAGGGTTTTTCGACTTAAAAACAAACCTTTTTTTTTTTTTTTTTTTTCCAATTCATTCAAATGTTCAACTGAAATTGCTCTTTTTTTTTTTTTTTTTTGCCAAAGGGCATATCTTTTCCCTCCACTGTCTCAAGGATTTTCATATGGAGCCCTTCTATTTACACCGTACAATTTTATTTCCCTTATATACCCAATTATTCAAATTGACAAAGGTTATATATCTATAACATTGTTCCATGTAGTTTTGAAATGTTTCGCTCAAAACGTCAAAATCCTCACACAACGGGCAACATCTGTTAAACTGGATTTCTAGCGTAGTTAGAATCATATAGATATAAAAAGGATAAAGTGAATAACGCAATTAAACCTTTGGTCTGTATAAGTATATAAACGTCGATAAAACCGTGCGAACAGGATAAACAATTACAATTTATTATATGTCAGAAACATAATAAAGAAACATTTTAGGTTTACCCAACAGCGTAACTCACAGGGCCCCATAGCAAAATGTGTATGGGCCCCCCCACCACCACCAAACACAAAATAAAAAAAAAGAAACTATTGCCAGACACCCCCCCTAAGTACAGACACCCACAGCATTACTGACCCCACCTCAGTGCAGACACCCCCTAGTGCAGGACCCCCCTAGAAGGACAGACACCCCCCCCCCCCCACAGTGCACACCATCCCCTCAGTACGACACCCTTCCGTGCGGCCTCACCAACATTACAGACCCCCCACAGTGCAGACCCACCCCCTCAGTGCACCCCCTAAGTAGTACAGAATCCCCACCCAGTAGTACTGAACCCCCCTCAGTACAGACCCCCCACCAAGTGCAGACCACCTTAGTACAGAGGACACCCCCCACCCAAGTGCTGGACCCCCCACCTCTATTACAGACCCCAACTTCAGTGCTGTCCCCCTTTAAGTCAGACACCCCCCATTACAGACCCCACACCTCAGTGCAAGACCCTTAGTACAGACAATCCCTATTACAGACCCCCACCTCAGTGACAGACCCCTTTACAGACACCCCCATTACAGACCCCACCTCAGTGTAGACCCCCATTGTACAGACAATCCCCCATTACAGACCCCCCACCACCTCGTGCAGACCCCCCAGACCCCCCACCTCAGTGCAGACCCCCTTAATACAGACACCCCCATTACCAGACCCCCCCACCTCAGTGCAGACCCCCTTGAGTACAGACACCCCATTACAGACCCCCCCCCACCTCTGTGCAGACCCCCCTTAGGACAGACAATCCCCCATTTCAGACCCCCCACTCAGTGCAGAACCCCTTAGTACAACAATCCCCCATTACAGACCCCCCCCCACCTCAGTTGCAGACCCCTTAGTACAGACACCCCCACCTCAGTGCGACCCCTTAGTACGACACCCATTACAGACCCCCCACCTCAGTGCAGACCCCTTTTTACAGACAATCCCCATTACAGACCCCCACCTCAGTGACCCCCGTAGTACAGACAATCCCCATTACAGACCCCCCCACCGCCAGACCCCTAAGTACAGACACCCCCACCTCAGTGCAGGGACCCCTTAGTAAGACACCCCATTAAGACCCCTCCCCTACCTCAGTTTTTCAGACTATCCCCCATTACAGTCCCCCCGCCTCAGTTTGCAGCACCCCTTATGTTTCCAGTGGCAGACCCCTTTGTACAGACAATCCCCCATTACAGGACATACTCCACTCAGTGCGACCCCTTAGTACAGACAATCCTCCATTACCTGTGCAGACCCCCTTCTTAGTACAGAAAAGGGAAGCACCACTGCCTGAACCGATGGAAGCCCTAGATGCCGGTAACAGACGACGCAGATCGCCTTCACACCACAGTGCTGTCCCAGAGGCCAGGGATCCGCACCATCGCCGTAACCCATTCGCAGCCTCCGACTCGCGTAGGGCCAGAAGAGACCACTAACTGCCTGATTCCGGGCCGGGAGCCCCCGGCCTAAGCCTCCCACAGTTAAGTAAATCCCATCTACTGGTCTTTTATCCTGTTTATTTTTGTGCACAACTTATATTTTTGATGCTCTTTTTCTTGACCGCACGTTATATGCTGAACAGTTCACTTCAAATGTTATGCTCCTAACTGCCTCCACCTGTTGTTTGAGTCTCCTCAACCATATTCGATGGCACACTGTGAGACTCTTGGCGCCAATCGTCTGCCTACAAGCCCCAGGTCACCTTGCGGTGGTGTGACCGCCCCCTCCGATTGACGCTCCACAACGTCTCACGCTATGATCCTCCCACTGCGTGACCACGGCCGTGTTCTTTAGCACCACCTCCTCTATGTCGGATCCCTCTAACCGGATGTGAGTGTTCGATGGACACACTCACCAATGACATGCTACGGGTCGGGACCAGGAACTTTTCCTCCTCCGTAAGGCACATCCCTGCTCTAAATGCCCTCCATTCCAGGACTGCTACTACGCTACGACAGAAGCGCGGCACCTTCGCCGGCATACCAAATGTCCAGTCACGCTTATGCGATAGACTCTCCACAGGTACATCCTAAGTTTTTTCTCATCTGCCCACAATTTTCACTATGAAGTTCTTCCTATGGACAACAACACCTATCCTGTGCAGGATGTTCACCCTATCTGCATTGTGCTGCGGCGTTGACATGCCCACTAACCACCTGCACAGGTTTTTGTCTCGCTCACTGAATTCTCATTTTGCATGTATATTGGTTTGCTTTCTATTTTGGTCATTTCTACTCTTACAGGTAACGGCTATATATGACTTCTTCTTTTAAGATGTGTCTAACGCATGGTATACAGGTAGTCAGGCTATCACTCAGATAATGTTTTGATGTATGCTTTGCTCCCTACCTTTCTCTATGGTATTCTCCTTGCGAGACATCTATAGGACTCTCGCAATTAGAATGCTATCCAGGTTTTTTCCATATAATGTTATGACTGTTACTTACAATGTTCTCACGTCGCTCACCGCAAGTCCATATATATATTCCTCATTCACCGTGCTCTCCCCTTACCTATCCATTACATTCCTCATCTTATCACTCCACCCCCCAATGCTATACTTAACACTTATCCTCCACATACATATGTAATGGTCGGGCTTCAGGGACATATTTTCCTGTTTTATTTACCTACTCGTCCATCTCAAACCAGTTGGTACCAACCCCCACACAGTGGTGTCCGGTGGTAAGCCTACGTACCTGTACGTGGACTACCCCCTGACACCCTGACCACTACCGATTTTGCGCTCGCGATTTTTAAATTCTTTATTTTTTTTTGGGGGTCCGAGGGCCTTTTTACAGCCCCCCCCTCTTCGGTATTTTTAGGTGGTTGTCTCCACCTTCCGCGGTCATATTTTCAGTCCCACTCTCGTTTTTAGTTCTCGGAAGACTCCATCCTTCCAACCCCCCCCCCTTTCTTTTTTTTTTTTTTTTTTTTTTATTATCTCCTTATCACAATATCAGATGGCGGATGCTGTGACCTCCGTTCCCGCTACACTCTCACACATTAAGCTACATGATCAGCTTAAACTTTACTCTATAAACATTCAAGGCCTTAACACGCCTGAAAAGCGTTCTCTCTTGCTTTCCACCTTACACAAATCCAAAGCACATATAGCACTAATAAAAGAGACCCACTTCCGGTCCGATAACATTCCAAAACTACACGATCATCATTTCCCCACGGTTTTTCATGCAACTAATGATGTCGCCGAATCTAAGGGGGTGTCGATCTTGATCTCCAAACGTTGCCCGATTCAAGATATAACAACTCAATCAGATACACAAGGGAGATTCCTCTTCCTCAAGGGCACACTTCACAACACACCCATCACTATTGCTAACATCTACGCTCCAAACTCTCAACAAGTGCCTTTTTTCCGAAATACGCTCAGATTTGTGACATTGTTTCAAGCCGGCACCCTCTTGGTAGGAGGTGACTTTAACGTAGCCCTAAACCCTACTCTGGACTCTTCCAATGGTACCTCCTCACTACCATACACAGCTCTCAGAGCAATCAAACTGGAATTACATGATCTTTTACTCCACGACACATGGCGCACCCTTCATACCAATGACAAGGATTTTACCTTCTTTTCTGCCACACATAACAAACACTCCAGACTGGATTATTTCTTCATTTCGCAACAGGGTCTCTCTTACCTCACTAAGGCTACCATTGAACCCATGATACTGTCTGATCACAACCCAATAACATTGCTCCTCTCGATGCCCACGAAACGGACCGCGTCTCCTATATGGCGTTTGGATGACTCTCTACTCTCTGACTCTGACACGCTACATCGCCTCTCCGACCATATCTCTCAATACTTTGCTGACAATGCCACACCTGACGTAGACCCTGCCACCATATGGGCCGCACATAAATGTGTTCTTAGAGGCCGCCTTATCTCCATAGCGGCGGCTCGTGCTAAACAACGGAAGGCCTATGTCGAGTCCTTAACCCAACGCATACGGATCCTTGAAACGACGCATAAAGCCTCGCGAGCGTCGGATACCTTGGCGGATCTAATCCAAACCAGAGCAGACCTACTGGAGGTTTTACATAAATCCCTGAGACGTAAATATGCCCTAACACAGAAAGTTTTCTATGAATTTAGTAACAATTCTGGAAAGATGCTAGCTAGGGCACTACAAATTAGGAGGGCTGCCAACACCGTCCACCTGATAACTAACAATCAGGGTTCCAACTTTACTAAGTCGGAAGATATTGCCCAACAATTTGTTCAATACTTCACACGGCTCTACAACCTTCCTAACACCTCTTCTACCTCAGGCAGAATGGACAGGACTGACTTAATTCACACATTTTTACTGCAACACTCCCCGACCCCCCTTTCCCCTATTGACGCTGCTGGTCTTGATTCACCGATTTCAGTGGAGGAGGCAGCGCACGCTTTAAAGCAATTGAAACCAGGAAAATGCCCGGGCCCAGACGGTCTCACCACCTGTTATCTTAAATCCTTCAAGGACACCTTGTTACCTCATTTTATCAAAGCATTTAACAATCTCTCCTCTAACCCAACGACCACTAGAGACCTCCTGGAAGCTCATATTACACTCATACCCAAACCTAACAAGGATACCAGACTGGTTTCCAACTATAGACCCATCTCGTTGCTAAACGTTGATGTCAAACTGTACGCCAAAATCTTAGCAAATCGCTTACAGCCCCTTCTTCCCAAGTTAATTGATCTAGACCAGGTGGGGTTCGTCTCTGGCAGAGAAGCCAGAGACAACACCATAAAAGCTCTCAACGTACACCACTGGATGACTTCTACCTCCACTGAAGGATTCTTTTTATCTTTGGACGCTGAGAAGGCGTTCGACAGAGTGGCCTGGGACTTTATGGAAGCTACGTTGCGTAGTGTGGGCATACCACAATCTCTGCTTAATATGATCATGGCATTATATTCATCTCCCACTGCGAAAGTCAGAGTGAACGGCCACCTGTCGAACGCCTTCTCGGTCTCCAATGGCACACGTCAGGGGTGCCCACTTATTATTATTATTATTTTCCCCCTTATTATTCCTGCTTACATTGGAACCCTTTCTCCGTAAAATTAGAGCAAACCCGGATATCGCTGGCATCTCTATACATCGCAAAACATACAAGGTGGCAGCGTATGCCGACGATGTCCTTTTATTTATATCCAACCCTCTGATCACCATACCTAACCTCCTTAAGGAATTCTCACTATTCAAAGACCTTTCCAACCTCATGATCAATTTTAAGAAATCGTATGCCCTTAACGTGTCTCTTCCTTTATCTCTGGTTGAACATTGCAAGTCCGTCTTTCCCTTTCTTTGAGAACCCAAAGCTATAACGTATCTAGGTATTCGACTACCCACCAACCTCACTGATCTATACTCCCTTAATTTCTTGCCCACATTATCAGCAATCCAATCTGACCTTTCCAGATGGAACCGTGGTACATTTTCATGGTTCGGCAGAATCGCTATTCTAAAAATGAACATATTACCTAGACTCCTTTACCTGCTACAAACTATACCAATTAAACTCCCACCATCCTTTCACCTTTCCTTCAAACGCATGTGCAGAACCTTCATATGGGCTACCAAATCCCCCAGAATTAATTGGAATAGATTGACTCTTCCCAAACTGAAAGGCGGCGTGGGTCTACCGGACCTACAGAGATACCAATGGGCCTGCCACTTAACCAGGCTGGTCGACTGGCACATACATGGTTCCTGCAAAGATTGGGTCCGCTTGGAACAATCCCTGACTGACACCCCCCTACAGCACTTTCCATGGCTGCACACCTCACATGTTCCCAAATGTTTACATCTTCATCCGCTAATTGGAGCCACTCTTCTATACTCCTGCCTAGCAAACAACAACTCAAAAATTCTGCACGCCCCGGGACCCATGACCCCGATGTCTAACAACCCTGCCTTTCCCGCTAATCTCATTCGTACTGGTTCTACACGCACAGACTCCGATGTCTCTCCTAGAGCCCAACACTTCTTTACAAATGGTGAAATTTCATCATTCGATTCCTTAACCCAATCTCTTCCGGACTTCCACATTCCTTTTTTTACCTACCTACAGCTTAGACATTTCTTCATGACTGGTAAACCCACTGTACCCTGGCATCATGACTTTACACCCTTTGAAACCCTTTGTCTCCAACAGGAACCACAAAGACACGTCATTTCCACGACATACTCCCTTCTTTTCTCTACCCACGACATTAAATCTGATACTTTGAATCAGACCTCCAGTTGGACCTTACACCCCAGGATTGGGAAAAGATCTATACACACATACACAAAGGATCTCTTAATGTCTGTACAGGAGAATCGCTACAAATTGTTTACTAATTGGTATAGAACGCCTCAGCTTCTTTATAAAATTCATCCGACAATTACCCCGCTCTGTTGGCGTTGCAATACTCATCCAGGCTCCCTTTTACATATCTGGTGGGAATGCCCACGCATTCGCTCTTTCTGGACGGAAATACAATCCCTCATCTCCAACATTACCACCTATGACATTCCGCTCACCCCGGCTCGATTCCTCCTACACCACACCCCTTCCTCTATTGGTACTTACAAACACTCCCTCACAATCCATCTCCTGAATGCTGCTAATCAGTGCATCCCGGTCCATTGGAAGAGTCCATTACCCCCCACTGTCACCGAATGGATCCGCAGGGTCGATAAAGTGGAAGAAATGGAAAGCCTCATACACCAGGCCAAAAACACCGTCACGCGCCATGAACATACCTGGGCCTGCTGGAAACACTTTAGATCGACCCCACAACCCACTCTGACTCCTCCCGCTGCTCACCCTCCTTGAAGCCATGCCGTACTTTACCCATCGTGCAACTCTCATCCACTATAGAGAACACCCTACACGTCCTGCTCCTCAGGTGCTTGCATATCCTTCCCCACTCACAGCAAGTTCCCTTCTTCGGGGTGAGTGGGATCGGATTACCCTTGCACTCACCCTTGTCTATGTATCCATACTTCTAATCACACTCATCCTCTCCGCCATTCTGATCCTTGCTATGCTTCCATGATACTGTTACCTGTCAGGGAGATCCTGTACCTCTCCCCCTATATGAATACCAGATTGACTTACATTATATTGTTCATGATGAGTTTCATACTCAGGTTATCATCTCTTGATGTATTCATGTGATTCTCATTCATATTATAGTATAGTATTCCTTGCTACTGTTGTTTAGTGCATGTTTTTATGCTGCTTTTGCTTGTACTGTACTAAAAACTTTAATAAAATCTTTAAAAAAAAAAAAATAAATAAAAATTTGTAAAAATGCCTCTCACTCGATTGAAGAAGGCCAAAGGGACGAACACAGGTAAAGCCTGGAAAAGATACAGGAATTTAGGTACAATACTCATTTTTAAAATGTTACTTCTCCCAAACCAGGAATGACGAGCTTTACTCCATTTTTCCAGTAATGCTGTTACTTCTTTGCTTAAAGGTAGATAATTCAAAGTATAGATATCTGTTAGCTTCGGTGGGATATGAATTCCTAAATATTTTAATGCACTTGATGTCCATCTGAACTTGAAACTATTTACTAAGTTCTTACGTAGGGGGCGCTCCAGAGACACCCCCATCGCCTCCGACTTACTGTAGTTTATTTTAAAATTCGACTGGGCGCCGTAATCTTCCACCTCCTTTATAAGGTTTGGAAGTGATATCTGTGGGTTTGTGATTGAAAAAAGTAGGTTGTCCGCATATGCGGAAACTTTGTACTCGTATTTTCCAACACAGATGCCTCTAATATCAGGATTCTGACGAGGAAAATTGGGATTAATCTGGATAGAATTCAGGAGGTATACTTAGAGTGCACCTGATGGGCCGAGAGAGGGGGAGAGGATGGGGGAGGGAGAGGGAAAAGATAAGGGACATTTTTCTCCCTTTTTTTTTTTGGGGGGGGTTAGCATAGCAGATAAAGTAGGGGGTAACTAAGAGGGAAATGTAAAGAAAATACAGGTCAACAGATTTAGAATATAGAAAGGTAGCAGCATGTATGTAACATGAAGATAATGTGACACAAGATTTAAATGCTATGCCGTACTTTTCTTTTAAGCTTAAGTTGTATATTTCTGTTTTCCTGTAAAGAAATAAAGAAAAAAAAAAAAAAAAAAAGAATTTCAAGAAACCAAACTTGAGGTACACAGAACCCAATCATGAGGCAGGCCCGCCTCGCCCGAAAAGTGACCCACGGAAACCACCAATTTCCCTTGTGTATGGCGCCTCCATCTTCTTGGTGGGTCTCGTGGCCCCAGCGCTGTCATTCGATGGCGTCACTCCCGTGCATGTGCACGGAGCTGCCACTCGCGGCATATCACCGTTGAGATCGGCTTTCTCAGTGCACCTGCGCGCCGCTGTCTACGGTGCATGCGCCGTAGATAGCGGTGCCTGTTCTTTGGCAAATATCTCCTAAACCGTGTAGGTTTAGGAGATATTTCTTTGACTTACAGGTAAGCCTTAATCTAGGCTTATCTGTAGGTCCAAGTGGTTTGTAAGGGTTTACAACCACTTTAAAGTGGAGTGCCAACAAAAAAAAAAAAAAAAAAAGTCAGCAGCTACAAATACTGCAGCTGCTGACTTTTATTAATCGGACACTTACCTGTCCCGGGGTCCAGCGATGCGGGGGAACGAGAACCCCCCTTGTTCCCCGCTCCGCTCGCGGCACCGGCATTCTTAATGTGGGAACCCGGCTGTGGCTTCACAGCCGGGCACCCACTGCGCATGCGCGAGCGGTGCCGTGCGCTGTGATTCGACGCTCACTCATCTGGGACACATGACAGGTCCCAGATGACTGTGCGGCGCCTACAGGAAGTGACGTTTAGCCCGGGCAATGAAGGTGGCAGACTACGAGGGACCCCCTAGCAACAGGCATTTAGAGGTGAGTAAAATTTTTTTTTTTTTTTCAATTATTATTTTTTTCTTTTTTTTATGATTTTTAAGCCACATTTTTTTTTTGGGTCGCAACCCCACTTTTAAGTTTACTTTCAAATATCATATGTAGAAGAACAAATTTGCATATGTGCAAATAAATGAAAAGAAAAAAATTCTAATCGTGGTTGCGATCAAATATTCGCAGCTGCGATCAAAAGAGCGTGGTTTCACCTTCTGACCCAGAAATTTGTCATTGTAATCACCCGGAAGTTCCTGTGCTGGTCAGCATCTTCATCTAGGTGGACATGGTGAGGTCCCTCCAAAGAGGAGGTGCTGCTCATTTGCTGGGTAAGTGTAGAATATGTACTTGTGCTTACTCAATGTGGGGGTGAATGTGGTAGTTAGATTTGGTGTGGGTGGGGTTCATTGATTTGTTTGGCATCACCACTAGGGTTGAGCCGAACACCCCAGGTTCAGTTCACGGCAGAACATGCGAACTGACAAAAAGTTTGTGCGAACACCGTTAAAGTCTTTGGGACCCAAACGTGAAAAATCAAAAGTGCTAATTTTAAAGGCTAATATGCAAAATTGTACTTAAAGTGAAACAATAAAAGTTAAATATTCCTTTAAATATCGTGCCTGGGGGGTGAATATAGTATGCCTGTAAAGTGGGGCATTTTTCCCATGTTTAGAACAGTCCCTGCAGCAAAATGACATTTCTAAAGGAATAAAAGTCATTTAAAACTGCTTGCGGCTGTAATGTATTATCGGGCCCCGGCAATATAGATGAAAATCATTGAGAAAAAGGGCATGGGTTCCCCCCCAGCCCATTACCAGGCCCTGCTCCCAAATTAAAAAAAAAAGGTGTGAGGCCCCCAGTCCCTATATACTCTGAACAGCAGTATACAGGGTTACAAACAAGATAGGGACTGTAAGTTTGTTCTTAAATTGAATCTGTTTGTAATTTGGAACAGGTACATTGACAGGAACAGCTGACAGTGTAGGTCCAGCCCAAAAATCTATTTTTAAGCTTTTTGGATAACATAGGGAAGGGTTATCACCCCTGTAACATTTGTTTTGCTGTCTGTGCCCCTGTTCAGAAGATTTCACCTCACTTTCTGTCCCAATGACAATTGGATTTTGAACATTTTCGGTTATTAAGGAAACACGGATTGGTGATAAAGCATCAATGGAGACACCTTTTTTCCCATATTAACTCTTACAGGAGAGAATTTCCCTTCCTAGGGGTAGATTTCCTCTCACTTCCTGTTGTCTCCCTCCGTTTGTAAGTAGGAGTCGTTTGTAAGTCAGATGTTTGAAAATAGGGAACCACCTGTATATACTTTATGGCATGCCCTAAACACTCTGTGGAAAATTGGGCCTTAGGTGTTACCAGAACACTGTAAGCCAACACAGTTACTCTTGGTGGGCACTGGAACAGGCCCTGCTGGGAAATATTATATCAAAAAGTTTAATTACTCACCCCTTTTAAACAGGGGCAGAAAAATTGGGCCTTAGGCAGTGGTGGTGGTGCCACAGCACTGCAACCCCTCACATATACTCTTGCTGAGCACAGGAAAGAGCCCTGCTGTGAAATATTTGATCAACAATTTTAATTACATGCCCCTGTTAAACAGGGGCTGAAAAATTGGGCCTTAGGCAGTGGTGGTGGTGCCCTGAACCAAAAATATTCTTAAAAATTATCATCATGAAGATTGAGGAATGATCACTCAGCATAATAGGATAGTGACCCAGCATAGGCAGTCTTCAAGGGATCCCACATCCATAGAAAAAATAATCGGTTACATCAGCATCAGGTGCTTAGTAGCTGGTGATCCAAGACTGATTCATTTTTATAGTTGTGAGCCGATCAACAGAGTCTGTGGACAAGCGCATTCTGTGATTGGTTACAAAGCCTCCAGCAGCACTGAATGTGCGTTCAGAAAGAACGCTGGATGCAGGACAGGCCAGTAGCTCAATTACATATTGAGCAAGCTCTGGCCAGTGGTCCATCCTCAAGACCCAATAACCAAGTGGATGTTCTGTTGGAAAGGTCTCCAAGTCTGATCTTGCCCTTAGATATTCCTGCACCATGTAATTCAGATGCTGGCGATGGTTGCTAGAACCAATCAGACCTTGGCGCTGAGGAATGAAGAATTGTCTGAAGGCATTGGTGAGCCGGCCACCTTCTCCACCGCTCTTTCTGTGACTGAAAGGCCTCCTCAAATGGTGACAGGACAGTGCATGCCTACTTGATCAGTAGCCACTGGCATGGTGAAAAAAGCCAAGCTCCCCTGACCCTGTCCTGGTGCCATACTCACACAGGAACTCATTGATGGCCCTCTGCTTCATGTTCAGCCACTGCAGCATTGCCAACATTGAGTTCCACCTGGTTGGCATGTCACAAATGAGGCGGTTCTTGGGCAGGTTGCATTCCCTTTGAAGGTCAGCCAGCTGAGCACTGGCATTATATGACCGGTGGAAATTACCACAGACTTTCCTGGTCTGCCTCAGGAGATCCTGTAAGCCTGGGTACCTGCTCAAGAACCACTGCACCACCAAATTCAGGAAGTGAGCCAAACAGGGAACATGAGTCAAGTGTCCCTGTTGGAGGGCAGAGAAGAAGGTTGATGCCATTGTCTCATACAACCATTCCTGGCTGAAGCTGGCATGGTGTCAACCACCTCTGAGCCTGCCCCTGCAGAGCTGACAGAATATCTGCCCCAGTGTGGCTCCTGTCTTCTAAGCAGACCAACTCAAGCACCACATGGCATATTTTTTATGTGCTTGCGTAGCCCCTTGAACGCCTACGAAGCACCACTGGTTCAGAGGACAAATCTGCAGATGAAGAGGCCATAGAGGAAGAAGAAGAGGAGGGGTGGAGGAGAGAGCTGTGGCCGAATCACTACTAGAATTTTGGAGGCGTGGTGGCAGAACAAGCTCCAACAATACTGAACCCTGTCCTGCATCCTTCCCAGCTGCCAGCAGAGTTACCAAGTGTGCTGTGAAAGAAAGGTAACATCCCTGTCCATGTCTGCTGGACCATGAATCAGCGGTAATATGCACCTTACTGCTGACCACTCTGTCCAACGAGGCCAAGACATTGCTTCCACATGCTGGTAGAGAGCCGGAATGGCCTTCCATGAAAAAAAAGAAAGGGCGTTTGGGAACCAGCCACTGAGGTACCACACATTCCACAAATTCACGAAAGGGGCAGAGTTTACCAGCTGAAAAGGCAGCAGTTGCAGTGCTAGAAATTTGGCTAAGCTAGTATTCATACGCTGAGCTTGTGGATGTCTGGGACTGAATTTCTTTCGACTGTTTATCAACTGGGGTAGGGAAATTTGCCTGCTAAAATCAGATGTTGGTGTACCGCTAGCAGATTAGCCGCAAGTACTTGGGACACCTATTCCTATACCTTCATTCCTCTCAGTGCAGGTTTCTGAGAGGACTGGAGGTATAGTGGGGTTGGAGATCCCAGCTGATGAGGAGCAAGGAGGGGTCCGCCTTGTTCTTTGATGCAGATCTTTTAAGTGTTGTTGCCAACGGACTGCATGGGAGGTCATCATATGTCTGGTCAAGCATGTGGTGCCCAAGAGGCTGCTTGATGCGCTTCAGACATATGTTGCAAACAGCAATGGTGAAATCTGCTGCACATGTGTCAAAAAAGCCCACATCAAAGAACTTTTCAAAATATGCAGGGAGTCAGCAGCGCCCTGCACCTGCTTAGCTCTGTGGTGTGATGCAATCGGATGGCTGCCCTTAAGCTGCCCCCTGGAGGGCATCCTGCCTCGTTGGGAATGTGCCTCCTCCTCTCTTCTATCAGGCACCCAAGTAGAGTCAGTGACCTCATCATCCCCTCCATCCTCGTCACTGGAGCAAACTTGGCAGTATGCTGCTGCTGGGGGAACATGACTGCCAGTTTCTTGTCCTTCTTGGGCACCCCCTCTCTCTAGGCTCATGTTAATCCCTTCCTCAACCTGTGTACACTGCCTGAAGTAAATTTTAATTTAAATTTTTGGAAATGATCGAGGACTTTTTTCACGTGATTTGCGGGTAATAGATTTAAATGAAACCGTACCAGAAATGCAACTGTTGCATATGTGATGCGATTTTTGATGTGTTTTGCGGTCTCTTTTTTAACTCTGTATATAGCTGGTTGCTAACTGGGGGGCCGGGAAGCCAGCCGCCGCATCCTTAACAACCAATGAGTCATCAGCTGTCAGCAGCTTCCCCACTAGAAGTTAAAAAAAAATGGCAGCCAAAAAAATCACAAAAAACTGCATGGGGTCTCCCCCAGGTCTATACCCGGCTCTTCGGGTCTAGTATGGACCTCAAGGGGAACATCCACGCCCCCAAAAAAAATTGCGTGGCGGTCCCCCCAAAATCCATACCAGACCCTTATCCGAGCATGCAACCTGGCAGGCCACAGGAAAAGAGGGGGGGTGAGTGCCCCCCTCCTGAACCGTACCAGGCCACATGCCCTCAACATGGGGAGGGTGCTTTGGGGCCCCCCCAAAACGCCTTGTCCCCATGGTGATGGGGACAAGGACCTCATCTCCACAACCCTTGCCCGGTGGTTGTGGGGGTCTGCGGGCGGGGGGCTTATCAGAATCTGGAAACCCCCTTTCACAAGGGGGCCCCCAGATCCCACCCCCCCATGTGAATGGGTATTGGGTACATTGTACCCCTAGAACAAAGAGAACCTGCTCCAGGTGTCTGTTTCCAATGATCTCTCCCCTCTCCAGACATGGGTGTGGCTCGATATGCAACCATATGCAAGAACTAAACAAAAAGGTCTGGATGGCCGCACTTCAGTGAAAAACGATTTCTTTATTATTATGATAAATCCATACAGCAAGGATACATTGTACCCCTACCCATTCACCAAAAAAAAGCAGTGAAATGTGACAAAAATCAATAGCCGGTTTTTGACAATTCCTTTATTGTAAAATAGCTCTGAGTGGTCATCTCCCTCAAGCCGTGTCTCCCGCCATCATCTTCTCCTGGTGCTGTCTCTCTTGCCGCCATCTTCTTTCGCCGTCTCTCCCACCACCGCCTACTTCTCTCACTGCTGTGTTCTTCCTCTCCGCCGTCTTCCTCCGTTGTGTTGTCACCCGCTGTTTGGCATCTCTTACACAGCCATGGGGTGTGACCATCACACGGAAAGCCCTCCCATATTGAGGCCTGCTATGGTTCAAGAGGGGGGGGGGCGGCTATCTTGTCCCCCCTATTTTCCTCCATTTTTTCAATGATTTTTATCTATATTGCTGGGATCCGACAATACATTACAGCCTCAAGCAGTTTTAAAAGACATTTTTTTCCTTTAAAAATTTAATTTTGCTGCGGTACTGTTCTAAACATGGAAAAGATGTGCTACTTTACAGGCATACTAAGGACACCCCATGTACAACATTTAAAGGAATATTTCATTTTTTTGCATTGATACATGTCCCCTGGGGCACCTGCACCATACACTTTAAAATAAGAACTTTTGATTTTTCATGTTTGTGTCCCATAGACTTAAACGGTGTTCACACAAATTTTTTGCCTGTTCGCAAGTTCTGGTGCAAACCGAACCAGGGGTGTTCAGCTCATCCTTACCCAATAGCCAATGGCACATGAGCATGGTTGGTACCATAATATTAATGCCAAACCAAACATTAGTAATAGTATTTTCTATGTATGATTGTGCTCAGCTCCATAGTGTAGTGGTATGCCCTACTACCTTCAAAGGTTCAAGTCATGGGTTTGCATCCCTCCTGAAAATGTACATTGTACTCAGCAGCATAATTAGTGAATGCAGTTTGGTTTATTCCATAATTTTAACTCTTCAAATGCATGCAATGGTTTGTAATTATTCAACAATATTATGGTGTGGAATTCCAAAAATCCAGCTATTCAAAAATCAAGGAAAAAAAAGGGCATAGCCCCCCCCCCCCCCCCCACAGTGCATACCAGGCCCTTCTGATCTCAACCCAACTGCAAAATTAAAAGAAAATTGACATGGGGTCCCCCCAACATCAATACTAGGCCCTTCAGGTCTGGTATGGATTTTAAATATAAAAATATATTTAATGAATTTCTATATATTCATATTTATATGCAATTTAATGTTATTAATGAAAAAACATAATGCCTTTTGAGAGAAATACACTGTCTCTAATGTGAGACACTCTATTTCTTTCCCTATCCTTTCCTTTGTTTTTTCTTCTCTCCAAGGCCGTTCCCAGTCGTTTAAATCAAACAATTATAATAAATGTAACAATAAACTGTGTAAATAGTAACCAGAACTGTAGTGGTGATAACTGTTTTGGTATTTGAGACATGTTTATAAACATCGATTTCTCCCTTTTTCACTCCCTTGGATCTCCATGGGTCCCGCTGTGTACTCCCTATGAGGTAAAACGTCAGACAAGTAAACACGAGCTTCCCGGCAAGGGGGGAGAACACAGCTTTGTGTCTCCCTCAGTCATGCCCGCACAAGTCAGCTGTTGCTGACAGTACGGGATAATCCTCTTGCCGGACGTCACACTTGAAGCAGTGCGCAGGCGCGGACCTCTTCCTCGCGTCACGTCGGGGGGCGGATACCGCGCATGCACACGCACGCTGACTGAGTGATGTCAGCATCTTGCACGGAGACGACGGCAGTTCCGGGGCATTGTTTGCCTTCCGGAACGCCGAGCCAGTGAAGGACTAGCCGTCCATGTCGGCTTTTAGTGATTCCCCAGGGAAAGAGGTGAGAACCTGGGGGGGAGGAAACACACGCACCAGCAATGAGGTAAGGCTAATTAGCCCACTACAAATTACAACATCCTAGCCAGGGATCATTCGGTCGACCCCTGGCATGCAGTATGAACACAACACTGACTGAACAGGTAAGGATGGTCTCACCATCAGAAACTTGGAAATTCTGTCTGAATATTGAGCTTCCCTCATTTATAAACTCTATTATTCGATTGCAGTTCTTTTCCCCTGATTGCCACCGTTTTGATTATCACTTGTGGATAATGCAATTAGTCTAAATCAGCAACTCAGCTTTACAAGGTAAATAATGAATATGGTCCCTTTTACACAATTTAAATATCACATATTTTGCATCACCATGCACATTTTCCACACCTTGCAATTTTACTTTTATTTTTCACTTTTTATTTTTACTTCATTTCACCCTTTTTTTTATTTATTCATTTTTATTTTTTCACTTTTTAGATCTCATTCCACACACTCACCATCTCTCCCAATTCACGCATTCAGCTCACATTAATTTCAGCATACATCACAACCTTCACCTTTTCCCCCACATTCCCAATAGTTCATATTTTCACTTCATGGCCATTTTTTACCCCCAATAACACCCCATTAGTATTACAATTTCCTTAGTCATTAACAACATATTACCAAATATTACATTAAATGATAACTGCTTGATAATAAGGATAAAATGTTTTAATTTAATTATATTAAAAAAATGCATATTAAGATGAATCTTTTCTCTATAAAGTAATTTTGTCATATATTCATAAATTTAGATTAAATTAAACAAAAACATGAAATGAATCCAGATACTAAACTCGTTTCTTTTAGGTGTGACCACCAACCCATTAACACCATCCACCCCATGGGGGAACTGTCACGCCCCCTGGTAGTGGTGAGTCTGATTAGCAGAGAAGGGCCTCCCTTGCGGCTCCCGCTCGCCGGTCCCCTGATGATGGGACAGTAGGACCAGGAGTCAGGAGGGGCACAGGTGCCTGGCAGGAATGGCCTGACCGGTGCAAGAGCTTCCTGGATAAGCTCAGCGGATGAGGTATGTAGGTAGCTGCTGGTAAGCAGGTTCTGTAGACAGACTGGAACAACAGGTAAGCTGGATCTGTGTGCAGGCTGGAACAACAGGCAGACTTGGATCTGTATGCAGACTGGAACAACAGGTAAGCTGGATCTGTGTGCAGGCTGGAACAACAGGCAGACTTGGATCTGTATGCAGACTGGAACAACAGGTAAGCTGGATCTGTGTGCAGGCTGGAACAACAGGCAGACTTGGATCTGTATGCAGACTGGAACAACAGGTAAGCTGGATCTGTGTGCAGGCTGGAACAACAGGCAGACTTGGATCTGTATGCAGACTGGAACAACAGGTAAGCTGGATCTGTGTGCAGGCTGGAACAACAGGCAGACTTGGATCTGTATGCAGACTGGAACAACAGGTAAGCTGGATCTGTGTGCAGGCTGGAACAACAGGCAGACTTGGATCTGTATGCAGACTGGAACAACAGGTAAGCTGGATCTGTGTGCAGGCTGGAACAACAGGCAGACTTGGATCTGTATGCAGACTGGTACAACAGGTAAGCTGGCTCTGGGATGGTCAGACGGGCCGGGTCAGATATCAGGCTGGCAGCACGGTACAGGTGGAGAAGACAAGAGGATGGTCACAGACAAGCCAAGGTCGATACACAGGGACAGAGCGGATGGTCAGGGATAGCCGGGTCAGATACAGGTAAACCGACTTCAGATCAGGTTTCAAACACAGAACGTTGTAGAGCAGACAGCGGGGACCGTCAGTAACAGAAGGGTTTAAATAGCCTCATTGGCGCCAATGGAGGCGCGCACCCGTCCACGCACGCTCGCCCCCGTCTGCGGGCACGCGCGTGCACGCGCGCGCTCGCGCATGCGCAATGGCAGCCGAGAACGGGAACCAGGGATGCTGAGGCGCCGATTACTGGCAGGATCATCAGGTCGCCGGCCACCGATGGAGCCTTCATGACATTGCCCCCCCAAATTTCTCAGGATGGGCTCTCTTAAAAGACTGGACTAGACTCTTAGCATGGATGTTCTCCTCGGGCTCCCAGGAGTTTTCCTCGGGCCGTACCCCTTCCACTTGATTAGGAACTGGTTTTGGTTCTGCCTTCTTCTGACATTAAGGATGGCTTCCACCTCGAACTCCTCTTCCCCGTCCACCATGACTGGATCAGGAGGGATGGCCCTCCGGTTGGGGAAAGGGTTACTAACTGAGGGTTTCAGCAAGGACACATGGAACACCGGGTGAATCTTCAGAGAATCCGGAAGTTCCAATTCATAAGCCACCTCGTTGATTCTCCTCTTGACCGGGAAGGGGCCCAAGAACTTGGGGCCCAGTTTCCGTGAAGGGCAAGCCAATTTTAGGTTGGAGGTGGATAGCCATACGGTTTCGCCCCGAACAAGCACCAGTTCCCCCCGTCTCTTCTTGTCAAATACAGTTTTGTTGTACTCCTGGGTCCTGGTCATGGTTTCTTGGAGAAGTTGGTTGTTGGTGGAAAAGAACTGGATTCATTCTTGGACTGCTGGCACAGTGCAGTCAGGAAGCGAGTTAGGCAGGAATGCCGGGTGGTACCCATAGTTGGCGAAAAAGGGGGTCTGTTTGGTGGCGGAGTGGGTGGCGTTGTTATACGCGAACTCGGCCAGGGGCAGAAGGGAGATCCAGTCATCTTGGGCAAAGGAGGAGAAGCAGCGCAGGTACTGCTCTAGGGTCTGATTGGTCCGCTCCATCTGCCCATTAGACTGGGGATGGTAGGCAGAGGAGAGAGAGAGTTCGATATCCAAGGACTGGCACAGGGACCTCCAGAATCGAGAGGTGAATTGTACCCCTCGGTCCGAGACGATGTTAGCCGGGACCCCATGAAGGCGGACAATTTCTCTGATAAAGACCCGTGCCGTCTCTGGAGCTGAGGGGGTGCCCTTCATAGGGATGAAGTGAGCCATCTTGGATAGGCGATCGACAATCACAAAGATCGTCGTGTGGCCTTCTGCTGGGGGTAACTCCACAATAAAATCTAAGGAGATCATCCTCCAGGGACGATCTGGGACAGACAGGGGTTTAAGGAGACCACAGGCCCTGGTTTTGGGATTCTTGTTCCGGGTGCAGGTAGGGCAGGTGTCCACGAATTTTTTACAGTCGGCCCGTAGTTGAGGCCACCAGAAGGTACGCTGTACCAAATCGGTGGTCTTAGCGACACCGAAGTGACCAGCCAAAGCGTGGTCATGGCACAGCTCCATAGTTGTTACCCGGAGTTGTTCTGGGGTGTAGATCCTGTCCCCGTACCAGAATAGGCCATCCTTCTCCTGTAGCTGGGTTTCAGAAGTGGGCCTTTGCCCTGCTGAGGCACGTTTGAATTTGGACAGTAAGTCCTCTTGAAGAAGGAGGAAGTTCCCAGGGGCCAGAATAGTGTCAGGGGGGTCTTCTTCCTGGTGCTTGTGGTACATCCTGGACAGGGCGTCTGGTTTGACATTCTTGGATCCGGGCCGATATGTCACATGAAAGGTAAAACGAGAAAAGAAAAGTGCCCATCTGGCTTGTCTGGGTTTCAATCTTTTAGCTGACTTTAAGTATTCCAGATTCTTGTGGTCGGTGAATATTAAAATGGGGTGAGAGGCCCCCTCCAGGAGGTATCGCCATTCTTCCAGGGCAGCCTTGATCGCCAGTAGTTCCCGGTCGCCCACATCATAGTTCCTCTCGGCCGAGGACAGCTTGCGGGAGAAGAAGGCGACCGGGTGCAGCAGGGACTTGTCCCCCTGCCTCTGGGATAGGATAGCACCCACCGCGATCTCGGAGGCATCAACCTCCAGGGTAAAGGGTAGAGAAGAGTCCGGGTGCCTGAGGATGGGTGCCGAGGTAAACAGAGTCTTAAGGGCATCAAAGGCCTCCTGGGCCTCGGAAGACCACCGGAACCGGGTCCCTTGCTTGGTCAGTTGGGTGATGGGTGCCACAATGGCGGAAAACCCCCTGATAAACTTACGGTAAAAATTGGCAAAGCCAATAAACCGTTGGATGCCCTTTTTGTCTGCCGGAGTGGGCCATTTCAAGATGGCGGAGATCTTCTGGGGGTCCATCTTGATGCCTGTACTTGAAATGATTAGCCCAAGGAAGGGAATACTCTCCTGTTCAAACTGGCATTTCTCTGCCTTGGCATACAGACCGTGGATACGGAGCCGTTCCAGGACCTCCTTGACGTGTCTGCGGTGGGTCTCTAAAGAGGGGGAGAAGATCAGGATATCGTCCAGATATACCAGGGCAAACAAGTCCAGGAAGTCCCGAAGTACATCGTTAATGAAGTATTGAAAAGTTGCGGGGGCATTGCACAGGCCGAAGGGCATCACGAGGTACTCGTAATGCCCATAACGTGTCCGAAAGGCCGTCTTCCACTCATCCCCATCTTTAATCCGAACCAGATTATAGGCCCCCCGAAGGTCAAGCTTCGTGAAGATGGTGGCCGTGCCAAGCCTCTGGAAAAGTTCAGGGACCAATGGGAGAGGATAACGGTTCTTAACCGTTATGTTGTTCAACTCTCTATAGTCCACACAGGGTCGGAGGGTGTGGTCTTTTTTCTCCACGAAAAATATGCCCGCACCCGCAGGAGAGGTAGATGGGCGGATGAAGCCTTTTCGGAGGTTTTCCTCAATGTATTCCTTCAACTTGCCTTGCTCTACTTCTGTCAGGGGGAAGACCCTTCCAAAGGGGATCTCCGCTCCAGGGAAAAGTTCGATTGGGCAGTCATAAGCCCTATGAGGTGGGAGCACCTCTGCTGCCTGTTTACTGAAGACATCTAGATAGTCGTGGTAGGCCTGGGGAATAGCCCGACGGAGGTCCACTTCAGAGTCCACACTTAACAGAGTAGCCAGCTGGGAGGAATTAGAAGGTCTGCAAGACATCTGACAATACAGAGAGGAGAAGGAGACCATCCCAGTGGCCCAGTCGATAACTGGGTTGTGGGCCTTCAGCCACGGCATGCCCAGGATTATAGGGGATAATGGAGAGGAGATAATGTCCATACAAAGAAGTTCCTGGTGGTTGTCCGAGATGGTCATGGGCAGTGGGGTAGTCTCCTGCGTAACCGGGCCTGAACGGATGGAGGAGCCATCCGCCAAGTAAACTGACAATCCCTGGGCTTTGGACTGGAGGGGAATCCGGTGTTGGGCAGCAAAAGAAGAGTCCATAAAACAGCTGCATGCCCCGGAGTCAATAATGGCGGGTACCTGGAGGATTCTTCCCGGAAGCTGCAACGAGACAGAGAGGGCAAGGTGAGAGGAGACCTGGATTGAGGAGTCCATAGAGCTAGCAGGCATGAGAGGGCACTTACGAGCCTTGGCCGGACAGTTCCTTACGTAGTGCCCGGGCTCACCGCAGTAGAGGCACAAGTTGTTGACCCGACGACGTTGACGTTCCTCAGAAGTTAGAGAGGGCCTCAAGAGCCCCAACTGCATGGGCTCTGAGGAATCAGGGAGAGGTGCAGACCGATGGGCCGAGCCAGTCTGCAGGTGACTTGGGGCCTTGGGGAGCATCCAGGTAGGACGGGAGAAACCGGATGCACGTTCCGTCCTGCGTTCCCTTAGTCGTCGGTCAATCTGAATGACCAGGTTGATCAGAGTGTCCAGGGTCTGGGGTACCCCAACTCTTGCCAGCTCATCCTTTAGTGCCTCAGAAAGTCCTAGGCGGAACTGGTGACGCAGAGCCGCGTCGTTCCACTGGGTATCCGCACCCCAGCGCCTAAAGTCCGCGACATAGTCTTCCACGGGCCTTCGCCCCTGCTGGAGGGCACGCAGAGTGGTCTCTGCGGTGGCAGAGAGTTGGGGGTCTTCATAAAGTTGAGCCATGGTGACAAAAAATGAATTAAGACTGGCCAATGCGGGGTCCTTCTGCTCTAGGAGGCGGTGGGCCCAGGTCCGCGGGTCTCCGGAGAGTAAGGAGATCACGAAGCCCACCTTGGTGGCTTCCAGGGAAAAAGTACGTGGCTGTAGTGCAAAGAACAGTTCACAGGAGTTACGGAAGTCCCGAAAGAGGTTGCGGGCACCCGAGAATCTCTCAGGGATTGGTACCCGGGGCTCTGGAGGGAGCATTACCACCGACGGTCCTGGACTTCCCCCGGATGGGGCTGTTGGTGGTAGGGCCAGCACCCGTTCTTCCAACCGGGTGTATCCCTGCTGGAGATTCTTTACCGCCTCGGTCAGTCCCGCCAGGTGTTGGCACAGTCCTTCCATAGGAGAGGCCCCCTGCTCAGACTCAGACATGGCTGTCTGCTACTGTCACGCCCCCTGGTAGTGGTGAGTCTGATTAGCAGAGAAGGGCCTCCCTTGCGGCTCCCGCTCGCCGGTCCCCTGATGATGGGACAGTAGGACCAGGAGTCAGGAGGGGCACAGGTGCCTGGCAGGAATGGTCTGACCGGTGCAAGAGCTTCCTGGATAAGCTCAGCGGATGAGGTATGTAGGTAGCTGCTGGTAAGCAGGTTCTGTAGACAGACTGGAACAACAGGTAAGCTGGATCTGTGTGCAGGCTGGAACAACAGGCAGACTTGGATCTGTATGCAGACTGGAACAACAGGTAAGCTGGATCTGTGTGCAGGCTGGAACAACAGGCAGACTTGGATCTGTATGCAGACTGGAACAACAGGTAAGCTGGATCTGTGTGCAGGCTGGAACAACAGGCAGACTTGGATCTGTATGCAGACTGGAACAACAGGTAAGCTGGATCTGTGTGCAGGCTGGAACAACAGGCAGACTTGGATCTGTATGCAGACTGGAACAACAGGTAAGCTGGATCTGTGTGCAGGCTGGAACAACAGGCAGACTTGGATCTGTATGCAGACTGGAACAACAGGTAAGCTGGATCTGTGTGCAGGCTGGAACAACAGGCAGACTTGGATCTGTATGCAGACTGGAACAACAGGTAAGCTGGATCTGTGTGCAGGCTGGAACAACAGGCAGACTTGGATCTGTATGCAGACTGGTACAACAGGTAAGCTGGCTCTGGGATGGTCAGACGGGACGGGTCAGATATCAGGCTGGCAGCACGGTACAGGTGGAGAAGACAAGAGGATGGTCACAGACAAGCCAAGGTCGATACACAGGGACAGAGCGGATGGTCAGGGATAGCCGGGTCAGATACAGGTAAACAGACTTCAGATCAGGTTTCAAACACAGAACGTTGTAGAGCAGACAGCGGGGACCGTCAGTAACAGAAGGGTTTAAATAGCCTCATTGGCGCCAATGGAGGCGCGCACCCGTCCGCGCACGCTCGCCCCCGTCTGCGGGCGCGCGCGTGCACGCGCGCGCGCTCGCGCATGCGCAATGGCAGCCAGGAACGGGAACCAGGGATGCTGAGGCGCCGATTACTGGCAGGATCATCAGGTCGCCGGCCACGGATGGAGCCTTCATGACAGGAACACTAAGCTGTCTCTCATTGCCTGCAAGCCCGTGATCTTGACCCCTAGGGGGACCTTTTCCCTTCCCACAGTGTGGGGAGATTGGGGAGTAATACCACAGCAGCAGGGGCTCGTGAACATTCTCTGTGAATGATTTTGTGGATTTTAGCGCAAAAAAACTCTGGTTATGAACATGATTTTGGAGGAAGGGTAAATATAACATGACAACAAACAAATAATATAATATAAATAATTAAAAGCATTGAACGTCTCTAAAAAATGTTTTTTACCTTTTGCAGAAATGTAAAAAGTCACCCCTTCTTTCTCTCCACCCCCTGAAGAAGACCTCTACGCTCATAATGGTCGAAATGCATTGGGGTAGTGGGGTGTTTCTTATGAATAAATAATTGTTGTAAACTTACTGTATTACTGTTTTGAAATAATTTCCTTCCAAATCAATTTTAGGTGAATATTGTATGTACTCCGATTTTGAAAGTTGTTCACTATTTGTAAACCAGAGCTTGAATTTTAAATAACTATTTTTACTCATTACCTCTTTTTTGATAAAAAATTAAAACTATTTGGTTTTTCACCAACTAATTGTGTTTTCTGCTGCCTAAAAACCCCATGGGGAATTTTCTTCCTTTTTTCTATAATCATATATGGGGGGAGCAGCCAGCTTAAATCTATCCATTTGCTCTACACTTTTTTTTGTATTTTAAGGGGAACCCAAAATACATACCAGACCCTTATCCAAACATGCAACCTGGCAGTTCAGGTAGGGGGGACGAGCGAGCACACCCCCCCTCCTGAACCATACCAGGACACATCTCCTCAACATGGGGAGGGTGCTTTGGGGTCCCCTCCAAAGCACCTTGTGCCCATGTTGATGAGGACAAGGGCCTCATCCCCACAACCCTTACCCGATGGTTGTGGGGGTCTGTGGGCAGGGGGCTTATCAGAATCTGGAAGTCCCTTTTAACAAGGGGGGCCCCCAGATCCCCCCCATTGGGAATAGGTATCTGGTACATTAAAAAGCAGTAAAATGTGACAAAAGACATTTTGCCGTTTTTTGACAATTGCTTTATTAAAAATGTCTTCTTTTTTGCCCCCGCTTCTTCCTCCATCTTTCTCCAGTCTTTCTTCGGTTTCTCCTTCTTGCTCCATCTTCCTCCGGTCTTCTCCAGGTTTCTTCTTCTGTCTTTCTCCTCCGCTGCTCCCGCCCCCCCCCCCCCCCCCCCCGCTGAACATGAAAACAACTCCTCCAACGTTCCCGCCAGCTGATCTGTCCGCTTCCATAGCACACATTTCATATATAACTATGGGGTGTGGCCACTGGATGACATCAGCAGGAGACACCGTCTCCTTGTGACATCACTGACCCATCATGCCCCGGAGGAAGAAGCAAGGGGAAAGAAGAAGACCTTTTTAATAAAGCAATTGTCAAAAAACAGCTATTGTCTTTTGTCCCATTTCACTGCTTTTTTAGGTGAATGGGTAGGGGTACAATGTACCAGATACCCATTCACATGGGGGGGATCTTGGGGGGGCCCCCTTGTTAAAAGGGACTTCCAGATTCCGATAAGTCCCCTGCCCGCAGACCCCCACAACCACCGGACAAGGGTTGTGGGGATGAAGCCCTTGTCCTCATCAACATGGGGACAAGGTGTTTTGGGGGGACCCGAAAACACCTTCCCCATGTTGAGGGCATGTGGCCTGGTATGGTTCAGGAAGGGGGGGAGCTCTCGCTCGCCCCCCCCCTTTCCTGACCTGCCAGGTTGCGTGCTCAGATAAGGGTCTGGTATGGATTTTGGGGGGATCCCTTTATTTTGGCGTGAAGTTCCTCTTATTATCCATACAAGACTCGAAGGACCTGGTATGGACTGGGTGGGGAACCTACGCCATTTTTTCCATTGATTTTTACTCTATGTTGCCAGGAACCGGCAATTCATTACAGCTGCGAGCAATTTTACATGACATTTTTTACTTTAGAAATGTAATTTTGCTGCGGTACAGTAAGAAACACGGGAAAGATGTGCTACTTTACAGGCATACTAAGGACACCCCCAGGCATGATATTTAAAGGAATTTTAATTTTTTATTGTTTCACTTTAAGCATTATTAAAATCACTGCTCCTGAAAAAAACGGCTGTTCCCTGGGGCAGGACCCAGGTCCCCATACAATTTTTATGGCAAAGAACTTGCATCTAAGCCTTCAGTGAGAACTTTGGATTTTGCAGGTTCGAGCTTCATTGACTTCCACTATTCCCGCATATGTGATCTGACAGGCATGTTTGTCGGCAACAGCACTGCTTTCCATTTGCATTAGCGCCCAGTTTCTGAGAGTTGAAGACTTAATTGGCCTTATTGGGCACCATTTTTCGGGACTGCAGGCTCATTTATCGGCGCTATAGTAAATGACCTCCAGTCAGTACATCAGGTTCAATTTTCAAACATATATACCATAGTTTGTAGACTCTATAACTTTCACACAGACTAAATTATATACACTTAATTGTTATTTCACAAATGACATTTAGCAGAATACATTTTGCCCTTAAATTATGAAAAAATATTTTTTATGTGCAAAGTTTTATAACAGAAACTGATTTTTTTTGGTATTATTATTGATATTTTTTCTGTATATAGTTAAAAGTAAAAAAAACTGTCATCATAAAATACCACCAAAAGAATGCTCTATCTGTCTAAAAAAAAAAAAAAAATTGCACACAGTGTTGCATGACTGAGTAATTGTTATTCAAATTTTGACAGTGTGTAAAACTGAAGAATGACAGTACCGTCTTGAAGTGATTAATCATGTGGTGTGGAGGACATAGCCAAACAACAACAGGAATGACCAGAAGTACTTGGGATTCCATGCATAGTAACCCAAATTGGTGGCTACACAGCATACAGAGGCCTTCACCTGTGACCTACACTTAAAGCTTCGAAAACACAATGTCCAAGCTGCCAAAAGGGCCCATAAAAAAAACAAATGTATTTCTTCAGAGCGGCCCTAAACTGGGAGTGCCAAGATGGTGCCAGAGCACCTTCAAATGGCCCCTTGCAGTGCCCTGGCCCTCTGGTCAGGGACAGCCTCTGCTCCTGAATTCTCAACTCTGTCTCAGCTTGACATGAAATAAAAGAAGCAACCACTCAGGTCTGGTAAGTCCTCTACTCCTGATTTTGCTAATTTTGCAGCCCTGTTAGGTCAAGCCAGATAAGGGAGGAGGAGTCCTAGTCCCCTGGCCCAAGATACCCCCAGGATCACTTTGGTACACTAGGTCAAGAATTAAGTCACAGCTTGGGCATTTTCCTGTATCCCACCTAATAATATTGGATGCCACCTTGAAATAAATGTAGTTATCCCTGATACATATCTTACATCAAGACATGACCTCCATGCTTGCCAAAATTGATTATGCAGATAAATTGATATCCAGTGAAGAATGCAGGTGGAGCGCAAATCACGTCCACACTTCCACCTTCATTGTTTTAACTTGTATTCGTCCAAGTGCTAATGTTAGCGATATATTTTATAAATAAGCTATACGGATTTAACTATGGGAGGCTGTTTCTTTCTTCCAATGCCACACCTGTGACTGGAGATCTGGTGACTTGATCCAGTTTGATGTTGGCGCTTCCTTTGCTGAATCGTTACAAACGACCATTGGGAGATTATCTGCTGTATGTGACTCCTGTAATGGGAGTCGTGTAGATCTGGTGAGTAGGCTGTGTGACAGGTGTTGGTGGAGGAACATTTAGAGCAGGGATATGCAATTAGCGGACCTCCAGCTGTTGCAAAACTACAACTCCCATCATGCCTCTGAGTGTCATGCTTGTGGCTGTCAGAGTTTTGCTATGCCTCATGGGACTTGTAGTTCTGCAACAGCTAGAGGTCCACTAATTGCATATCCCTGATCTAGAGTCATCCTATTGCTGGATCAACACTACTTTATGCACTACGGAAATCACTTGATGGAAGTATTTTTGGACATTGCACTTTTATATGATTTTTTTGGACACTGCACTTTAATATATTGAAACTCACTGGAGGCATCCAGGGGCAGTTATTTGTATTTGTATTTGTATGCACTTGAAGAGATTGCACTAGATTGCACGGTTATTTATGTTAATCAACACATTTAATCCATTAGAGACATCTAGTGGTCAAATATGATATTGCACAATATTGTATGCTGTTATATGTTTTTACTTATAAGTAATTTTCACAACCAAAAGTATCACCCTTACAGCAAGCAGCCCCCAACACCAAACTAATATCGCAACACCTTTTGCACAGGTAAGGGAATTATACATATCTTCCCCTTCAACCTAAAACTAAAATGATAAGCATTGATAACTGATCCCATTTAAATGATGTTACATTTTTTGGAATTCCATAAACAGTGGCACAATTGGATTTACATTTGTTTTTGCAACAGTTCAGAGCGAACCGCACATGTGAACCAGGTCTGCTAAATGGCCTGTAAACAGACCAGAGGATCCTGAATGATGTCATAGACCAAATATAGTGATGACCATATTTGGTCAATGGCATCACTTAGAATTCCCATAAGATTTATTTTCAAACAAAAAGGATGCAGGATTTGTCATTGATGATGGAAGTAGTGAACATTGTCGATTACACAGTCATTATGCCAGCAGATTGTTAGGCACTGGTCATTGTGATGGATGTGAATCTACATTGATGACATGATTCATTTTGGATTTATTTTAGGGAACATTTTTTATTTTTTTTGGTAACTTACTTTTTTCATGGTGTTTTTATCAAAATTAGTTGTTAATGAGTAAAAAGGGATACTATTTACTTCATATTTATTTACCTTAGAGTGTGTATCTGGTGTCCCCCATATTTTAAAAGGGGCTTCCAAAATCCAAGTTCCCCTCAATACATCCTTTTTCTTGAGACAGGATGTGGGTTTGAGATCCTTGCACCCTCAACATGGGAACAAGGTGCCTTGTAAAGAGGAGGTGGGTCTTTGGTAGAGTACCAAAAAAAAAAAGGAAAGAGGAGCTGATGCAGAGGACGTAACAGAAAACAGATGGCACCAGAATAAGTGGGGTACATTACAGGTAAGCTTTCTTTAAAATTACTTTTTCAAAGTATGTTTGAACAGCTTACTCTGTCAATGTTATAACCCGTCACATTATAGAACTCAAGGCATAACTGATTGATTTAATTTAATTAGCTTGCCTGAGAGATAGGGACATTAAGCTGGGATGCCGGTCTAGGATCATCCCAGGAGAATGATAGCACAGCTCGCTCATAAATTGAGATAACTGACGAGTACCAGGATCCCAGAAATTGGGATAACTGACGAGGTGTACCAGGATCCCGGGTATTAATATAATAGAACGGTATCAGGATCAAAATATAGGGGACAAGGATACCTGCTAAAATTGCCCAGGATCCCTTTCATATATTGTATTAATACCATACCATAGCAGGTTGAAAACCTTGTTTTTAACCAGAAGGACTGGTCATTGGAAACCTCTAAATCATTTTAATGTCATATTTGAAATAATGTTTAAGTGTTTGTTTTTTGCAGGACGCTGCCCAGAGTATTTAACAAGCCTATTATTTGTGTATACGGGATCAAATACTTATTTGGTTGCTAGTATTCCCGGAGGTTATTACCAGGTTTAATATACATAATAGTTTTGTGTTCCAGGAGGGTCTTTGATACATTGTGACAACAGGGACGGTGTAACATTTTTCAGGGGTAATAAATAGATTGGTGAGGCTAACTTTTGATCAAAACATGCTATGTGAATAATTCCTTTTGCCACTGACATCTTTTGCGCAGGGGAAGTCAGTTGCAAATTTTGGATATTTTGGCGTTTTGCCAACAAGGGTTAAAATGCTAATATCTCACCAACCGTAACGGATAGTGGGAAATTGTTTGCGGCATTAGTATTACAGCAATTGAAAGTACTGTTTAAACCTGTTGGCACTTTGCCAAGAAATTTGAAATATAAATAAAAATTGTTTGGTTATAGGAATAAGGAAAGTAATAACGTACAAAGCTTGCTTATAATCAGGGGAACCTCTGGCAAAAGGGAGTGTTTTTTGGCATTTTGCCAAGAAATAAAAACTTTTTAATTTCAAGAAGCTTTAAATGTTAAAGGTGTCATAGGTACTATTGAATGTGGAACGGGTGAAATTTTTGTGGCTTGTCCTAAGTCATTGACTGTATGTTCTGCACCTGATGTGTATAAATAGAGTTATAATATAAAGTAAAGATAAGAATTTTAAACATGGGAAATCTGCCGGGAAAGGGAGGTTCGGAAGGTAAGCCGGATCAGCCCACTCCTTTAGATTTCGTGTCTGGAAACTATGGAACATATTATACTGAACCCTTCTGGAAAAACATATTGACCAGAGCACATGCTCTACAAATTGCGGGGCTAAGTGAGTGCGGACCATATTCTGCAGAGGAATGGGAAGAAGTCACTAAAATTTGTGGCCAACATAAGCAGTATAATTATCCACCGTTTCCTTATGATAAAGAATATATGACTGAATGTTATAAAATGTGGTGTAAAGCATTAAAAGAGTATAAGAAGCAATTCCCTCATCCATTAGAGAAGCCTCATCCTTCCTTAGACAAGCCTCCTAAAAAACCAACACTTGCCTCTGCCCCTGTCCAACCCCTTTGTTGTGACATAGGGGATTCAGAGGATTATGTGCGTTTGGCACCAGTACCTCCGCCACCCCATGCTATGATTAAAACTGATAATGAGGAAAAGCCAAAGAAAAAATTGTGTCCTTCATTGGAATTGACTACGGAATTGACTATGAGAGATCCAAGGGTGACCCAGGTAATTAAACTGGTCGATACTGAGTGGGCAACCCTGACCCCCCCCCCCCCCCACAGTTTGTGGATGATGTAAAGAAAAGGGCCTCCTCCAGATTTTTTAATACCAAAGGAGGACTATTCGCCCAGACCTCAGGGACTCCCATCCCCATGCTCCCAGCCTTTGATAATTCCACATTGCATACACAAGAATACCCAAATCAAGGCTGTTTTCATTGTGGAGACCCCTCCCAGTGGAAATCAGAATGTCCACACAGGAGAAATACCCAGGGAAATGGACAGGGTAGGTTTCAAAGGAGGGACTGGGGTGTTTCCAGAGGCAGATATCAGCGTAATTTTACCAATTATCAAACACAGCAATATCCTTCCCCAACACAACAAAGCCTCCCCCTACAACCCCAACAATACAGCCAAAACCAACCCCACGCCTGGCCGCCGAATGCAACAAGAATATAGCCGTCCTGTAGTCAAGGCGGCCTGGCCCCCCCAGAGAACAGCCAGAACCCAGAAACACTGTAGAATTAATTCAAATGGATTGGCCAGGGTACAATGATAACAACCCTCGCAATAACCCCTTTCATCAACATCCATAGGAGTGCCCGGAGCAGATTCCCTCCTTGGTAATGCATTTCTTCTCTTCCCACTGGAAAACACTTCCACAGGTAGTCCTTAAAGTTGAGGGATGGGTGGTATGTTTTTTTAGTGGACACAGGGGCTAGTACGAGTTGTCTTAATGACACCCGTTTTATCACTTTAATGGGATAGATGTTACACACAAAATAACAGAACCACTGCAAGTGTCAGACTTGCAGGATAAACCCTTAACCAGACAGACCTTTGCCATCCTCACTGACTGCCCCTTATGTCTAAAGGGAAGAGACCTCATGTCTTCATTAGGGGTAACATTAAATTTGACCTACAAGGGGGAATGACTGCAAAATCAGCAACATGTGACTTAACTATCCGAAAAGAAAAGATTTGACGTTTTACTTTATGATCATACATGCAGCATTAGAGACTCACCCGATATGGGAAAAGTCAAAGACAGACGTAAGACATGTCAAATGCACTCCTTATGTCCCTACTATTAAACCAAACATCATACCATTCTTTCAGAAACAATACCACCGTCATGCTGACGAAGTACAGGGTATAGCACCACAGATCACCACAAACATGCAGAAAGGCATTCTAAAACCCATTATCAGTCCCTGGAATACACCCATTCAGTAAAGAAAGCCAGCGGCGAGTGGAGGCTAGTACAGGATTTGAGGGGGGGGTGAACAAATGTATTTAACCACTTCCACCACTAGTCTCAGACATCACAGGAATTTTTATAAACATCCCTCCACTGTATATACGGTACTAGACTTGTCCAATGCTTTCTTTAGCATTGATGTTCAAAGGGATTTCCAAAGGATCTTTGCCTTTGCCTGGGGCTCGGGCTCGGGCCAACTTGACTTGGGCCCATCTTCCTCAAGACTTTGTGGACAGTCCTGCAGCATTTTCCATGGTGTTAAGACTAACCCTGGATGACTGTGTGCTCCCACAGGGATCAGTACTCCTGCAATATGTAGATGACCTACTGTTATGTAGTGAGAGCGGGGCACAGTGTGCAGAAGTCTCTGAAAGCCTGATGACTCACTTATCTCTTAAGGGTCACTTGGTGTCTCACAAAAGAGATCCAGTGGTGCAGGGAGAGGGTGAAATGCCTAGGATGTATTATCTCAGGCGGGACCAGGCAAGTGTCCCCGGCCCCGGAAAGAGTCAAGACTCTGACCTGTCTCGGCCCACACAAAGATAAGGCAACGCTCCTTTCTTTTCTTGGCTCTATTGTCTACTGCAGGCAGTGGATCCCAGATTGTTCTTTTTATGATTCAATCCTTGCGCCCCTCTACTGCAGCCACTGCCCCCAAGCAGGAAATTACACTGGCCTTATTACAGTCTTTGTCCGGTGCTCCAGCACTAGGTTTACCGGATCATAAGAAATCCTTTATGCTTTACTGCGCTGGCTGCCATGCTAGCCCAGGCGCATGGTACCCACTACCGACCCGTGGCTTATTTATCCAAAAAACTCCCCGTTCAGGTACAAGGAATGGCAGCTTGCCTACAAGCTGTTGCTGCCTGTTGCAGTAAATAGGGATGGGCCCGGTGTTCGATTCGAACCCATGTTCGAATTGAACATCGGGCGTTCGCCCGTTCGGCGAGCCCCGAACTATTTGGGCCGCTCGCATATTGTGTTTCAGTGTCAGCGTGTCAGTGTGCTGCTGGCTGCTGAGAATATGTGCTCTATTTCTGGGGATTTGTGTGTGCGTGCTGTTAGTACAGCATTGCAGTATCACATCTGGGGGGTGTCTATAGGTTGCCTGTAAAGGGGGGCAGGTTTACTGTGCTTAGAACTGTCCCTGCAAAAACACTTTTTGCAGGGAAAAAAGCTATTTAAAAGCACTCGCGGCTAATGAATTGATGGCTGAGAACTGTCATTCATTGATACAAAACAAAAAAAATAAAGCGTGGGGGTCCCCCCAAATTCAATAACCAGGCCCTTCAGGTCTGGGATGGATATTAAGGGGGACCCCAGCCAAAAGAAAAATGGCGTAGGGTCCCCTCAAAATCCATACCAGACCCTTGAGGTCTGGGATGGATTTTAGGGGAACCCCAGCCAAAAAAAATGGCGTGGGGTCCCCCTCAAAATCCATACCAGACCCTTATCCGAGCACGCAACCTGGCAGGCCGCAGGAAAAGAGGGGGGACGAGGGCGCCCCCCCCCTCCCGCCTGAACCGTACCAGGCCACATGCCCTCAACATTGGGAGGATGCTTTGGGGGTCTGAGACCCCCAAAGCACCTTGTCCCCATGTTGATGAGGACAATGGCCTCTTCCCCACAACCCTGGCCGGTGGTTGTGGGGGTCTGCAGGCAGGGGGCTTATCGGAATCTGGAAGCCCTCTTTAATAAGGGGACCCCCAAATTCCGCCCCCCCCCCTGTGTGAAATGGTAAGGGGGTACCCCTACCATTTCACCAAAAAAGTGACAAAAATGGTAAAAATGACAGGCGACGGTCTTTGACAATTCCTTTATTAAAATCTTCTTTCTTCTTTCTTCTGGTCTTCCTTTCTTCATCCTTCGGTTTTTCATCTTCTCCTTCCGGCATCTTCTTCCATCTTCTTCTATCATCTTCTTCCTCCGATCCGCTTCTTCTTGCGCTGGTCTTCTCGTCCTTCTCGTCCGGCATCTTCTTCCATGGCGTCGGTGTCTCTTCTTGGGCCGCTCCTCGCAATGGGAGGCTCCCGCTGTGTGAAGCTTTGCTGCGTCTGACAGGTCTTTTATAACGGAGGGCACCTGGTGACCCCGCCCCCTCTGACGCACGGGGACGTCATAGGGAATTCCCTATGGCTTTCCCCATGACGTCAGAGGGGGGCGGGGTCACCAGGTGCCCTCCGTTATAAAAGACCTGTCAAACGGAGCGAAGCCTCACACAGCGGGAGCCTCCCATTGCGAGGAGCGGCCCGAGAACAGACGCCGACGCCAAAGCCATGGAAGAAGATGCCGGACGAGAAGGACGAGAAGACCAGCGCAAGAAGAAGCGGATCGGAGGAAGAAGAAGATGAAGGAAGATGACGGAAGGAGAAGATGAAGAAACCGAAGGATGAAGAAGAAAGAAAGAAAGAAAGAAAGAAAGAAAAGAAAGAAAGAAAGAAAGAAAGAAGAAGATTTTAATAAAGGAATTGTCAAAGACCGTCTCCTGTCATTTTTACAATTTTTGACACTTTTTTGGTGAAATGGTAGGGGTACTTTTGTACCCCCTTACCATTTCACACAGGGGAGGGGCCGGGATCTGGGGGTCCCCTTGTTAAAGGGGGCTTCCAGATTCCGATAGGCCCCCGCCCGCAGACCCCCACAACCACCGGCCAGGGTTGTGGGGAAGAGGCCCTTGTCCTCATCAACATGGGGACAAGGTGCTTTGGGGGTATGGATTTTGAGGGGGACCCTACGTCTTTTTTTTTTTTTTTTGGCTGGGGTCCCCCTTAATATCCATCCCAGACCTGAAGGGCCTGGTTATTGAATTTGGGGGGACCCCCACGCTTTTTTTTTTTTTTAATTTTTTTTATTAATGACTTTCAATGAATGACTGTTCTCTGTGTTACGGGAGCCGTCAATTCACATTAGCCGCAAGTGATTTTAAATAGCTTTTTTTCTTGCAAAAATTACACTTTTTGCAGGGACAGTTCTAAGTACAGGAAACATGCACCCCTTCACAGGCATACCATGGACACCCCCCAGGTACGAAATTTAAAGGAATGTTTCAATTTAAGCATTTTTAAAATCACTGCTCCTGAAAAAACGGCCGTTTTAAAAAAAAAAAAAATTTGCATTGATGCATGTCCCCTGGGGCAGGTCCCCAAACACTTTTTATGACAATAACATGCATATTAGCCTTTAAAATTAGGGCCCGCGGGTACAAGACAGCGAATAATAAGCAAATCTCAAATCAAGTTTTGGGTAGAGGATTTATTAAGTGCACTTCATTTACCCTCAAAAAATAATTTCATAAAAGTAAAAGTCATGTCATTCCTATGACAAATCTGATGCTACTAAGGGAAACAACTTAACAGACAGAGCAGCCAAAATTGCTGCTGAGGAGGCAATCAACCCTCCAATTGTTTTCTACAGATTTTTCGTCCCCAAGTTTCCCAGCCCGAGACAGAAAAAAGCTCAATTGACATTACCTGTTGGAAATCACATGGTTTGACACACAACCCGGACTGCTTGTGGTCAAACAAGGAGGGGATTATGGGTATTCCAGAAACGGTAGCGCCTTTGATTATCTCCATGGCCCCGGACACATAGGTAAGAAACCCCTACAGCAAATGTATAACCAGAATTTTTGCACCAATTCCACTCACCTATTGATTGAACAACTAATTGATTCCTGCTTAACTTGTGTCCAGAATAATGTTCAGGGAAACTCACCAGCGCCCTTAGGCCCATTACAAGACTTACAGATTGATTTTACACACATGCCCAAACAGAAAGGTAATATCTTTGCGTAATAATACGCCATTTTGCCATTTTCCTCATGGCCGGAAGTTATTCCCGTAACAGGAGAGCCCGCAGGGATAGCCACCAGGTGTTTGGTCAATCATTGGATTAACAGGTTTGGTCTACCAGCTACCATATACTCTGACCAAGGGCCCGCTTTTACAGCAAAACTTACCAATGAGTTAGTGAGAGTTCTGGGGATACAATGGAAGCTCCACATCCCTATCACCCCCAGAGTGCAGGAGTAGTGGAAAGAAGTAGTGGAAAGAATGAATAGAAACATTAAAGACAAATTGAAAAAGGCCCACCCCCAGATAAGGGACCACCCCCCATGCTAGGGCAGGACTGTCCCCCTTTGAGATCCTCATGGGAAGACCTGCTCAAAGATCCCCTAAGATAGGCGAGGAATCTAACTTATATTCCTTACAGGAAGAGCACGTGAAATATCTGGTAAGTAGCCCTGCTGAAACTTATGACAAGGTTGCTGTCACCATATAGTTCGGGCTGGGTGTAACAAGATGGCTGCTGCTGCTTTTATGCGGCTGAGTGCAAGGAGTACCAAGATGGGCATCGCAGGCAGCCTTTCCTTTCATGGCATTTCAGTGCCTGCCCATAAATGCCACCTATCAGTGCCCAATGCCTGTAAGTGCCCCTATCATTGCCAGCCACCTGTCAGTTCCATCTATCAGTGCCAGCCACCTATCAATGCCATCTATCAGTGCCCAATGCCCATAAGTGCCCCTATCATTGCCAGCCACCTGTCAGTTCCATCTATCAGTGCCAGCCACCTATCAATGCCATCTATCAGTGCCCAATGCCCATAAGTGCCCCTATCATTGCCAGCCACCTGTCAGTTCCATCTATCAGTGCCAGCCACCTGTCAGTACCATCTATCATTGCCAACCATTTGTCAGTTCTAGCCATCAGTCAGTGCTCATCAGTGCTGCATATCAGTGCCACCTAATCTGTATTGTGCTCTGAAAACTGTCACATGACATTAAAAGAAAAGTATCAGTACTTGTACTCGGTCTTAAAAAAGTGGTATCGGGACAACTCTAATTACAAGGAATGTAACACATCCCTTGTAATAGAAAAAAGCATGACAGGTCCTCTTAAATATAACATCTGGGGTCAAAAAGACCTCAGATCTCATATTAAGACTAAAATGCAATAATAATAATGTCATTTAAAAAAATTATTTAAGAGCTGTGGGTGGAAGTGACGTTTTGACGTTGCTTCCCCCCAGCAATTGTATGGAGACGGGTGGGGACATCTTACCCTCACTCGTCCCCATGCACAGCTAACGACAGGACGCGATCACCTCTCTCGCCGCCGATAAAAGTGATCTTGCGGCGAAACCGCTGCAGAGACCACTTTTATCTTGTAGTGGACCGCCCGCTGAAGAAGGGGATACTGGGGTTATGGCAGCTAGCTGCTGCCATAACAACGATATCCTCCTTCAAACAGCCAACGTAAAACTGCGGCTGGCGGTCTGTAAGTGGTTAACTACTTGCCAACCGCCCACAATATATATATATATATATGTCATTACTTTGACATTATTATGGCAGCAGCTAGGTGCCATAACCCCAGTATCTTTTTTTCTGTGGGTGTTTTAGCGTCGGATAAAAGTGACCCCAGTGATGCATTCACCGTGGGATCACTTTTAGAGGTGACGGGAGAGGTGCCCCCCTCCTGCCGGTTCCCGGTAGTTTCTGAGCTTACCGGAGCTGTTGGTAAGCCTGGAACCAATCTGATGGGGCTGATGGCTAGGCAGGAACTCAAGTTAGAGCAAGATAGCCCCCACTGGGCTCTATGCCCTTGGAGAACCAGGACCACCGCTGACATTTTTTTTGTCAAAGTGTCAAAAAAATCATTTATTTTGCTTTTAAGAGTAAATGGAAGATATGGGGTCTTTTTAACCCCTGATCTCTAAATAAAGAGGACCTGTCATTCTTATTTCTATTACAATGTAATTGTAATAAGAATATGGTGTGACATATAATATTGCAATGATCACCATTTTATTCTCTAGGGTTTCTGCTAAAAATATATAATTTTTGGGGGTTCTAAATAATTTTCTAGCAAAAAATACTAGTTTTAAAATTGTAAAAAAAAGCTCCAGAAAAGGACTGAAACGTATATAATTGATTAAATATACCTGTAAGTAAAGATTTAATTAATTAATTGTTTCCATCCTGCCAGTAACCCACTTTCTATCTTAGGGTGTCTCCACTATGGATGGAGCAGCAACAGAGAAACCTTTGGAAAGTGCATTGTCAGTCGAATGGGTAGTGTTATGCCGCGTACACACGAAGGGACTATCCCGCGGGATTGTCCGCTGGACTCGAGTCCACCAGACAATCCCCTCGTGTGTGGGCGCCGGCGGACTTTTTGGCACCAAAAGTCCGGCGGACTAGGTTTTAAGTTTTGTTTTAAAATTGTCCGCTGGACTTGGCAGTCCGGCGGACAATCCCGCCGTTAGTAGGCTAGTCCGCCGGACTTTTGAAATGAACGGACTTGCCGCTCATCGGAAAGTCCGTTCATTTAGCACGTGACTTTAGGTAGACGTAGCTAGCGTAGGCAGTGAATGCCGCCGCGCTAGCCCCGTCACTTGGCATGGATTTAAAGGGAATCCCCACGCCGAAAAACGGCGTGGGGGTCCCCCCAAATCCATCTCAGACCCTTATCCGAGCACGCAGGCCAGGAAAGGGGTGGGGACGAGCGAGCACCCCCCCTCCTGAGCCATACCAGGCCGCGTGCCCTCAACATGGGGGGTGCCCTCGGGAAAGGGGGGCCGTGCGGCCCCCCCACCCCAAAGCACCATGTCCCCATGTTGATGAGGACAAGGGCCTCTTCCCGACAACCCTGGCCGTTGGTTGTCGGGGTCTGCGGGCGGGGGGCTTATCGGAATCTGGGAGCCCCCTTTTATAAGGGGGCCCCCATATCCTGGCCCCCCACCCTATGTGAATGAGTATGGGGTACGATATACCCCTACCCATTCACCTAAGGTGTAAAATGTAAAGTAAAAAAAAAACACACAACTTTGAAAAAAATATTTTATTGCACTGCTCCGGGGGTCTTCTTCCGTCTTGGGGGTCTTCTCGCCAGACTCCTCCGCCATTTACCTAGCTCTTTTACCGAGCGGAGGAGGCCGGCTACCTTCTTCGTCGTCGTCGTCTGGGGGTCTCGATCCGCCTTCGGGGGTCTTCCGGGGTCTCTTCTGTTCTTGCTGCGGTCTTCTTTTTACGCGTCTTCTTCCTCTTCCTCTTCCGATGTTGACCCGTCGCTGTCTCTGGCCGGAATGCCAGAGACGCGCTGTGCTGGGACTTATATAGGGACAAGGGGACAGGGTCACATGCTCATGTCACATGGTGACCCCTCTCCCTTGTGATGTCACAGTCCCGGAGGATGTGACCCTGTCCCCTTGTCCCTATATAAGTCCCAGCACAGCGCGGCTCTGGCATTCCGGCCAGAGACAGCAACGGGGAAGAAAAAGAAGAAAGAAGAAAGAAGAAAGAAGAAGGAAGAAGGAAGAAGGAAGAAGGAAGAAGAAGCTCTGTAAATGGCGGAGTAGTCCGGAAAGAAGACCCCCGGAGCAGTGCAATAAAATATTTTCTCATAATTGTGTGTTTTTTTTACTTTACATTTTACACCTTAGGTGAATGGGTAGGGGTACATCGCACCCCATACTCATTCACATAGGGTGGGGGGCCGGGATCTGGGGCCCCCCTTATAAAAGGGGGCTCCCAGATTCCGATAAGCCCCCCGCCCGCAGACCCCGACAACCAACAGCCAGGGTTGTCGGGAAGAGGCCCTTGTCCTCATCAACATGGGGACAAGGTGCTTTGGGGTGGGGGGGCCCCCCTTTCCCCAGGGCACCCCCCATGTTGAGGGCACGTGGCCTGGTATGGCTCAGGAGGGGGAGCGCTCGCTCGTCCCCACCCCTTTCCTGGCCTGCCGGGCTGCGTGCTCGGATAAGGGTCTGAGATGGATGCAGGGGGGACCCCCACGCCGTTTTTTCGGCGTGGGGGGCCCTTTAAATCCATGCCAGGTGACGGGGCTAGTCTGTTCATTTTCAAAAGTCCCGCAGACTTTTTCCAGCGGATTGTCCGCCGGAGAAGTCCGGGCGTGTGTGGGCAAGTCACGCGCTCGGAAGTCCGGGCGTGTGTGGGCAAGTCCCCCCTCGGAAAGTCCGGCGGACAAAGTCCGAACGTGTGTACTCGGCATTAGATGTACTATCAGAGTTAGATGGATTTGACTAACAAATTAAAGCCAAACTCCTGCTGACACTGCTTAAGTAGTTACAGTAACCTTTGTTTTCCCTTTGGAATAAATGATTGCATAATGAATAGTGAATAAAACCTGGCAATTGTAAGCACTCGTCAGCGTTAAATGGTTTGTCACAGCCCACTAACAGCAAGAAAGCCTAAAAATAGGTACTCTAATGCCGCATACACACGATCAGATTATCCGGCGGACCAGAGTCTGTCGGACAATTCGCCCGTGTGTGGGCTCCGGTGGACTTTTGCAGATATAAAAAAGAAGTTTTGACTCAAAATTGTTCGCCAGACTCGCCAGTCCGGCAGACAGTCCGGCCGTCTGTGTGCTAGTCCGTGGGACTTTTGAAATGAACGGACTTGCCCACACAAGGAGTAAAGTCCGTTCATTTTGAACGTGACTCCAGGTAGACGGGACTTGCGAAGGAAGTCACGGCCGCCGCCTCGATCGACACCTTGCTAGCCCGTCGCCTGGTATGGATTTAAAGGGGAACCCCTATGCTGAAAAGTGGCGTGGGGTCCCCCCAAAATCCATATCAGACCGTTATCCGAGCACGCAGCCCGGCCGGTCAGGAAAGGGGGTGGGGACGAGGGAGCGCCCCCCCTCCTGAGCCGTGCCCTCAACATGGGGGGGTGCTTTGGGGAAGGGGGGGCGAACGCTAGTAAAAGAGCTGGAAGCAGAAAGCAGAGGCCCGGCAAGAAGAACCAAAGAGCGGCACAAGACCCCCGAAGCCGGAAGAAGACCCCCGGACGGCGGCAGCGACGAAGGAGAAAGCCGGGCTCCTCCTCTAGTAAAAGAGCAGAAGATAGCGGAGGAGTCCGGCGTCCGGCGAGAAGACCCCCGAAGACGGAAGAAGAGAAGACCCCCGGAGCTGTCTAATAAAGTAATTTAAAAACCCATGTTGTGTTTTTTTATGTACACTTTTTTTCCCCAGGTGAATGGGTATGGGTACATGGTACCCCATACTCATTCACATAGGGTGGGGGGCTGGAATCTGGGGGCCCCCAGACCCCGACAACCAACGGCCAGGGTTGTCGGGAAGAGGCCCTTGTCCTCATCCACATGGGGACAAGGTGCTTTGGGGTGGGAGGGGCCTCAGGGCCCCCCTTCCCCAAAGCACCCCCCCATGTTTAGGGCACCCGGCCTGGTATGGTTTAGGAGGGGTGGGGGAGCTAGCTCGTCCCCACCCCTTTCCTGACTGGCCAGGCTGCGTGCTTGGATAAGGGTCTGATATGGATCCTGGGGGATCCATTTTTTTTCGGCATAGGGGTTCCCCTTTAAATCCATACCAGGCGACATGGCTAGCAAGGTGTCAATCTTGCCGATCGATGCGGCGGCAGTGACTTCCTTCGCTAGTCCCGTCTACCTGTAGTCACGTTCAAAATGAACGGACTTTACTCCATGTGTGGGCAAGTCGGAAAAGTCCGGTCGTGTGTGGGCAAGTCCGCTCGTTTGGAAAGTCCGGCGGACCTCCGCTGGAAAGTCTGGTGGATTGTCCGCCGGATTAAATCTACAAGATAGTCCGTCCGGATAGTCCGATCATGTGTACATGGCATAATGGAATTTCTGGGATTCCCATTTCCATAGCACTACTATAAATTTAGATGGTAATGATCATTAATGGGATAATTGATGGAATTATAGCAATAATGAATACTAAAACAATTTAAAGTATTTACTTTGGAATGCTGAATCATCTGAGGAGCAGATAGAATACATTTACAGTATAATCTAAAACAATAGGGCTATGTACTTTATATTTTCTAGTTTGATAATGCAGATTTGGATTTAGTGCTCAGCAGTATTTTTTTTAAAATCATCTTTTCAACAGATGCTTTGACCTCTTTGTTTCTTAAACTGTACAAAATAGGATTCAACAATGGTATGACAATTGTGTAAAATACAGCAATTTCTTTGTCCATATTGGAGGATTCGTCTGATGGTTTAAAGTAAGCAAAAATTAATGTTCCATAAAATAAAAGCACAACAGCGAGGTGAGAAGCACAGGTGGAAAATGCTTTCTTTTTTCCTTCCATTGATCTGATATTTAATATAGCAGCAATTATAAACATATATGATATAAAAATAATAACAATACAAATGAGTCCTAATACAAGATCTGTTGCTATAAGTACTTGTTTGTTTAGGGTTATATCTGTGCAGGATAGTGCTAGAACTTGTGGAACTTCACAGAAAAAATGATTGATTTCTTTTGGACCACAAAAGGACAACCATAAAGTGCTCAATGAATGAAAAGTAGAACTTGAAAATCCAAATGTCCAGACAATTAGTGACGTACAAATGCAAGCCTTTTTGTCCATAATACTCTTATACCTTAATGGATTGCATATAGCAAGATAGCGATCAAGAGACATAAGAGTTAGCAGCAGAAACTCAGTATCCATGCCAACAGTGAAAACAAACATCTGAATTATACAGCCATTAAACGATATTGTTTTTTTCTGGGAAATTACATTGAACAACATTTTAGGGACTGCAGAAGTGGTGCATATTAAATCCAAGAAGGATAGATTGCCAAGGAAAAAATACATTGGTGTGTTGAGCGCAGAATCAAATTTTGTAATGAAGAGAATGAGAACATTGCCACCTATAGTTATTAGGTACATTACAAGAATGACTAAAAACAGCAAGATTCGTAATTCAGGAGGATTGAACAGTCCAATAAGAATGAATTCAGAAATGCTGGACCCATTGTTCATTGTTTCTTATTCTTGAATAAAATAAAATAAATCAAACAAAAAAATTTGAAAAAGTATTGTTGTTATATAATGTTATTACTTGAAGCAAGCTCTAGTAAATTCAGAATGTTAATACAATTCATTTCAGTTCTCTTGTGATTCTGTTATTTTTTTACTATTAACTGTGGCTTCAGATTAAAAGTATACTGAAATCTGATCATATGCTTTTAAAGAGATATGCCTACTTAACCACTTCAATACAGGGCACTTATACACCCTTCCTGCCCAGACCAATTTTTTCAGTTTTCAGTGCTCTCGCACCTTGAATGCCAACTACTCAGTCATGCAACACTGTACCCAAAAAATTATTTTTTTTTTCACACAAATAGAGCTTTCTTTTGGTGGTATTTAATCACCACTGGGTTTTTTATTTTTTTGCAACATAAGTGAAAAAGAGCGAAAATGTTGAAAAAAAAATAAAAATTTGTTTAGTTTCTATAATAAAATGTTGCAAATAAGTCATTTTTGTTCATAAATTTGGGCCAAAATTTATACTGCTACATATCTTTGATAAAAATAACCCAAATAAGTGTATATTATTTGGTCTATGTGAAAATTACAGAGTCTACAAGCTATGGTGCTAATCATTGAAAAATGATCACACTTGATGTACTGACGGTCTATCTAATTTCTTGAGGCCCTGAAATGTCAGGACTGTATAAATACCCCCTAAATGACCCCTTTTTTAAAAGTAGACAGTCCAAGGTATTTAGTAAGAGGCATGCACGTTTTAATTTTTTCCCACAATTCTTGGGAATATTAAGAAATTATTATTATTTTTTTGCACAAAATTGTCATAATAACAAGTTATTTCTCACACAGAGCATATGCATACTTCTGATTACACCCCAAAATGCATTCTGACACTACTCCTGAATATGGGCAAACCACATGTGTGAGACTTTTTTCACAGCCTGGCCACATAGAGAGGCCCAACATGCAGGGAGCACCATCAGGTGTTCTAGGAGCATAAATTACACATACAATTTCCAACCTATTACACTTTTGAAGGTCCTGGAGCACCAGGACAATGGAATTACCCACAAAATTACCCAATTTTGTAAAGAAAACACCCCAACGTATATTATATGAGGCATTATGAGTCTTTTGAACATGTCATTTTTTTCCAAACGTTTTTAGGAAACCTGGAAAGAAAATGAAAACGTATTTTTTTTTTTTTACGCAAAGTTGTCAATTTATAAGATTTTTCTAACACATAGCATGTACATAGCAAAAAGTACCCCCCAAACAAATTCTGCTACTCCTCCTGAGTATAGCAATAGCACATGTGTGAGACTTTTACACATCCTGGCCACATACAGAAGACCCAACATGCAGGGAGCACCGTCAGGCGTTCTAGGAGCATAAATTATACATTTCGTTTTGTGACAACCTATCACACTTTGAAGGTCCTGGAGCACCAGGACAGTGGAATTACCCACAAAATGACCCCATTTTTAAAAGAAAACACCCCAAATGGTGACAGGTGCTCAGGTACTCTGATGGGCTGGTGACATGTACTTGGGTACTCTGATGGGCTGGTAACAGGTATTCAGGTGCTCTGATGGGCTAGTGACAGGTACTTGGGTAGTTTGATGGTCTGGTAACAGGTATTCAGGTGCTCTGATGGGCTAGTGACAGGTACTCAGGTAGTTTGATGGGCTGGTGACAGGTACTTGGGTACTCAAGCTGGTGACAGGTACTTTGGTACTCTGATGGGCTGGGGACAGATACCCGGGTACTCTGATGGGCTGGTGATAGGTACTTGGGTACTCTGATGAGCTGGTGATAGGTACTTGGGTACTCTGATGAGCTGGTGACAGGTACTTGGGTACTCTGATGGACTGGTGGTAGATACTTGGGTACTCTGATGGACTGGTGGTAGATACTTGGGTACTCTGATGAGCTGGTGATAGGTACTCGGGTACTCTGATGGACTGGTGGTAGATACTCGGGTACTCTGATGAGCTGGCGACAAGTACTTGGGTACTCTGATGGGCTGGTAACAGGTACTCAGGTACTCTGATGGGCTGGTGGTAGGTACTCGGGTATGCTGATGGGCTGGGGACAGGTACTCTGGGGCTGGTGACATGTACTCTGATGGGCTGTGACAGGTACTCTGATGGGCTGTGACAGGTACTCTGATGGGCTGTGACAGGCCACTTTATTTGTTGGGAGATCGGGCAGTGTACTGTACGTTTTTATCCAGGTCTCCTCCCCACACACTGAGGAGGAGAACCCGGAAATGGCGCTACAGGCATTTGTTGACATGTGTGACAGGCTGTGATTGGACACAGCCAGTCACGTGGTAAAGAGACAATTCCATTGGCTCTTACCCTGATCTGGGATGGGCTGTGTTCCAGGAACAGTGTTCCTGCGGGCGTCATAGGACTATAGGCCAGTATGGAAGTGGTTAAGCAAATGAATGATATAGCACAAACAAAACTGCACATTTCTTGTCCTTTACTGAAACAATGTCTCGGGGACAGTTGTTAGGTGGGTGTGGGATAGGCTTCCCTGAATAAGTGAGTTTTCAGGGATCTCCTAAAGGTGAACAGGTTAGGGGCTGATAGAACATACCGGGTCAGGGAGTTCCAGAGGATTGGAGAGGCTCTGGAGAATTCCTGAAGGCGAGCATGAGAGGAGGTAACAAGGGAGATAGAGAGCAGGAGGCCCTGGGAGGAGCGGAGGGGACGATTTCGGGCAATATCTGCAGATAAGGCTGGTGATGTAGCTGGGGGCGATATTGTGGATGGCCTTGTATTTTGTGGTTAGCGTTTTGAATTTTATACGGTGGGGTAGGGGAAGCCAGTGAAGGGATTGGCAGAGAGGAGCAGCAGTCACGGATCGGTTAGTGAGGTGTATTAGTTTAGCAGCAGCATTCATAACAGACTGAAGGGAATGTAATAAGAAATACAAAGTAAAAGTAAATTATGAGAATCACATCATTACCAAAAGCAAAAAAAAAACTGAAAAAGTTTTATCTCAACAGTAAAGGTGTAAGAAAGTAACAAGTAGGAACCTTGGTCACAAATTACATGGATATGGCTAACTTGTTAAATAACATTTTCTCTTCAGTTTATATTTAGGAAAAAAGGATTTGTTGGATTGGATAGTAATATTAATAACAATGAGACAGAAGTGCCATTGTGGTTGTCAGAAAATGGAGTCTAACACAGATTTGAAAATATAAATATAAGGGGAAGGGGAAGAAAAAGGAAGGGAAAAGAAAAAGAAAACATGATCACAGAGGTAGAATATGAAAGTGTAGCATGTATGTAACATGAAAAAAGAAATAGGACATAATATATAAAATGACATGCTGTATCTTCTTTTAATATTAATGTTTATGTTTATTTCGACAAACCTCTGTTTTCAAGTAAAAAAGAATAAAGAATTAAACAAAAAATATATATAAATATAAACAAATCATCTGGGCCTGATGGTTTACACTTGTGAGGTCTCAGGGAGTTTAGCTTGAAAATAACCAAATCACTTGTACTGAATTTTAAAGACTACAGTACTTAATGACAGAAACCTGCATAGTGCAAATGTGGTTTCAATGTCTGGGGGGAATACAAATCAGTCACCCTAACTTCAGTAGTTTGCAAGGAGTCTATGAGAATGTTAAAGGACTTCATTGAAGTATTTGTCCTAAAAATGGCATTATAAGTAACAATCAACATGGATTTATGAAAGACCAGTATTGTCAGAGCACCAAGGCAGCATTATACAGGGAAGTGAGCAGTAGTTTAGCTATAGGAAGAGCAGTAGACATAATTTATCTGGATAAAGCAAAGGCATTTTAAAATGTACCCCACCAATGCCTAGTTTATCAATTTATAAACAAAAGTCTATTGGAGTGAAAAAAAAGGGGTATTACATGAATAGAGGGCTGGTTTCAGGCATGGGCATAGAGGAAAGAGGTTAATATGTCTGTTATTGGTTGTTCCAGTGTTATGAGTGGTGTGCCTCCTTTGTCCTAGAATTCATGCTATTTAACTTGTTTATGAATGACATTGAGGTTAGAATTAAGAACACAATTTTTGCATTTGCAGCGGATACAAAATGTTCATAGTTTCTGTTATAAAATTTTGCAAATAAATAATCTTTCTTCATAAATTTAGGTCCAAATATATTCTGCTACATTTCTTTGGTAAAAATAACAAAATCAGTGTATATTATTTAGTCTGTATGAAACAAACTGTGGTATGCATATTTGAAAATTGATCACCACAGATGTACTGACTACCTATCTCAATTCATAAAATGCCAGAACAGTAAAAAATACCCTCCAAATGACTGCTTTTTGGAAAATAGACAGTTTTTTTGTCAGAATTTTGGGAAAATAAAGAAATTAATGTTTTTCACAAAGCTGTAATTTTAACAAGTTACTGGTATGTCTCACATACAGTATAAGCATACTTATAATTACACCCCAAAACACATACTGCTAATCCACCTGCATATAGGAATACCATAGGTGTATATATTGTGGCAGGCTCTGTCCCTATGAAATTGGATGTAAAAGGGACACAGAGTTTGCATATCTGCGGATTGCAAGACTACAGGGGGTAGATTTGAAATGGAGAAAACTGCTCTGGCAGTTTTCTCCAGTTTTTGCTACTGCCGAATGCAACTCTCTAGTTTGGAGATTCCTAAGAGTCTTGGGTGGGACGGGATCTCCAACCCTGTGTCCGGGTCTTGAAGAAAGCCAGCAGGGTGTGGTGCGCCCAGATGCACACAGCCCATATAACGAGGGGCTGGTGAGAGCAGTAGAGGGAGGAAGGTGGAGTTGAAGCAGTGGCTGCTATTGAGAGAATCTCTGTGTGAGGATAGATGCTGTGTGCATCCAAGGAGCCTGAGGCTGTGCATGTTGAAGGGTCTGAAGTTGTGTATGTCCAAGGAGCCAGATGCTGTGTGCATCGAGGGGCTTGAAGCTGTGTGCGTTTAAGAAGCCCAAAGCCGTGTGCATCCAAGACTGTGGACCTGGAAGAGCTGGTGGCCTGAGGGACCAGTACCTATAGCAACAGTGTTGCTGAAGAGTTGACAGGTGGGCTAGCATTTTCAGCTATGTCTGAATGAAATTTAAACCCCTGCATGGGATTCCTGAGTGGACTTTTTTTTTGTTTTGTTTTTCCATTTAATAAACGTGGTCTGCCAGGCCCCTAAGTGCCGGTTCACACTGGGGCAACACGACTTACAGCGCGACTTAGCAAGGAAACTTGGAAGCAACTTCAACGCAACTTCAACGCGACTTTGAGTTATTTACAACACAACTTCAAGTCGCCCCCAGGCCAGGCGACTTTGGCTGTGGCCAATCACAGAATAATCAGCTCTCTGGGAGGGTGGGGTTTGCCTGAGTAAACTAATTTCTTTTCTTGTAAAGTCGCTTCAATATAGATGGAGATCCGACTTGGAGGCGACTTCCATTGAATTCTATGGGTACAAGTCACCTAGAAGTCGCCATGAAGTAGTACAGGAACCTTTTCTGAAGTCGGAGCGACTTCAGTAGTGTACATTAAGACGGCTCTCATTGATTATAATGTAATTCCTAATGTCAAGTGACTTTGGGCGACTTGAGGTCTGACAAGTTGGATCCCAAGTCGCGGTAGTGTGAACCGAGCCTAACTGTAAACACCTGTCTGATGTGGACTGGCTACACAAAAATGCATCTATCACTGGGCTGAAAATGTCACAATATATATATATATATATATATATATATTTATGGTCGGAGCCCTCGGTCCTTAACGATGTGAAGGAGCAAACATAAACACGCCACAAGACAGACAACAAACTAGACCTGAAGTGTGCCCTGGTCTACCGTAAGGTAAGCCCTGGTGAGCTGCACCGTGAGGCCCTTTCTGCTAGTAGAGTAGTTAAGAAAAGGGCGCTTACCTGAGGAGTAATGGCTGTTTCTGTAGAGAAACGTGTTGGAGTGTTCTGAGAAGGGGAATGGGTGGGCGGGTACGGCGCGCTGGAACCGACACCGGCCTCGTGGAGAGGTCTGGTGTATATACCCTCCGGGCTCCTCCCATAATTGCAGGCCACCATGCTGGCCTTCCTATTTATGGTCGGAGCCCTCGGTCCTTAACGATGTGAAGGAGCAAACATAAACACGCCACAAGACAGACAACAAACTAGACCTGAAGTGTGCCCTGGTCTACCGTAAGGTAAGCCCTGGTGAGCTGCACCGTGAGGCCCTTTCTGCTAGTAGAGTAGTTAAGAAAAGGGCGCAAAGACTTGTTTTTAGGGAGGTAATGATTTATTGTTTGGCAAAAGATTGTAAGACTGGTGGTGCCGTGAAGGTGGTGACTCAGACTAGGGTTAGTTGAGACCAGTGAGGGATGGCAGCCATGGTCGAATCGGCTCCGGGTTCCTGGGAAAAGAACAACGGGAAATTGAATCGGGACAGAGCGTCAGCTGAGGTGTTACACTTGCCCGGGATGTGGATGCAGAGGACCTTGAACTGGTTTAGCAGGGATAATTGTACCAGCCTGCGCAGGAAGGCCATAATGGTCAAGGACCTGGACCGGCCTTTGTTTATGATGTCAGCTGTGGCCTGATTGTCAGTGGAAAAAACCACCGTCTGGCCTGCCCAACTGCTTCCCCAGGTTTGTGCTGCTGCCACTATTGGGTATAGTTCGAATAGGGAGGAGGACTGTCTGAAACCGGGGATTGCCAAGATTTCTGGCGGCCATGGACCGGCAAACCAGTGGGGGCCAAAAAATAGCTGCGAAGCCCGTGGAGGCAGCGGCGTCAGTGACAATCCGGGGAGAAGAGGGAGATGCTGCCGGAATGAACATGGAAATGCCATTCCAGTCAGCCAAGAAGTGGTCCCACATGGAAAGGTCGGCTATAGCTGCCTGATCAAGTCTGAAAATCTGGTCTGGGTCTTGACATCCTGTGAGGAAAACTAGGAGGCGGGAGACAAAGGATCGTCCCTGAGGGATGACTCTCACTGCGAAATTTAACATCCCGAGTAAGGACTGAAGTTGCCTCCTGGAGCACCCCTGGGTGGCCGTGAAGGAATGAATGACTTCCCTGATGCGAGTCAACTTGTCTGGTGGTAGGCTGGCCTGCATGGCCTGAGTGTCTAGTATGACGCCTAAGAAGGTGATGCGATGTGCTGGGCCTTCTATCTTCTTCTCCGCTATGGGGACATTGAGGTTGGAGAAGACCTCCCTTAGACTCGTGAGGTCTACCGGGGGACGGTTGGGGTCTTCGATGAGCAGAAAGTCGTCCAAGTAATGGATCACTTTCTGACAGGATGCGTGGTGCGAGAGAATCCAGGACAGGGACTGTGCGAACGTGTCAAAGAGCCATGGGCTGCTTTTGGATCCAAAGGTCAGTTTCGTGGCGAAGTAGTACTGACCTTTCCACCTGACTCCGTGCCAGCGCCACAGACACGGCTGGATTGGTAGCAGCTTGAAGGCGTCTGCGACGTCTGCTTTGGAGAGCCAGGCGCCCTCGCCTGTGTCTAGGATGGCCTGGATAGCAAGGTCGACAGAAGAATATTTGAGAGAAAATTCTTGTGAGGGTATAAGGGAATTTAAGCTAGGTGTGTGAGAAGAATAAGGCGCGGACAAATCATAAATTAAACGGAGTTTATTTGAAAACTTCCCTTTTACGAGCCCGATAGGGCTAACTCTCCAAACGGAAAACGGTGGGTGAGAGAAGGGGCCGATCATGTACCCTCGGTCAAGTTCGTTTTGTAGTAGGGTACTGATGGCTTACTCGTCGGTGGCTGCTGACAGCAGGTTTTTGCACTCGTGGGTGGTGTCGGGGAGTGTGATAAGCCCCGTGTGAAAGCCTGTGGTGAAGCCTTGTACCAGAAAGGCTGCTAGTGAGGGTGATGGGTGTGAGGTGAGGTAGGACTGCAGCCATCCAATATCAATACGGCTTAGTCAGGCTGAGCTGAGCTTATTGATCCCACAGGTGATCCTGGGGTGGGCTTTGCGGCAAATGAGGCAGACGTGGAGGAGTCTGCAACGTGAGAAGTTGCAGATCCCCAAATTGAAATTATTACATATCTGCGCCCCTCCTAAAGTTCGGACGGGCCGTCCGAGTCTGTCCTCCTGGGGTTGTGGTGGAGTTGCGTCTGAATACTGGGATGTGTGCGGGGCAGAGGGGAAGTTGGGGAGGCGTCTACCATCGGGTTCTGAACACCAATTGGCGGTGTGGGTGGAGGATTGGCAGTTAGTGCAAAGTGGGGAGCGGAGGCCAGCGAAATGGCGACAGAAGAGTTCGGTGTCGATGGCGCTCCAGTCCGTGGTTGCCTGAAACTGACTGAGCTTGGCTGCTGCCTTTGCTGAAAAGGAGCGATGGTAGTCGTAGAAGGCGCTGCCTCCGTACTTGTACCCTAAATCTGTGACAGCATGAAGGTAGAGGTCTAGTTCTTCCCTCCTGTCGGGTTTGATGGAACAGATGACATCCCGAAACATGCCGAAAGCAAGTACGAACTCCGTAACCGTGAGCTTTCGTGTAAGCCTGTGGTCTTTTGCCTTCAAGATAACGGAAACGTCGCCCCAAGCGTAGGCCTTGTTCTCTGTCACATCGTGTACCGAGATCAGAAGGGATGCCAGGTTGATGTCGCGGCCATCTAGTATTTCCTTCCTGATGTTTGCCGGGATGAGATGTGCGGGGAAAACAGAAAAACCGGCGTGGGGCGTAGCTGTAACGCATGATGCGGGGGTGGCGGGGGCGGCAGCTGGTGGAGTGGGGGTTCCTTGCTGGAGCTCCAAGGTCCCCACTCTGGCCTGGACATCAGAGATGGTAGTAGCTAGAGAGGAGACCAGCGTGTGAAGCTGGGACACTGCCGAGGCAATTGTCTGTAGTGATGCCTGAGTGTCTGGTGGGGTTGGTGGGGATGGGCTGGGGAACAGTAGTCTGTACAGTTCGGCTTTCCTGGCCGTGATGGGGTAGGGGATATTCCTGCGCCTCAGCTCAGCTGAGAGTCTGGGGATGGTCCAAGCTCTGAAGGCTTGAGAGGAGTTGTCTGCCGGACCCGCTTCGGGTGGTGATGGGGCGGGGGTGAAATCGTCGCTGCTGGCCAGAGACATGGCGTCTGCTAGAATAAAAGAGGGGGGGGGGGAAGGGAGGGGGGATGCATGTTTGTCTCGGGTTTCTTTTTTTTTTTTTTATAAGTTTTGAAGGGCAGGAGAGCATATATATATGTATGTGGTTGTGGCAAAAAAAGGGGGGGGGGGGAGGGGGGGCAGGGTGGGATACCTGTGTGACAGGTCTGGGAACAAACGGGTTGCGCGCGTGCGCTGAGTGGGATGTTCCATGGGCCTATATGTAAAACTCGGGGGGGGGGGTGCATGACACCCGAGGTGAGCCAGGAGGTGACTGGCCGGATGGTTGATGCTCGGGTGTCCGTCTGTGCTCGGCACGGACTGGTTAACCAGAGCCCCCCCAGGGCGGTACTGGGGGGAGTGGCTACTGGTTGATTGCTAAGTAGGAAATGTTTCGATCTGTAGCATTTGACGTAGGTTCGGTCAGCTAATACTTGCACTGCCAGCAAGTCATGAGACTAGGTGACCTTGTCTGCGTAGTGAAGGCTTGTGCTTCGAAAATAGAGTGATATGCATAGAAGTATGTGACAGTTACTAACGCCTGGAGATTTTATCAAAACTATGGTGTTCTGCTTGGATGGGGAGGGGAGATGTGTGAACGAAGCAAGATACCGTTCGACGGTATGGTAACAATTGGGGGTGCGCGTGAGCGCTGGGTGAGTTTGTTTCTTTGGCCTGTGGAACTCGGAGAATGCGTGACAACCGAGGTAAGCCAGGAGGTGACTGACCAGGTAACCGGTGCTCGGGTGTCCGTCTGTGCTCGGCACGGACTAGTTCAACCAGAGCCCCCGCCAGGGCGGTACTGGGGGGAGTGGCTGCTGGTTGGTTGCTAAGTAGGGATGTTTCGATCTGTAGTAGTTTGACGTGGGTTCGGTCAGCTAATACTTGCACTGCCAGCAAGTCATGAGACTAGGTGACCTTGTCTGCGTAGTGAAGACTTGTGCTTCGAAAACAGAGTGACATGCATAGAAGTATGTGACAGTTTCTAACGCCTGGGTACTGAGCCAAATAAGTATGTGTGACAGGGATATGTAGTGAAAAGGTGTGAAGAGAATGGAAAACTGAAACAAACAATAACTTACGCACCTGCTTGCTGCCCTAGTGATGGAGTCACTGTTGGGGTCAAAAACCTGGTGGACCTGGTACCTACGGTAGGGTGACGTAAAATATTAGTGAGAGGTGGGTTGCAAGAGCTGATTTGGGGCCGTAGTTGACCCCCTGGTGAAGAGATGCAAGCCCTCAAGAAAAAAGGGGGTAGGTTATTATATTTTTTTTTTTTTTTTTTACCTGAAAAAGGAACGGGATGGTCTGATCCTGTTGTGTAGGAGACCAGGGGCGATTACTGACCTAAGGAAAAGGTGAAAAGGGATAGAGAAAGGCGTGAGTAGCTGAAGTTTGCTACTGGGGAAGTTGTGGCTGCGAGGCCAATGGAGGTCGAGCTGCAACGATTGCAGAGGTATGTGGGAGGGTGGATGTGGGAGCCATGACACAAACCTGCGGTGAAGCAAGATGTGCGGGGGGCGGCTGTGCCTCACATTGGCTGGGTTGCCGTGGAAGGCAAGGAGTGGACTGTCTTGCTGAGGTTTGCAAGGTGTGGGGGCCCATTTACACGAACTTGCGGTGCCTGCAAGAAGTGCGTGGGGAGTGCAGTGACAGATGCTCTGGTGAGTGTGTGTGTTTTTTTTTTTTTTTTTTTTTGGGGGGTGGGGGGGGGGGGGCGTTGTGTTGGACGTGTGAGAGGGGATGCTTGCACTGGGTAGCGGGCGTAACAACCAGTGGAAGTGGGGTAAATTGTGGGGTAGAAAATAGACAGACAATAGCATGGTAGTTTGAAATGACTCAGTGGAAAAACAGGGGTTTCGACGTAGCGACGAAAAAGCATAAATCCTACCTGCGACGCTGAAGCGGAACGAACTGGGGGTGCGATCGGGAATCGAATCCGTAATCTGGAACGAGGAGCGTCGGACAACTCAGGAACGTGTACTGAGTTGCTTGTCGGCCTGGTGACGTGTAATACGGCGCGCTGGAACCGACACCGGCCTCGTGGAGAGGTCTGGTGTATATACCCTCCGGGCTCCTCCCATAATTGCAGGCCACCATGCTGGCCTTCCTATATATATATATATATATACACATTTTTTTTACATACTGTCACCAGAGTAGTACAGTGTCACTGTGATACTGTATTACTCTGGGAAGGTGATTAGATATTTTTTTTTTACCCTGTGATTGCTTGTACAGTGATGATCACTGTAAATGCAATCATTTTAACTGACATGAATGGCTTCCATTCATGACTGATTGTTTACTACTGTGATTTATGTGATTAGCTACAACCATCATATGGTACAGGGCCACTGTGATTGGCTTTTTATTATGTGATAGCTGTAGTCAATCACAATAGTAAACAATTCTGTCATGTGATTTCTGTTATTAGTCACAGTAATCACGGAATCCTGGTACTGAGCACGATGACACAGCGGGCACCAGGTTGCAATGCTTCATACCCCAGGGGGTACATACAGGTACATCCTCCCAGAAACATAGCCCCTGCCATCTGTTTTTGTACATTGGCTGGGTATTCAGCAGTTAATACTGTAATTTGCATGCATTAACATTCACCTTCCACTAGGTTGGCCATTCGACAAGGATGGACAATAAATGCAGTTTAATCCAAACATATGGAAGTGCCTTTAAAAGGCTATTTCATTAAAAAACTGTATTCTAAGTATTACACAGGATCAGTGAGCTGCAGAGGGAAACAACATCTGTTTAATAGTTTAAACTGAGGACTTCAGAAATAACTTATATTTGATTTCAGTGTGAAAACTTCTAGTAAACATACGTGTGGCTCTATATATTTACATAGTTACATACTTTTATTAGGTTGAAAAAAAGACACATCTAATTCACTCAATAAAAAATAGAAGGCAAAAAAGCTCCATAAGCATGGTCCAACTTCTTCCAGCGGGGGAAAAATAAATTCCTTCCTGTTACCCCAGAAGGTTGCTATACCACTGTTATTATCCATTTATGTTCATTTAGAAATGCATCCAGCTGTTTTTAAAACAATCTACTGAGCTGGCAAAATTAGTTATTGAGGGAGCTTATTCCAGACTTTCACAGCTCACAGCTCTTACTTTGAAGAAGCTGTTCTGTATGTTGACGATAATTCTCTTTTCCTCCAGTGCCCCCTGTCCTTTGTATTGAACTTAACTGCTTGCCAACCGTGTTTTAGCTGAATGGCGGCTACAGCGCGGTCGGATAACTCTGGGAGGGTGTACATTGACGTCCTCCCAGAATCACTCTCCTGCGCGCCCCCTGGGGTGCGCACCTGGGAATATCCGTGACCGTTGGGTCCACAGGACCCGGCGCATCACGGATCACGGTAAATGGCCACTGTCAGCGGCCGTTTACCACATGATCGCTCCATCAAATGACGGAGCGATCGCTTTTAAACTAACCAGCCTCACGTCCGGTTACTCTCTCTCTCTCTGTACCAATTGGTACAGAAAGGGGAGAGATCAGATGCAGCAGCGCTGTGGGCTGCATGTGTAGTGCCCACAGTGCTGATATGTGACAACTCGAGCACTCATCAAGCCATCCATCCATCCATGCTCACCCATCCATCCTCATCAATACTCAGCCATCCATCCTTATCAATATTCAGCCATCCATGCTCAGCCATCCATCCATTCTCAGCAATACTCAGCAATCCATCAATACTCAGCAATACTCATCCATCCATCCATCCTCAGCAATATTCATCCATCCATCCAAACTCAGCAATACTCATCCATCCATCCATCCTCAGCAATACTCATCCATCCATCCATCCTCAGCAATACTCAGCCCTCCATCCATACTCAGCAATACTCATCCATCCATCCATGCTCAGCCATCCCATCCATACCCAGCTGTATTCATCTGTACCCAGCCATACTCATCGTAGTCAGCCGTACCCATCCATACCCAGCTGTAGTCAGCTGTACCCATCCATACCCATCCATACCCATCTGTACCCAGCTGTACTCAGCCATACCCATCCATACCCATCAATACCCATACATACTCAGCCATACCCCTCCATACCCCTCCATACCCATCCATACCCATCCATACTCAGCCATACCCATCCATACCCACCCATACCCAGCCATACTCAGCCGTACCCAGCTGTAGTCAGCAGTACCCAACCATACTCAGCCGTATCCAGCCCTACCCAGCCATACCCAGCATACCCGGCCGTACTCAGGCATACTCATTCATGCTCAGCCATCCACAGCTCCTCCATCCCCATTCATGCTCATCCATGCCACATCAGTTCTCATACATGCCACATCCATGCCACTACAGTGTCTCACAAAAGTGTAATAGGTAGTCAAATTAGATCTGACATTTATGCCCCTAGAACACCTGATGGAGCTCCCCGCATGTTGGGCCTCTCTCTGTGGCCAGGCTGTGTAAAAGTCTCACACATGTGGTATTGCCTTACTCAGGAGGAGTAGGAGAATCTATTTTGGGGTGTAATTTTTGGTATGTACAAGCTATGTGTTAGAAATATTGTATAAATGGACAAGTTTGTGTAAAAAAAAAAATTTGTTTATTTTCTTTACACTTTTCCCAAAAACTTGAAAAAAAATGACATGTTCAAAAGACTCCATTATCCTTCATAGATTATACATTGTGTTGTTTTCCTTCCGAATAGTGTCATTTTTGGGGCGTTTCCATTGTTCTGGTGCTCCAGGGCCTTCAAAAGTGTAAAGGCCCATACACACGGTCGGATTTTCCGATGGATTCTGTCCTATCAGACAATGTTGTCGGAAATTCCGACCGTGTGTAGGCTCCATCGGACAGTTTTCATCGGATTGTCCGACGGACAAAGTCCTATCTCCTGCTGGATATATTTTCTGCCAAAAAAGTCTGATCACACCAAATCCGATCGTGTGTAGCGAATTCCGACCGACAAAGTGCTACGCATGCTCAGATCACATTACAAGACCAAAGCTATTGGCTACTAGCCTCTACGTAGTCCCGTCGTAGGCAACAAACGTCACCACGTTCAGAATGATCGGATTTTCCGACAACTTTGTCCGACCGTGTGTACGCAAAACCAAAGTACGACGGACATGATCCGACGGACCTGGTCCTCGGATAATCCGCACGTGTGTATGGGGCTTAAGAGGTAGTCAAGAAATTATATGTGTAATTTATGCTCCAAGAACGCCTGATGGCGCTCCCTGCATGTTGGGCCTCGGTATGTGGCCACGCTGTGTAAAAGTCTCACACATGTGGTATTGCCGTACTCAGGAAGAGTAGCAGATTGTGTTTCGGGGTGTAATTTGTGCTATGCATATGCTGTGTGTGAGAAATAGCCTGCTAATATAAGAATTTTATGAAAAAAAATGTAAATAAAAAAAATCTTTATATTGCAAAGAAGGGGTCATTTGTTGGGTATTTGTACTTACCTGGCTTGTTAGGGTTTCAAGAAATGAGATAGACCATCAGTACATCAGGTGTGATCAATTTTCAGAGATTGGCACCATAGCTTGTGGACTCTTTAACTTTCACAAAGACCAAATAATATACACTGATTTGTGTTTTTTTTTTTTACCAAAGATATGTAGCAGTATAAATGTTGGCCAAAATTTATGAAGAAAAATTACTAATTTGCAAAATTGTATAACAGAAACAAAGAAAATGTAATTTTGTTTTACAGAATTTTCTGTCTTTTTTCTTTTATAGCACAAAAAAAAAAACAGCTGTGATTAAATACCAGCAAAAGAAATCTCTATTTGTGTGGAAAAATAGGACAAAAATTTCATATAGGTACAGTGTTGCATGACTGAGTAATTGTCATTCAAATTGTGAGAGCACCAAAAACTGAAATTTGGTCTGGTTAGGAAGGGGGTTTAAGTGCTCAGTGGGTAAGTGGTTAAAGTAATATTAAAGTCTTGTTTTTATTTTTAAAAAACAAATATGTTATATTCACCTGCTTGTGCAATTGTTTTGCACAGAGGTGCCCAAATTCCTCTCTTCTTAGGTCCCCCGCTCTTGTCTGGGGGCACCCAAGCAAGCTTGCTCCCAAACCACGACTCTGTGTGTCCATTCACACACAGAGTTGTGGCTCAGCCCTGCCCTCGACCTCTCCTGATTGGCTCACTGACTGTGTTTGCCAGCAGTGGGAGCCAATGGCAAAGTGAGAGTTCCCAGAGAGCCAAACCTCTTGTGCACATCGCTGGATAGGAAAGGGGCTCAGGTAAGTATTGGGGGGGCTGCAGCACACAGAAAGTTTTTTTTCCTTTGCGCATAGCATGCATGAAGGTAAGAAACTTGGAGCCTTTAGAACCTCTTTAAAATGAATAACTCTACACCAAGTATATACTTCACTATGCGAACTATACGTACCACTTATGTATTTACACATGGTGATAATATAGTCTTTAAAGTGGTTGTAAACCCTCGTTTACAACTTTAGGTTACAGGTAAGCCTATATTAAGGCTTACCTGTAACCAACAAGGATATCTCCTAAACCTGCACGGTTTAGGAGATATACCTGTATTTGCATGTGCGGACGTCATGCGGCACATGCGCACTTGCTACAACTGAAGCAACGGCGATATATGACGATGCTTCAGTTGTACTATGCCGATCTCGTGCGCATGCGCGGAGTGACGGCATCGCGGCTCTGGCAAATCACAGCGCCGGAGCCGCGATACCCGGAAGTCACTCCGGGAGAACATGTCGGCGGTCGGAAGGGGAGAAGAGGACCGATGCCGGGGCTTCGATCTCAGGTAAGTGATACATAATTAGCTAGTATGCTATGCATACTAGCTAATTATGCCTTTGTCTTGCCGGTTTTTTCTTTTTTTTTCATTTTTTTTTTAAGAGGGTTTCCTTCCTCTTTAAAGTGTCACTAAAATAATTTTTTTGTTTTGGATGAAGTGCAGAGGGATGACAACACCTGTCTGTCGTTATTGCTATGTGCCCCAGTTAGGGAAATTCATCCTCTCTATTTGTCCTGTTTACCATTATCATCGAACGTAAAATAAAATCCCAAATTTTGAAATTTTGGGTTGACATCAGAACAGGAATAGAGGGGAAATCTTCCAGCTTGTTTTACTAGTTCTGGAGATCCTGGTGACATCCCAGAATTTCCTTACTATGGAGGAATTCCTGTTTTGGTAATTCAAAAGGAAATGAAGGGAAATCTCTGCAATGGGACAAATATGGCAAAAAATAAATAAAATAATTGACAGGGGTTACCCTCTCTTACTCCATCCAAAAAAAAAAAAAAAAACAGTTGTTCCTTTAGTGACTCTTTAATTGCTCCTTCTCAAGACAAAATAACATAGACATACATATACATATACATAGACTTGCCCCCTACCTTATATCAAAATCTCAGTCTACAAAGGAAGGCTACTGTTTCAAGTGTTGTGCACTAATAGAGTTAGACATGTAAAGTTAACTGAGGATTTAGTGATGACATATACAGGGATTTGCATGTTTTAATAATAATAATGTTTTTATTATTTACATATACTCAAAAGGTTTGATACAATTTACATACTGTATTTGAAGCTTTATACATAAAATAAAATGTACAATTTCTAATGCTGTCCTCACATGTATAGATCATGATATAGCAGTGTATGAGGTTGGACTTTATTGTATCAAAAGTTTGAAACATGGCATTTATGATAAAGTTCTAAATAAAAACCTTAATATTTGAAACATTACATGAATCATACATGTTTAGACAATTTATATTATTACTATAGCTTAAAACTACACACCTCAAATAATCTTAAGCATTTACTCACATTAGTTCTGCAGTGTGGAGCATTGATTCTAATAAAGCACTGAAATATGATTTGTTTTTTCTCATATTTATATATATGATAGATCTTAGGGGCCTTATCTGTGGGGAATAATATGATGTTCACAGTCACCCAACAGCTTTATTGTATTATATTTTTAATAAAAATAATTGGTAACTGAGAATTAATTATTCAATTGGGACCAGAAGGGTCTGGCCTCAAACTGGATGGACATCTAATAAAATATAAAAAGTTATTATTGTAACAATATCTCTTTATACTTGTATCACAAATAAGGTTAGATAAGGAAACAATTAATTGAATTTATAGGGTCAATTAACTTTCAATGTATATATTTATAAAACCATTAATAGACCAAGGGATATATTTTTTTACATGAATGGTAAAAAACGAACATCTGTGTGCCATGGTTTTCCCATTTTTATTTTTTATTTTATTATTTTTTTCACAATTAAAATGTATTGAGGGTTTATGAAAAAAGACAAAGTGACATCATAGCATACATTAAATACAGGTTGAGTATTTATGTCAGTTTACAGAAATATAAAAAACAAATGAAGATATAAACATTTAAAATAATAAATTGGGGGAAAGCATATTGTGTCTTGCTCTATAAAAAGAATACAAAAAGGATATAAAGGATGTTGCAAATTGTATTGAACAGGGTAGTAAAGGAGGTAGTCGTTTTTGTGGATAATGAAATGATAATAATAAATTATAATTTAAAATAACTGAACAGTAAAGATATGGCCTAATGGTGTAGATTATTGGATTTAGTATTATAATGACGTTGGCTTGTTTCATCGATATGGATATATGAATACGATTTATACATTAGCATTGATAAAGTCATCAGAATGAATGAAGAGTAACCAGTGTTTCCACATCTTGTGAAATTTGGTAGTTGTTTCTTTCTGCATTGCTAAGGTCTCTTCCATTTTGTAAATGGTATTGACCTTTTCAAACCAATCCTTAACTTTTGGAACATGAGTGGATTTCCAGTATATTGGGATGAGGACCTTGGCAGCATTTAGGAGATGTCTAGTAAGCGATCTCTTATACTTTCCAGTTGAGTATGAGTTTATATGTAGTAAGCAAGCTGCAGTGTTCAAGACCAATGCAGTATCTGTGATATGTTTGATCCAACGTATGATCTGTTGCCAAAAGTCAAGGATTGGAGGGCATGTCCACCACATGTGCAAGAATGTGCCCCTGTTTGAGCAGCATCTCTATCAAGTATCAGAATTTGACGGGAACCATTTTCTGGCTTTCTGTAGTGTAAAGTACCATTGTGTAAGAATTTTGTATGAGATTTCTTGTATTGTCTTGCTTAAAGAGCATTTATGGGCAAAGATTTCGGCTCTTTCCCATTGAGCATCTGTGATTTTAGTTTTAAGTCTTTGTGGTTTTCCTGAGTTAGCCAGGAATAGGCTAATGAAGTTGTTTTGTGGACATGTGTCCTTGTGTAGCAAGTAATCTCAAAAGGAGTCATGGGAATGCTATAGCAGGCTCTGTGTTGGCTGTTTTGAAGAAAATTGTAAAGTTGTACATAGAACCAGTAGCCAAAAAATGTTCTCCCAGATTCTTCTATCAATGAATTGAACAATTTTATTTTACCCATGTGAAAGCAGTGGAATGCTAGAAAGGTTTTGCTGTGTTCAGGTTTAGGTATTTTTTTGGTTAGTTCCTGGTGGAAAATTAGGGTTTGCATAGATAGGTGTTGGAGGTCCCAGTATGGAGGCAAGTTTGTGTGATGGAATATTTGTAGAGTATTTTTGATTAGCGGTGTTGTTTCACAGTTTTGGGTGATTTGGAGTTAAGGGTCCATGGTAAGTATAGTAGGTTGTGTGGGTGCTTGAAATTTCCAAGTTCACACAGTTTTTGTTGTTATCACTGCAGTGCCAGTCAATTACTCTGGTGATATGTGTAACATAGTAATATTTTTGAATTCTGACAAACCCATTTTTCCTTTATATTTAGAGACGGTGAGTAAATGAAGAATAATTCTAGTTTTTTTTTTGTTTGCCCATAAATTTTTTTGCTGTAGGCTTGTTCACTTTTTAAAAAAAAGAGTTTGGTAATTGGGTAGTGCGTTAAAAAAATACAATAGTCTTGGTAATACTGTAATTTTTAAAATTTATGCCCTTCCAAAACAGGAGAAATGTTTGGCGGTCCACTTCTTAAGGTCTGTTTCTATATTCTTTAACCACTTCCCACCCGGCCAATGTAGATATACGGCCGGGTGGGAGCCGTCTACTTCTGATAGGACGTTCAGGAACGTCCTTCAGAAGTAGAGGGATCGCGCGCGCGCGTGCCCGCGCAGCGGCGCGATCCCGATGCGGCCGTGTCACCCGGACACGGCGCATCTCGAATCGGCAGGAGGGCACGGTGATTGGCCCTCCTGATCACATGACGGCCGTGACGAATCACGGCTGTCATGTGATGTAAACAAACAGCCGGTTGCTAGGCAACCGGTCCTCCTCTCCTCACACGGAAGTCGTCGGTGAGGAGAGGAGAGCGGATCGCTGCAGCCGGCTGGTGATCAGTGAGTATGAGATGTTTTTTTACTCACTGATCACCAGTCTAGGGTCCCCCATAGTAAAACACATGTCCCCACAGTAAAACACACATGTCCCCACAGTAAGACACACATGTCCCCACAGTAAAACACACATGTCCCCAAAACACACATGTCCCCAAAACACACATGTCCCTAAATAATAAAAACACATGTCCCTCACATATGTCCCACTAAAATCACATGTGCCAATGATTATCTGCACACATATGTCCGTGATCACCTGCACACCCCTTTTACATGATCATTTGCGTACATATGTCCGTGATCACGCGAACCAATTATTATACACTTAACGGAATTTTTTTTACAAAAAACATGTAGCAGAATACATTTTGGCTTAAATTTATGACAAAATTTGATTTTATTGGATTTCTTTTAAAAAAGAAAGGAGAAAATATTGTTTTTTTTTCAAAATTTCCGCTATGTTTTCGCTTATATCGCAAAAAATAAAAAACGGAGTCGCAAATAAATACCACCAAACTAAAGCTCTATTTGTGCGAACAAAATGATAAAAAATTCATTTGGTTACAGCATTGCATGACCGCGCAATTGTCACTGAAAGTGCACGAGCGTTGAAAGCTGAAAATTGGTCTGGGCAGGAAGGGTGTTTAAGTGCACAGTAGGCAAGTGGTTAAGATGGGTTTGAAATTGGCTTAAAATAGAGAGTTTGCATCTGATGTTAATTTAATCCCAAGGTATTTAAGGGTTTTATGTTCCCATGGGCAGTTTATTTTTGTTAAATGGGTTTGTTCAGTTGTCAAGGTAAAATTGAGGGCTTCAGATTTGCTGAGGTTAACTTTAAAGTTTAAAATGTAGCTGAAGGTTTTAAAAATTATATTCAGGTTCGGGATGGAGATATGGGGCTGAGTGAGAAAGAATAGTAAGTCGTCTGCATACGCCGCAGACTTGTATTCTTTGTTGTTACTATGTATTTCTATCTCTAGATTTATTGTTCTGATGAGGGATTCAAGAGTCAGTATGAAGAGGAGAGGGGAAAGAGGGTATCCCTGTTTGGTCCCATTTTTTATGTTAATTGGGTCTGAAAATATATTGTTTATTTTAATTTTGGCTTGGGTATCTTGGTGCTTTTATCCAATTCAACATTTTATTTCCCATGCCGATAAATGAGCAAGTGGAAAACATATAATCCCAGGAGACTCGATCAAAAGCCTTTTTGGCATCTGTGTAATAAAAGACCTTTGATCTTTGAGTTTTTGGCATGATGTATTAGGTTTGGTGCCTTGATAATATTGTCCCTGGCTTCCCGGCCGGGCATAAAGCCAACTTTTTCTCTGGTCCAATGATTTTGGAGAGCAGAGGTTTCAATCTGTTTGCTAAAATTTTTGATAAAAGTTTTAGGTCCACATTAAGTAGGGAAATGGGTCTGAAATTTAAGAATTCTGTGTGATCTTTGTCGGGTTTCGGAATTACTGATATGTAAGCCATGAGGAAGGAATTTTAAAGGCTGTTAATAGATGTTTTCAGAGAAACTGGGCATAGATTTTGTAGTATTGTGATGTGAATCACTCTGGCCCTGGACTCTTTCCGGGTTTCAGATCTTTGATAGCTGCTAGTAATTCATTGGCAGCGATGGGTTCTTCTAACTGTTTTATGTTTTTTTTTGTTAGGGAGGGAATTTTGCTGTCTATTAAGATTTTTTGGATTGTTTCTTCTTTGGCATTTGTTAGGTGGCAGGGTTTATGTTGCAGTTGTAGATTGTAAAGTTTGGAGAAGAATTTATGGAAAAGGGCTGCTATTTTTTCTGGATTGTTTTCAAGTGTCTTATCTGTATTGCGAATGGCATGTATTAGTCCAGAAACTTTTGCATCCTTGAGGGCTCTGGCTAGGTATTGCCCTCCTTTTTCTCCATGTTCATAGAAGATACTTAAAAAAAAAGGGATCTTTTAGTTTTTAAATCTAGAATTAAATCTAGAATCTAGAAAGAACTACATTGGGTGAGTTATTTTTCTATTTTGGTGGGTAGTGATTGTTTGTGTTGTGTCTCTAATTGTGCTATTTTAAGGGTTAGGTCTAGAATTTTGCCTTTGCGTTCTATTTTTTTTCCTTGCCCCCCCATTTTATAAGTTCAACTCTGATGACACTTTTATGGGCCTCCCAATTGTTTAGGGGGGTAGTGTCTGAGTTTGTGTTGATTTCAAAGTCATTTTTAATTGTTTTATGTATATCTGTTTGTATTTTTTGGTCCATTAGTAAGGCTGCGTTTAGCCTCAAGATTTTGGTGTTTGAGGTTTCAGGATTAATGAGGTGGGCATGTGGTCTGAGATTAATATTATGCCTATTTCAGCTTTGGATATAGTTTTGAGCTCTCTTTGGGTTACAAATATTAAATCTTGTGTATCGTTTGTGCAGGGAGGAATAGAAGGTGAAATCCTTATGCAGGGGATGTGTGGTTATCCAAGTGTCGACTAATGATAAGGATTGTAGTAGTTTCAGAATTTTGTATGCTATGTGTGTTTTCCCAGTTGAAGTGGTGTGTTAAAATCCCCTGCAAGAAAAATGTAACCAGTTGCAAACCATTTTAATTTGTTGATTACTTTTTGGCAGATCGTTATGTGCGTTCTATTAGGAAGATTGACATTTGCTAGAGTTACAGGGTTACCTGCCCATGTTCCTTTCATGAATAGGTAACCTGCCAATCGTTGGGTTGGGACAAAGGGGGAGTTCTTGCTTAATAAAATTGAGACTTATTTGTTAAGCAGGGGACATTGTGATTTTTTTAATTAGTTTCCTGGAGGAAGACTATTTGTGGGCTAGCTTTTTCCAGTTATTTCAGAAGTTTGGTTCTTTTTTAGGTATGTTAAGACCAATGAAATGAGGTTTGGGGATTTTCCAAATATAGAATAGGCCAATTTGAGATTAAAAAAAGGAGAAAAAAAGGGAGGGGGGTTGTAGGGGAGGGATAATTTATTCCTTAAAAATCAAAACTTGTGGGCCAACAAGGTAGGTCACAGGAAAGCATGTAGTGTCATGTACCTGGGTGTATTCGATCCAGGATGTTGGACTCACTAGCCCCACCTGCTGCCAGCTGTGGACAATCTACAATCAAAGCAGCCCATAAATACATGTCACGGGTGGCCCCGCCCCCTCTGATGCCACGGGGAAGCCATGGACGAGCGTGGCGTCCGGGGGGTGGGTCACGCGGTTACATCACCGGGTGGCCCCGTCCTCAGTTATATAAGAACTGTCACAGAGAAGACGTGTCACTCGGCAGGAGACTCCCATGGAGGCCGATTGGTTGCAAATTTTTATTTTATTATTTTTTTTCAGTCCGTCGGGCAGCATGAATTTACATCGCGGGACATTTTTAATTCCTGTGGCCTGCCAGGTTGTGTGCTCGGATAAGGGTCTTGTATGGATTTTGGGGGGACCCCTGGCCATTTTTATTTATTTGGTGCAGGGTTCCCCTTAAAATCCATACCAGACCTGAAGGATCTGGTATGGATTTTGGGGGGACCACTACACCATTTTTGGCGCAGGGTTCCCCTTAATTTCCATATCAGACTTGAAGGGCCTGGAATTGACTTTAGTGGGACCCCACGCAATTTTCTTTTTCAATTTTGGTTCAGGGTTCCCCTTAATATTCATACCAGACCAAAAGGGCCTGGTAATGGACTGGGGGGGGGGGGGTCCCATGCTCTTTTTTTTTTATGAGTTTTATCTATATTGCCAAGACCCAACAATTTATTACAGCTGCGATCAGTTTTAAATGACAATTTTTCCTTTAGAAATTTCATTTTGCTGTGGTACTGTTCTAAACATGGGAAAAATGCACCACTTTACATACTATAGACACCCCCCAGGCACGATATTTAAAGGAATATTTAATTTTTATTGTTTCACTTTAAGCATTAAAAAAGTCACTGCTTCCGAAAAAACTGCAGTTTTAAAAAAAAAAAATTTGCATTGATACATGTCCCCTGGGGTAGGACCCGGGCCCCAAACACTTTTTTATGACAATAACTTGCATATAAGCCTTTAAAATGAGCACTTTTGATTTTTCATGTTAGTGCCCCATAGACCTTAACAGTGTTCTTGCGGCTTTTAAATTTGCAGCGAACACTGCATATTGTTTGCTGTTCAGCGACCAGGCAAACACCCGATGTTTAAGTCGAACTTACGTTCGACTCGAAGAGCTGGCTCATCCTTAGTTTTAACATGTAGCTAATGCTATTATATTCTTATCATTTGAATAATAATGTTTTGCAAGCATATTAGGTATTTTTTCTATAAATAATATGTCTACATTTGCAAATTATTGGTCACAGTTACGTAAAGTGTCTTGCTAATAATAAAGTAGCAGATGCTTAATAGCAGCTGGGGATTTAATTTCTGGGTTAGGGTTTCTTAATAATACTTCATAGTCTATATTTCGGAATATTACTTTTTATTTGTTATAAATAATCACATGTGTAATAGTAAAATGACGAAATATGAGATGTGTCAGCAATGTAGTACCAGCTGTCAGGCTAGAACATGTTGTTTGGCTAATACACATGTGCATAGGCATAAGCATAGAAGACAGAGTGCTCATTTGCCTGCATGTATAAGCATGTGCGTATATAAGTGTGCACACTGCTGACAAGCAGCCTATTTAAACTTGAATTCTGCACTGGTCTGTTACTTACCCGGCTTCCGCTCTGACCTGGCTCTTGGATTATCCCTACCTGCTCATGTCTGCTGTTTGCCTCTGCTACCAACCCCGGCCTGGACTACTGACCCTGCTTTGCTTAGTGATTCTGTACCTTGCTGACTGATGGTTGCCGACCTCTGCATGTTCCTAACTGTGTACATCCTGGTGTATGCCATCCACTGAACTTGGTTTTATCACAGTGCATCACCAGCTGTATCTCTGCTCATCAAAAACCGGTGCCCTCAATTTCCTGTTCATAGTGGCTGCACGTTGGCACTTGTGCCTTTCTTTTGCCCCTGCAGTTTCTGTATCACTATCCAGAATGGGAACTGTGCAAGAGGCCACCCTCATCATCTCAGACTCCGCATACAGGTACATATATGACAGATGGAAAAGATAATAAAATTAAAATGTCATACCTGTCTTGTCCATCTTCTATCTTATAGAAATGTTGTAAATAATGGTGGACAATGGCAAAAGAGCTGCACAAGGTTTCCACCTGGTGCCTAATGAAATAAACAAATTAAGCTGGATACACACTAAAGAAAATTCTTTACGTGTTTCCTTTAGATTTACCAAAACCATATAATATGAGGTCAAAGGCCCTTGCACTACAGTTGAAGGTAAATTTAAAGGAAATTGAGCAACACAAGTTTTATAGTGTGTATCCATCTTTACAAGGACATTCACCTGCAAAAATGTAACACTTTTTCCGGCCTTGTTGATTTGGTCAGAAATAAAGCTACATTGAATATTGCAAATTCAAGGGGAGATTATAACCCCTGTCAGTTTTTATTTTCATCTGTGTCCAATTGGGAGATTTCCTTCACGTCCTCTCCCACAGTCAAATAAGGAAGTGAAAGGAAATCTCTCCAAAATAAGGCAATCCCTGGTCACCACCAGAACTAATGTCCCCACTGGAAGATTTCACCTCTATTCCTGTTCTGGTGACAACCCAAAATTTGTGATTTCTATTTAATTTTCACTTGGTGATATTGATAAACAGAGAGGGTGAATCTAGTAGATGGGGCAAAGACCACAATAAAAACCTGACTGGTATTCTAATTTCTCACCTGTCTTTCCAAAACTAAAGGAACATTTTTTTGCCATTAGTTATACTTTAAGTCAATTTGACAACATTCATATGCAACACATAAACAACATTTAACTTTCTAGAGTATGTCCTTAACACTTGCTATTTTGTTTAACCAAATACTTGTATATACCTTTTATAATCATTTGTTGCCTCTCAGTCCTGTTGAACTCCTGCAGCCATTTTAGTAGTACCCAGATAGCATTTCTCAGGGCTGGTTTCTTAAATTTTAAGCCCCCCCCCCAAAAAAAAAATCAGCATGCAGCCTGGCTGGCCAGGAAGTGTGTGTGTGTGTGTGTGTGGGGGGGGGGGCAGCTAGCCTTTGCCTTCCATGTGAGCCATACCAAATTGATGCGGACATAGGGCCTGGCATATGTTGGGAGTCTGTTAAGGAAATCTGGATGCCCCCATGGTAATGAGGGGGCACCTGATGCCCCCTCCATGTAAATGAGTAAGGGGGTCTATTTGTGAAAGAAAATAGTAAGGGGTACATTATGCCACTGGTTATTCATTCACAGAAAGACTAAGTAGTAAATAAACTCGAAAAACTCTCCTAATAAAAATTTTAAAAAAGCCCAATGGTACAAATCCTTTGTCACTTAAGTTGTCTAGAAATGTAGATTCATGTCAGTCATGATACCCAGTGATCATGATGACCTACCAAAGAAAAACATGCCAACCACTCGAGATGATCTACACCCCATTGGACTCCTTGCTACAAATGTAAGGTTTTGGTCTTGCAGCTAAATGTAAAAAAAAGGGGCACGGTATGCAGGGTGATATCATTACCAAATATGGTCATGATGAAATACAGAAATTAACACATTAGTCAATGACATCATCCAGGATACCCCATCTCTAAACTGCCTGCTAGGGAGAAATCATTCATGCTGAGGAGTACCCAAGAAATAGACATATCAGCATGTTTTGGGTAGGCAGGCATTGTTAATCATCACTGATGTGGTTCTTTATCATTGGACTACGGGATTGAAGATGGATTCATCCACCAGGCTAGGAATGTGATGAAAAGACCATTGATCTCATCAGGATGGGAACAAGGTGCTTTGCCAGGGGAGTCTTCCTTGGCAAGGTACTGGCCCCATGTTTTTTCGCATGGCACTTTTGCTGTAGTACATGCTACAGGTCAATTGGGCTTGCATTAAAGTTCTCAATTTGTGTATTTTTGAACATGTTCACCAAACCTGCCCTCGAAGCAAACTCAGGCAGATTTACTTTTAACTAATGACAATACAGTAGTATAATTAAAAGAAAGAAATATAACATTTTTTTACCTTTTAATAGAAAGTGCCCAAACAAGGACTTTCATGACAGAAAAGAATTACCAGGAATTATTTAAATGAAAGCTGCAGATTTAAAATATTGAAAATAACTTTTGAAATTACATTAACATGTTAAAGCATACCGTATATGAAATTTTTGTGAATCAGTTTGACACAATTAATTAACCTCTGCACAGTATTTTAATTAATTTAATAACTGCTTGCTTAACTTCTTGGTTCCTTAAAGCATAGATAAAGGGATTCAAAAATGGAGTAACTACTGTGTAAAGAAGGGAGGAATACCTATTGAATTCAACACTGTTTGGAGCCTTTGGACTAACATACATGGAGATCATAGCCCCATAGAATATGACAACCACGGTAAGATGTGCTGTGCAGGTAGAAAATGCTTTCTGTCGACCTTTAGATGGGATTCCTTTTATGGTTATTATGATCCGAACATATGATGCAAGGATGAGAAGGCATGATCCCAGAAGAATTGTAGAAGCTAATGTCCAAGCTACTGTATCCATCACATGTGCATTATTGCAAGATAATTCCAAAACTGGATGAAGATCACAGAAAAAATGCTTAATTGTATTAGGTCCACAAAAACTTAACTGGGAGACTAATATGATTGCCCCAAAGGTAGCAATAAATCCCGCACACCAAGAGCAAAGTGCCATGAGAAAACTTGTTCTAGTACTCATTAATGTTGCATAATGGAGTGGTATACAAATAGCTACATATCTGTCATAGGCCATCACTACCAAAATAAAGCATTCAGTTGAACCTAGAGAACCAAAAAAATATAACTGGGCAATGCATTCTAAGAAAGACACAATATGATTCTCTGTGATGATGTTAGATAACATCCTAGGAATAATATTAGTTGTGTACAAAATCTCCAAAAATGACAAGTTGCCTAAATAGAAATACATTGGCCTATGCAGTTGTAGGTCAACATAAACAACAGTAACAATAACAATATTTCCAGTGAAAGTGATAATATAAATAAACAAAAATACACCAAACAGAAAAGGCTTTATATTTTTAACACCAGAAAATCCTAAAAGAATAAATTCCGTAACTGATGTTTCATTTGTGTCAATCATTTTATACTTACAAAATCTTTTATTATTTGGTTTTGTGGTTAAAAAAAAAGTAAAATTATATTTTGGATTAGTGCACTAAATGATAAGAATAAAAGTAGCTTTTTCAAATTTGAAAATGTGTTTTAATGTTGGTCTAAAATACTGGAACAATGGGGAAATTACAAATTAAATAACCCTTTATGGATATTTCCTGTTCCTGTGTGAGGTCATAGTGCAACTCATTATGTTTCCTAAATTGGTAGCCTGCCAAAAAAACTGTAAGAAGTTATTTTGGTTTACTCTACATCCAATTAAAGACAATTTGAGAAAATAATGTATTATTTTATTACTATTGTTTAAATCTTGGAAAGTTAGCATTTAGGCTCTCCTGATACTTTGCTGTTTATAATAACACTTACACAAAAGCTGGCCTTAGTAATATCACTTGAACTGAAAATGAACAGGCCCTGCTACATTGCCTCCGAGCAATATGTGGTCAGAAGGCATAAAATGGCCCAGCCCATAGGATGTATCTTGTACATTCTGTTTTCCTTCAAGTGCAGCAAAAAGTGTTTCAGTTGTGGATAGAGGAGTGAGGGGTTGGAGACACTGTCAGGTTTTTTGTTGCTGGTTAGTCACCCTCCCTATGTTTCCTTGTGCCCACTGACCCAGACTTAAAATGAGAAAAGGTCCAATTATTGAGTCACTAGAACAGGAAGGTAACTTTTTCAATGTATGTGATAGTTGTCTAAAAGTGATGGTCTCTGTACTGTGTATGTGTCACACTTCCAATAATTCCATAGGTCAGCCAAAGCTTGTGCACTTGGACCCAAAGATACTCAGTGCTCACAGTTCATCACTAAGGATGGGCCCGGTGCTCGATGCGAACCCACGTTCGCATCGAGCACCGGGCGTTCGCTCGCTCGGCGAGCCCAGAACTATTTTGGCCGCTCGCATCACGTTCGTGTGATGCGGGCGGCCCCGCAATGCATTGCGGCCGGCGCGGCCGACGCAGTGCATTGCTGGCTGATGATTGGCCAAGCATGCACTGTGACCCCGCATGCTTGGCCAATCACAGCCCCGGAAACTCGAAGAGCCATAATTGGCTACAGGCAGGACGCCTGTAGCCAATTACAGCTCAGGGGCTGTAGTACACGCCCCCCCCTATAAAACGCCGCCACGCCGTCTGCGCCGGTCACATGCTGTTCCGGCGCAGATTGAGCAGGCTGTTCCTGTGACACTCTGCTGCATTTAGATAGATAGAGAGAGAGATTCACTTGCAGAGATTGAGTTAGATAGATTCAGTTACAAAGATTGATTGACAAAGAGGGGCTTGTAGTGTGCTCGTGGCAGGCAGGCAGAGCTCCTATATTTTGTTACCAGAAGCACCTATAGGACTTGTAGTGTGTTCGTGGCAGGCAGGCAGAGCTCCTATATTTTGTTACCAGAAGCACCTATAGGACTTGTAGTGTGTTCGTGGCAGGCAGGCAGAGCTCCTATATTTTGTTACCAGAAGCACCTATAGGACTTGTAGTGTGTTAGTGGCAGGCAGGCAGAGCTCCTATATTTTGTTACCAGAAGCACCTATAGGACTTGTAGTGTGTTAGTGACAGGCAGGCAGAGCTCCTATATTTTGTTACCAGAAGCACCTATAGGACTTGTAGTGTGTTAGTGGCAGGCAGGCAGAGCTCCTATATTTTGTTACCAGAAGCACCTATAGGACTTGTAGTGTGTTAGTGACAGGCAGGCAGAGCTCCTATATTTTGTTACCAGAAGCACCTATAGGACTTGTAGTGTGTTAGTGACAGGCAGGCAGAGCTCCTATATTTTGTTACCAGAAGCACCTATAGGACTTGTAGTGTGTTAGTGGCAGGCAGGCAGAGCTCCTATATTTTGTTACCAGAAGCACCTATAGGACTTGTAGTGTGTTAGTGACAGGCAGGCAGAGCTCCTATATTTTGTTACCAGAAGCACCTATAGGACTTGTAGTGTGTTAGTGGCAGGCAGGCAGAGCTCCTATATTTTGTTACCAGAAGCACCTATAGGACTTGTAGTGTGTTCGTGGCAGGCAGGCAGAGCTCCTATATTTTGTTCCCAGAAGCACCTATAGGACTTGAAGTGTGTTAGTCCCATCACACACACAGAGCTATATTTTCTTCCCAGAAGCACCTATAGGACTTGAAGTGTGTTAGTCCCATTACACACAAAGAGCTATACTTTGTTCCCAGAAGCACCTATAGGACTTGAAGTGTGTTAGTCCCATTACACACACAGAGCTATATTTTCTTCCCAGAAGCACCTATAGGACTTGAAGTGTGTTAGTCCCATTACACACACAGAGCTATATTTTCTTCCCAGAAGCACCTATAGGACTTGAAGTGTGTTAGTCCCATCACACACACAGAGCTATATTTTGTTCCCAGAAGCACCTATAGGACTTGAAGTGTGTTAGTCCCATTACACACACAGAGCTATATTTTGTTCCCAGAAGCACCTATAGGACTTGAAGTGTGTTAGTCCCATCACACACACAGAGCTATATTTTGTTCCCAGAAGCACCTATAGGACTTGAAGTGTGTTAGTCCCATTACACACACAGAGCTATATTTTGTTCCCAGAAGCACCTATAGGACTGAAGTGTGTTAGTCCCATCACACACACAGAGCTATATTTTCTTCCCAGAAGCACCTATAGGACTTGAAGTGTGTTAGTCCCATTACACACACAGAGCTATATTTTCTTCCCAGAAGCACCTATAGGACTTGTAGTGTGTTAGTCCCATTACACACACAGAGCTATATTTTCTTCCCAGAAGCACCTATAGGACTTGAAGTGTGTTAGTCCCATCACACACACAGAGCTATATTTTGTTCCCAGAAGCACCTATAGGACTTGAAGTGTGTTAGTCCCATTACACACACAGAGCTATATTTTCTTCCCAGAAGCACCTATAGGACTTGAAGTGTGTTAGTCCCATTACACACACAGAGCTATATTTTCTTCCCAGAAGCACCTATAGGACTTGAAGTGTGTTAGTCCCATTACACACACAGAGCTATATTTTGTTCCCAGAAGCACCTATAGGACTTGAAGTGTGTTAGTCCCATCACACACACAGAGCTATATTTTCTTCCCAGAAGCACCTATAGGACTTGAAGTGTGTTAGTCCCATTACACACACAGAGCTATATTTTCTTCCCAGAAGCACCTATAGGACTTGAAGTGTGTTAGTCCCATTACACACACAGAGCTATATTTTCTTCCCAGAAGCACCTATAGGACTTGAAGTGTGTTAGTCCCATTACACACACAGAGCTATATTTTCTTCCCAGAAGCACCTATAGGACTTGAAGTGTGTTAGTCCCATTACACACACAGAGCTATATTTTCTTCCCAGAAGCACCTATAGGACTTGAAGTGTGTTAGTCCCATCACACACACAGAGCTATATTTTCTTCCCAGAAGCACCTATAGGACTTGAAGTGTGTTAGTCCCATTACACACACAGAGCTATATTTTGTTCCCAGAAGCACCTATAGGACTTGAAGTGTGTTAGTCCCATCACACACACAGAGCTATATTTTCTTCCCAGAAGCACCTATAGGACTTGAAGTGTGTTAGTCCCATTACACACAAAGAGCTATACTTTGTTCCCAGAAGCACCTATAGGACTTGAAGTGTGTTAGTCCCATTACACACACAGAGCTATATTTTCTTCCCAGAAGCACCTATAGGACTTGAAGTGTGTTAGTCCCATTACACACACAGAGCTATATTTTGTTCCCAGAAGCACCTATAGGACTTGAAGTGTGTTAGTCCCATTACACACACAGAGCTATATTTTCTTCCCAGAAGCACCTATAGGACTTGAAGTGTGTTAGTCCCATTACACACACAGAGCTATATTTTCTTCCCAGAAGCACCTATAGGACTTGAAGTGTGTTAGTCCCATCACACACACAGAGCTATATTTTCTTCCCAGAAGCACCTATAGGACTTGAAGTGTGTTAGTCCCATTACACACACAGAGCTATATTTTCTTCCCAGAAGCACCTATAGGACTTGTAGTGTGTTAGTCCCATTACACACACAGAGCTATATTTTCTTCCCAGAAGCACCTATAGGACTTGAAGTGTGTTAGTCCCATCACACACACAGAGCTATATTTTGTTCCCAGAAGCACCTATAGGACTTGAAGTGTGTTAGTCCCATTACACACACAGAGCTATATTTTGTTCCCAGAAGCACCTATAGGACTTGAAGTGTGTTAGTCCCATCACACACACAGAGCTATATTTTCTTCCCAGAAGCACCTATAGGACTTGAAGTGTGTTAGTCCCATTACACACAAAGAGCTATACTTTGTTCCCAGAAGCACCTATAGGACTTGAAGTGTGTTAGTCCCATTACACACACAGAGCTATATTTTCTTCCCAGAAGCACCTATAGGACTTGTAGTGTGTTCGTGGCAGGCAGGCAGAGCTCCTATATTTTGTTCCCAGAAGCACTTATAGGACTTGAAGTGTGTTAGTCCCATTACACACACAGAGCTATATTTTCTTCCCAGAAGCACCTATAGGACTTGTAGTGTGTTAGTGGCAGGCAGTCAGAGCTCCTATATTTTGTTACCAGAAGCACCTATAGGACTTGTAGTGTGTTCGTGGCAGGCAGGCAGAGCTCCTATATTTTGTTCCCAGAGGCACCTATAGGACTTGAAGTGTGTTAGTCCCATTACACACACAGAGCTATATTTTCTTCCCAGAAGCACCTATAGGACTTGAAGTGTGTTAGTCCCATTACACACACAGAGCAATATTTTCTTCCCAGAAGCACCTATAGGACTTGAAGTGTGTTAGTCCCATCACACAGAGCTCCTCTATTTTCTTTGCATAAGCACCCACAGGACTTCTAGTGTGTTAGTGGCATCACACAGAGCTCCTATATATTCTTCTCAGCAGCACCCACAGGACTTCTAGTGTGTTAGTGGCATCACACAGAGCTCCTCTATTTTCTTTGCAGAAGCACCCACAGGACTTCTAGTGTGTTAGTGGCATCACACAGAGCTCCTCTATTTTCTTTGCAGAAGCACCCACAGGACTTCTAGTGTGTTAGTGGCATCACACAGAGCTCCTCTATTTTCTTTGCAGAAGCACCCACAGGACTTCTAGTGTGTTAGTGGCATCACACAGAGCTCCTCTATTTTCTTTGCAGAAGCACCCATAGGACTTCTAGTGTGTTAGTGGCATCACACAGAGCTCCTCTATTTTCTTTGCAGAAGCACCCACAGGACTTCTAGTGTGTTAGTGGCATCACACAGAGCTCCTCTATTTTCTTTGCAGAAGCACCCACAGGACTTCTAGTGTGTTAGTGGCATCACACAGAGCTCCTCTATTTTCTTTGCAGAAGCACCCATAGGACTTCTAGTGTGTTAGTGGCATCACACAGAGCTCCTATATATTCTTCTCAGCAGCACCCACAGGACTTCTAGTGTGTTAGTGGCATCACACAGAGCTCCTCTATTTTCTTTGCAGAAGCACCCACAGGACTTCTAGTGTGTTAGTGGCATCACACAGAGCTCCTCTATTTTCTTTGCAGAAGCACCCATAGGACTTCTAGTGTGTTAGTGGCATCACACAGAGCTCCTATATATTCTTCTCAGCAGCACCCACAGGACTTCTAGTGTGTTAGTGGCATCACACAGAGCTCCTATATTTTCTTTGCAGAAGCACCTATAGGACTTCTAGTGTGTTAGTGGCATCACACAGAGCTCCTCTATTTTCTTTGCAGAAGCACCCACAGGACTTCTAGTGTGTTAGTGGCATCACACAGAGCTCCTCTATTTTCTTTGCAGAAGCACCCATAGGACTTCTAGTGTGTTAGTGGCATCACACAGAGCTCCTATATATTCTTCTCAGCAGCACCCACAGGACTTCTAGTGTGTTAGTGGCATCACACAGAGCTCCTATATTTTCTTTGCAGAAGCACCTATAGGACTTCTAGTGTGTTAGTGGCATCACACAGAGCTCCTCTATTTTCTTTGCAGAAGCACCTATAGGACTTCTAGTGTGTTAGTGGCATCACACAGAGCTCCTATATTTTCTTCTCAGCAGCACCCACAGGACTTCTAGTGTGTTAGTGGCATCACACAGAGCTCCTATATTTTCTTTGCAGAAGCACCCATAGGACTTCTAGTGTGTTAGTGGCATCACACAGAGCTCCTATATTTTCTTCTCGGCAGCACCCACAGGACTTCTAGTGTGTTAGTGGCATCACACAGAGCTCCTATATATTCTTCTCAGCAGCACCCACAGGACTTCTAGTGTGTTAGTGGCATCACACAGAGCTCCTATATTTTCTTTGCAGAAGCACCCATAGGACTTCTAGTGTGTTAGTGGCATCACACAGAGCTCCTATATTTTCTTCTCAGCAGCACCCACAGGACTTCTAGTGTGTTAGTGGCATCACACAGAGCTCCTATATTTTCTTTGCAGAAGCACCTATAGGACTTCTAGTGTGTTAGTGGCATCACACAGAGCTCCTATATTTCTTCTCAGCAGCACCCACAGGACTACCGACTACAATGGCTGGAAGACCGCCAAGGGGAGGCAGAGCGTGCAGAGCCAAGAACACAGGGCAGACAGTCTCTGTTTCTAGTGGACGTGGCCGTGGACGTGGACGTGGTCGTGCATCGTCATCAGCACGTGGCCATGGGACACGCGCGTCTTTGTTTTCGGCAGCTGGACATGTGGAGCCGCATCATGCTGAAGGCTTGGTAGAATGGATGACCAAGCCCTCCTCATCCTCCTCATCCTCTCTCACCCAGGCTCAGGGTACTGACAGAGCATCATCAGCCACCCCTTCCCTAGACCCACCATGTCCTCCTGAGGAGTCCCCCGAACTCTTTGAGCACAGTGTTGGGTACATGCTCCAGGAGGATGCCCAACGATTCGAAGGCTCGGATGACGATACCCAGCTTGAGGAATCTGGCAGTACAGTTCCACCAGCTGCAGCTTACTGCCAGGTTTGCTCTAGTGGTGAAGAGGGAGGGGATGATGAGGTCACTGACTCCACGTGGGTGCCTCAAGGGAGAGAGGATGAGGAGGAGGACGAGGAGGAGGAGGATGCGGCGTCACATGTCCAACGAGGCAGGATGCCCCCTGGAGGCCAGGTAGAGGCCAGCACAGCAACTGTACAACACCGCAGAGCTCCGCCTGTGCAGGGCGCTGCCTCTGCACGTTATCAGAAAAGTTCTTTGGTGTGGGCCTTTTTTGAGACGAGTGCAGCAGATCGCACCACTGCTATTTGCAATATTTGTCTCAAGCGTATCTCGCGTGGCCAAAACATCAGCCGCTTGGGCACGACAAGCATGACCAGACATATGGCGACCTGCCATGCAGCTCGTTGGCAGGCACACATAAAAGACCCACACCAAAGAACTAAGCGGACCTCTCCTTGCTCCTCCTCAGCTGGGATCTCCATCCCCACTACACCTTCAGTCCTCTCTGAAAGCTGCTCTGAGAGGACTGAAGGTGTAGAATTCGGTGTGTCACAACCAAGTACTTGCAGTACACCGACGTCCGAATGCAGCAGGCAAATTTCCCTGCCCCAGCTGCTGGACCGTAGAAAGAAGTACACTCCCAGCCATCCACATGCCCAGCGGTTGAATGCTAGCCTTGCTAAATTGCTAGCACTTCAACTGCTGCCTTTTCAGTTGGTAGACTCGGCCCCCTTCCGTGAGTTTGTTCAATGTGCGGTTCCTCAGTGGCAGGTTCCCAAACGCCACTTTTTCTCGCGGAAGGCGATTCCGTCTCTCTACCGGCATGTGGAGGGCAATGTCCATGCCTCGCTGGACAGGGCGGTCAGCGGTAAGGTGCATATTACCGCTGACTCATGGTCCAGCAGGCATGGACAGGGACGGTACCTTTCTTTCACGGCCCATTGGGTCACTCTATTGGCAGCTGGGAGGGATGCAGGACAAGGTGCAGTAGTGTTGGAGGTTGTTCCGCCACCACGCCTCCAAAACGCGACTACTGCTACTGGTTGTGACACACCTCTCTCCTCCACCCCCTCCTCTTCTTCTTCCTCCAGTGCTCTGTCCTTGGAACCAGCGGTGCTCCGTAGGCGTACAAGGGGCTACGCAAGTACGCAGGCAAAAAGATGCCATGCCGTGCTTGCGCTGGTGTGTTTGGGGGACAGGAGCCACACTGGGCCAGAGGTTCTGGCAGCTCTGCAGGGGCAGGCCGAGAGGTGGTTGACGCCACGTCAGCTTAAGCCAGGAATGGTCGTTTCTGACAATGGCACCAACCTCCTCTCCGCCCTGCGACAGGGGCAGCTCACCCATGTGCCCTGCATGGCTCACGTCCTCAACCTGGTGGTGCAGCGGTTCTTGGGCAGGTTCCCAGGCTTACAGGATGTCCTGAGGCAGGCCAGGAAAGTCTGTGTGCATTTCCGCCGATCTTATAATGCCAGTGCTCGGCTGACTGAGCTGCAAAAGGAGCTGAACCTGCCCAAGAACCGCCTAATATCTGACATGCCCACCAGGTGGAACTCAACGTTGGCCATGCTGCAGCGACTGCACACGCAGCAGAGGGCCATCAATGAGTACCTTTGCGACTACGGCACCAGGACAGGGTCAGGGGAGCTTGGGTTTTTTTCCCCACGTCAGTGGAGCATGATCAGGGATGCATGCACTGTCCTCTCACCATTTGAGGAGGCCACGAGGATGGTGAGCAGTGACAGTGCATGCATCAGTGACACTGTCCCTCTTGTCCACCTGTTGGAGCATACGCTGCGTGGGATAATGGACAGGGCACTTGAGGCAGAACAGAGGCAGGAAGAGGAGGACTTCCTTGCCTCTCAAGGCCCCCTTTATCCGGACAGTGTTCCTTCTGTCCCACCCATCACACAGGAAGAGGATGAGGAGGAGGAGGAGGAGGAGGAGGATTGTGTGAGCATGGAGGTGGAGCCTGGCACTCAGCATCAGCAGCAGCAGTCTTTTAGGGATGATGTACAGTCCCAACAAGCCAGTGGACTTGTACGTGGCTGGGAGGAGGTGGCTGGCGATCATGTCATCCTCAGTGACCCAGAAGACTCCGGACCGAATGCCTCAGCTAACCTACGCTGCATGGCCTCCCTGATCCTGCAAAGCCTGCGGAAGGATCCTCGTGTTCTTCGGATCAAGGAGAGGGACCATTACTGGCTGGCCACTCTCCTTGATCCGCGGTACAAGGGTAAGGTTGCGGACCTTATCTTGCCGTCGCAGAGGGAGCAGAGGATGAGACATCTCAGGGAGGCCTTGCAGAAAGGTCTGTGCAACGCGTTCCCAGAAACTGGGAGGCTACAAACTCCTGGTCCTGGGCGACGAGTTGCTGAGGCTTCGGTCAGTGGCAGAAGGAGCGGTGGGGAAGGTGGACGTCTGACCGATGCGTTCAGACAATTTTTTAGTCCGCAGCCCCAAGGTATGATCGGTTCCAGCAACCATCGCCAGCGTCTGATATACATGGTGCAGGAATACCTTGGGGCAAGGTCAGACTTGGACACCTTTCCCACCGAAAATCCTCTGGCTTACTGGGTCCTGAGGATGGATCACTGGCCAGAGCTTGCACAGTATGCAATTGAGCTACTGGCCTGTCCTGCCTCCAGCGTTCTTTCCGAACGCACATTCAGTGCTGCTGGAGGATTTGTGACTGATCATAGGGTGCGCCTGTCCACCGCCTCGGTTGATCGACTGACATTCATCAAAATGAATCAGTCTTGGATCACCACCAGCTACCAGGCACCTGAGGCGGATATAACCGAATAATTTTTAATGTCACATCCCTTCAAGACTGCCTATGCTGATGCTGAGTGACTGTCCTCTTATGTTCACTGACTATCCTCTTCCTCCTCCTCAATGATCCATGCCACAGCACCAGTGCCTAAGGCACAATTTTTCAGCCCCTGTTTAACAGGGGCGTGTACTTACAATTTTTTAAAAAAATGCTTCGCAACACGTGTGACTGCTGTGCTCCAAGTACAGTCTCTGTGAGGGCCGTGTTGCAGTGTTGTGGCACCAGCACCAGTGCCTAAGGCACAATTTTTCAGCCCCTGTTTAACAGGGGCGTGTACTTACAATTTTTTAAAAAAATGCTTCGCAACACGTGTGACTGCTGTGCTCCAAGTACAGTCTCTGTGAGGGCCGTGTTGCAGTGTTGTGGCACCAGCACCAGTGCCTAAGGCACAATTTTTCAGCCCCTGTTTAACAGGGGCGTGTACTTACAATTTTTTAAAAAAATGCTTCGCAACACGTGTGACTGCTGTGCTCCAAGTACAGTCTCTGTGAGGGCCGTGTTGCAGTGTTGTGGCACCAGCACCAGTGCCTAAGGCACAATTTTTCAGCCCCTGTTTAACAGGGGCGTGTACTTACAATTTTTTAAAAAAATGCTTCGCAACACGTGTGACTGCTGTGCTCCAAGTACAGTCTCTGTGAGGGCCGTGTTGCAGTGTTGTGGCACCAGCACCAGTGCCTAAGGCACAATTTTTCAGCCCCTGTTTAACAGGGGCGTGTACTTACAATTTTTTAAAAAAATGCTTCGCAACACGTGTGACTGCTGTGCTCCAAGTACAGTCTCTGTGAGGGCCGTGTTGCAGTGTTGTGGCACCAGCACCAGTGCCTAAGGCACAATTTTTCAGCCCCTGTTTAACAGGGGCGTGTACTTACAATTTTTTAAAAAAATGCTTCGCAACACGTGTGACTGCTGTGCTCCAAGTACAGTCTCTGTGAGGGGTTGCAGTGTTGTGGCACCAGCACCAGTGCCTAAGGCACAATTTTTCAGCCCCTGTTTAACAGGGGCGGGTAATTACAAATCTTGATCTAATAGTTCACAGCAGGGCCCATTCCTGCGCCCACCAAGAGTAACTATGAGGGCCTACAGTCTTGTGGCAACACCGTCCACCACCACCGCCAAAGGCCCAATTTTTCTGCCCTGTTCATCAGGTGCTTGCAATTACAAATCTTGATCTAATAACTCACAGCAGGGCCCATTCCTGCGCCCACCAAGAGTAACTGTGAGAGCTTACAGTCTTGTGGCAAAACCGTCCACCACCACCACCACCACCACCACCCCCAATTTTTCTGCCCTGTTCAACAGGTGCATGCAATTACAAATCTTGATCTATTAACTCACAGCAGGGCCCATTCCTGTGCCCACCAGTCTTGTGGCTACACCAACATCTAATAGGGCAAATTTCTGCAGAGTATATACGCCAGGCCCCTACTTTCAAACATCCAACTTACAAACGACTCCTACTTGCAAATGGAAAGAGAAAACAGGAAGTGAGAGGAAATCTACCCCTAGGAAGGGAAATTCTATCCTGTTAGATTTAATTTGGGAAAAAGGTATCTCCTCTCTACTGATACTTTATCACCAATCCTTGTTTCAATTAAAACCCCACTTTTCCAAAAACATTTATCATTGGGACGGAAAGTGAGGTGACATGTTCTGAACAGATGTGCAAAGACAGCAAATGTTACAGGGGTGATAACCCCTCCCTATGTTCTCCAAAAAGCTTAAAAATAGATTTTTTTGGGATGGAGCTACACTTCATAATGTACCTGTTCAGATTCTACTTAAGATCAAACCTAAAGCCGCAAGTGGTTTTAAATGGCTTCTTTTTTTCCTTTACAAATGTCATTTTGTGCAAGGACAGTTCTAAACACGGGAAACACATGCCACTTCACAGGCATACTTTGGACACCCCCCAGGTACCATATTTAAAGGAAAATGTCACTTTTTTTTTTTTCACTTTATGCATCATTAAAATGACTGCTCCCGAAAAAACGTTAGTTTTTAAAAGTTCTTTTTGCATTGATATATGTCCCCTGGGGCAGGACCCGGGTCCCCAAACCTGTTTTATGACATTAACATGCATATTGGCCGTTGTAATTAGCACTTTTGATTTCGAACGTTCGCGTCCATTATAACGTATAGGGTTCGAAAATTCGCGCGAACTTTCGGTCCGTTCGAAGGTTCTGGTTCGAACCGAACCCGGGGGTGTTCGGCTCATCCCTATTCATCACAATCCCCCATGTGGTTTGCTAACACATTCTACAAATTACATTTTTATTTAACCTGTTGCCGACCGCCCACCGTCAATTGACGGTGGAGCGGTGCGGCTCTTGTGGCGGGCCGCTGTCATATGACGGCGCTAACTTTGCGGCCACTAGGGGGCGCGCGCGCCGCACGCAACCCCGCCGCGTCACTGGGGACCCGATGCACGTGCCCGGCGGCCGCGATGTCCGCCGGGCACCCGCGATTGCCCAGTAACTGAGCAGGACGTGGATCTGTGTGTGTAAACACACAGATCCACGTCCTGTCAGAGGAGAGTAGACCGATGGTGTGTCTCTTGTACATAGGGACACCGATCGGTCCCCTCCCCCAGTCAGTCCCCTCCCCCCACAGTTAGAATCACTCACATAGGGAACATATTAACCCCTGCAGCGCCCCCTAGTGTTAACCCCTTCCCTGCCAGTCACATTTATACAGTAATCAATGCATTTTTATAGCACGGATCGCTATATAAATGTGAATGGTCCCAAAAACGTGTCAAAAGTGTCCGATATGTCCGCCGCAATATCGCAGTCACGATAAAAATCGCAGATTGCCGCCATTACTAGTAAAAAAAAATTAATAATAAAACTCCTTTAAATCTATCCCCTATTTTTTTAGACGCTATAACTTTTGCGCAAACCAATCAATTTACGCTTATTGCGATTTTTTTTTTTTACCAAAAATATATAGAAGAATACGTATCGGCCTAAACTGAGGAAAAACTTTGTTAAAAAAAAAAAATTTTAAATTGGATATTTTCCTATAATAAAAAGTAAAAAATATTGCATTTTTTCAAACTTATCCCTCTTCTTTTGTTTATAGTGCAAGAAATAAAAACCGCAGAGGTGATCAAATACCACCAAAATAAAGCTCTATCTGTGGGGAAAAAATGATAAAAAAATTATTTGGGTACATCGTTGCATGACCACGCAATTGTCATTCAAAATGCAGCAGCGCAGCGAAAAATGGCTTGGTCAGGAAGGAGATGTTTGTGCCTGGTAGGCAAGTGGTTAAAGCGGTGTTTCAGCTAAAAAAAAAATACAATTTTAAAGTCAGCAGCTAAAAAAAAGTAGCTGCTGACTTTTAATAAGTACACTTACCCTCCCAGGGCGCCCGCGATGCCGGTCGTGGAGGCCGAGATGTCCCTCGGCACTCCGGTCCCAGCGCCGCCATCCTCAGTAAGGGAACCGGGCAGTGATCGCTGCCCGTTTCCTACTGCGCATGCGCGAGTCATCGCGCGGCCTACTGCGCATGTGCGAGTCATCACGCGGCGCTTTGTGAATGGGGAACGCAATGTGTTGTGGGACACACAGTTCCTATAAAACACTGCGCCCCATTCACTAGAAGACGACGCTAGGAGCAGAAGATAGAACAGCTCCGCGGAACAGGAAGAGGCAGATAAGGACGATCTGCCTAGCAACAGCCATTTCTGGTAAGTTTTTAAATTTTTATTAACATTTTTCTCAAGTTTTTTTTTCAGGGTGGCCCTCCACGTTAAACATTTAATGATTATCATAAGCACCTATTGTGGTTGGACACAAAACATAATATAGAGATAAGCACATATTTATTTCTATTAATATTTAGGCAGGTTAAGGCAGTGCAGAGCATATTTTGGACTAGACATGTGCAATTCGTTGCGTTTTTTTTAGTTTTTCTTTTCTTTTTCGTTATTTTCGTTCATTCGTTATCGTACGAATGAACGAACGATTTGCTAATTTTTTTTACGAATAACGAATCGTTCGAATCGAACGAATACGAAAACAACGAAAATCCGAAATAACCAAATTGGAAACAACGAAACTACGAAAGAAGAAAATCCAAAAAACACAAACAGGAACAACGAAAATCAAAATGAACGAAAAAATTTGTACATTCGTAACTTTTTTTTTTTGTTGAATTGGTAATTTTCCGTGTCCCTTACAATGGCGCTGCTTAACGTGCCTCGAATGGATTGAACGAAAAAATTCGTACATTCGTAATTTTTTTTTTTCGATTCAGAATTTTCCGTGTCTCTTACAATGGCGCTGCTTAACGTGCTTCGAATGGATTGAACGAAAAAATTCGCACATTCGTAACTTTTTTTTTCGATTCGTAATTCTCTGTGTCTCTTAAAATGTAATAATAGCATACACATTACATAAAATTATGAATTATGCTCTGATTACGAATCTACGAAAACAATGTTACGAAAGTACGAATAAATCAATCTAACGAAAGTACGAATGTAACTAAATCTACGAAAATACGAATGCGTCCGAATATATATATATATATATATATATATATATATATATAATATATACACTATATTGCCAAAAGTATTGGGACACCTGCCTTTACATGCACATGAATTTTAATGGCACCACCATAGAACACCTTTGGGACATTATGTTTTCGGTCCATCTGATGCCGCCAGGTTGCACCTCAGTCTGTTCAGGAGCTCAGTGAAGCCCTGGTCCAGATCTTGGAGGAAATACTCCAGGACAACATCCGTCATCTCCTTAGGAGCATGCCCTGATGTTGTCAGGCATGCATACAAGCACGTGGGGGCCATACAAACAGAGTACCATTTTGAGTTGCTGCAATGAAATTTCAACAAAATGGACCAGCCTGCTGCATCATTTTTTTACTTTGATTTTGGGGGTGTCCTCGAATTCAGCCCTCTGTAGGTTGATAATTTTAATTTCCATCAAACGATGTGGAATCCTTTAATTTCTTTATTTTTTTATTAAAAATAAATTTTATTGAGACAACAAAAAATAAACACACAACCACTAATGCATATGTCAGCATATACAATCCTTCTCACCCCCACTACTAAATTATACATAGAAAAGCAACAGACAGTAATAAAATAAGGATTCATTAGTCTCACGGGCAATATTTCCCAATATCTGTGCAATCTAGGCAATTCTTCAGCGGAAAAAACAAATGAAAAAAAAGAAAAAGCAAAACTTTTCTATACTACTTAAATAACAAAAACAGTTTCTGATGTATTTGTTCTTCAGAATGCATGCATAACCAAATTCAGACACGGTTCCTCATCCCTATCACTCCTCTACCCTAATACCAATACACTAATTTAACTGTTTTGGAGTTTTGCGGGTTGTGTGTTTTTTACTGTGCGTTTTTCAGCATTTGCCCCTCATTTTTTCACATGGCAAAATGTGTGTTTGCTTCTGTGTTTGGTGTGCTGTTAACAATTATTGGTACCGAAAGCGCAACTAGTAATTTTAGGTGCATAAACATGGCCATACACTATGCAATCTGATTCTGTATTTAGTGAGAAGGGTGATCACTGATTGATAGCATTTCATTTAAAAAATGTGCAGCTGTGAGTGGGTGGGTGGATGATGCAGGGTGTGTGCTAATGAGGTCAGCTGGTCAACTCCTTCCTGTGTCATGACCTAAAGTTTGATCAGGAAGAAGACATTACTAATGGAAACATCTGAAAATGTGGATTAGGACAAAAAAATTAAGTGACTTTAGATTTCATGGAAAGCTTTGATATTTTTGCAAAAAAAGTACATGAATGCTATATTGGTGCATAGGGGAGCTGCAATTTAGAAAAAAAAGTGTACAAAAGGTGAACTTACCCTTTAAATAGGAAAGGGTGAGGGTTGCCCCTGGTTTTGGAGGGTGCGCTGGAACCCTGTGAGCTCGCCCCACAGTGAACAGTGAGAAAAAGCTATCTTTACTGAATGCAGTTAGTAACCAGTTTTTAATAAATGTTACAGGGTTTATCCCTTCTGCCCATTCAGGTATGCCAATGGCGCGGATATTATTACGTCTTAGCCTGTTTTCTAAGTCATCCAGGAGGGCAGAATGTTGAGTTGTAAGGTGTATATTGTAGCCGAGATCTCACTGCAAAGGTATAATGTCAACTTCCACAGAGCTAACCCTCCCCTCCCCTCCAAAGCTGATGTTCTTGCCCTTAATGTATGCGGGTCCTGTCTGATAAATGTGATTTCTGTTTTTACCCCTTTGAGCTCATCAGCAAGTGCAGCAATAGATGCATTGCCGCATTGCCAGCCATCACTGCTGAGAGGATATCTCTAAGGGTGGGCTCAGAATTGTCCATCATTCCTGTAAGCCCCAATGGCAGTGTATAGGCATTTACAGGGGTACTTACTGTGTCCCACTCCTGCCCGGATCCATTGCCATCCTCCAGGGTAACCATGTCATCTGCCTCCAAGACTTCTCCAAAGGAGTCCTCAGGTGTTACAGGATAAGGGATGTTAGCTTTTGGAAGGTTTTTGGCAAAAAGTTTTTGTTCTGCAGCCTTATATTGATCCTTCAGTGTCTGTTGTTGGAGACAGGCGCCATCTTGCTCCACGAGGTCCTTGGCGTGACCCTCCTTGAATCGCTTAGAAGTACTCGATATCCATGCGAGACCCCTAGATGGGTTACCCAAAGCTCTGGGAAGCCTCCGGTAATGGTGTGGCAATTAAAGGCTCAGGTGGGACGATGCCCTCAGGAAAATGTAGCGGATAGTCGGCGGAGGATATGCAGGACACGTCTGGTTACATCTGCTTCTCAGACATGCCCCCTTAATCTGGTTACATCTTCTGCTCAGGCTCACTCCCCATACTTTCATTTCTAACACAATACCCAGTCCATATCAGTATAGATATCCAGCATGATATTTTTCCCCAGCTATGTTGTACAGTTCATCAATACATGCACATTTTTCTATGTTTTATCTCTTTAAACATATTTTAAAAACTACTAGGCAACATAGACACTTATTGATCAGTAGTCATGATATAAGAACTGTTAAAATGAAAGTTCACCTTTGTACACTTTTCTTTCTAAATTTTGGCTCCCCATGCACCAATATAGCATTTATGTACTTTTTTTTGCAAAAATATCAAAGCTTTCCATTAAATCTACAGTCACTTACTTTTCTTGTGTTAAACCATGTATCCAGACGTTTCCATTAGTAATGTCTTCCTCCTGATCAGACTAGATGTTATGACACAGGAAGGAGTTGACCAGCTGACCTCTTTAGCACACACTCTGCATCATCGACCCACCCACTCCCAGGTGCCCGTTTTTTAAATGAAATGCAATCAATCAGTGATCAGCCTTCTCACTAAATAGACAATATACAATCAGATTGCATAGTGTATGGCCATGTTTATACAAGTACATAGAAGGGAGTGGACAGAAACACTCAGCTGTCAAGCCCCGTTCACAACTCTGCATAGCGGGAACTCGCATTCCCACATGCGTCTTTTTTCGGGGGGAGGCATTTGAGTATTTTCACTCATCAAACATAGGGCAGCCCACCCACCTGAATGGGCTGCCCTATACGCAGAAATCGCCCGATAGAATCTTCAGAACATTTTTTTAGAGCAGAGCTTGGTGCATTTTTTACTACGATTTTTGGTGCAGTGCATTTCTGAAATGCAAGGAAATGCACAGATGTGAATGGAGCCTCATTGTTCTTGTGTTATCGCACCAATTTCACTTTCAGGCCCCATTCACATCTAGAATAGTAGGAGCGCATGTTTTGTGGTTGATTTTAATGGGATGCACTACATGTGGTTAATGCAACATTTTGGCATTTTGTGGGTTGTGTGTTTTTACTGTGCGGAGTGTTTGCTTCTGTGTTTGTTGTGTCATTAACAATTAATGGCACTGAAAGCTCAACTAGTAATTTTAGGTGTACAAACTCGCTAAAACGGGCTTGACAGCTGAGTGTTTCTGTCCACTCCCTCCTAACTACTTATATAAAGATGGCCATACACTATGCAATCTGATTGTGTACTTAGTGAGAAGGGTGATCACTGATTGATTGCATTTCATTTAAAAAACATGCAGCTGGGAGTGGGAGGGTGGATGATGCAGGGTGTGTGCTAATGAGGTCAGGTGGTCAACTCCTTCCTGTGTCATGACCTGTAGTCTGATCAGGAAGAAGACATTACTAATGGAAATGTCTGGATACATGGATTAACACAAGAAAAGTAAGTGACTGTAGATTTAATGGAAAGCGTTGATATTTTTTCCAAAAAATTACATGAATGCTATATTGTTGCATAATGGAGCTGGAATTTAGAAGAAAAACAAAAGTGAACTTACCCTGTAAGGCTTACCAAGCTCCTTGAGATAACACAAGAAGTGCATGGAGGACATGAAATGGATCTAGATTTCTGACAAGTTATTTTTATTTTTTTTTAAATGGATCTGAATTTCTGACAAATACATTTTTATAAAAAAAAAAAAAATATTTCACAAATATACAAAAAGCTTTCAATGGTATAGTTAACAGATCAAAAGGGAGCAAATAAGAGACGTTTGTTAGGAATTACATTCTCTTTAGGTCAATTCTTTATGTACCTGCCTAGTCTATACATTAAAATCATTATGGCACATAATTGTAAATAGGGATGAGCCGAACACCCCCGGGTTCGGTTTGCACCAGAACCTTCGAACGGACCGAAAGTTCGCACAAATTTTCGAACCCTATACGTTATAATGGACGCGAACGTTCGAAATCAAAAGTGCTAATTACAACGGCCAATAAGCATGTTAATGTCATAAAACAGGTTTGGGGACCCGGGTCCTGCCCCAGGGGACATATATCAATGCAAAAAGAACTTTTAAAAACTAACGTTTTTTCGGGAGCAGTCATTTTAATGATGCATAAAGTGAAAAAAAAAAAAGTGAAATTTTCCTTTAAATATGGTACCTGGGGGGTGTCTAAAGTATGCCTGTGAAGTGGCATGTGTTTCCCGTGTTTAGAACTGTCCTTGCACAAAATGACATTTGTAAAGGAAAAAAAAGAAGCCATTTAAAACCACTTGCGGCTTTAGGTTTGTTCTTAAGTAGAATCTGAACAGGTACATTATGAAGTGTAGCTCCATGCCAAGAAAATCTATTTTTAAGCTTTTTGGAGAACATAGGGAGGGGTTATCACCCCTGTAACATTTGCTGTCTTTGCACATCTGTTCAGAACATGTCACCTCACTTTCCGTCCCAATGACAAATGTTTTTGGAAAAGTGGGGTTTTAATTGAAACAAGGATTGGTGATAAAGTATCAGTAGAGAGGAGATACCTTTTTCCCAAATTAAATCTAACAGGATAGAATTTCCCTTCCTAGGGGTAGATTTCCTCTCACTTCCTGTTTTCTCTTTCCATTTGCAAGTAGGAGTCGTTTTGTAAGTTGGATGTTTGAAAGTAGGGGCCTGGCGTATATACTCTGCAGAAATTTGCCCTATTAGATGTTGGTGTAGCCACAAGACTGGTGGGCACAGGAATGGGCCCTGCTGTGAGTTAATAGATCAAGATTTGTAATTGCATGCACCTGTTGAACAGGGCAGAAAAATTGGGGGTGGTGGTGGTGGTGGTGGACGGTGTTGCCACAAGACTGTAAGCTCTCACAGTTACTCTTGGTGGGCGCAGGAATGGGCCCTGCTGTGAGTTATTAGATCAAGATTTGTAATTGCAAGCACCTGATGAACAGGGCAGAAAAATTGGGCCTTTGGCGGTGGTGGTGGACGGTGTTGCCACAAGACTGTAAGCTCTCACAGTTACTCTTGGTGGGCGCAGGAATGGGCCCTGCTGTGAGTTATTAGATCAAGATTTGTAATTGCAAGCCCCTGATGAACAGGGCAGAAAAATTGTGCCTTTGGCGGTGGTGGTGGACGGTGTTGCCACAAGACTGTAGGCCCTCATAGTTACTGTTGGTGGGCGCAGGAATGGGCCCTGCTGTGAACTATTAGATCAAGAATTGTAATTACACGCCCCTGTTAAACACTGGTGCTGGTGCCACAACACTGCAACCCCTCACAGATACTGTACTTGGAGCACAGCAGTCACACGTGTTGCGAAGCATTTTTTTAAAAAAATTGTAAGTACACGCCCCTGTTAAACAGGGGCTGAAAAATTGTGCCTTAGGCACTGGTGCCACAACACTGCAACCCCTCACAGATACTGTACTTGGAGCACAGCAGTCACACGTGTTGCGAAGCATTTTTTTAAAAAATTGTAAGTACACGCCCCTGTTAAACAGGGGCTGAAAAATTGTGCCTTAGGCACTGGTGCTGGTGCCACAACACTGCAACCCCTCACAGATACTGTACTTGGAGCACAGCAGTCACACGTGTTGCGAAGCATTTTTTTAAAAAATTGTAAGTACACGCCCCTGTTAAACAGGGGCTGAAAAATTGTGCCTTAGGCACTGGTGCTGGTGCCACAACACTGCAACCCCTCACAGATACTGTACTTGGAGCACAGCAGTCACACGTGTTGCGAAGCATTTTTTAAAAAAAATTGTAAGTACACGCCCCTGTTAAACAGGGGCTGAAAAATTGTGCCTTAGGCACTGGTGCCACAACACTGCAACCCCTCACAGATACTGTACTTGGAGCACAGCAGTCACACGTGTTGCGAAGCTTTTGTTTATAAAAATTGTATGTACATGCCCCTGTTAAACAGGGGCTGAAAAATTGTGCCTTAGGCACTGGTGCTGGTGCCACAACACTGCAACCCCTCACAGATACTGTACTTGGAGCACAGCAGTCACACGTGTTGCAAAGCATTTTTTTATAAAAATTGTATGTACACGCCCCTGTTAAACAGGGGCTGAAAAATTGTGCCTTAGGCACTGGTGTGGTGGCATGGATCATTGAGGAGGAGGAAGAGGATAGTCAGTGAACATAAGAGGACAGTCACTCAGCATCAGCATAGGCAGTCTTGAAGGGATGTGACATTATAAATTATTCCGTTATATCCGCTTCAGGTGCCTGGTAGCTGGTGGTGATCCAAGACTGATTCATTTTGATGAAGGTCAGTCGATCAACCGAGGCGGTGGACAGGCGCACCCTATGATCGGTGACAAATCCTCCAGCAGCACTGAATGTGCGTTCGGAAAGAACGCTGGAGGCAGGACAGGCCAGTAGCTCAATTGCATACTGTGCAAGCTCTGGCCAGTGATCCATCCTCAGGACCCAGTAAGCCAGAGGATTTTCGGTGGGAAAGGTGTCCAAGTCTGACCTTGCCCCAAGGTATTCCTGCACCATGTATATCAGACGCTGGCGATGGTTGCTGGAACCGATCATACCTTGGGGCTGCGGACTAAAAAATTGTCTGAACGCATCGGTCAGACGTCCACCTTCCCCACCGCTCCTTCTGCTACTGACCGAAGCCTCAGCAACTCGTCGCCCAGGACCAGGAGTTTGTAACCTCCCAGTTTCTGGGAACGCGTTGCACAGACCTTTCTGCAAGGCCTCCCTGAGATGTCTCATCCTCTGCTCCCTCTGCGACGGCAAGATAAGGTCCGCAACCTTACCCTTGTACCGTGGATCAAGGAGAGTGGCCAGCCAGTAATGGTCCCTCTCCTTGATCCGAAGAACACGAGGATCCTTCCGCAGGCTTTGCAGGATCAGGGAGGCCATGCAGCGTAGGTTAGCTGAGGCATTCGGTCCGGAGTCTTCTGGGTCACTGAGGATGACATGATCGCCAGCCACCTCCTCCCAGCCACGTACAAGTCCACTGGTTTGTTGGGACTGTACATCATCCCTAAAAGACTGCTGCTGCTGATGCTGATGCTGAGTGCCAGGCTCCACCTCCATGCTCACACAATCCTCCTCCTCCTCCTCCTCCTCCTCCTCCTCCTCTCTTCCTGTGTGATGGGTGGGACAGAAGGAACACTGTCCGGATAAAGGGGGCCTTGAGAGGCAAGGAAGTCCTCCTCTTCCTGCCTCTGTTCTGCCTCAAGTGCCCTGTCCATTATCCCACGCAGCGTATGCTCCAACAGGTGGACAAGAGGGACAGTGTCACTGATGCATGCACTGTCACTGCTCACCATCCTCGTGGCCTCCTCAAATGGTGAGAGGACAGTGCATGCATCCCTGATCATGCTCCACTGACGTGGGGAAAAAAAAAACAAGCTCCCCTGACCCTGTCCTGGTGCCGTAGTCGCAAAGGTACTCATTGATGGCCCTCTGCTGCGTGTGCAGTCGCTGCAGCATGGCCAGCGTTGAGTTCCACCTGGTGGGCATGTCACATATTAGGCGGTTCTTGGGCAGGTTCAGCTCCTTTTGCAGCTCAGTGAGCCGAGCACTGGCATTATAAGATCGGCGGAAATGCACACAGACTTTCCTGGCCTGCCTCAGGACATCCTGTAAGCCTGGGAACCTGCCCAAGAACCGCTGCACCACCAGGTTGAGGACGTGAGCCATGCAGGGCACATGGGTGAGCTGCCCCTGTCGCAGGGCGGAGAGGAGGTTGGTGCCATTGTCAGAAACGACCATTCCTGGCTTAAGCTGACGTGGCGTCAACCACCTCTCGGCCTGCCCCTGCAGAGCTGCCAGAACCTCTGGCCCAGTGTGGCTCCTGTCCCCCAAACACACCAGCGCAAGCACGGCATGGCATCTTTTTGCCTGCGTACTTGCGTAGCCCCTTGTACGCCTACGGAGCACCGCTGGTTCCAAGGACAGAGCACTGGAGGAAGAAGAAGAGGAGGGGGTGGAGGAGAGAGGTGTGTCACAACCAGTAGCAGTAGTAGCGTTTTGGAGGCGTGGTGGCGGAACAACCTCCAACACTACTGCACCTTGTCCTGCATCCCTCCCAGCTGCCAATAGAGTGACCCAATGGGCCGTGAAAGAAAGGTACCGTCCCTGTCCATGCCTGCTGGACCATGAGTCAGCGGTAATATGCACCTTACCGCTGACCGCCCTGTCCAGCGAGGCATGGACATTGCCTTCCACATGCCGGTAGAGAGACGGAATCGCCTTCCGTGAGAAAAAGTGGCGTTTGGGACCTGCCACTGAGGAACCGCACATTGAACAAACTCACGGAAGGGGGCCGAGTCTACCAACTGAAAAGGCAGCAGTTGAAGTGCTAGCAATTTAGCCAAGCTAGCATTCAACCGCTGGGCATGTGGATGGCTGGGAGTGTACTTCTTTCTACGGTCCAGCAGCTGGGGCAGGGAAATTTGCCTGCTGCAATCGGACGTCGGTGTACTGCAAGTACTTGGTTGTGACACACCTAATTCTACACCTTCAGTCCTCTCAGAGCAGCTTTCAGAGAGGACTGAAGGTGTAGTGGGGATGGAGATCCCAGCTGATGAGGAGCAAGGAGAGGTCCGCTTAGTTCTTTGGTGTGGGTCTTTTATGTGTGCCTGCCAACGAGCTGCATGGCAGGTCGACATATGTCTGCTCATGCTTGTGGTGCCCAAGCGGCTGATGTTTTGGCAACGCGAGATACGCTTGAGACAAATATTGCAAATAGCAGTGGTGCGATCTGATGCACTCGTCTCAAAAAAGGCCCACACCAATGAACTTTTCTGATAACGTGCAGAGGCAGCGCCCTGCACAGGCGGAGCTCTGCGGTGTTGTACAGTTGCTGTGCTGGCCTCTACCTGGCCTCCAGGGGGCATCCTGCCTCGTTGGACATGTGACGCCGCATCCTCCTCCTCGTCCTCCTCCTCATCCTCTCTCCCTTCAAGCACCCACGTGGAGTCAGTGACCTCATCATTCCCTCCCTCTTCACCACTAGAGCAAACCTGGCAGTAAGCTGCAGCTGGTGGAACAGTACTGCCAGATTCCTCAAGCTGGGTATCATCATCCGAGCCTTCGAATCGTTGGGCATCCTCCTGGAGCATGTACCCAACACTGTGCTCAAAGAGTTCGGGGGACTCCTCAGGAGGACATGGTGGGTCTAGGGAAGGGGTGGCTGATGATGCCATTGAGTACGCGTTGGCAGCTGCTCTGCCAGTACCCTGAGCCTGGGTGAGAGAGGATGAGGAGGATGAGGAGGGCTTGGTCATCCATTCTTCAGCATGATGCGGCTCCACATGTCCAGCTGCCGAAAACAAAGACGCGCGTGTCCCATGGCCACGTGCTGATGACGATGCACGACCACGTCCACGGCCACGGCCACGTCCACTAGAAACAGAGCCTACCTGCCCTGTGTTCTTGGCTCTGCACGCTCTGCCTCCCCTTGGCGGGCTTCCAGCCATTGTAGTCGGTAGTCCTGTGGGTGCTGCTGAGAAGAATATATAGGAGCTCTGTGTGATGCCACTAACACACTAGAAGTCCTATGGGTGCTTCTGCAAAGAAAATATAGGAGCTCTGTGTGATGCCACTAACACACTAGAAGTCCTGTGGGTGCTGCTGAGAAGAAAATATAGGAGCTCTGTGTGATGCCACTAACACACTAGAAGTCCTATGGGTGCTTCTGCAAAGAAAATAGAGGATCTCTGTGTGATGGGACTAACACACTTCAAGTCCTATAGGTGCTTCTGGGAACAAAATAAAGGATCTCTGTGTGATGGGACTAACACACTTCAAGTCCTATAGGTGCTTCTGGGAACAAAATATAGCTCTGTGTGATGGGACTAACACACTTCAAGTCCTATAGGTGCTTCTGGGAACAAAATAAAGGATCTCTGTGTGATGGGACTAACACACTTCAAGTCCTATAGGTGCTTCTGGGAACAAAATATAGGATCTCTGTGTGATGGGACTAACACACTCCAAGTCCTATAGGTGCTTCTGGGAACAAAATATAGCTCTGTGTGATGGGACTAACACACTTCAAGTCCTATAGGTGCTTCTGGGAACAAAATATAGGATCTCTGTGTGATGGGACTAACACACTACAAGTCCTATAGGTGCTTCTGGGAAGAAAATATAGCTCTGTGTGATGGGACTAACACACTTCAAGTCCTATAGGTGCTTCTGGGAACAAAATATAGATCTCTGTGTGATGGGACTAACACACTTCAAGTCCTATAGGTGCTTCTGGGAACAAAATATAGCTCTGTGTGATGGGACTAACACACTTCAAGTCCTATAGGTGCTTCTGGGAACAAAATGTAGCTCTGTGTGATGGGACTAACACACTTCAAGTCCTATAGGTGCTTCTGGGAAGAAAATATAGCTCTGTGTGATGGGACTAACACACTTCAAGTCCTATAGGTGCTTCTGGGAACAAAATATAGGATCTCTGTGTGATGGGACTAACACACTACAAGTCCTATAGGTGCTTCTGGGAAGAAAATATAGCTCTGTGTGATGGGACTAACACACTTCAAGTCCTATAGGTGCTTCTGGGAACAAAATATAGATCTCTGTGTGATGGGACTAACACACTTCAAGTCCTATAGGTGCTTCTGGGAAGAAAATATAGCTCTTTGTGATGGGACTAACACACTTCAAGTCCTATAGGTGCTTCTGGGAACAAAATATAGGATCTCTGTGTGATGGGACTAACACACTTCAAGTCCTATAGGTGCTTCTGGGAAGAAAATATAGCTCTGTGTGATGGGACTAACACACTTCAAGTCCTATAGGTGCTTCTGGGAAGAAAATATAGGATCTCTGTGTGATGGGACTAACACACTTCAAGTCCTATAGGTGCTTCTGGGAACAAAATATAGCTCTGTGTGATGGGACTAACACACTTCAAGTCCTATAGGTGCTTCTGGGAACAAAATATAGCTCTGTGTGATGGGACTAACACACTTCAAGTCCTATAGGTGCTTCTGGGAACAAAATATAGCTCTGTGTGATGGGACTAACACACTTCAAGTCCTATAGGTGCTTCTGGGAACAAAATATAGCTCTGTGTGATGGGACTAACACACTTCAAGTCCTATAGGTGCTTCTGGGAACAAAATATAGGATCTCTGTGTGATGGGACTAACACACTTCAAGTCCTATAGGTGCTTCTGGGAACAAAATATAGCTCTGTGTGATGGGACTAACACACTTCAAGTCCTATAGGTGCTTCTGGGAACAAAATATAGGCTCTGTGTGATGGGACTAACACACTTCAAGTCCTATAGGTGCTTCTGGGAACAAAATATAGGCTCTGTGTGATGGGACTAACACACTTCAAGTCCTATAGGTGCTTCTGGGAAGAAAATATAGCTCTGTGTGATGGGACTAACACACTTCAAGTCCTATAGGTGCTTCTGGGAACAAAATATAGGATCTCTGTGTGATGGGACTAACACACTTCAAGTCCTATAGGTGCTTCTGGGAACAAAATATAGCTCTGTGTGATGGGACTAACACACTTCAAGTCCTATAGGTGCTTCTGGGAACAAAATATAGGATCTCTGTGTGATGGGACTAACACACTTCAAGTCCTATAGGTGCTTCTGGGAACAAAATATAGCTCTGTGTGATGGGACTAACACACTTCAAGTCCTATAGGTGCTTCTGGGAACAAAATATAGCTCTGTGTGATGGGACTAACACACTTCAAGTCTATAGGTGCTTCTGGGAACAAAATATAGCTCTGTGTATGGGACTAACACACTTCAAGCCTATAGGTGCTTCTGGGAACAAAATATAGCTCTGTGTGATGGGACTAACACACTTCAAGTCCTATAGGTGCTTCTGGGAAGAAAATATAGCTCTGTGTGATGGGACTAACACACTTCAAGTCCTATAGGTGCTTCTGGGAACAAAATATAGGATCTCTGTGTGATGGGACTAACACACTACAAGTCCTATAGGTGCTTCTGGGAAGAAAATATAGCTCTGTGTGATGGGACTAACACACTTCAAGTCCTATAGGTGCTTCTGGGAACAAAATATATGATCTCTGTGTGATGGGACTAACACACTACAAGTCCTATAGGTGCTTCTGGGAAGAAAATATAGCTCTGTGTGATGGGACTAACACACTTCAAGTCCTATAGGTGCTTCTGGGAACAAAATATAGGATCTCTGTGTGATGGGACTAACACACTACAAGTCCTATAGGTGCTTCTGGGAAGAAAATATAGCTCTGTGTGATGGGACTAACACACTTCAAGTCCTATAGGTGCTTCTGGGAACAAAATATAGGAGCTCTGTTTGCTGCCAGTGCCTGCCTGCCACGAACACACTACAAGTCCTATAGGTGCTTCTGGGAACAAAATATAGGAGCTCTGTTTGCTGCCACTGCCTGCCTGCCACGAACACACTACAAGTCCTATAGGTGCTTCTGGGAACAAAATATAGGAGCTCTGTTTGCTGCCACTGCCTGCCAGTGCCTGCCTGCCACGAACACACTACAAGCCCCTCTTTCTAAATGAATCTTTCTAAATTAATCTATCTAACTAAATCTCTCTAACTAAATCTTTCTAACTGAATCTAGCAGAGTGACACAGAATGATCCTGCTCTCTCTAACGCCGGAACGCATGTGACCGGCGCCGACGGCGTGGCGGCCTTTTATAAGAGGGGGCGTGTACTAAAGCCCCTGAGCTGTAATTGGCTACAGGCATCCTGCCTGTAGCCAATTATGGCTCTTCGAGTTTCCGGCGCTGTGATTGGCCAAGCATGCGGGGTCACAGTGCATGTTTGGCCAATCATCAGCCAGCAATGCACTGCGCCGGCCGCGCCGGCCGCAATGCATTGCGGGGCCGCTCGCATCACACAAACGTGATGCGAGCTGCCAAAATAGTTCTGGGCTCGCCCAGCGAGCGAACACCCGGTGCTCGATGCGAACATGGGTTCGCATCGAGCACCGGGCCCATCCCTAATTGTAAACACAAGAAACACCTGTGTGCAATCTTAGACATGCCACCGATTAACAATGACCATACAAAACCTGGTAAGTGCAAGCAATGTTATTATTTAGAACAATAAGGACATTTAGGTGTGCAATAATGATAATTTCACCATTCAACTAAGTTAGGAAGAAGATCCTGATGGGCTTCTGTCATACATGACTAGTTTAAGAACAAGTGTCTCACATATTGTTGGTTAGATATTTGCAGATGGTTGCAAATAAAGGAACCAAATGCAGCAAACTGTACAGCCAAATAATTGCATTAAAAATTTCAAAATGCAAAAGGTACCTTCAATATTACAAGTCTATACAGCTTTACCACCAGTAATGTTGTGTACCTCATTCAATGCAAAAAAGCAACTAATGATCTTTTTTCAAAACAGGAAAGAAATGACAAAAGAAAATGGGAGTACTGCAAACATGTGGGACATCATTTCCCACCACCAGATCAGATGGAATACCTGAATGATTTAATAGGGAAGTTGAAAAATGCTCAAAAAAGGGAAACTTATGAATTTTGTAAAGCGCTACAAAAATCCTGTATTATAATAATAATGATAACTAAGATTCAAATAACTATTTGAAGCAAAAAAAAAATGAACTTAAAATGGACCTCAGTTTTCAAAATCACTATCTGTTACCCGTTTAATATCTCTCAGATATGATTTGGGTTAAAATAGTTCTTTGACCATGAGTGAAAGCTTTAAAACAATAACAACAATGTATTGGTATATTATAAGGAGGCCTAGACTAATACACAGCAATCTATCTAATTGTACAGGAAAAGGGTACAAATCATGCATTGCATGAAGGAATACAGAGTATATATAAAACATATAAAACATTAATATACAAACACTAGGACATAAAATACATAAGACAAACATATTTAGTTACAAGTACAAGGCAGATATTTCCCATAGTTACCATTTCCACCAAGGTTCCATTCTGGGGGCTGCTCTACCATAGAGTGTGCGCTTCCCTCAGATCTAGTCTGTGTATATCATTACAGTCTAATGCCTCATTGGTTGGCATGGTGTGGCTCTGATTGGTGGGCTTCCCTATTTCTGGTTAAGGATTGGCCACATCTCCAATCCCTATACTTTGCATAAATCAGTCCCCTTTAATGCAAATCTTTGGCACCGACTATTTTGAGTGGGAGACTTCAATTGTAGGTACATGACCTTCAGGAAAGTTAAGTATTGATGATGGGCTGACCACCCTCATTGCTTATCTAAACATGGGATCCTTTGAAGTGAATATGTGTAGAACAAAGACGTTTGGTTCCATTGTTTATATACACAAGCTTAGGCACCAAATTGTCTATCTAACAAAGACTTCTGTGAAGCTATGTTACACCCCCTACATAGATACAAGCTAAATATTAAATATATACCTTACCTCTGTGACTCTTCCTTTCTTCTCAATCTATAGAAAGCTCCTTTATTTATCTCACCAACTATCCCAGTTTAATTAACTTTGCTGTGTAGGTTTGTGTTTTTTTGCTCATTGATTGTGTTACTTAATATTTTGCTAGAACTTCATACAACAGTACTGTTTGGACCTTAGACAAAGGGGCTACACCCTGATAATTTGAATGTTAGTGCAAATAAACAAGTATCACAAAGAGTACTTAATTGTTTATATTTGCAGATGTAGGCCTGACTACTCTTATGCTAAGTTTAGATGCGTGGCAAGATTGACAGTAAAAACTGTATGTTTTTTTACTGTCCCTAAACCTGCAAATCTAAGCGAGATCTTTCTTTTTAGAATTTTTTGCAATGCTTTATTTAATTCCAAAGCAAAGAAAATATTTACTAACCTGTGTTAATAGTCCAGAAATCAATTAGATTATAAAGAGGGTTTTTTAAAAGCCCAAGAATGAATAATGTCATGTTTGTATATATACACTGCATATTCTCAGGTGAATTATCTGCTAATGAAGCATCAATTAAATGGAATGTTTCATTTTCACTACAGGGAATCATTATTTACATAACAAAACAATCATTAATAACCTAACTAAAGTAATAAATGTTAAAGAGTAGGGTTGAGCGAACCCGAACTGTAAAGTTCGGGTCCGTACCGGACTTTAGGGTGTTCGGGTCCCGGACCCGAACCCGAACAATTGACTGTATGTTCGGGTTCGGGTCCGGTGTTCGGGGATTTAATGTTGCTTTTTAAAATGTCTTTTAACCACCTGATTACTTTGCACTTAAACCCCCCTTGTGACCAGACCAATTTTCAGCTTTTGGCGCTGACGCACTTTGAATGACAATTGCGCGGTCATACAACACTGTACCCAAATGAAATTTTTACCATTTTCTCCCCACAAATAGAGCTTTCTTTTGGTGGTATTTAGCAGCTGGGGTTTTTATTTTTTGCTAAACAAATAAAAAAAGATGGAAAATTAAAAAAAAAAATAAAATCATGTTTAATAGTTTGTTATAAAATTTTGCAAACAGGTAATTTTTCTGCTTCATTGATATGCACTGATGAGGCGGCACTGGTGGGCACTGATAGGCTGCACTGGTGGGCACTGATAGGCTGCACTGGTGGGCACTGATAGGCTGCACTGGTGGGGACAGATAAGTCGGTACTGATGGGCACAGCAAAGATGGCACTGATGGGCACGGATGGGTGGCACGGATGGGTGGCATGGATGGGTGGCACGGATGGATGGCACTGATAGATGGCACTGATGGGCACTGATAGATGGCACTGATAGGTGGCACTGATAGATGGCACTGATGGGCACTGATAGGTGGCACTGGGCACTGATAGGTGGCACTGGGCACTGGTAGGGGACACTGATGAGCACTGGTAGGGGACACTGATGTGCAGCACTGGCACTGTGGGCACTGACATATGGCACTGTGGGCACTGACATATGGCACTGGGGGCACTGACAGATGGCACTGGGGGCACTGACAGATGGCACTGGGGGCACTGACAGATGGCAGTGGGGGCACTGACAGATGGCACTGAGGCGCTTTTATTAGAAGAGGAGGGCACCATGGACCCTGGGCACATTGCAGTGAGAGGGACTGATGTCCCTCTCACTGCCGCCGGTGAACGGCTTTTTTTTTTTTCTCCTCGCTGTCAGCGCGAGCAGGAAAAAAAGCCGATTACCGGCTCGGTTACCGTCACATGATCAGCTGTCATTGGCTGACAGCTGATCACGTGGTAAGGGGTCGGGATCGACCCCTTACTCGGATCTGTGATCCAGCGAGTCTCACAGACTCGCGGATCACAGAGCGCGCGGCGCGCGCCCTTCAGGGGGCGCGCAGGCAGCTCGTTGCCGGGACAACGTCAATAGACGTCGTCCCGGCACATCAGATCCGCGCTGTAGCCGTCATTTGGCTATAGCGCGGATCTCAGGCAGTTAAAAGCACTCGCGGCTATATGAATTTATATTCATATAGCCGCGAGAGCTTTTAATACAGAGAACAGTCATTGAAGTAATTTATTTTTAAAAAGTTAGTCATAAAAAGTGTTTGGGGACCTGGGTCCTGCCCCAGGGGACATGTATCAATGCAAAAAAAACTTTTAAAAACGGCCGTTTTTTCGGGAGCAGTGATTTTAATAATGACTAAATTGAAACAATAAAAGTGTAATATTCCTTTAAATTTCGTACCTGGGGGATGTCTATAGTATGCATGTAAAGGGGCGCATGTTTCCAGTGCTTAGAACTGTCTCTGCAAAAAGTGTCATTTTTGCTGAAAAGAAAGCTATTTAAAATCACTCGCGGCTATATGAATTGTCGGCTCCCGTAATACAGAGAGCAGTCATTCATTGAAAGTCATTCATAAAAAAAAGTCATTGATAAAAAAAAAATAAAAAAAAAAAAAAAAAAAGCGTAGGGGTCCCCCCAAATTCAATAACCAGGCCCTTCAGGTCTGGGATGGATATCAAGGGGGACCCCAGCCAAAAAAAAAATGGCGTAGGGTCCCCCTCAAAATCCATACCAGACCCTTGAGGTCTGGGATGGATTTTAAGGGGAAACCCAGCCAAAAAAATGGCGTGAGGTCCCCCTCAAAATCCATACCAGACCCTTATCCGAGCACGCAACCTGGCAGGCCGCAGGAAAAGAGGGGGGACGAGAGTGGCCCCCCCTCCCACCTGAACCATACCAGGCCACATGCCCTCAACATTGGGAGGATGCTTTGGGGTCCCCCCCAAAGCACCTTGTCCCCATGTTGATGAGGACAAGGGCCTCATCCCCACAACCGTGCCCGGTGGTTGTGGGGGTCTGCGGGCGGGGGGCTTATCGGAATCTGGAAGCCCCCTTTAACAAGGGGACCCCCAGATCCCACCCCCCCTGTGTGAAATGGTAAGGGGTACCCCTACCATTTCACCAAAAAAGTGTCAAAAATGGTAAAAATGACAGGAGACGGTCTTTGACAATTAGTTTATTAAAATCTTATTTCTTCTTTCTTCTGGTCTTCCTTTCTTCATCTTCTCCTTCCGGCATCTTCTTCTTCCATCTTCTTCTTCCTCCGATCCGATTCTTCTTGGCCTTCTCGTCCAGCATCGGTGTCTCTTCTGGGCCGCTCCGCGCAATGGGAGGCTCCCGCTGGGTGAGGCTTCTCTTCGGTATCTTCTTCCACGGCGTCGGTCTCTGAGGCTTCTCTCCGGTATCTTCTTCCAGGGCGTCGGTCTCTTCTTGGGCCACTCCTCGCAATGGGAGGCTCCCGGTGTGTGAGGCTTCGCTTGGGCTGACAGTTCTTTTATACGGCTTTCCCCGTGACATGGGGAAAGCCATAGGGAAGTCCCCATGACGTCCCCATGCGTCAGAGGGGGCGGGGTTACCAGATGGCCCCGCCCTCCGTTATAAAAGACCTGTCAGCCCAAGCGAAGCCTCACACCGGGAGCCTCCCATTGCGAGGAGTGGCCCAAGAAGAGACCGACGCCCTTGAAGAAGATACCGGAGAGAAGCCTCAGAGACCGACGCCGTTGAAGAAGATACCAAAGAGAAGCCTCACCCAGCGGGAGCCTCCCATTGCGCGGAGCGGCCCAGAAGAGACACCGATGCTGGACGAGAAGGCCAAGAAGAAGCGGATCGGAGGAAGAAGTAGATGCCGGAAGGAGAAGATGAAGAAAGGAAGACCAGAAGAAAGAAGAAAGAAGATTTTAATAAAGGAATTGTCAAAGACCGTCTCCTGTCATTTTTACATTTTTGACACTTTTTGGGTGAAATGTTAGGGGTAAGTACCCCCTTACAATTTCACACAGGGGGGGCGGGATCTGGGGGTCCCCTTGTTAAAGGGGGCTTCCAGATTCCGTTAAGCCCCCCGCCCGCAGACCCCCTCAACCACCGGGCACGGTTGTGGGGATGAGGCCCTTGTCCTCATCAACATGGGGACAAGGTGCTTTGGGGGGGACCCCAAAGCATCCTCCCAATGTTGAGGGCATGTGGCCTGGTACGGTTCAGGCAGGACCCAGGTCCCCAAACACTTTTTATGACTAACTTTTTAAAAATAAATGACTTCAATGACTGTTCTCTGTATTAAGGGGGACGGGAGCCGACACTTTATTATAGCCGTTCGGGTCCCCATTGACTTCAATGGGGTTCGGTGTTCTGGTTCAAGTTCGGGTCAAGTTCGTTCCCGAACCCAAACTTTTTTCTGAAGTTCGGCTGAACCTGCCGAACCCGAACATCCAGGTGTCCGCTCAACTCTATTAAAGAGTAAATTTTATCTTGCCAAAAACTTCAGTTTCTAATTTCAGAGCTTTTCAGATCTGAAGATTTAACTAATAAACTGCTTTGCCTTACTTTCCCCATCTCTGCCTGTAATGAGTGTTTCTCAAATCTAAAAAGATTTGGGGCACCTAATAAAGGTTGTGGCAGACAAGACACCTGGCGTGACCCTCCTTGAATCAAACCAACCAACCAATTAAACCAACATCATCGGCCACAGGGCAAAATACATACAAAATGTCATTAGTCACTTAGGGGTTAATTTACTAAAACTGGAGAATGTGAAATCTGGTGCAGTTGTGCATGCTGCATCAGCTTCTAATGTCTGATTGTTTAATAAAGCTTTGACAAAAAAAAAACTGAAACTGAAAAAGCTGGTTGTTTTCTATGCAGAGCTGCACCAGGTTTTGCACTCTCCAGTTTTAGAAAATCAACCCCTTAGTAAGTGCCACATAGAATGCAATCATGCACAGGGTTAAAACCACACAAAACAACTTTAGTCACATGAATAAAGTTACACAGAAAGTCAAGTCAGACGGTAAATACCCCACAGAATGTCATCAGACATTGTGGAGAAGCCAAAACAACATGATAAGTCATGGGGTGGTAAAGAAACACAGATCACCATCTGTCATAGGAGAAAAGACACACAGAACCCCATCAGTCACAGCAGTAAAGCCACACTGAACTCGGTAGCAGAATTGCAAGTAACGGGGTACATAATATGCAAAAACTGTTATAAGGACATACTGTTAGCACTTCTCAGCCCTTAAAGTCCTGGGGCAACCCTAGTGGTTGCATCAACACAGATTTTTAGGAGAAGCTCAACCATGATGGGCAAAAGGGGAGAGGAGCACCATACAGTGGATGTCATAATACATCCTTAGGCCCCTTTCACACGAGGCGGGCTCCGCTTGCACGGAGCCCGCCTCTGTCCGCCGGCTCAGCGGGAGATCTCTCCGTTGATCTCCGCTGAACCGGCGGATGACAAGCCTCTCTCCGCTCACTGAGCGGGGAGGGGCTTGCGAGCGCCGCTGATCTCTATGGAGAGATCGGATGAAAACGGACAGTGTGTCCGTTTTCATCAGATCTCACCCGATCCGATCCGCCAGCGACGGATCTGGACGTATAGCCATACGTCTGCTTTTGGCGGATCGGACCGGGATGTCCGCTGACATCCGACGCTCCATAGACTAACATGGAGCGCCCGTTCAGATCCGCCGTCAAAACTGACAGGCGGATCTGAACGGTCCGACCGTGTGAAAGGGGCCTTATATTATTGAAAAGAGAGAGTGAACTACTATCCAGGCATTGTGATATGCAGTTGGATACCAACTGTGTATACTCCATGACAAAAAGGAAAAGTGGTTAATCAAAAAACTCTATTTAAACCACAAAAATTATATTATAGCTTCTCCCTAAATAAAGAAAATTTGATTCCCCAGTGGCATGTATAGTGCAGGGGCGCTGAAATGAAATCTGATATCTAGTTTTAGTTTCATTTCAGCGCCCCTGTACTATTTATACATACTATCCAGGCATTGACTGGAAGTACAGGGTGATCGTAAAGGAAGGTTGGATGGAGAGGGTTGTGGAGTTTCTACTTGCGGAGCATTTCTAGGCCAGACATTTCTGGGAGGAGTAACATGATGTAGGAGGGCCTGGAATTTAATGCAGCATGCCTGCTACAAACCTGCACTGCGAGCTAAGCCTGGATGACTGTCCTTTATCATGTAGTTAATTGTGAGATACTGGTGTATCAGCCACATATTGCATGTCTTTTCATATCATGGCTCCCACTACCTCCAGATGTAGGGGGTTGCGATCGGGACTCTGTGTGCCCCATTGTATGCCAACCTATACTGGGGGGTGGGAGCGTACAATCTTTTCTGAGGAGAGATTCTTGTCATATGTCTTGATCTGGAACCGTTACAACCACTGGCAATGCTATACTTCATGCCAATAGTGCCCATCCCCAGCCCCTCATTAGGAGCATACCTTACAGCCAGTACCTACATCTATGCTCACTTTAAATTAGAAGCTGATGCTCTCCAGTAGGGATGGGCCCGGTGCTCGATTCGAACCCACGTTCTAATCCAGCACGGCGAGCCCAGAACTATTTGGGCCGTTCGTATCACATTCGTGTGATGCGAGCGGCCCCGCAATGCATTGCGGCCGGCGCAGTGCATTGCTGGCTGATGATTGGCCAAGCATGCACTGTGACCCCGCATGCTTGGCCAATCACAGCGCCGGAAACTAGGAAATCAATAATTGGCTACAGGCAGGATGCCTGTAGCCAATTAAAGCTCAGGGGCTTTAGTACACGCCCCACCATTTAAAAGGCCGCCACGCCGTCGGCCCCGGTCACATGTGTTCCGGCTTTAGGAGAGAGCAGTCTGCTGATTCTGTCTTTGCTTGATTGCTATTTCTTTGCTAAACCATTGCTACCTGAGTCATTCATCATTACTGAATACTGATCATTCATTGCTGCTGATTGCACAGTGAGTGTGATATTAGCTGCTGCTGGGGATTAGTCTGGTGTGTGTGTGCTGTTAGTACAGCATAGCAGTAGCACCAACCGCAGTGCTGTTAGCACAGCATTGCACCCCAACTTCTGTCCCAACCTTCTGTCCCATCCCAGGCAGGGATTTATAGGAGCCATATTGTGTTTGTGGCAGCACACATAGGTCCTATATTTTCTTCTTAGCAGCACACATATAGTACCTATAGTGTCTTTGTGTCAGCAGCACCCATACGACTTATAGTGTGTTTGTGGGCAGCACACATAGCTCCTATATTTTCTTGACAGCAGCACACATATAGTACCTATAGTGTCTTTGTGTCAGCAGCACCCATAGGACTTATAGTGTGTTTGTGGCAGCACACATAACTCCTATATTTTCTTCTCAGCAGCACACATATAGTACCTATAGTGTCTTTGTGTCAGCAGCACCCATAGGACTTATAGTGTGTTTGTGGCAGCACACATAGCTCCTATATTTTCTTGACAGCAGCACACATATAGTACCTATAGTGTCTTTGTGTCAGCAGCACCCATAGGACTTATAGTGTGTTTGTGGCAGCACACATAGCTCCTATATTTTCTTGACAGCAGCACACATATAGTACCTATAGTGTCTTTGTGTCAGCAGCACCCATAGGACTTATAGTGTGTTTGTGGCAGCACACATAGCTCCTATATTTTTTTGACAGCAGCACACATATAGTACCCATAGTGTCTTTGTGTCAGCAGCACCCATAGGACTTATAGTGTGTTTGTGGCAGCACACATAGCTCCTATATTTTCTTGACAGCAGCACACATATAATACCTATAGTGTCTTTGTGTCAGCAGCACCCATAGGACTTATAGTGTGTTTGTGGCAGCACACATAGCTCCTATATTTTCTTGACAGCAGCACACATATAGTACCTATAGTGTCTTTGTGTCAGCAGCACCCATAGGACTTATAGTGTGTTTGTGGCAGCACACATAGCTCCTATATTTTCTTGACAGCAGCACACATATAGTACCTATAGTGTCTTTGTGTCAGCAGCACCCATAGGACTTATAGTGTGTTTGTGGCAGCACACATAGGTCCTATATTTTCTTGTCAGCAGCACACATAGTACCTATAGTGTGTTAGTGTCAGCACCCATAGGACCTACAGTGTGTTGTGAGCACACATAGGAGCTCTATTTTTTATACAATATACACTACCGACTACAATGGCTGGAAGACCGCCAAGGAGAGGCAGACCGTGCCGAGGCAAGAACACAAGGCAAGCAGGCTCTGTTTCTAGAGACAACAGTGCTGGTCGTGGACGTGGTCGTGCATCGTCATCAGCACATGGCCATGGGACACGCTTGTCTTTGTTTTCGGCAGCTGGACATGTTGAGCCGCATCATGCCGAAGAATTGGTAGAATGGATGACCAAGCCCTCCTCATCCTCCTCATCCTCTCTCACCCAGGCTCAGGGTACTGGCAGAGCAGCTGCCAACGCGTACTCAATGGCATCATCAGCCACCCCTTCCCTAGACCCACCATGTCCTCCTGAGGAGTCCCCCGAACTGTTTGAGCACAGTGTTGGGTACATGCTCCAGGAGGATGCCCAACGATTCGAAGGCTCGGATGATGATACCCAGCTTGAGGAAGGCAGTAGTGTGCGCGCAGAGAGAGGGGATGCTGAAGGACAGCAATCTGGCAGTACTGTTCCACCAGCTGCAGCTTACTGCCAGGTTTGCTCTAGTGGTGAAGAGGGAGGGGATGATGAGGTCACTGACTCCACGTGGGTGCTTGAAGGGAGAGAGGAGGAGACGAGTGCATCAGATCGCACCACTGCTATTTGCAATATTTGTCTCAAGCGTATCTCGCGTGGCCAAAACATCAGCCACTTGGGCACCACAAGCATGAGCAGACATATGTCGACCTGCCATGCAGCTCATTGGCAAGCACACATAAAAGACCCACACCAAAGAACAAAGCGGACCTCTCCTTGCTCCTCATCAGCTGGGGTCTCCATCCCCACTATATCTTCAGTCCTCTCTGAAAGCTGCTCTGAGAGGACTGAAGGTGTAGAATTAGGTGTGTCACAACCAAGTACTTGCAGTACACCAACGTCCGATTGTAGCAGGCAAATTTCCCTGCCCCAGCTGCTGGACCGTCGAAAGAAGTATACTCCCAGCCATCCACATGCCCAGCGGTTGAATGCTAGCTTGGCTAAATTGCTAGCACTTCAACTGCTGCCTTTTCAGTTGGTAGACTCGGCCCCCTTCCGTTAGTTTGTTCAATGTGCGGTTCCTCAGTGGCAGGTTCCCAAACGCCACTTTTTCTCACGGAAGGCGATTCCGTCTCTCTACCGGCATGTGGAAGGCAATGTCCATGCCTCGCTGGACAGGGCGGTCAGCGGTAAGGTGCATATTACCGCTGACTCATGGTCCAGCAGGCATGGACAGGGACGTTATCTTTCTTTCACGGCCCATTGGGTCACTCTATTGGCAGCTGGGAGGGATGCAGGACAAGGTGCAGTAGTGTTGGAGGTTGTTCCGCCACCACGCCTCCAAAATGCTACTACTGGTTGTGACACACCTCTCTCCTCCACCCCCTCCTCTTCTTCTTCCTCCAGTGCTCTGTCCTCGGAACCAGCGGTGCTCCGTAGGTGTACAAGGGGCTACGCGAGTACGCAGGCAAAAAGATGCCATGCCGTGCTTGCGCTGGTGTGTTTGGGGGACAGGAGCCACACTGGGGCAGAGGTTCTGGCAGCTCTGCAGGGGCAGGCCGAGAGGTGGTTGACGCCACGCCAGCTTAAGCCAGGAATGGTGGTTTCTGACAATGGCACCAACCTCCTCTCCGCCCTGCGACAGGGGCAGCTCACCCATGTGCCCTGTATGGCTCACATCCTCAACCTGGTGGTGCAGCGGTTCTTGGGCAGGTACCCAGGCTTACAGGATGTCCTGAGGCAGGCCAGGAAAGTCTGTGTGCATTTCCGCCGATCTTATAATGCCAGTGCTCGGCTGACTGAGCTACAAAAGGAGCTGAACCTGCCCAAGAACTGCCTAATATGTGACATGCCCACCAGGTGGAACTCAACGTTGGCCATGCTGCAGCGACTGCACACGCAGCAGAGGGCCATCAATGAGTACCTTTGCGACTACGGCACCAGGACAGGGTCAGGGGAGCTTGGCTTTTTTTCCCCACGCCAGTGGAGCATGATCAGGGATGCATGCACTGTCCTCTCACCATTTGAGGAGGCCACGAGGATGGTGAGCAGTGACAGTGCATGCATCAGTGACACTGTACCTCTTGTCCACCTGTTGGAGCATACGCTGCGTGGGATAATGGACAGGGCACTTGAGGCAGAACAGAGGCAGGAAGAGGAGGACTTCCTTGCCTCTCAAGGCCCCCTTTATCCAGACAGTGTTCCTTCTGTCCCACCCATCACACAGGAAGAGGATGAGGAGGAGGAGGAGGAGGAGGAGGAGGATTGTGTGAGCATGGAGGTGGAGCCTGGCACTCAGCATCAGCATCAGCAGCAGCAGTCTTTTAGGGATGATGTACAGTCCCAACAAACCAGTGGACTTGTACGTGGCTGGGAGGAGGTGGCTGGCGATCATGTCGTCCTCAGTGACCCAGAAGACTCCGAACCGAATGCCTCAGCTAACCTACGTAGCATGGCCTCCCTGATCCTGCAAAGTCTGCGGAAGGATCCTCGTGTTCTTCGGATCAAGGAGAGGGACCATTACTGGCTGGCCACTCTCCTTGATCCACGGTACAAGGGTAAGGTTGCGGACCTTATCTTGCCGTCGCAGAGGGAGCAGAGGATGAGACATCTCAGGGAGGCCTTGCAGAAAGGTCTGTGCAACGCGTTCCCAGAAACTGGGAGGTTACAAACTCCTGGTCCTGGACGACGAGTTGCTGAGGCTTCGGTCAGTAGCAGAAGGAGCGGTGGGGAAGGTGGACGTCTGACCGATGCGTTCAGACAATTTTTTAGTCCGCAGCCCCAAGGTATGATCGGTTCCAGCAACCATCGCCAGCGTCTGATATACATGGTGCAGGAATACCTAGGGGCAAGGTCAGACTTGGACACCTTTCCCACCGAAAATCCTCTGGCCTTCTGGGTCCTGAGGATGGATCACTGGCCAGAGCTTGCACAGTATGCAATTTAGCTACTGGCCTGTCCTGCATCCAGCGTTCTTTCCAAATGCACATTCAGTGCTGCTGGAGGATTTGTCACCGATCACAGGGTGCGCCTGTCCACCGACTCGGTTGATCGACTGACCTTCATAAAAATGAATCAGTCTGGTGTGACTGCTGTGCTCCAAGTACAGTATCTGTGAGGGGTTGCAGTGTTGTGGCACCAGCACCAATGCCTAAGGCACAATTTTTCAGCCCCTGTTTGGGCGTGTAATTACAATTTTTAGGCAGCTTTGCAACAGGTCTCATTGCTGTGCTCAGAGTACAGTATCTGTGAGGGTTGCAGTGTTGTGGCACCAGCACCAATGCCTAAGGCACAATTTTTCAGCCCCTGTTTAACATGGGCGTGTAATCACAATTTTTTAAGCAATGCTTCGCAACATGTCTGACTGCTGTGCTCCAAGTACAGTATCTGTGAGGGGTTGCAGTGTTGTGGCACCAGCACCAGTGCCTAAGGCACAATTTTTCAGCCCCTGTTGGGGCGTGTAATTACAAATCTTGATCTAATAGTTCACAGCAGGGCCCATTCCTGCACCCACCAAGAGTAACTGTGAGGGCTTACAGTCTTGTGGCAACACCGTCCACCACCACCACCAAAGGCCCAATTTTTCTGCCCTGTTCAACAGGTGCATGCAATTACCAATCTTGATCTAATAACTCACAGCAGGGCCCATTCCTGCACCCACCAAGAGTAACTGTGATGGCTTACAGTCTTGTGGCAACACCGTCCACCACCACCACCAAAGGCCCAATTTTTCTGCCCTGTTCAACAGGTGCATGCAATTACAAATCTTGATCTAATAACTCACAGCAGGGCCCATTCCTGTGCCCACCAAGAGTAACTGTGAGGGCTTACAGTCTTGTGGCAACACCGTCCACCACCACCACCACCACCACCAAAGGCCCAATTTCTCTGCCCGGTTCAACAGGTGCATGCAATTACAAATCTTGATCTAATAACTCACAGCAGGGCCCATTCCTGCGCCCACCAAGAGTAACTGTGAGGGCTTACAGTCTTGTGGCAACACCGTCCACCACCACCACCACCACCAAAGGCCCAATTTTTCTGCCCAGTTCAACAGGTGCATGCAATTACAAATCTTGATCTAATAACTCACAGCAGGGCCCATTCCTGCGCCCAACAAGAGTAACTGTGAGGGCTTACAGTCTTGTGGCAACACCGTCCACCACCACCACCACCAAAGGCCCAATTTTTCTGCCCTGTTCAACAGGTGCATGCAATTACAAATCTTGATCTAATAACTCACAGCAGGGCCCATTCCTGTGCCCACCAAGAGTAACTGTAAGGGCTTACAGTGTTGTGGCTACACCAACATCTAATAGGGCAAATTTCTGCAGAGTATATACGGCAGGCCCCTACTTTCAAACATCCAACTTACAAACGACTCCTACTTGCAAACGGAAAGAGAAAACAGGAAGTGAGAGGAAATCTACCCCTAGGAAGGAAATTCTATCCTGTTAGATTTAATTTGGGAAAAAAGGTATCTCCTCTCTACTGATGCTTTATCACCAATCCTTGTTTCAATTAAAACCCCACTTTTCCAAAAACATTTGTCATTGGGATGGAAAGTGAGGTGAAATGTTCTGAACAGATGTGCAAAGACAGCAAATGTTACAGGGGTGATAACCCCTCCCTATGTTCTCCAAAAAGCTTAAAAATTGATTTTTTTGGGATGGAGCTACACTTCATAATGTACCTGTTCAGATTCTACTTAAGAACAAACCTACAGTCCGTGTCTTGTTTGCACCACCTATATACTGCTGTTCAGAGTATATAGGGTTGTAGGTATAGGGTTTTATTTTGGGTGCGGGGTCCCCTTTAATATCCATACAAGACCCAAAGGGGCTTGGGTGGGGGGGGGGGGGGGGGTGATGGGGTAGCCATGCCATTTTTCTCAAGGATTTTCAGCCATATGGCGGCCAGGACAAGACATGACATTAAAGCCGCAAGTGGTTTTAAATGGCTTCTTTATTTCCTTTACAAATGTCATTTTGTGCAGGGACAGTTCTAAACACGGGAAACACATGCCACTTCACGGCATACTTTAGACACCCCCAGGTACCATATTTAAAGGAATAATTCACTTTTTTTTCACTTTATACTTCATTAGAATGACTGCTCCCGAAAAAACGTTAGTTTTTAAAAGTTCTTTTTGCATTGATATATGTCCCCTGGGGGAGGACCCGGGTCCCCAAACCTGTTTTATGACATTAACATGCATATTGGCCGTTGTAATTAGCAATTTTGATTTCGAACGTTCGCGTCCATTATAACGAATAGGGTTCGAAAATTTGCGCAAACTTTCGGTCCGTTCGAAGGTTCTGGTGCGAACCGAACCCGGGGGTGTTCGGCTCATCCCTACTCTCATGGAAAGACTTCTGGCCAGAGGTTATTCTTGCACTTTCCTGTGGAATACCTTTACAGACAATCCATGGAAGATCTCTTATTTAAACCCAAAACAAGAACAAAATCTTACTCTATCCGAGTTTTCACCACATACAATCGTCAACACAAATTTCTGTGTCAAATTCTTCAGTACGACTGGTATTTACTGAAAAATTATACTATTTTATGTAAATATTTAAAACTCACCCGATATCACCTTTAAAAAAGTGTGAAATCTATCAAAGACAGTGTCACATCTAGTCATTTTGTCTCTACTCCTCCTCCTATGTCTAATGGCAATCTGGTATATGTGACTTCTACGAGTGCATTTTGGTTTATCGGGTCTTTTATCTTACAAACTAGCTGAAGCAAGCTGCCTCAAAACAAACACTATGTGGACTGCAAAACACCAGGAATAGTTTACATCATGCTTTGTGAATGTGGGGAATATTATATACTGTAGGTAAAATAATTCATCAATTTTGGTGGAGAATTAAGGACACCCATAGGCAGACACATTGCCCTCAAACACAAAAATGATACCAGTGTCATGAAATTTGCAGCTTTGGAGCACATTCCCGAAAGCCTTAGAGGGGGAGATTGGAAAAAAAGAATCCTTCAACGGGAAGCAAGATGGATTTCCAAACTAAAAAATCACTTGTTCCCCTGGCCTCAATGAGGCATTTAGTTTTAAGCCCCTTTTATAGTTGATAACCCTGCTGGAGACACAAACTGAGACACTGAATTATTATTCGCTGTTTCATTATGTTCTTACTTACACAGCGATGTTTGACGTACGGCCTATTGTGGTCAGTGAGGCCAGTTTACCTACTATTAAGGACACTGGTATTTTATTTATTTTAGACTGATTATATTGAGCCCCATGGAGCTCTTAAGGGAAAAGAGTACTGATGGTCCATGTTGATTTGCTGTGGACCCCACACTACTTAGCATCTTTAGAGAGTACATCTGGCTCACTTCATTCAGTGGTTATTGCTATTCCCTCTCAGCTGATTGAGCAATAGGTTTACATATACCTATCTGATTCATATATATTTTTTTTATATTACAAGATTTCAATCCTGGAACTGCAAAATCTGTTATTGATCCCTGGAATATGCTTTTTGCCATATTAACCCAACAGTGTTTACATCTAGGTAAGTTTTTGAACTTCATATAACTCTAAGAAGACTCCTTGGTAATTTGTTCTTAACAATTTATGCCCTTCTTTACATGTATAGGGCTCCCATCCTGATTATTATATATTGTCCTGTGTTTAAGGCAATCCATTCTATGTCTGGGTCCTGAGGAAGCCAAATGGTTGGCGAAATGTTGACCGCACAGACAACTCTTTATTGTATGGATTGTTTAGATATATTCAACTAAACACACTGAGTATACTTCCTCTCCCCTGACTTTTAGGGTTATATAAGTATTATCTCTAAACCCTTTAACCTTTGTAAAATACAATTATTTATTTATTTTTAACGACTATGTCTCCTTTTTGTGGCCGTTATAGTGTAGGATACTTGGGCTTGTTTCCAGTATTTACCTAACATAACTGTTTATAAAACTCTGGTTCGACCATATCTGAAGTATTCTGTCTAATTCTGATCACCAATCCTCAGGAGGGAGGTGCAGGAACTGGAGAGAGTCTAGAGAAGGGCAACAAAGTTAATAAAGGGACTGGAGGAACTCAGTTATGAGGAACGACTACAAACACTATACTTATTCTCTCTGGATAGCAATATACAAATACCTCAATGGCGATTCTGGCATAAGGAATAAACTAGTCTCAGGGAGTGTAAGAAGACACGGGCCACTCAATGAAGGAGGAGGAAAAGCAGTTTAACCTTAAACTGCATAGGGGATTTTTCACTGTCAGGGCGGTAGGGTGTGGAATTCACTTCCACAATCGGTGGTGTTAGCAGGTAGTATTGATAGTTTAAAAAAAACTCATGGACGTGTATCTTAGCGAGCACATTAAATGATTATGAACACGCACACAATGCAGGTTAAACTGGATGGAGTGGTGTCTTTATTCAAGCTTCATGATTACACATATATTACACATGATTACACATATATGTGACTATTGAGGAAATTGTTCTACAAGGTGAACAATTTCCTCAATAGTCACATATATGTGTAGGGGTTATTCATGGGTGTATACAGAGTTTGCTGTTTCAACAAGGAACAAGTAGAACACCGAAGGAAGACCAGAAAAAAAAAGAAGATGGAAAAAGAAGAAATTAATAAAGGACTTGTCAAAAACGGTCTCTTGTGTTTTTTTACCTTTTTGTCACTTTTTTTTGTGAAATACCATTTCACACGGGGGGGGGGGGGGGATCTGGGGGTCCCCTTGATAAAGGGGCTTACAGAGCCCGCAGACCCCCACAACCACCGGGCAAGGGTTGTGGGGATGAGGCCCTTCTCCCCATCAACATGGGGATAAAGTGCTTTTAGGGGCTGTGGCCTGCTATGGTTCAGGGTCTCATCCCCCCTCTTTTCCTGCGGGCTGCCATGTTGCGTGCCCAGATAAGGGTCTGGTATGGATTTTTGGGGGGATTTTTGGGGGGACCCCACGCCATTTTTTTAAAAAAATTTGGTGCAGGGTTCCCCTTAAAATCCATACCAGACCTGAAGGGTCTGGTATGGATTTTGAGGGGGACCCCATGCCATTTTTGTTTTATTTTGGCGCGGGGTTCCCCTTAATATCCATACCAGAACTGAAGGGCCTGGTATGGAATTTAGGGGGACCTACACACATTTTTTTTTCTAATTTTGGTTCGGGGTTAGACATGTGCACAATAGAAAAATTTGTTTATTTTCGTTTCATTTCTTTAGTTTCCGTTGATTCGTAACGATTTGTAATTTCGTAAGTCGTCTGTGTTCGTATTCGTAACGATTCGTAAATTCGTAAGTCGTCGGTGTTCGTATTCGTAACGATTCGTATTTTTGTAAGAGTTATTTTTTCGTTGATTCATTTTTCCGTTAGTTTAATTTTCGTTTATTCGAAATTCGTACGCATTCGTTTTTTCGTAGATTTAGTTACATTCGTACTTTCGTTAGATTGATTTATTCGTACTTTCGTAACATTGTTTTCGTAGATTCGTAATCGGAGCATAATTCATAATTTTATGAAATGTGTATGCTATTATTACATTTTAAGAGACACGGAAAATTACGAATCGAAAAAAAAAAGTTACGAATGTACGAATTTTTTCGTTCAATCCATTCGAAGCACGTTAAGCAGCGCCATTGTAAGAGACACGGAAAATTACGAATCGGAAAAAAAAAAAGTTACGAATGTACAAATTTTTTCGTTTAATCCATTTGAAGCACGTTAAGCAGCGCCATTGTAAGGGACACGAAAAATTACCAATTCAACAAAAAAAAAAAGTTACGAATGTACGAATTTTTTCGTTCATTTTGATTTTCGTTGTTCCTGTTTTCGTTTTTCGGATTTTCTTCTTTCGTAGTTTCGTTGTTTCTAATTTGGTTATTTCGGATTCGTTCGATTCGAACATTCGTTATTCGTTAAAATTATTAGCGAATCGTTCTTTCATTCATACGATAACGAATGAACGAATATAACGAATTTTAAGGAAAAAAAACAAAACTAATTGCACATGTCTATTCGGGGTTCCCCTGTGGGGAAATCCCCATGCCGTTTTTATCAATGAACTGTTATGTGTATTGTCGGACCCGACAATTCATTGTAGCCACGAGTAGTTTTAAATTAGTTTTTTTCCTTTAGAAATGTAATTTTGCTGCCAGACTGTACTATAGACACCCCCCAGGTGCGAAATTTAAAGGAATATTACACTTTTATTGTTTCACTTGAAGCATTATTAAAATCACTGCTTCCGAAAAAACAGCCATTTTTAAAACTTTTTTTTGCATTGATACATATCCCCTGAGGCAGGACCCAGGTCCCCAAACACTTTTTATGACAATACCATGCATATAAGCATATAAGCCTTTAACCGCTTCCCGACCGCCTAACGCAGATATACTGCGGCAAAATGGCACGGGCAGGCAAAATCACATACCTGTACGTGACCCTTTAATTGCCTGCCCGTGGGGGGCCCGGGCGCCGCCAGCGGCGTGCTCACAACCCGGTCGGGAGCTCCGTGACCCCGGCTGCGGGACCAGTGGACCCAATCGCCGCTGGTGTCCCGCGATCGGGTCACGGAGCTGAAGAACTGGGAGAGGTATGTGTAAACAAACCTCTCCCCGTGCTTCCTACTCTGCCTGTCATTGATTGGCTGTTCCCGGTCATCGGGAAAGCCGATCAATGACGTCAGACGTCAGCCCCGCCCCCTAATAAAAAAAAAAACACACACATGTCACAGCCCATAACCCCTCCCCTCCCCCTAGTGGTTAACTCTTTCACTACAACTGTCATTTATACAGGAATCAATGCATTTAAATAGCATTGATTGCTGTATAAATGACAATGGTCCCAAAAATGTGTCAAAAATGTCCGATGTGTCCGCCATAATGTTGCAGTCACAATAAAAATCGCTGATCGCCGCCATTACTAGTAAAAAAAAAATATTAATAAAAATGCTATAAAACTATACCCTATTTTGTAAACGCTATAACTTTTGCGCAAACCAATCAATAATCGCTAATTGCGATTTTTTTTTTACCAAAAATATGTAGAAGAATACGTATCGGCCTAAACTGAGGAAAAAAAATTTTTTATATATTTTTTGGGGATATTTATTATAGCAAAAAGCAAAAAATATTGCATTGTTTTCAAAATTGTCGCTCTATTTTTGTTTATAGCACAAAAAATAAAAACCGCAGGGGCGATCAAATACCACCAAAAGAAAGCTCTATTTGTGGGAAAAATAGGATGCCAATTTTGTTTTGGAGCCACGTCGCACGACCGCACAATTGTCAGTTAAAGCGACGCAGTGCTGAATCACGAAAAGGGGCCTGGTCCTTTGGCTGCCAATTGGTCCGGGGCTGAAGTGGTTAAAATTATCACTTTTGATTTCTCCCATAGACTTTTAGAGGGTGTTCCGTGGCTTTCGAATTTGCCGCAAACACCCAAAAATGTTCGCTGTTCAGCGAACTGGCGAACAGCCATTATTCGAGTCGAACATGAGTTTGACTCGAACATAAAGCTCATCCCTACTGGAAATGTAAAAATACATTTCTTTGCAAATTTCAGCTTTGCTGTAGTAGGTTGTATACATTGCACAGAAGTGCCACTTCAGAATCAGGGGCAGGGCATCCCCCTGGCATGTTATTTAATAGAGATTTGCATTTTTAACGACTCAATTTAAAGCTGTATGAAACATACAAACAAAAATGTATTATATTGCAGATTACCAATTCTTAGATGTGATGGCTGCATTAGTTCTCTTTTTTTTGTTCTTTTTAAATTAATTTAACAAACCAAGCTGTCCAGCAAAATTGTCAATTAGGATATGACCATTTACCACAGACAGGGGTGCTTATATTGAACAGTTTTTATTAATTTATGTAAAACCTTTACCCCAAAGGGAAATACTGTTGCTGCAACTGCTCAGAAAGTGTTTACTGGACTCCGGCTTTATTTTGTTGGTCAAGTTCATCTAAATCTCCTAGTGCATCTAACAATACCCTTTCCTCAGGTTGACTAGGCTGCTGTCCAAAGATGACTATGTTGCTCCTCCATCCAGAGTGGAGACACCCTAACAGAGGACGTGAGTTAGTGGCTGTATTACCAGCTTAAAATAAAGGATAAAGGACTAAAACATGCAGATAACATTTTTGTTTTTGGGTGTAAAACCACTTTAAGCATTGCTAAAATCAGTGCTCCCAGCCAAGCCAAGTTTTTTTATTTTATTTTATCTGCTTTTGTGCATGTTACCCATGGCAGCCCCCCCCCCCCCCTTTCCATTTATTTGAAGATCTTTTGCCTATTAACCTAGAGAATATTCTGTTTTTCTATTACATTCCGCTCCCATTGACTTCAAAGAAGTTTGGATTTTTTAATTTGGATTTATACAGTGCTAACTGTGGGCAACAGTGTGAGAAAGGATGTTGAATGCAGTTTAGTGATCTGGCATACTGTATTAAATGTGTTAATATAAAATATTGTATTGTACTGTATCTTTCAAAATAGTAATTGTATGTATGCATAGCTGTCACAGCCAATAAAACTAGTCAATATTGAATATTGAAGTATATAAAATGTACAATATTTATATATATATATATATATATATATATATATATATATATATATATATATATATATATATATATATATATATATATAAAAGTATTTTATTTAAGCACACAGAGTTTCCCTTTGTTAAACATATTTTAAAAAAAAATGTATAATTAAAATTATAATTATCTGTGCTGATCAAGCTATTGTAATACAGTAAAGTGTCCTAACAATTTTGTCATTTCAAAAGGATAGCACAAGGCAGTTAGGGCCACTGTTTGCTATGACTGTAATTAAATCTGTTAATATGTTTGTTTATACTAGATGCATAATTTCTGTTGAGCTCCTAGAAAATGCCCTGTTGTCAACAACTGGGATTTTTTTACACATATGATTTAAGTAATTGGAATATTGACACATTGGGATTAATTGAATGAAAAAATCTTATTAGGACACTTAGAGGTACAGCTGTGTTACAAGAAAGTTCCCATGATACTAGTTACCTGATGCTTACAATCCCTACCCTATATTTTGGGTAATTTGGTAATTACAATGATGTCATCTGCAGTTCAGAAAGATGTTGTTAAGTGACTGTAATACCAAACCATTCTTTGCTATGGTTTACTTTAAAAAAAAATACACTTGAAGTTGCACTTTTAAAAATCACCACAGGCATTTTAAAATGACACTAGTGTGAATTACTGACCTTGGCCTGAATATGACTTGATTACCTTAATAAACCCCTAATGAGCAGCACTTAGATTGGCAGAGGGAAAGGGAACATTTTGGGTAATGTACATGAGTGGACTTGAAATGCTGGCTGAAGGGTGAGATCATATATCACTGGATCAATGTGCATGACGTCATTGACAAAATATGGTCATACAGTCAATAACATCACCTGGGAGGATCCACCCTTTTAGTGGTAGGGATTGGAGCGCTCATTCAGCCTAGGAAAGCAACAAGTGTGTTGGCGGTTGCTGGGTGTGGGTTTTTTCTTTCGGGAAGGCCGGCAGGTGTCAGGCATCGTGATTCATGTTGACCTACATTAATGATGATGTGATTTACAATGGATATACATCATGAGATTTTTTTTGGTTAAAGGACTGTGCTTTTTTTTATCAAACACAAAAAAGGGGGAAAAGAATGCTAGGGACGTTGAGGCACACCAGCTTACAAAAAAACACAGTTTATTTCTTTAACATTCATATTCATAAAAATATTTTCGATATTCTTACACAAGATATTCCAGTACAAACATTAAAACACAATTGTGACGAAGCACTCTGTATATCATAAACTACTGCTTTATTGTGGCCCAATATTGTGGAATACTGCCCTGGGGGTCAGTCTCTGAAAGGGAGAGAATCATGCTCTGTTTCAGTATGTCACAGTACATGTTGGCATTCATGGTTCCCTCGATGAACTGTAGCTCCCCTGTGCGGGCAGCACTCATGCAGTCCCAGACCATGACACCCCTACCATCATGCTTGACTGTAGGCAAGACACACTTGTCTTTGTACTCCGCACCTGGTTGCCGCTACACACACTTGACACCATCTGAACGAAATACGTTTATCTTGGTCTCATCAGACCACAGGACATGGTTTCAGTAATCCATGTCCTTAGTCTGCTTGATTTTAAGGGGAGCCCCATGCCAAAATGTTTTAAAAATGGCGTGGGGTCCACCTTAAATATCTATACCAGCCCCTTATCCGAGCATGCAGCCTGGCAGGTCAGTAAAGGGGGGGGGGTCCATACCAGGCCACATGCCCTCCAAATGTTGATGGGGACAAGGGTCTCCTCCCACAACCCTGAGTTGTGGGAGTCTGGAAGTGGGGGGTTTATCAGAATCTGGAAGCCCCTTTTAAGAAGGGGGCCCCCAGCCCCCCATGTGAATGAGTGTGAGGTATTCCTACCCAATCACCAAAATAGTCTCAAAAAGTAATAAAAATAAAGAGACAGTTTTTGACAATTCCTTCATTAAAAAATAATATACAATTCTGCCGCATTGTTATAGGAAAAAAACGCTCAGCAATCATTTACAGAATGACAGAATGCACCACAGATGCTGGTCATAAGATAAACAACCCCCACCATGGCGCAATCCACGTTGAAATGTGGCCAGAACTAGGTGACGTCAAGGAGCATGCATCCCATGCATTTCCTAATGAATGGGCTCTCTGGACACCCTCCACACCTAAAAGTCCCCCATGGGCCCTCCTCCTTACCTAGATGGACAAGATCCAAACCATGTTTGTGTTTGATACCTTTATGGGGATGTGGCACTATTTTTTCAAATCATCTTAGGAATGTGTTTTTATTTACACTTTTTTTGTGAATGAGTACTCATTCACATAAGGAGGAGCAGTATTTGGATTCCCTTTATTGTTAAAGGGGGCTTTCAGATTCCAAAAAGCAAACCCTCCCACAGACCCCCCCCACAACCACGAGGCCTGGGTTGTGTTAAAGAGGCCCTTGTCCTCATACCCCCCTATCTTGAGGGTATGGTTCAGTAGGGGGGGGGGGGGTGTATGCTTGTTTTCCCCATTTCCTAGTCTGCCAGGCTGCATGCTCAGATAAGGAACTGATATAGATTTTTGTGGGGTTTTTTTTTCTTTGTTTTAGCTTAGAGTCCCCCTTGAAAATACATACAAGTGTCTGGTATAGAATAGTCCTAATGACATTGTTATATTGCATGGGGCACCCCTTAAAATTCACAGCACAACTGATGGGCCTGGTATGAATTAGGGGGGAAAAACATGCTATGTTTTTTTTTTGTGTGTGGGGGTCCCCCTTCAACATCTATACTTGAGCCTCATCTAGAATAAGGGCAAATGGAATTTACAAACAGATCAAAAGAGCTGGTAGCTCTCATTTTGCTGGCAATTTATTTTCTTGTTAAATGATTCTTATTGGTTTTCTTGCAAACGTAATACATACAGCGTCAGTCAGCCTTATGTTGTTAACAATTAGGTTGAAACAGATAGAAAGAAAACAACAACTAATTGCTAAAACATTGTAATTGTTCCAGTAGAACAATTTGGGGTGTTTGCGGTAAATTCGAAAAGCACCCTGTAAAAGTCTATGGGAGAAATCTAAAGTGCTAATTTTAAAAGCATATATGCAAGTTATTGTCATAAAAAGTGTTTGGGGACCTGGGTCCTGCCCCAGGGGAGATGTATCAATGCAAAAAAAAAGTTTTAAAAACTGCAGTTTTTTCAGGAGCAGTCATTTTAATAATGCTTAAAGTGAAACAATAAAAGTGTAATATTCCTTTAAATTTCGTACCTGGGGGGTGTCTATAGTATGCATGTAAAGGGGCGCATGTTTCCCGTGCTTAGAACTGTCTCTGCACAAAGTGTCATTTTTGCAGGAAAAAAAGCTATTTAAAATCACTTGTGGTTATAATGAATTGCCGGCTCCCGTAATACAGAGAACAGTCATTCATTGAAAGTCATTGATAAAAAAAAAGTCATTGATAAAAATAAAAAAAACAAAAAAATAAAAAGCGTGGGGGTCCCCCCAAATTAAATTACAAAGCCCTTCAGGTCTGCTATGGATATTAGGGGGAACTCTGCGTCAAATAAAAAAAAAATGACGTAGGGGTCCCCCTAAATATCCATACCAGACCCTTCAGGTCTGGGATGGATTTTAAGGGGAACCACGGCCAAAAAAAAATGGCGTGGGGTCCCCCTCAAAATCCATACCAGACCCTTATCCGAGCACGCAACCTGGCAGGCCGCAGTAAAAGAGGGGGGGACGAGAGCGCCCCCCTCCCTCCTGAACTGTACCAGGCCATATGCCCTCAACATTGGGAGGATGCTTTGGGGGTCTGTGACCCCTCAAAGCACCATGTCCCCATGTTGATGGGGACAAGGGCCTCTTCCCCACAACCCTGGCCATTGGTTGTGGGGGTCTGCGGGCAGGGGGCTTATCGGAATCTGGAAGCCCCCTTTAACAAGGGGACCACCAGATCCCGGCCTCCCCCCTGTGTGAAATGGTAAGGGGTCCAAAAGTACCCCTAACATTTCACCAAAAAAGTTACAACAATTTTAAAAATGACAGGAGACGGTCTTTGACAATTCCTTTATTAAAATCCTCTTTCATCTTCTTTCTTCTGGCCTTCTTCCTTTCTTCATCCTTCGGTTTCTTCCATCTTCTTCTTCCATCTTCTTCCATCTTCTTCTTCCTCTGATTCGCTTCTTGCTCTGGTCTTCTCGTCCGGCATCTTCTTCCACGGCGTCGGCATCTTTTCTTCTGTGTCGGGCCGCTCCGCTCAATGGGAGGCTCCCGCTATGTGAGGCTTCGCTCCGTCTGACAGTTCTTTTATAACGGAGGGCGGGGCCACCTGGTGACCCTGCCCCCCTCTGACGCACGGGGATGTCTTGGGGACTTCCCTATGGCTTTCCCCATGACGCAGAGGGGGGGCCCCTCCCACCCCCTTTCCCTTAGGACAAGCATGCCCACTGGTACTTGGTTGCCTCCAGGACTTATACACAATGCTATAGTGCCTGGCCACCACACTTAGGCAGATGTGAACAGAGCAAACAACAGACTACTTGCAGTTTAACAGACAGATAGTGTGGTTCTAAGATAGTCCAGGTAATAAGGCAGGCTGAGTTCAGGGAATGGTCCAATCCGGGTCATACACAGGGAAATCCAATAACAAAGCAAGGTAGACAAACGGGAGGCTTGATCAGGAACAATGCAGGTCTCTCTATCACAAGCAAGGGATAGAGTGTTTGGTTTGCTTATATCAGGTGACTGGTCAGATCAATCATCTTGCAGGTGAACACAGACAGGGGGAATGCAACAGCCAACACCCTGGTGCTGGAATGATGAGCAGGGGCACTAAGTGATCATGACACATATTAGCCTGGATGTCACATCACTTCCTCAAACTCAATCTATCCAAAACTGAGCTTATGATTTTTCCTCCTCCACGTGCATCTTCCCCTGATTTCTGTCCCGATTAATAGCACTACCATCAGCCTGTCCCCGCATGCCAAGGTTCTAGGTGTAACCCAGGACTCTGAACTATTCTTTAGGCCCCATGTAAAAACACTGTCCAAATCTTGCTGCCTCAACCTCCACAACATCTCTAAAATATGCCCCTTCCTAACCAATGACACCACAAAGCTCCTAGTTCACTCCCCGGTCATCTCCTATCTCGATTACTGCAACTCACTCCTCACAGGATTACCTTTACATAGGCTATCCCCCCCTTCAGTTCATCATGAATGCTGCTGCCAGGCTCAACCACCTTACCAACCGTTCAGTGTCTGCTACCCCTCTCTGTCAATCCCTCCACTGGCTTCCACTCACCCAATGAATTCAGTTCAAAATTCTAACAACTTACAAAGCCATCCACAACTTGGCCCCCAGCTACATCACTAATCTAGTCTCAAAATACCAACCTACTCATCCCCTTCCTTCCTTACAAGACCTCCTGCTCTCTAGTACCCTCACCCTAAGTACTGGCAGTCCCATACCTTCTATGTCTCTATGTTTAGTGAGGAAAGAGGGGGGCATCTAGGTTTTGTTGTTTTCCCATAGGAAATGTGAGAGTTGTTTAGTCAGGAAAGAGTGGGGGCATCTAGGTTTGTTGTTTTACCACAGGAAATGTGAGAGTTGTTTCTGTAAAACCTGAAAAAAGGTGTTGGGAAGACTAATGGTTATCATTCTAAAGTAATATAACATTTTGGGAAGGATCAGCATCTTATATACTGCCAGTCTTCCCACCCAGGACAAGTAATACTTCCTCAGGCAGTCTAGGTCAAGTTGAATATTTTCAATAATGGGGTGTGAAATTAGTTATAGAAAGGCATTTTAAGGGTTAATCCCAAATATTTTAGGGTGCCTTGAGACCAGGTAAAAGGGAATAAGGTTTTTAACTCTTTGCAGACCGCCCACCGTCATTATACTGCACCTGTTTAATGTGGAATACCGTTGTTATGGCAGCAGATAGTTGCCATAACCCCATTTTATTTTAAACAGTGGGCAGTCTGCTTTCAGATAAAAGTGGTCTATGTGGCAGGAGAGGTGCCCCCCCTCTTGCCACTCCCCAGTGGTCTACACCGCTTACCGGAGCCGTCGTAGCGGCAGAGACGATCAGGTCCTTTCCCCTCTGAGGCTGGATGCAGAGTGAGGAAAAGATAGCCCTCACTCGGGTCCATACCAGTTGATGATGGAAGCGACCTCAAACGTAACTTCCGCCTAATGGTCTTAAAGGGGAAATTTTTTTTAATTGAAAAAAAAAAAGACTCTTTTTTTTTTATTGCATTTAATTGTAAATGTGAGATCTGACGTCTTTTTGACTCCAGATCTCACATTAAAGAGGTACTGTCATGCTTTTTTTTCTATTACAAGGGATGTTTACATTCCTTGTAATCGAAATAAAAGTGACCCAATTTTTTATTTTTAAATGGACAGTGTAAAAATATAAAAATAAAAAGTTAAATTAAAATAAAATGTAAAGTGCCCCGTCCCGCCGAGCTTGCATGCAGAAGTGAATGCATATGTAAGTCGCGTCCACATATAAAAACGGTGTTTAAACTACACATGTGAGGTACCGCCACATCAGTAGAGTGAGAGCAATAATTCTAGTCCTCCTCTGTAACTCAAAACTGGTAACCTGTGGATTTTGCCTATGGAGATTTTTTACTGTCAAAGTTTGTTGCCATTCCACGAGCAGGGGCAATTTTGAAGCATGACATGTTAGGCATAAAGTTACTTGGTGTAACATTATCTTTCACAATATAAAAAAAATGGGCTAACTTTACTGTTTTCTTATTTTTTTATAAAAAAAGTGTATTTTTTACAAAAAAAAATGCGTTTGTAAGACCACTGCACAAATACAGTGTGACTTAAAGCATTGCATTTTTTTCTCTAGGGTGTCTGAAAGAAATATATATAATGTTTGGGGGTTCTAAGTAATTTTCTAGCAAAAAAAAAATGATTTTAACTTGTAAACAACAGATCTCAAAAAGAGGCTTGGTCCTTAGGTAGTTAATGTATATTTCAGTGCTTTCGGAATATTGATTCCTAATAAGCTAGATTTTATTTTTTAATTTATTTTACAGCAAGAGACTCAATTAAATTGTTGGAGCACCTTATAGGCTTTTGAGAGGTAGGTGTCTGTATTGGACAGTGTTCAAATTATGTTGCCCACAAAAAGTATAATGATATGGGATCTTTAATCTTAATTCCTGAAATATCTATATGGGTAGAATGTTTTTCTGCCAGTAATTGCATCTATAAGGCAAATATTAATGGAGACAGTGGACAGCCCTGTCTTATTCCATTCATGATATAATTTTTTTTAGAAAATTTGCTCTCAGTAAGTACAAAGGCTCATTGGTTTAGCTTAAAGGGCCATAAAAGCAGCATGCATTGGACCAAAAAAAATGGTGTATAACCACGCTACATGAAGCTATAATACAGTTAGTGTAGCACAAACACAAGCAAAAGTAGAAAAATCGTGAATCGCGCTAGTTAAAAATATAAACCTAAAGCTCTATCACAGCGACCCCTAGTGGTGAGCCAAATATATAGATATGGAATGATTTTGATCCAGAGTTACATTAATGACCTGAACATCATAAATAAATAAATAAAAAAAAGTAAAACAAATATATAAAAATATAAATATAGTGCCAGGTCATATTAACCCATAACCTCCTACTCTGAGAACTAAAAGTATTCCACTAAGAATATCACCAGTGGAAGTCTCAACCATAGTGACCTCGAGTGGTGGTCAAGTAAAGCTAAATAGTAGATCCAATGTATAGAGGGTAAACAAAGCCATTTACCTTTTGAATTAGGAAATCAACTAATGTTGCACCATAACCTCTCCAGAAATTAGGAGTTGTTATTAAAAGCATTAACGTCAGTCACCATCACCCCTGTGTCCAAACGGACGGGTTCTTTTTGGTTGTGTATGGCCGACACACCAGATTTTAGGCACTGTACTTTACATGTTGTGACTTGAGTACTATTGATTTTATCTATTAAACCTCCAAAGGATTTTTCACTATGTGGAGCTTCTTGGTCTTTTTTTCTGTGCCACTTTCCATCTCTACCTGACGGGTGATACCGGAAGTGTGAAACATCATTGAGACATGGAAAAGGCCCCCCGGCTGGGTGTTAAGCCACAGGTCTTTCCCGGCCCCCCCTATAACAAGGGGTCCACTGGCACTGGTAAGGGTTCTCTACAGCTAGTGGTGGATTCACATATGGTTTGTTGATGGATGATGGACAATATAGAGTTTCAGTGGTGTTTTTAACACATCAATTTATTGTGGACATTTCATGTTTTTAATTCACATATTTATCACATTCATTTTTAATTTTTACGAACAATCGATTTGTTTAATATTTTTTTTTTTTTTTTTACTAGCGCAATTCCCAATTTTTCCAAATTTGTTTAACACCTGTGACAGGTAGCTCCAGTGGATCCTGTCGAAGGCCTTTTCCGCATCCAAAGTTAGAAACAGAGAAGGCCTCTCAGACCCCTCCACATGGTGCATAAGATTGAGAATTCGCCTAGTGGCATCCGGGGCTTGTCGCCTGGGGACAAATTCTACCCGGTCTTGTTTAACTAACTAGTGAGGGTGAAAAACAAGCTAATCTGTTGGTTATTAATTTAGCATAAATCTTAAGGTCAACATTCAATAAATAAATTGGCCTAAAATTCTGAGGCATCACAGGATCTACCCTGGTTTGGGTAGTGTCACTTTTTTTTTTTTAATTCTTTATTTCTTTACAGGAGAACAGAGGTCAACAAAATAAACATAAAAGGAAGATACAGCATGACATTTATGTATTGTGTCCCATTCTTTTCATGTTACATACATGCTTCAACCCTTCCGTATTCTAACTCTGTAGTCCTGTTATTTTTTCCTATTTCCCCACCCTTTTCCCTCAGGGTAGTGTCACTTTCATTGCCAAGAGGATCGCTGGGGGAAAGGCTGCGGAGGACACAGCAGGTTAATAAACTCAAGGTACTGAGCAAGCAGGGTAGAATTCATTTGTAATATCCAGAGGAATAGCCCTCTTAGGCCCGGTGTTTAATTTGTGGTAAAAGTTTAATAACAGTAGCTATTTCTTTAATAGTAAAGAGTTAATTCAGTAAGTGTAGGTATTTTGTCCCAATTTTAGGTAACATTAAAGATTCTAGAAATTCTGAGACCAATTCAGGAGTAGGTTGCAGGATCAAAGTGTAAGCTTGGAGATTATATAGATTAGCGTAAAAGGGGCTAAATGCGTTAGCTATATCCTGTGGGTTATAGATTTTATTGATTGTAAGAGGATGGATTAGAAGTGTATTTTCTGTCTTGATATTTTGAGCCCAAATCATTTAGACATACACACAAACACCACCCCATGTAAAAATAAAAAATCATCTTAATTTGCAAATAAGAATCATCTCTTCCTCAGAACAGTAAGTGGGGCATGGTGGTGGGAAGAAATTAGCAGCAGTACAAGCAACATCCTGGGGGGAGTGATGTCATTCCTGTGTGCTGGCCACCGCATCCAGGAACCATGCCATGGAGACATGCGCTGTCAGGTCAACTGAGACCAGGTGACAGATGCACTCCGAATGAGTCGGAAGTGCACTGCTAATATAGTGGACCCTAGGACTGACTGCTGCGGATTGTACCCAGGGAGTTTAAGGAAGCAGGATCTACTGGATTATGATCTACTGGATCATTAACACAGATCCCAGTTGGAGCTAGAGCATAGATTCCCCAGGGAGCGCAGAGTCTAAGAGCCAGCAGGTGATCACCAGAGCCTCTCGTGGTGAGGATGGACTGCGCTGCAGTCTGGCTCCAGGTCACGGCCCCTAGAGTCTCACAGCTCACGCTCACGGTAGACTACAGGAGAAGGAAACAGCAGGCTGGAACAGCAAGGTTAGTGAAGGAATAAGGCAGAGGTCAGGACGACTAGCAGACAGGAACAACAGAGTACACGCCAAAGGTTCAGGGTCACAGGCAGACAGGGATAGTCAGGGACACACCAAAAGGTCAAGGTCACAAGCAGACAGGAATAGTCAAGAAAACGCCAAGGTCGGTAACAGAGACAACCGTAGTGCACACGGCAAGCAGGAAACTGGAAGTCAAACACACAGTGAATACACAATGGTTGATTAGCACCGCTGGCTTGCAGTGCACAGGTTAATATAGGGTTCCCTGATAGGGCTTGGGGTGGAGCCATGCTTAGAGGAGAGGTTATAAAAACCACCAGGTGGAAGTGCCTGACCTCTTAGTCTGATCACATGAGGAGAGGTAAGCAGACAGAGGAAGATTACTGCATAAACATGACATGCGCACACATCGGTCACGCATCTAGGGCAGGCCCATAACTTTATTGGCGAATAATAGGAAAGCAGATGCAGATTTCCAGGACTAGACTAACAAATGTTTCTAGTAAAAAGGCAACTGGTGTTTTCTATTAAACAAGGTCTAAATGGGCCATTGACATGCATTACAGTTGAACTTAGGAATGTGTCTTTGCAACATTAAACTAAATTAAATCCTTTCTTATTTTTGCTTGGGGATAGAGTGCAGAGGGATTTGAAGTCTTGTCAGTTTTTGGGGATGTCTGCACACCTGTTTTACTGGTTTCTCCTTCAAATTTATTCACTTCCTGTCACATAGCCAAACAGGAAGTGAGGGTAAAACCCTACCAATGTCTTTCTTTTGAGACACAGAGGTAACTAGTGTCCCCATTGGGCAAATTGCATTCTAGCACTTTGCTGTGTACACCCCAAATTATTAGCTATCTTGGACTTTGGGGTTTATTTACTAAAGGCAAATCCACTTTGCACTACAAGTGCACTTGAAAGTGCAGTCGCTGGAGATCCAAGGGGGACATGCAAGGAGAAAAAAAACAGTATTTTTGCTTCTACATGATTGGATGATAGAATCGGCAGAGCTTCCCCTCAGATTTACAGTGACTGCACTACCAAGTGCACTTTTAGTGCAGAGTGGATTTGCCTTTAGTAAATTAACCCCAAAATACCTAATATTTTGGGGTGTACACAGCAAAGTGCTAGAGTGCAATTTGCTTAATGGGAACACTAGTTAGATTGACATGTGTGTCCCCAAGGAAAGACATTGGTAGGGTTTTAGCCAAAGAGGAAGTGAGGGTATGTGACAGAAAGTGAAGAAAATTTTCAGAAAAGGGACACAAAGCCCAACCTAAAAAGACAAGCAGGGGTTCTAACATTCACCTGGTTTTCCTCAAATGCCCACAATTAGAATTGTCTTGAGCTAGATTTTCTTTAGCTCAATGCTCTAAAGCAGTGGTTCTCAACCCTGTCCTCAAGTACCCCCCAACAGGCCATGTTTGCAGGTTTTCCTTTATCTTGCACAGGTGCTTTAAAATCAGTCAATGGCTTGGTATTTTGGACAGCTATTTTTTCTAAGAAAAATTCCCAAAACATGGCCTGTTGGGGGTAATTGAGGACTGAGGTTGAGAACCACTGCTCTAAAATAGCTTTTAGACAAATCACATCTTTTTATGTTTTGCCATGCCAATCAGCCTATTTAAGCTGCATTCAAAATAGTGTGACCGTGCTAATCCAAAGTGCTCATATGTTGTTACCACTAATGCAGTGTTTCAACTTTTGTATATTTGTGTATCAACCTCATTCTTTTTTTTTTTTTTATATAATCTTTATTTTGAAAATAAACATGTAAACATACATACAGAGCAAAAAGAACAAACAAAACAAAGGCCTGGTAGCAGGAACCATTGGTAACAAGTGCATCGTGTAGCCATTAGGGATCTTATTCGGAGCTAGGGGTAGTTCATGAACTGCATGTGACTATCCGGCCACCAGGGGCGGTTCACAGGGATGTGTTTATTAGCATATCAGACCCGTGGTATGAGTTCAAGCATCTTTAGTCCATCCCTGGCCTCTCCGGTGGACCATGTCAGAAACGTGGATCTCCAATCGGAGACCTGACTTTAGGCCTCGGTTCCGGAGTCCCTTCTGCCTACTACGCTTAAATACTGTAAAGGGAGCCTGCTTCGAGAAGAGAGAGAAAAGAATGAGGGATAGGTTAAGCAGATAGATTAGCAGAAAACGAGAGGGAGGAGAAAAGAGAAAGAAAAAGAAAAAAAAAAAAGGGGGGGGGGGGGGGGTGTTCACATCCGCTGCTATGCTACTCTAATCTGAGTTGCTGAGGGGCATCCAGCGCTCTCTGGCGTCCTAGTGTCCCCTATCTTACTGCTTTCTGTCTCTTTACGTGGGAGGGGTCCCCAATGGTGGGGGTCCCGAGGAGGTATAATGTATCCATGGCATCCAGATGGCGTAGAACTTTTCGTATCTATCTTTGCACTTCGCCATCCACTCCTCCGCGGCCATGATATTATCGACTAGCTTCACCCATTCTGCTCGGGTGGGTGTCCTGGGCGTCTTCCAGTGAATTGGAATCAGCCTCCTAGCCGCATTAAGCAGGTGGGGTAAAACAGATTTGCTATATCTGCTGAGAGGAATGGTGGGGAAGTGCAACAGCGATTCCAGTGGGGAATCCGGAAGTTCCAGGTCCAGTATCTGTTTAATCTGAGCGTGAATATCCCGCCAGAAGGGTCTCAGGACGGGGCACTCCCACCATATGTGGAGGAACGAGCCTCTGAGACCGCAACCTCTCCAGCATGTATCCGGCAAAGATGGGTACATCCTGGTGAGCCTGGTTGGCACTCTGTACCATCTAGTTAGAAGCTTATAACTATTTTCCTGCATTTTTGTGTCTACTGTACTGGAGTGCGTAAGTTTATACATGTGCTCCAACTGAGGTTGCGTGAAGACGCGCTGAAGATCCCTCTCCCAGTCTCTGATAAAGGTTGGCTTCTCTTCCACTTGCTGTGCCTGTAACAATTCATACAGTACTGAGATAGCGTGTGGAGTGGCTTCCTCTGCCATGCACAACTGCTCAAATGGCGAGGCCTGGGTGGGTGACCTAACTCCGTGTGGGAGGTTGGCTATGAAGTGCTGGAGCTGCCTATGGCGCCAGTCGTCCATTAAGAAGGGGCCGTACTGAGCCCTCAGGGTTTCTATGGGCAACAGTCCCTGCTCCTGGACAAATCTGCCACATCTGGGCTCCCCGTCCGCCGCCCACGTCCGAAAGAAAGACGGGTGTTCCCCTGGAGTGAACCAGGGGAAGCCGCCTAGTGGTGCCAAGGGGGAGGTTGGTCGAGCCAGCCTTCCTCCCCTGTTTAGGGCATCCCATATCGTCAGTGCATGGGAGGCTAACGGGGACACCAGGGTGGACAGGCCCCTGTGCTCTTTGGGGACCCATGGGGCATGAGCCAAATTTCGACCTGCCAGAGACTTATCCAGGGGGACCCAGAGTTTGTGAGTGACATTATGACACCAGTCCAGAATGCGTTGCAGGGCCACTGCCTCATAGTACCTGCGAATTACCGGAACCCCCAGGCCTCCCCTAGCTTTGGGGCGTTGCAGCATGCGGAGTGCCAGCCTAGGGCATTTCCCACTCCATATATACTGAGAGAACATACTGTTGAGGCTTGAGAAAAACGCCTTTGGTAAAGCAATCGGCACCATTTGTAAGAGGAACAGTATGCGAGGAAGCACATTCATTTTGAGGATGCTGACTCGGCCCATCCATGAGAATGCTGTCTTGTCCCAGTTTTTAAGGTCTGTTTTGACAGTGGTGAGTAGTGGGGTATAATTACAGTCATATAGCTGTGAACATTTCTTAGGTAAGTATATTCCCAGGTATTTAAGTGATGTGGGGCACCATGTAAAAGAGAAAGCAGCCTGCAGCCTTGTACGTAGATCTGAGGGTATGTTTAGGGAGAGAATCTCGGATTTGTTATAATTGATTTTGAAGTGTGACAGCTCGTTGAATTCCTGTAGTTCGGTCATAATACTGGGCAGCGATATAAGGGGGTCAGCGACGTAGAATAATACGTCATCCGCATACGCCGATAGTTTGTGTTCCGTCGGCCCAACCGAGAATCCTTTGATATTGTTGTTCCTACGGATTCTATTAAGGAGGGGTTCTAGGGTGAGGGCAAAGACTAGCGGGGACAACGGGCAGCCCTGGCGTGTCCCATTCTTAATAGGGAAAGGGTCTGATAGGAGCCCATTCACCTTCACCTTGGCGGACGGGGAGCTATATAGGGAGGAGATCCATGTCAGCATATTAGGTCCGAGGCCGAGCCTCTTCAACACCGCCTTCATGTAGGTCCAGTCCACCCTGTCAAATGCTTTCTCAGCATCAGTGGAAAGCAAGAGACAGGGGTGCTTCACCCCCTGGGATTCCACCCAGTGGATCAGCTGGAGTGCCCTATTGGAGTTGTCCCTGGCTTCTCGGCCCGTGATGAAGCCGGTCTGGTCGGGGCCAACCACTGTCGGGAGGATTGGCTTGAGTCTGTTAGCCAATATCTTGGCCAGGATTTTAATATCAGTATTGAGAAGCGATATGGGCCTGTAGTTGCCTGGTAAGGTGTGGTCTTTCCCTTCTTTTGGGAGTACCGTAATGTGTGCCATTAGGGCTTCCGAGGGCATTCCCATGCCCTGGGCTAGAGCCGTAAAGTATTTACACATGTGGCCTGCAAGTACTCCTGAGTACTTTTTATAATAAGTATTGGTGTATCCGTCCGGACCTGGACTTTTCCCGTTAGGGAGGTCTTTTATCACTGCCTGTATTTCAGCCACCGTAATTGGGTCCTCCAGCTGTGCGCAGATTGAGGCACTCAGCTGAGGGCATTGGGCTTCCTCCAAGTATTGCTCAATACGAGCATTCCTTTGGGTTTCCGAGGACCCAGGTAATGTGGCTGGTAGGTTGTACAGCTGGGCATAGAAGTCTCTAAACATACTTGCTATCTTTGATGAATGTACCACTGGTTCCCCTGTAGATGTGTTGAGCTTATGTACGTGGCCTGCATCTTTCTGGCGTTTGAGGGCCCTGGCTAGCAGTCTTCCACATTTGTTGCCAAATTCATAGAACTTGTGCGACAAGTGGCGTAAACGGGCTTTGATTTTGGCATCTAGGAGTGTCGCTAATTCCTGCCTAAGGGAGTGTAGTTCTGCTGTCTGAGAGGGGGTGACCTTCTTTTTGTGTACTAGTTCCGCTGAGCGTATTTTGGCTAGGAGCTTCTGCATGTCTCCCTCCCTGGCCTTCTTCAATCTGGTCCCCTGGGAGATCAGTTCCCCTCTCACCACTGCCTTGTGTCCCTCCCAGACTGAGCCCATGCTGACTTCCTCTGGGGGATTTTCCCGGAAATACAGGGAGATGGTATCCAGCACCCCCTTCAGTGCCACCACGTCATCCAGTATGCCGTCATTCAGGCGCCAGTTCCATGTCCGTGCCTCCATAAACTGTGGGCGCAGGGAGATGGAGACAGGCGCGTGGTCAGAGATAGTAATGGAGCCTATGGAGGCTTTTGTTAGGGAGTCTAGGGAGTATTGATCTAGCAGCAGGAAGTCTATACGTGTGTAAACACCGTGGGTGGGCGAGAAGTAGCTATAGTCCCTGTCACTTGGGTGGAGGATCCTCCAGCAGTCCACCAGGTGATGGGTCTGTAGAGACTTCTTGAAATGTTTCAGAAAGGCGAAGGAGTGTGTTGAACGTCCCTGTGACGTGTCTATCTGTGGGTCTGGGCTGACATTAAAGTCTCCCCCCAAAATCAGTTGACCTTCGCGAAAGGAAGCGAGGGTCTCCAGCGTTGTATCTATAAAGGTAAGCTGTTTGCTGTTAGGGGCGTACAAAGCTGCAAGCGTGTATTTCTGATTATAGATGGTGCCCTTAACAAATACATATCTACCTGCCGGATCTAGCATTTGGTCCTCCATGATAAAGGGACAGTGCTTATGTACAGCTATAGCCACCCCCCCAGATTTAGGGCGAGGAGAGTTGCTAAGGTACCATGATTTATAGAGGTGCGTGGGTAAACGGGGGACCGAGTCAGCATGAAAATGGGTTTCCTGCAAGAAAACAAAGTGTGCTCCCATACGTTTCATCTCAAGCCACAACTTACTGCGTTTCGCCGGTGAGCCCAGGCCTCGGACATTGTAGGATACGACCTTTAGATCAGCCATGGTGATGGTTCAGAGGGTGAGCCGGAGGTCTCGGCCCAGGGGGAGAGGGTATCAGCAGCGCGTCCGTGCCAGAGTAGTGGGCACTGTCGGCACCCAGGTGTATGCAGGGTCCTAAAAGAAAAACCATAGTTACAGCGGATGTGGTAGACATGGGGAGGGGAGATAGCAAAGGAGCAAAGACAGAAGCAAGAGCACAATAAGAAATAAAACATGTTGCCTTACAGGCACAACTCAGTGCAACTAGTCTCCTGGTCGGGGAACCCCCCCCCCCCCCCAACAAGGGGAAACGGTGGGGTCCAGCGAGCAGAAACATTTCCCAAAAAGGGAACATCACTCCAAGGAGTAGTCCTACTGGGAGGTAGTGGTATAGCACGCAAAGCGAGACCGCCGTGCGACCCACCAACAGTGTATATGGCTCAATCTACCCATGGAGGGCTAAACAAGTAAACGTAGTGGTATCCGACATGGGGTAGAGAGTCTGCTGCAAAGTGGAACGGCAGCTATGAGGGGAGTTTCAAAAGAAGCTGGGCAAAATCTTTTCCGGCATCAGAGTGGGGAACAGTTAATCAGGCTTCCTCCTGTGGTGGGCGCCTAGGTGATCCATGTTCAGACATGCTTCTTCTGTTTCCGCGTCGGCGTCTGCGGCGGCCTTGCCTCCACTGATCAGGTTGTCTGGGGAGAGGGATGGCGGGCGATGTCCTCCAGTCTGGGATGTCCACAGGTGGAAGGCCCAGGTCCTCCAGGAAGCGGGGCAGGTCAGCTCTGGTGCGGAGGGTGTATTGCCTACCCTCTTTGGTCGCCGAGAGGCTGAATGGGAAGCCCCATCTGTAGGGCAGTTGGGCATCTTGCAGGGATGCCAGTAGCGGTTTAAGTGCCCGGCGTTGCATCAAGGTGCGCCTTGATATGTCTGGGAAGAAAGTCAGTTTGGTGCCATCAAAGTCCACGTGACGGACTCCTCTGACTTGATTCATGATGCGCTCCTTAAGCGAGTATTTATGCAACTTGCATATAATGTCTCTGGGTCTATCCGGGTCATCTGAAGGGGGTCTCAGGGCCCTATGAGCTCGGTCAATTTCAATGTGTGCCGGGGCCTGACGGCCCAGTATCTGCTTAAAGACCCCTTGCAGAGTAGGTACAATGTCCCTTGGTCCAGTTGCCTCAGGTAGGCCTCTGATGCGTATGTTAACCCTGCGGCTCCTGTTCTCAAAATCATCAATTTGATCTAGCAATGCCTCCAGCCTGCGATCCTGTCTGTCGCACCGGTCAGTCAGAGCTTGCAGTGTGGGGGCAGTTTCATCCCATTGCACCTCAAGTGTTTCCACTCTCTCCCCCAGGTGGGCTGTGTCAGCCTGCAGGTTCTCAATGTCCTGTCTCAGGGCCTTCTCTACCCTGTTTGCAAACCTCTCTAGGTCTGCTGCGGTGGGGAGGGATAAAATGTGGGAGCGAATGTCCTTGTCCTCCCATGGGTCTCCCTTAGCTGCTGGCCCTTCCATGCTCTCTGACCCTGAGGGAGAGGAGGGGGCCGGTGGTGATAGCACAGGCATGTGTGGGGAGCCGGTGGGGGAGGCCGCTGCGGCCGCGTGGGTGCTGGGCGCCATCTTGGCTGTACTTGCCGGTTCGTTGCGGGCCCCAAAGTAATTGTCCAGGGACTCGGCCCGGCTCCTCGGAGTCCTCTGTGGCTGCGGGGATGTCTTCCGCTTCGGAGGCATCGTTGTGCGGTGTTTTTATCTCCCTCAGAGCCGCCGTTCAGGCTCTGTATGTGGCGGGTCTCACGGAGCTCCTCACAAGCACGTCCTCACTCGCGCATGCCGTAGCCACACCCCCAACCTCATTCTTTTAAAGTGCAACGTGACAAAATATAAAATAAAATATAATAAAAAAAAAATAATAAAAAAAATTACAAAAAATGCCAAATTTATAGAGTAGAAAAGGAATCGCAATTTAAAACCATATACATATATCATAAGTCTCCAATGTTCATGCTATTTGACATGTATATTCAAAGTGCTCTTGTGCTTCAAATTTTATCCGTGCTGCATAACCATGACTTTTCACCACTTCTTGTGCCACCACCACCACCTTCTAAAATGGTCACTCACCAGAGCCTAGAATTTTGTTTTGCCTTAATCCTCCATGCCCAATGTTGATATCTCATCAAGTTAAAGATTTATCATTGCACAGTATGTTTTGTAAAATAAATGTATTTGTAGCCAGTAAAATCATAAAGCATAAAGAATGCTCACTCACATTTCCCAGTGCCTTAGACCGGCACTAAGGCTGCGTACACACGAGCGGACTTTCCCCCGGGATTTTTCCTCCCAAAAGTCCGGCGGACTAAGTTTTAAGTTCAGACTTAAAATTGTCCGCTGGACTCGGCAGTCCGGCGGAAATCCCGCTGTCTGTGTGCTAGTCCGTAGGACTTTTGAAATTAACGGACTTGCCTCGCACATGAAAGAAAGTTCGTTCATTTAGAACGTGACTCCAGGAAGACGGGACTAGCGAAGGCAGTGAATGCCGCCACGCTAGCCCCGTCACCTGGCATGGATATAAAGGGGAATCCCTACACCGAAAAAACGGCGTGGGGGTCCCCCCCAAATCCATCTCAGACCCTTATCCGAGCACGCGGCCGGTCAGGAAAGGGGGTGGGGACGAGTGAGCACCCCCCCACTTCCTGAGCCGTACCAGGCTGCGTGCCCTCAACATGGTGGGTTCCCTGGGGAAAGGGGGGCCCTGTGCCCCCCCACCCCAAAGCACCTTGTCCCCATGTTGATGAGGACAAGGTCCTCTTCCCGATAACCCTGGCCGTTGGTTGTCGGGGTCTGCGGGAGGGGGGCTTATCGGAATCCGGGAGCCCCCTTTAATAAGGGGGCCCCCAGATACTGGCCCCCACCCTATGTGCATGAGTATGGGGTACGATGTACTCCTACCCATTCACCTAAGGGAAAAAGGTGTAAATAAAAGAGACACAATTTTTTAAAAATATTTTATTGCACAGCTCCGGGGTCTTCTTCCGTCTTGGGGGGTCTTCTCGCCAGGACTCCACCGCTATCTTCTGCTCTTTTACCTAGCTCTTTCACTAGTGGAGGAGCCTGGCTTTCTTCTTCGTCGCCATCGTTGTCTGGGGGTCTTGTTCTGACTTCGGGGGTCTTCGGAGGTCTCTTCTGTTCTTCTTGCCGGTGGCCGGGACTTCTGTTGCCATCGCTGTGGCCGCCGCCTTCTGCTTCTTGTTCTCCTTTCTTCTTTCGATGTTGACACGACGCTCTCTCTGGCCGTAATGGCTGTGACTTATATAGGGACAAGGGGCGGGTCACATGCTCATGTCACATGGTGACCCCGCCCCCATATGATGTCACAGTCCCAGCATCCTCCGGGACTGTGACATCATAAGAAGCAGAAGCAAAAGGCGGCAGCAGCGGCGACGACAGCAACAGAAGCCCTGGCCACCAGCAAGAAGAACAGAAGAGACCCCCGAAGTCAGAACAAGACCCCCAGATGACGGCGGCGGCAAAGAAGAAACCTGGGCTCCTCCGCTAGTGAAAGAGCTAGGTAAAAGAGCAGAAGATAGCGGAGGGTAGGGGTACATCATACCCCATACTCATTCACATAGGGTGGGGGGCCGGTATCTGGGGGCCCCCTTATTAAAGGGGGCTCCCAGATTCCGATAAGCCCCCCGCCCGCAGACCCCGACAACCAACGGCCAGGGTTGTCGGGAAGAGGCCCTTGCCCTCATCAACATGGGGACAAGGTGCTTTGGGGTGGGGGGCCGCAGGGCCCCCCTTTCCGCAGGGCACCCCCCATGTTGAGGGCCTGGTATGGCTCAGGAGGAGGGGCCCTCACTCGTCCCCACCCCCTTTCCTGATCGGCTGGGCTGCGTGCTCGGATAAGGGTCTGAGATGGACTTGGGGGGACCCCCACGCCATTTTTTCGGAGTAGGGATTCCCCTTTAAATCCATACCAGGTGACGGGGCTAGCGCGGCAGCATTCACTGCCTTCGCTAGTCCCGTCTACCTGGAGTTTCATTCTAAATGAACAGACTTTCCTCCGTGTGTGGGCAAGTCCGTTCATTTCAAAAGTCCCACGGACTTTGGCCAAAACTCCGGCGGAAAGGTCCGGGCTTGTGTGGGCAAGTCCACACGCTCGTAAAGTCCAGCGGACCTCCGCTGGAAAGTCTGGCGGTTTGTACAGACTTTCAGTACAGGACAACCGTAGGCTGTGTGTATCCCCATAGAGATCCCTGAGGAGGCGGCGCTGTGCGCCGTCCCGTACTCAGGGGGCGGGGCCGCGCACAGCGTCGCCACGTCACCGACGTGGGCAGAGTGTCCCCTCCCCGCCCGCTGGAACGCAGGTGGAGGGCGCAGGGAGGAAACATGCGCCTCAAGGGGATAGAGCGTGCACACGCGCGGAACAGGGTCCGCGCATGCGCGCTGTCTTACCCGTGCCGGGCAGCCAAATTTCGAGTGCATGCAGAGACAAGCCAACATTAGGTTTAGAGGTTGCTGGGTGGGTGTTACCATGCATTGAGTTTAAGCGTAGGTATGGTTTACGCTGGAAGGCATAATGGTATGTGCAAGTGAGTCCAGGCGCACACAGGCGGTTAGCGCCCCCTGTCAGGAGGTAATGGGTAGTACAATATTATAGCATATACATTCACAGCCAAATGTAAGAGGTTATAAGAGGAAAATATGCATATAATTGTACAACATTAATAGCAGTGTAGTAATAGCAACAGTGGTAAACAAGGTTATGAATGATAACATTATATACATACTGTCATATAGAGCTATACAAATAGATAACATATTAAATGGCAAGATAGGACCCGGGAATGGGAATTTGGATGGAGGCCCATGATGGCCTCTATGGAGGCTAAAGGTCAAGTTCGCATACCCCGGATTCAAACCCTTCGAGATAGGGCTTGAAATTGAATGCCTCGTTGAGGCCAGGGGGGGATGTGGCATTTAGGTGAAATATCCATCTGAGCTCACTTTGTAGCAGAGCTTTATTATAGTCACCACCCCGATTGGGTGGGGGGATATGGTCAAGTGCTTTAAACACTATTTGGGGGGTTGAATCTTGATGGACAAGTGCACGGTGTCGCCCTAGAGGTAGATCAGGGTCTTTTTGATTGATGCTGAGGGTATGACGGTAAATACGTTTCCAAAAGGGTAATTTGGTCTTTCCAACATAAAAACATCCGCATTCACATTCGAGTAACTATACAATGCCGATCGAGCGGCAGTTAACAAAATGTTGGGGAAAGAATTGTTGTCCGTTGGGTAGGGTGTTTGATCTGTTAGACTTAGATAGATATCTATATTATTTGCAATTCCCACAGGGGAAAGTGCCTTTTAGCTGTTTATGTGATTTGTAGGCTGAGGTGTATTCGCTTCTGATTAATTTGTCACGAAGGGAAGGGGCTCGTCTGTAGGTAAGGAGTGGATGTGTGGGAACAAAGGGAGAGAGAGAATGGTCTGTGGTTAATATATGCCAATGTTTGGAAAGTATCTGGGTAATTAAGGGATGTTGTTCACAGTAATTAGTTATGATTCTCAGAGGAGCATTGGTCTCTTTAGATTTAGAAGGGAAGAGTAAGGAGGTACGTGTTTTTGATTTGGCTTTTTTGTATGCAGTTTTAAGAACTGTGTGTGGGTATCCACGTGCTCGGAGTCTATTGCGTAGGATAGAGGCCTCATACTCAAAAGAGGTCTCGGTCGAGCAGTTGCGGCGGGCACGGAGGTATTGGGCGTATGGGATAGATTTAAGAAGGGGTTCAGGGTGAAAGCTAGAAGCAGCCAAAATGGTGTTTCCTGCCGTGGGTTTGTGGTATAAGTTACTTTGGATGTGCCCCTCATGATCTTTAATGAGAGTGAGGTCCAAAAAGCAAATAGATGTAGGGCTGCATGTCATTGTAAATTTAAGGTTAAGTTGATTGGACGTATTGAGATAGGTTAGAAAGTCGTGAAGGGTTTGAATGGGTCCCTGCCATAGAATAAAAATGTCGTCGATATAACGACGAAAGGTCACAACATGTTTGGTATAAATAGTGGCAGATGGGTCTGCAAAGAGTAGACGTTCCCAAATAGTGTTTAAAGCACTTGACCATATCCCCCCACCCATCATGGGCCTCCATCCAAATTCCCATTCCCGGGTCTTATCTTGCCATTTAATATGTTATCTATTTGTATAGCTCTATATGACAGTATGTATATAATGTTATCATTCATAACCTTGTTTACCACTGTTGCTATTACTACACTGCTATTAATGTTGTACAATTATATGCATATTTTCCTCTTATAACCTCTTACATTTGGCTGTGAATGTATATGCTATAATATTGTACTACCCATTACCTCCTGACAGGGGGCGCTAACCGCCTGTGTGCGCCTGGACTCACTTGCACATACCATTATGCCTTCCAGCGTAAACCATACCTACGCTTAAACTCAATGCATGGTAACACCCACCCAGCAACCTCTAAACCTAATGTTGGCTTGTCTCTGCATGCACTCGAAATTTGGCTGCCCGGCGCGGGTAAAACAGCATGCATGCGCGGACCCTGTTCCGCGCGTGCGCACGCTCTATCCCCTTGAGGCGCATGTTTCCTCCCTGCGCCCTCCGCCTGCGTTCCAGCGGGCGGGGAGGGGACACTCTGCCCGCGTCGGTGATGTGGCGACGTTGTGCGCGGCCCCGCCCCCTGAGTACGGGACAGCGCACAGCGCCGCCTCCTCAGGGATCTCTATGGGGATACACACAGCCTACGGTTGTCCTTCCCCACCACCTTGGCCTGCTAATTAGCCACCAGCTGAGCACGCCAACACCACGCGGCGGCTCACACAGCTGTTAGCAATTACCTACCCTATTTATATCCTAGCAATGGCGGGAACAGACATACTACTTCCCTGCTGGCGTTTTGACCCATCCACATACAGGACTTTTGAGAACAAAGTAACCTACTTTTTATACTCCATCATCTAAACTGATCCTCTCACATCCAGATACTTCCTTGAGTCTAATACCACTTTATACTTTTGTATATTTTTTTAGCCTTTTAACCACTCCGGCCAAGGTTCATTAAGCCACGGCACCTATCTGGTGCCTGGCCTGAGATCTTGCAGCCAATCGAGTGCCCAGCAGCCCATTGCTTTTAATCAGCATAGATCACCTATACTTTGTGAATACTCCAAGACCATATCTTGGCACCCCATTTTGGCTGGAACTCCCGTAATGCTTTGCAAGTGAGTACCATGCCCACTAAGCGGCAAATGACAGGCTCTTGTGGTGATACCAACACAATTTGTATACTAATGTTCACTTTGTCTTATACAGTATATTTGTGAAATCACAGGATGTTTAACTGCCTTTGAAAAAGGACCTCCGTCCGAAACATGTCGGCATTCTCCTAAAGACTACTGTCACATCGCAAGTTATTTTGCAACTATTGCATTATTTGTACTTGTATATGGTTATATGCGGTTTCATGTATATCTTGATTCTTTGCAAATTTGTATATTCATATATTTTTCTTTGCTTTTGGGCGTACTGCCCCAATAAAACTTACCTTGTTTGACTGCACATATACCTCTATGTCTATCTGTACAAGCTTCTCTCAGGGGTATTGGCTGTGTTGCTGCACACTAGGCCTACATAATTGACCTACAGGTAAGCCTAGATTAAGGCTTACCTGTAGGTCCAAGAAATATCTCCTAAACCTACACGGTTTAGGAGATACTTGCAAAAAGACAAGCACCGCTGTCTACGGCGCATGCACCATAGACAGCGGCACGCAGGCGCACTGAGCACGCCGCTGCTAATGGCGATATTCCGCTAGTGTCAGCTCCCGTGTCACAGCGCCGGAGCCGTGAGACCCGGAAGTCACTCCGGGATACATGGCAGCGGTGAAGATGAAGGAGGACCACTTTGGGGGCTTCGTTTTCAGGTAAGTTATTCATAATGAGCTAGTATGCTATGCATACTAGCTCATTATGCCTTTGCCTTGCAGGGTGCATTATTTTTTTTTTGATTGGCTTTACTTCCTCTTTAATAATATGTTATAAACTATATAAGGACGCCCAAATGTACTCGCACACACTATTAACCGGTTCCCGACCGGCGCACGACTATATACGTCGGCAGAATGGCACGTACAGGCAGGAGGGCCTATATATAAGTCCCTCCTTAATGCCTGCAGTGCCATCGGGAGCGCGACGGGAGCGGCGCGCTCCCGCGCCGGTTGGGACCCCCGTGAGGCCGGTCATGGGTCCCGTGGACTCGATCGCCGCGGGGACACCCGCGATTGTCTCACGGGAAGGCTGAACGGGGAGATGCGGAAGTACACAGCATCTCCCCGTTCTGCCTAGCAACTAGTGACGCCGATCTCTGCTCCCTGTGATTGGAGCAGAGATCAGCATTCACTAGCTGACAGCCACGCCCCCCCACAGTAAGAAACACACCGCTAGGCATACTTAACCCCTACACTGCCCTCTTGTGGTTAACCCCTTCACTGCCAGTGTCATTTATACAGGAATCAATGCATTTAAATAGCCTTGATTGCTGTATAAATGACAATGGTCCCAAAAATGTGTCAAAAATGTCCGATGTGTCCGCCATAATGTCGCAGTCACAATAAAAATCGCTGATCGCTGCCATTACTAATAAAAAAAAATTATTAATAAAAATGCTATAAAACTATCCCCTATCTTGTAAACGCTATAACTTCTGCGCAAACCAATCAATAATCGCTTATTGCGATTTTTTTTACCAAAAATATGTAGAAGAATACGTATCGGCCTAAACTGAGAAAAAAAATGTGTTTTTTTATATTTTTGGGGGATATTTATTATAGCAGGGGCGATCAAATATCACCAAAAGAAAGCTCTATTTGTGGGAAAAAAAAAGGACTTCAATTTTGTTTGAGAGCCACGTCGCACGACCGCGCAATTGTCAGTTAAAGCAACGCAGTGCCGAATCGCAAAAAGGGGCCTGGTCCTTTGGCTGCAAATTGGTGCGGTCTGAAAGTGGTTAAGCAATTTGACCTCTTTTCAGGGCAAGGAAAAGAATGTTATTTGCAAGCTTTAGGCTCCATGCACACTGAAGCTCAAAAAAGCCTTTTCTGGACGCCAGATTGCTGGCAGAAAACGCTGGTTGAAAAACTTGCGTTTTACAGCGTTTTGTACTAGCGTTTATGAGCGTTTATTAGCGTTAGCGTTAATGGGCGTTAATAAAAATACACAGAGGACACTCCAAAAATCCCACAATGCATTCCAAACTCCCCCAATGCATTGAAAAAATAGAACGCCAAACGCTAATTAACGTGCGTTCATGAGCGTTTATGAGAGTTTATCAGCTGTTGGCTTTTTTTGGCGGTGAAGAGCGGCACTTTGAATGCAAATTTCTGGCGTTCAGGAAAAAGCCCATAAACTCAACTGCTCATTAAAGCTAAAATATGTCCATGTGTGCATGGACACATAGGCTAACAGAGTGGAGTTTATGGGCTTTTAAAAAAAACGCCCAAACTCCAATAAACTGCAGTTTATGAGCTTCAGTGTGCATGGAGCCTTATATAACCTAGGTTTGTGTGCTAATGAGGCAATTCCAAACACATGCACAGTCCATGGAACACAAAAAATGCAAGTTCACCCAGTGTTGAGTCTTCAAAGTGGGTACACCTGTCCTTAAATAACTAACCAAAAAAAAGCTCGCTGAGCATGCTCAGAAAAATCCAAGTGCTGTTCACACACAAAAAGCGCAAAAAAATAAACCACAGTCCCTGAGCATACCCAGACCAACCCTACTGCATTTCCACACCTAAAGCCACACTAAAAAAACAAAGTCCCTGAGCATGCCCAGACCAACCCAAATGCAGCTATCACAAAATAAGCCACCCCCGGTCCAAAATTAAGCACATTATCCAGCATGCTACAAAATAACAGATGGGACAAACACCTCCCGGTTCGGTGACCAAACAAACAGCCTAACATGGGCAAAAGTTATACAACAAATACCATTGCAGTCTATGGGAACTGACCTGTTAGTTTTGCTAGTCCCCATTTGGTTGGCTTATACTCTAATTCTTGGCCTTACAATGGGTATGGTGGCCCAGGTCCCACCCTGAGAGACATATATCAATGTCACCAATTTTGACAACCCCAAAAACGAAACACGGAGAAGTGCCTTTAAAAATGCCAAATTGCTTAAAAGTTAGTAACTTGGGGGGGGGGGGGGCTTACTCTTCCTGTAAAGTGGTGCATCTGTAGAATATATCCAAAATGCTTCTTCAAAGATCTACATTGCGGCTGCAAAATCTTTAAAAAAAAGGTTAAAAAAATGCCCCCCCCCCCCCCCAATACATACAAGGCCATTTGTGTCTGTTAAGGCTTTAAGTGAGAACCCCACGTGATAAAATACCACCCAAACTAAAAAAAGATTGTGCCCCTCCCAAACACTAACAAACCCCTAGCCAAAAACACAGCAACCAGCCCATGAAAGGCAGGTGGATGCTTGGGGGCAGGAGGGGCATGGGCACCCCAAAAGTCAACCACCTTGTTCCCTAATTCAGGGGGACAAGGGCCTCTTCCACACAACCCTAGGCTGGGGTTGTGGGGGGCTGCAGACAGAGGTCTTTACAGAACGTGTAAAGCCCCATTAAACTAGTGGGTACAAGGTGCTTTGTGGTTGGTATTGGGCTGAGTCCAACATGCCCCAAAGGCAGACAGCTATGTTGAGTGCATGTGGCCTTGTATGGTTCAGGAGGGGGTTGGGAGCTCGCTCTTCACGCCCCTTCCTAGCTGGTCCTGTTGTATGCTCTGGAAAAGGATGTGGTTTGGATTGGGGAAGGCATCTCATGGCCTTTTGAGAATGGAGTTGAGTGTGGAGTTCCCCTTTAAAAGCAAAAGCTAGCCCAAGCAAATCAAAGGGATTATAAGGGGGAGACAAGAGCATTGGAGAATGGAGTGGAGTGTGGATTTCCCCTTTAAAAGCAAAATCGAGCCCAAGCAAATCAAAGGGATTAGAGGGGGGAGACAAGAGCATTGGAGTGTGAGTTCGCCTTTAAAAGCAAAAACTAGCCCAAGGAAATAAAAGGGATTAGAGGGGGGGGGGGACAAGAGCATTGGAGAAGGGAGTGGAGTGTGGAGTTCCCCTTTAAAAGCAAAATCGAGCCCAAGCAAATCAAAGGGATTAGAGAGGGGAGACAAGAGCATTGGAGAATGGAGTGGAGTGTGGTGTTCCCCTTTCAAAGCAAAAGCTAGCTAAAAGAAATCATATGCATTAGAGGAGGGAGCTCATGCCCATTTAGGCTTTAAAAAGTAGCTTACTTAATTTTAACAAGGTACATGTCACATGTTGGCAACGTAACATGCTCATATGACCTGTGTGCAAATCTAAAAAAAAAACCAAACAAACATAAAGATGAACCAGCTTAAAAAAAAGATTAGAGGTTACGCATGTAACTGCATGTACGTTGCTTAACATTTACTAAGATTTTAAGCGCAATGAAAAAACTCATGTGAATGGGCGCAAGAGCCGATTGTGCATGCACAATGCTTACATGGATCTCACACAGCTCTAAATGTACTTGCAGGCACAGCAGGTTATCTCTGAAAAGGTTGCTTTCTCATTCTATTTTGGGCATGTCTGTTACTTGGGCAGTTGTTACTAAACTTCCTCACATCACCCCATAATATTGGCACCTCAATCTTATGTTAATATTGAATTGGAGATGCCGTGCTCCATGTCCATAGAGGTGCACATATTACATTCTCCTGTGTGTCGAGATCGCAATAGTAAATGGTGGATTCGAGCTCTGTTACCAGCGCACCATGTCGTAAATATGGAAATGTGCATTGCCCCTCGATGTGCGCCTCTACTGATGGTGCACTGCTTTAGTAAATCAATTCCAGAATCTGGAGCAGCTGTGTAAGGCATACTATCGGCTTCTATCTTTCATTTTCAGTTTAGTTTAGCTAAAGATAGAAGCAGATTGTGTGCACACAGCTGTTCCAGTATCTGTCTACTCCAAATTGTATAAATTCCCCTCATATTGTTAAAGAATGACAGCTATTTCTTTCATTTGGATTTATACAGTGCCACCATTGTTTATGCACCATTTTATGCTAACTGTGGGCAACAGTTGAATGCAGTTTAGTGATTTGACATATTAAATGTGTTGATATAAAATATGCTGCTGTCTTTTTCAAAATATGTACATGTATGTATGCATAACTGTTACAGGCAATAAAACTAATTGATTTCTATTAAAGTATAAAATGTACAATATTTATTCTGTGTTGTGTTTCATTTAAACACAGCGTTTTACTTTGTTAAGCATTAAAAAGTAGAATTAAAATTATAAATACATATGCTAATCAAGCTACTGTACAAGTAATACAGAGTACTAAAGTAATTTCAAAGGCACAGAACAGTTAAGGCCACTGTTTGCTGTGACTGTAATTAAATCAGTTAATGGGCTTATTAATACACACACATGTATCATTTCTATTGAGCTCCTAGAAAATGTCATGTTGTCAACAACTGGGATTTTTTTTTTTTACACATATGATTTAAGTAATTTGAATGTAGGCACATTGGGATTAACTGAAAGAAAAATGTTATGGAGACACTTGGAGGTACAGCTGTATTACAAGAAAGTTCCCATGATACTAGTTACCTGATGCTTACAATCCCTACCCTATTCGAAAATCTTTTGGGTAATTACAAACATGTCATCTGCAGTTCAGATAGATGTTGTTTACTGACTATATTACGGAACCATTCTTTGCTATGGTTTACTTTTAAAGAAAAAAAAAACACACTTAAAGTTGAACTCCAGGCTGACATAAACACCAATGAATGTGGTTTTGTTCTGTTAATAAGTCACTAAATTCATTTTTAAAATGACACTAGTGTAAATACCTGAGCTTGACCTGAATATGAATTGATTACTCCAGTAAACCCCTAAATAGCAGCTTTTAGAGTGGCAGAGGGAGAGGGAACACTTTGGGTAATGCACATGAGCTGACTTGAAATATGTTGGCAGGAAGGGATAGCACAAGGGTGAGATCCTGTACATAGTATAAGTATAAGTATATTGCTGCTCCTTCACTATCCAGTCACTGGCTGGTGGCATGAAATTGACCCAAATTTGTTATTTAACCACCTCAATACAGTGCACTTACTTCCTGCCTAGACCAATTTTCAGCTTTCAGCGCTCTCACAGTTTGAATAAAAATCACTCAGTCATGCAACACTGTACCAATATGAAACTTGCGTCCTTTTTTTCACACAAATAGAGCTTTCCTTTTGTGGTATTTAATCACTAGTGTTTTTTTTTATTTTTTGGGCTATAAATTAAAAAAAAAAAAACTTACATTTTGTGAAAAAGATGCCCTTTTCTTTGTTTCTGTTATAACATTTTGCTAATTAGTCATTTTTCTTCATAAATTTTGCCCGAAATTTATACTGCTACATATCTTTGGTAAAAATAACCCAAATTAGTGTATATTATTTGGTCTTTGTGAAAGTTATAGAGTCTACAAACTATGATGCCAATCACTGAAAATGTATCACATCTGATCAGGCCTTCAGTACATCAGGTGTATCTCATTTCTTGAGACATTAACAAGTCAGGAAAGTAAAAATACCCCCCAAATTACCCCTTTTTAGAAATTAGACATTCCAAGGTATTAAGTAAGTAGCATGGTGAGTTTTTTTAAGTTGTCATCTTTTCCCACAATTCTTTGCAAAATTTAAATTTGTTTTATTTATTTTTTACAAAATTGTCATATTATCAGGTTATTTCTCACACACAGCATATGCATACAAAAAAATTACAACCCAAAATACATTCTAATACTCTTCCCGAGTATGGCAATACCACATGTGTGAGACTTTTACACAGCCTGGCCACATACAGAGGACCAACATTGAAGTAGCACCTTCAGGCGTTCTACGAGCATAAATGACATATCTAATTTCTCAAACACCTATTACACTTTTGAAGGCCCTGGAGCCCACATACTGACCCCATTTTGAAAAGAAAACACCCCAACCTATAATCTATGAGTCTTTTGAACAGTTCATTTTTTTCCAGAAGTTTTTGGAAAATGTGGAAAAAAAATGAAACCGCATTTTTTTTACACAAAGTTGTCCATTTATAAGATATTTCTAACACATAGCATGTATATAGCAAAAATGACACCCCAAAATACATTCTGCTACTCTTCCCGAGTATGGCGATACCACATGTGTGAGACTTTTACACAGCCTGGCCACATACAGAGGCCCAACATTGAAGTAGAACCTTCAGGCGTTCTAGGAGCATAAATTATACATCTCATTTCATTCCTACCTATCACACTTTTGAAGGTCTAGGAGCACCAGGACAGTAGAATTACCCACAAAATGACCCCATTTTGGAAACCAAACACCCCAACGTATATTCTATGAGGCATGCGCCGTGCACAGTGGGGCGGAACCATCTGTGATCGACTGTGACTTCATCACGGCCGATGACGTGGTAAACAGCCATGACCAATGACTGTTCACCCCCCTCGGTGGCGAGCGGTGTCTCCATGACTCACCGCTAGACACGTGCAATTCTTTTTTTTTTTCGTTATTTTCGTTCATTCGTTTTCGTACGAATGAACGAACGATTCGCTAAAAATTTTAACGAATAACAAACCGTTCGAATCGAATGAATCCGAAAACAACGAAAATCCGAAAAAAAAATAATTAGAAACAACGAATGTACGAAACAAGAAAATCCAAAAAATGAAAACAGGAACAACGAAAATCAAAATGAACAAAAAATTCGTACATTCGTAAACTTTTTTTTTTTTTGTTGAATTGGTAATTTTCCGTGTCCCTTACAATGGTGCTGCTTAACATGCCTCGAATGGATTGAACGAAAAAAAATTCGTAAATTCGTAACTTTTTTTTTTCGATTCGTAATTTTCCGTGTCTCTTACAATGGCGTTGCTTAACATGCTTCGGATGGTTTGAACGAAAAAATTCGTAAATTCGTAACTTTTTTTTTTTTCGATTCGTAATTTTCCGTGTCTCTTACAATGGCGTTGCTTAACGTGCTTCGAATGGATTGAATGAAAAAATTCGTACATTCATAACTTTTTTTTTCGATTCGTAATTTTCCGTGTCTCTTAAAATGTACTAATAGCATACACATTACATAACATTATGAATTATGCTCATATTACGAATCTACGAATGTTACGAATGTACAAATAAATACTAATGCGTCCGAATTACGAATAAACGAAAATTAAACTAACGGAAATACGAATCAACGAAAAAAATAACTCTTACGAAAATACAAATCATTACGAATCAACAGAAATGAAAAAAACGAAACGAAAATAAACATTTTTTTGTTGTGCACATGTCTACAGTCGCCGCCACCGAAAGAACAGGCATGTTTGCGCGCATTCCCTGTTTAAAGGGAGGGACGTCATATAGGCCCTCACAGAATGAGAGCCATGCCACCTGGCCGTCGTATGACGGACGGCGGGCGGCAAGCGGTTAATCAGTCATGTAACTTAGGTGCTTTGTGTGACAAAAAAGGTCACTGAAGTACACAGGGAGTTTGTAACAGGCAATATAGGCAATATCTCTCCTGTAGGGATGGGCCCGGTGCTCGATGCGAACCCACGTTCGCATCGAGCACCGGCCGTTCGCTCGCTCGGCGAGCCCAGAACTATTTGGGCCGTTCGCATCACATTCGTGTGATGCGAGCGGCCCCGCAATGCATTGCGGCCGGCGCGGCCGGCGCAGTTCATTGCTGGCTGATGATTGGCCAAGCATGCACTGTGACCCCGCATGCTTGGCCAATCACAGCGCCGTAAACTCGGAGAGCAATAATTGGCTACAGGCAGGACGCCTATAGCCAATTAAAGCTCAGGGGCTTTAGTACACGCCCCACCATTTAAAAGGCCGCCACGCCGTCGGCGCCGGACACATGAGTTCCGGCTTTAGGAGAGATCAGGCTGATTCTGTGTCTTTGCTTGATTCATTGCTACAGAAAGATTTGCTCTTCTTTGCTAAACCATTGGCTATTTATTTGCTAAACCATTGCTACCTGTCATTAATCGTCCATTGCTGCTGGTTAGTGTGTTATTAGCTGCTGCTGGGGATTAGTCTGGTGCGTGTTTTACTGTTAGTACAGTATTTCAGTAGTACCAACCGCAGTGCTGTTAGCACAGCATTGCACCCCAAAAGCACCCATAGGACTTCTAGTGTGTTAGTGGCAGCAAACAGAGCTCCTATATTTTCTTCCCAAAAGCACCCATAGGACTTCAATTGTGTGTTAGTGGCATCACACAGAGCTCCCATATTTTCTTCCCAGAAGCACCCATAGGACTTCTAGTGTGTTAGTGGCATCACACAGAGCTCCCATATTTTCTTCCCAGAAGCACCCATAGGACTTCTAGTGTGTTAGTGGCATCACACAGAGCTCCCATATTTTTTTCCCAGAAGCACCCATAGGACTTCTAGTGTGTTAGTGGCATCACACAGAGCTCCCATATTTTCTTCCCAGAAGCACCCATAGGACTTCTAGTGTGTTAGTGGCATCACACAGAGCTCCCATATTTTCTTCCCAGAAGCACCCATAGGACTTCTAGTGTGTTAGTGGCATCACACAGAGCTCCCATATTTTCTTCCCAGAAGCACCCATAGGACTTCTAGTGTGTTAGTGGAATCACACAGAGCTCCCATATTTTCTTCCCAGAAGCACCCATAGGACTTCTAGTGTGTTAGTGGCATCACACAGAGCTCCCATATTTTCTTCCCAGAAGCACCCATAGGACTTCTAGTGTGTTAGTGGCATCACACAGAGCTCCCATATTTTCTTCCCAGAAGCACCCATAGGACTTCAATTGTGTGTTAGTGGCATCACACAGAGCTCCCATATTTTCTTCCCAGAAGCACCCATAGGACTTCAATTGTGTGTTAGTGGCATCACACAGAGCTCCTATATTTTCTTCCCAGAAGCACCCATAGGACTTCAATTGTGTGTTAGTGGCATCACACAGAGCTCCTATATTTTCTTCCCAGAAGCACCCATAGGACTTCTAGTGTGTTAGTGGCATCACACAGAGCTCCCATATTTTCTTCCCAGAAGCACCCATAGGACTTCTAGTGTGTTAGTGGCATCACACAGAGCTCCTATATTTTCTTCCCAGAAGCACCCATAGGACTTCAATTGTGTGTTAGTGGCATCACACAGAGCTCCTATATATTTTCTTCCCAGAAGCACCCATAGGACTTCAATAGTGTGTTAGTGGCATCACACAGAGCTCCTATATTTTCTTCCCAGAAGCACCCATAGGACTTCAATTGTGTGTTAGTGGCATCACACAGAGCTCCTATATTTTCTTTCCAGAAGCACCCATAGGACTTCAATTGTGTGTTAGTGGCATCACACAGAGCTCCTATATTTTCTTCCCAGAAGCACCCATAGGACTTCAAGTGTGTTAGTGGCATCACACAGAGCTCCCATATTTTCTTCCCAGAAGCACCCATAGGACTTAAATAGTGTGTTAGTGGCATCACACAGAGCTCCCATATTTTCTTCCCAGAAGCACCCATAGGACTTCTAGTGTGTTAGTGGCATCACACAGAGCTCCCATATTTTCTTCCCAGAAGCACCCATAGGACTTCAATTGTGTGTTAGTGGCATCACACAGAGCTCCTATATTTTCTTCCCAGAAGCACCCATAGGACTTCTTGTGTGTTAGTGGCATCACACAGAGCTCCCATATTTTCTTCCCAGAAGCACCCATAGGACTTCAATTGTGTGTTAGTGGCATCACACAGAGCTCCTATATTTTCTTCCCAGAAGCACCCATAGGACTTCAATTGTGTGTTAGTGGCATCACACAGAGCTCCTATATTTTCTTCCCAGAAGCACCCATAGGACTTCTAGTGTGTTAGTGGCATCACACAGAGCTCCTATATTTTCTTCCCAGAAGCACCCATAGGACTTCTAGTGTGTTAGTGGCATCACACAGAGCTCCTATATTTTCTTCCCAGAAGCACCCATAGGACTTCAATTGTGTGTTAGTGGCATCACACAGAGCTCCTATATTTTCTTCCCAGAAGCACCCATAGGACTTCTATTGTGTGTTAGTGGCATCACACAGAGCTCCTATATTTTCTTCTCAGAAGCACCCACAGGACTTCAATTGTGTGTTAGTGGCATCACACAGAGCTCCTATATTTTCTTCGCAGAAGCACCCATAGGACTTCTAGTGTGTTAGTGGCATCACACAGAGCTCCTATATTTTCTTCTCAGAAGCACCCATAGGACTTCAAGTGTGTTAGTGGCATCACACAGAGCTCCTATATTTTCTTCCAGAAGCACCCATAGGACTTCTAGTGTGTTAGTGGCATCACACAGAGCTCCTATATTTTCTTCTCAGCAGCACCCACAGGACTTCTAGTGTGTTAGTGGCATCACACAGAGCTCCTATATTTTCTTCGCAGAAGCACCCATAGGACTTCTAGTGTGTTAGTGGCATCACACAGAGCTCCTATATTTTCTTCTCAGCAGCACCCACAGGACTTCTAGTGTGTTAGTGGCATCACACAGAGCTCCTATATTTTCTTCCCAGAAGCACCCATAGGACTTCTAGTGTTTTAGTGGCATCACACAGAGCTCCTATATTTTCTTCTCAGCAGCACCCACAGGACTTCTAGTGTGTTAGTGGCATCACACAGAGCTCCTATATTTTCTTTGCAGAAGCACCCATAGGACTTCTAGTGTGTTAGGGGCATCACACAGAGCTCCTATATTTTCTTCGCAGAAGCACCCATAGGACTTCTAGTGTGTTAGTGGCATCACACAGAGCTCCTATATTTTCTTCGCAGAAGCACCCATAGGACTTCTAGTGTGTTAGTGGCATCACACAGAGCTCCTATATTTTCTTCTCAGTAGCACCCACAGGACTTCTAGTGTGTTAGTGGCATCACACAGAGCTCCTATATTTTCTTTGCAGAAGCACCCATAGGACTTCTAGTGTGTTAGTGGCATCACACAGAGCTCCTATATTTTCTTCTCAGCAGCACCCACAGGACTTATAGTGTGTTAGTGGCATCACACAGAGCTCCTATATTTTCTTCCCAGAAGCACCCATAGGACTTCTAGTGTTTTAGTGGCATCACACAGAGCTCCTATATTTTCTTCTCAGCAGCACCCACAGGACTTCTAGTGTGTTAGTGGCATCACACAGAGCTCCTATATTTTCTTCTCAGCAGCACCCACAGGACTTCTAGTGTGTTAGTGGCATCACACAGAGCTCCTATATTTTCTTCGCAGAAGCACCCATAGGACTTCTAGTGTGTTAGTGGCATCACACAGAGCTCCTATATTTTCTTCGCAGAAGCACCCATAGGACTTCTAGTGTGTTAGTGGCATCACACAGAGCTCCTATATTTTCTTCTCAGCAGCACCCATAGGACTTCTAGTGTGTTAGTGGCAGCAAACAGAGCTCCTATATTTTCTTGTCAGCAGCACACATAGTACCTATAGTGTGTTAGTGTCAGCACCCATAGGACCTACAGTGTGTTGTGAGCACACATAGGAGCTCTATTTTTTATACTATATACACTACCGACTACAATGGCTGGAAGACCGCCAAGGAGAGGCAGAGCGTGCAGAGGCAAGAACACAGGGCAGGCAGGCTCTGTTTCTAGAGACAACAGTGCTGGCCGTGGACGTGGTCATGCATCGTCATCAGCACGTGGCCATGGGACACGCTTGTCTTTGTTTTCGGCAGCTGGACATGTGGAGCCGCATCATGCTGAAGGCTTGGTAGAATGGATGACCAAGCCCTCCTCATCCTCCTCATCCTCTCTCACCCAGGCTCAGGGTACTGGCAGAGCAGCTGCCAACGTGTACTCAATGGCATCATCAGCCACCCCTTCCCTAGACCCACCATGTCCTCCTGAGGAGTCCCCCGAACTCTTTGAGCACAGTGTTGGGTACATGCTCCAGGAGGATGCCCAACGATTCGATGGCTCGGATGATGATACCCAGCTTGAGGAAGTCAGTAGTGTGCGCGCAGAGAGAGGGGATGCTGAAGGACAGCAATCTGGCAGTACTGTTCCACCAGCTGCAGCTTACTGCCAGGTTTGCTCTAGTGGTGAAGAGGGAGGGGATGATGAGGTCACTGACTCCACGTGGGTGCCTGAAGGGAGAGAGGATGAGGAGGAGGACGAGGAGGAGGAGGATGCAGCGTCACATGTCCAACGAGGCAGGATGCCCCCTGGAGGCCAGCTAGAGGCCAGCACAGCAACTGTACCACACCGCAGAGCTCCGCCTGTGCAGGGCGCTGCCTCTGCACGTTATCAGAAAAGTTCTTTGGTGTGGGCCTTTTTTGAGACGAGTGCATCAGATCGCACCACTGCTATTTGCAATATTTGTCTCAAGCGTATCTCGCATGGCCAAAACATCAGCCGCTTGGGCACCACAAGCATGAGCAGACATATGTCGACCTGCCATGCAGCTCGTTGGCAAGCACACATAAAAGACCCACACCAAAGAACAAAGCGGACCTCTCCTTGCTCCTCATCAGCTGGGATCTCCATCCCCACTACATCTTCAGTCCTCTCTGAAAGCTGCTCTGAGAGGACTGAAGGTGTAGAATTAGGTGTGTCACAACCAAGTACTTGCAGTACACCGACGTCCGATTGTAGCAGGCAAATTTCCCTGCCCCAGCTGCTGGACCGTCGAAAGAAGTACACTCCCAGCCATCCACATGCCCAGCGGTTGAATGCTAGCTTGGCTAAATTGCTAGCACTTCAACTGCTGCCTTTTCAGTTGGTAGACTCGGCCCCCTTCCGTGAGTTTGTTCAATGTGCGGTTCCTCAGTGGCAGGTTCCCAAACGCCACTTTTTCTCACGGAAGGCGATTCCGTCTCTCTACCGGCATGTGGAAGGCAATGTCCATGCCTCGCTGGACAGGGCGGTCAGCGGTAAGGTGCATATTACCGCTGACTCATGGTCCAGCAGGCATGGACAGGGACGTTATCTTTCTTTCACGGCCCATTGGGTCACTCTATTGGCAGCTGGGAGGGATGCAGGACAAGGTGCAGTAGTGTTGGAGGTTGTTCCACCACCACGCCTCCAAAATGCTACTACTGCTACTGGTTGTGACACACCTCTCTCCTCCACCCCCTCCTCTTCTTCTTCCTCCAGTGCTCTGTCCTCGGAACCAGCGGTGCTCCGTAGGCGTACAAGGGGCTACGCAAGTACGCAGGCAAAAAGATGCCATGCCGTGCTTGCGCTGGTGTGTTTGGGGGACAGGAGCCACACTGGGCCAGAGGTTCTGGCAGCTCTGCAGGGGCAGGCCGAGAGGTGGTTGACGCCCCGCCAGCTTAAGCCAGGAATGGTCGTTTCTGACAATGGCACCAACCTCCTCTCCGCCCTGCGACAGGGGCAGCTCACCCATGTGCCCTGTATGGCTCACGTCCTCAACCTGGTGGTGCAGCGGTTCTTGGGCAGGTTCCCAGGCTTACAGGATGTCCTGAGGCAGGCCAGGAAAGTCTGTGTGCATTTCCGCCGATCTTATAATGCCAGTGCTCGGCTGACTGAGCTGCAAAAGGAGCTGAACCTGCCCAAGAACCGCCTAATATGTGACATGCCCACCAGGTGGAACTCAACGTTGGCCATGCTGCAGCGACTGCACACGCAGCAGAGGGCCATCAATGAGTACCTTTGCGACTACGGCACCAGGACAGGGTCAGGGGAGCTTGGCTTTTTTTTTCCCCACGCCAGTGGAGCATGATCAGGGATGCATGCACTGTCCTCTCACCATTTGAGGAGGCCACGAGGATGGTGAGCAGTGACAGTGCATGCATCAGTGACACTGTACCTCTTGTCCACCTGTTGGAGCATACGCTGCGTGGGATAATGGACAGGGCACTTGAGGCAGAACAGAGGCAGGAAGAGGAGGACTTCCTTGCCTCTCAAGGCCCCCTTTATCCGGACAGTGTTCCTTCTGTCCCACCCATCACACAGGAAGAGGATGAGGAGAGGAGGAGGAGGAGGAGGAGGTGGAGGAGGATTGTGTGAGCATGGAGGTGGAGCCTGGCACTCAGCATCAGCAGAAGACTCCGGACCGAATGCCTCAGCTAACCTACGTGTTCTTTAGGGATGATGTACAGTCCCAACAAACCAGTGGACTTGTACGTGGCTGGGAGGAGGAGGATGAGACATCTCAGGGAGGCTTGCAGAAAGGTCTGTGCAACGCGTTCCCATGGGAGGTTACAAACTCCTGGTCCTGGACGACGAGTTGCTGAGGCTTCAGTGACCCAGAAGACTCCGGACCGAATGCCTCAGCTAACCTACGCTGCATGGCCTCCCTGATCTCTGCAAAGCCTGCGGAAGGATCGTCGTGTTCTTCGGATTCAAGCTGCTGGAGGATTTGTCACGATCATAGGGTGCGCCTGTCCACTGACTGGCCACTCTCCTTGATCACCACCAGCTACCAGGCACCTGAAGCGGATATAACGGAATAATTTATAATGTCACATCCCTTCAAGACTGTACAAGGGTAAGGTTGCTGACCTTATCTTGCCGTCGCAGAGTAATTACAATTTTTTAAAAAGATGCTTCGCAACAGGTGTGACTGCTGTGCTCCAAGTACAGTATCTGTGAGGGGTTGCAGTGTTGTGGCACCAGCACCAGTGCCTAAGGCACAATTTTTCATGTAATTACAATTTTTAGGCAATGCTTTGCAACAGGTCTCATTGCTGTGCTAAGAGTACAGTATCTGTGAGGGGATGCAGTGTTGTGGCACCAGCACCAATGCCTAAGGCACAATTTTTGAGCCCCTGTTTAACAGGGGCGTGTAATTACAATTTTTTAAAAAGATGCTTCGCAACAGGTGTGACTGCTGTGCTCAAGTACAGTATCTGTGAGGGGTTGCAGTGTTGTGGCACCAGCACCAGTGCCTAAGGCACAATTTTGTCAGCCCCTGTTGGGGCATGTAATTACAATTTTTAGGCAATGCTTTGCAACAGGTCTCATTGCTGTGCTAAGAGTACAGTATCTGTGAGGGGTTGCAGTGTTGTGGCACCAGCACCAATGCCTAAGGCACAATTTTTCAGCCCCTGTTTAACAGGGGCGTGTAATTACAATTTTTTAAAAAAATGCTTCGCAACATGTGACTGCTGTGCTCCAAGTACAGTATCTGTGAGGGTTGCAGTGTTGTGGCACCAGTGCCTAAGGCACAATTTTTCAGCCCCTGTTGGGCGTGTAATTACAATTTTTAGGCAATGCTTTGCAACAGGTCTCATTGCTGTGCTAAGAGTACAGTATCTGTGAGGTTGCAGTGTTGTGGCACCAGCACCAATGCCTAAGGCACAATTTTTCAGCCCCTGTTTAACAGGGGCGTGTAATTACAAATCTTGATCTAATAGTTCACAGCAGGGCCCATTCCTGCGCCCACCAAGAGTAACTATGAGGTCCTACAGTCTTGTGGCAACACCGTCCACCACCACCACCGCCAAAGGCCCAATTTTTTCTGCCCTGTTCAACAGGTGCATGCAATTACAAATCTTGATCTAATAACTCACAGCAGGGCCCATTCCTGCGCCCACCAAGAGTAACTGAGGGCTTACAGTCTTGTGGCAACACCGTCCACCACCACCACCAAAGGCCCAATTTTTCTGCCCGGTTCAACAGGTGCATGCAAGTACAAATCTTGATCTATTAACTCACAGCAGGGCCCATTCCTGTGCTCACCAGTCTTGTGGCTACACCAACATCTAATAGGGCAAATTTCTGCAGAGTATATACGGCAGGCCCCTACTTTCAAACATCCAACTTACAAACGACTCCTACTTGCAAACGGAAAGAGAAAACAGGAAGTGAGAGGAAATCTACCCCTAGGAAGGGAAATTCTATTATGTTAGATTTAATTTGGGAAAAAGGTATCTCCTCTCTACTGATGCTTTATCACCAATCCTTGTTTCAATTAAAACCCCACTTTTCCAAAAACATTTGTCATTGGGACGGAAAGTGAGGTGACATGTTCTGAACAGATCTGCAAAGACAGCAAATGTTACAGGGGTGATAACCCCTCCCTATGTTCTCCAAAAAGCTTAAAAATAGATTTTTTTGGGATGGAGCTACACTTCATAATGTACCTGTTCAGATTCTACTTAAGAACAAACCTACAGTCCGTGTCTTGTTTGCACCACCTATATACTGCTGTTCAGAGTATATAGGGTTGTAGGTATAGGGTTTTATTTTGGGTGCGGGGTCCCCCTTAATATCCATACAAGACCCAAAGGGGCTGGGGTGGGGGGGGGTGATGGGGTAGCCATGCCATTTTTCTCAAGGATTTTCAGCCATATGGCGGCCAGGACAAGACATGACATTAAAGCCGCAAGTGGTTTTAAATGGCTTCTTTTTTTTCCTTTACAAATGTCATTTTGTGCAAGGACAGTTCTAAACACAGGAAACACATGCCACTTCACATGCATACTTTAGACACCCCCCAGGTACCATATTTAAAGGAAAATTTCACTTTTTTTTTTTTCACTTTATGCATCATTAAAATGACTGCTCCCGAAAAAACGTTAGTTTTTAAAAGTTCTTTTTGCATTGATATATGTCCCCTGGGGCAGGACTCGGGTCCCCAAACCTGTTTTATGACATTAACATGCATATTGGCCGTTGTAATTAGCAATTTTGATTTCGAACGTTCGCGTCCATTATAACGAATAGGGTTCGAAAATTCGCGCAAACTTTCGGTCCGTTCGAAGGTTCTGGTGCGAACCGAACCCGGGGGTGTTCGGCTCATCCCTACTCTCCTGCTACTTCAGCTACATTTGCCAGAAACTCAAAGCCATAATAGTGACAATCAGGACTTTCCATGTAAATACAGCAGCTGGCTCTAGTCACTGCTGTGAAAAATACACCTTATGATCAGTGTTTGTGAACACTGTTACTCTTATGTGATTCAGAAATACTGTTTACTCTTGTTTTTTCTTTAATCTGCAAGTCAAAGGGTTTGGCTTCAATCTACATGGCATTCTATATGTCAGTTAAAGCAGCCTTATAAGTAAAATGTCAGTAAAACACGTTTTTGTTCAATAATATTTGTTTCTATGTAACCCCTTTTTTACACTTAGTTAACCCTAATCATCCTTAATAATACCTTCCCATTGACCCTTAGCTATTACTTTTCTCCTTTTTTTTTTTCCTTTCTGTGTTTTGAAATTTTCATTAGTTCACATTTTTTCATTTGCATTCATTTTGTTTGCTATTTTCTTTGATGCATTAAGCATTAAAAAAAAATAAAAAATCCCGTATTTCATTTGAAAATATTGCTTTGAGCCAGAAACATACTTTTAGTTACATTATGAATGTGACAAAATATAAAATAAAATTTATTTTTATCTACAGAAATATATATTTTTTTTCAAACTAACAATAGTCTAGGGATGAGGATCAAGTTTGTAGCTACCTTGGGTCCGAGGCAAATCCTGTCTCAAGATTTGCAGCCCTAGAAAAACTATGTGCAGATTCAGCCGGGAGAATTGAAAAAAAAATAATAAATTGGCATGGCCTTTGAACTATGGCCAGCAGGCTTAGAAGGGCCAATAGAGGGCTTTTGGTTACACTGGCCCAACTATAAAATGGGGGGGGGGGGGCACAGAGCAGCCATAGTGTCAACAAATTGGAAGCTGTAGTGGAGAAAGCCCAGGGAAAGCTGAAACACTGCATAAAGCAAAATTAGAATTAGTTAGGAAACTCTCATTTAAATCTGACTGTTAGCTCTTTGGGCAATAAGTCAGTTTACTGCATTTCTTTATTCTCATTATTTGGGGGATTTTTGTCTTTCATTTAATTTTGTTGCTCCCCTTCACAGCAAACTTTTTCTAAATATTAAGGGAGGGGGCTCCCATAATAAGGATGTGAGTATTCTAAATATTTATTTTTTTTTCACAAAAAAATTTTTTTTTTCACATTTTTGTATATGGGCATTTGCACATTTTTGCTTATTTTGTTTATTCACATTATATATAATATTTTTATATCTTCCATATTACTATTTCGTTTTTTTATGGGAATTAATACACCCATAAAACACCTGTCCATCTTTTCACTTAATTTTGAAAAAGTAATAGTGATTATTCACATCACACTCAAATATATATTTCTATAAATTGAGCACATTACTATGAGGTATATTATTATTTTTATGTTTATTATCGACATTAATAAAATAATATGCACCAGCATGATATAATGGTAATTGTTATATTAACCACTTCACAACCGGCCCATAGCTGAAAAACGGCTACAGGCCGGTTGCTTAACTCTGGGAGGGCGTCATATGACGTCCTCCCAGAATTTCCCTCTTGCGCGCCCCCTGGGGCGCGCACTCGAGAACATCCGTGATCGCCGGCTCCAGAGGACCCAGCGGATCACGGTAAACGGTAAAAGGCCGCTCATCGCGGCCGTTTACCACGTGATCGCGCCGTGACGGCGCGATCACATGTAAGCAAACCGGCGTCATTTGATGACGCCGGTTCCTCTCTCCTCCTCTCTCTGTACCGATCGGTACAGTGTGAGAGGAGAGGGGGAGGGATCGGTGGCAGCAGTGCTGTGGCGGGATCTGTAGTGCCCACAGCCTGCTCTGCCACCACCGATCCATCCATCCATGCTCAGCCATCCCTCCATACCCTGCAATGCACAGCAATAGCCTGCAGTGTATTGCCGGGTATGGAGGGATGGCTGAGCATGGATGGATGTATACCCTGCGATACTCTGCCATACCCCTGCGATACTCTGCCATACCCCTGCGATACTCTGCCATACCCCTGCCATATTCTATACCCTGCGATACTCTGCCATACATGCTCTGCCATACCCTGCGATACTCTGCCATACCCTGCGATACTCTGCCATACCCTGCGATACTCTGCCATACCCTGCGATACTCTGCCATATCCATACCCTGCGATACCATGCCATACCCTGCGATACCATGCCATACCCTGCCATACCCTGCGATACTCTGCCATACCCTGCGATACTCTGCCATACCCTGCGATACTCTGCCATACCCTGCCAAACCCTGAGATACCCTGCCAAACCCTGAGATACTCTGCAAAACCCAGCGATACTCTGCAAAACCCAGCGATACTCTGCCATACCCAGCGATACTCTGCCATATCCAGCGATACTCTGCCATACCCTGCCATACCCAGCGATACCCTGCCATACCCAGCGATACTCTGCCATACCCAGCGATACTCTGCCATACCCAGCGATACTCTGCCATACCCTGTCATACTCTGCCATACCATGCTATACCCTGCAATACTCTGCAATACTCTGCCATACCCAGCAATACTCTGCCATACCCTGCTATACCCTGCAATACCCTGCTATACCCTGCAATACCCTGCGATATTCTGCGATACCCTGCAATACTCGCTACGATCGAAGCCAGGATTGTTTTTTTTTTTTTTTCAGGCTTTGCAGCCTAGAGGTGAGATGTGGGGTCTTATTGACCCCATATCTCACTGTAAAGAGGACCTGTCATGCCATATTCCTATTACAAGGGATGTTTACATTCCTTGTAATAGGAATAAAAGTGATCAAAAAAATTTTTGAGGGGAAAAAAAGTGTCAAACTAAAATAAATAAAGTAAAATGAACAATAAAAAAAACAAAAAAAAATGTAAAGCGCCCCTGTCCCCGTGTGCTCGCATGCAGAAGCGAACGCATATGTGAGTCCCGCCCACATATGAAAACGGTGTTCAAACCACACATGTGAGGTATCGCTGCGAATGTTGGAGCGAGAACAATAATATTGGCCCTAGAACTCCTCTGTAACTCAAAACATGTAACCAGTAAAAAATTTTAAAGCGCCGCCTATGGGGATTTTTAAGTAGCGAAGTTTGGCGCCATTCCACGAGCGTCTGCAATTTTGAAGGGTGACATGTTAGGTATCTATTTACTCGGCGTAACTTCATCTTTCACATTATGCAAAAACATTGGGCTAAATTTACAGTTTTGTTTTTTGTAAAGCACAAAACTTTTTTTCCCAAAAAAACGCGCTCGAAAAATTGCTGCGCAAGTACCGTGCTAGATAAAAAGTTGCAACACCGCCATTGTATTCTCTAGGGTCTTTGCTAAAAAAACATATATAATGTTTTGGGGTTCTATGTAATTTTCAAGCAAATAAATTATGATTTTTACATGTAGGAGAGAAATGTCAGAATTGTCCTGGGTGCTCCAGAACACCTGATGGTGCTCCCTGCATGTTGGGCCTCTGTATGTGGCCACGCTGTGTAAAAGTCGCACACATGTGGTATCGCCGTACTCAGGAGTAATAGCAGAATGTGTTTTGGGGTGTAATCTGTGGTATGCATATGCTGTGTGTGAGAAATAACCTGCTAATATGACAATTTTGTGAAAAAAAAAAAAAAGATAAAAAAAATCTTGATTTTGCAAAGAATTGTGGGAAAAAATGACAACTTCAAAAAACTCACCATGCCTTTTTCTAAATACCTTGGAATGTCTTCTTTCCAAAAAGGGGTCATTTGGGGGGTATTTGTACTTTTATGGCATGTTAGGGTCTCAAGAAATGAGATAGGCCGTCGGTACTTCAGGTGTGATCAATTTTCAGATATTGGCACCATAGCTTGTGGACTCTATAACTTTCACAAAGACCAAATAATATACCCCAATTTGTACTTATTTTTACCAAGGATATGTAGCAGTATAAATTTTGGCCAAAATGTATCAAGAAAAAATACAAATTTGCAAAATTTTATAACAGAAACGAAGAAAAATTCATTTTTTTACCAAATTTTCAGTCTTTTTTCTTTTATAGCGAAAAAAATAAAAAACCCAATGGTGATTAAATACCACCAAAAGAAAGCTCTATTTGTGTGAAAAAAAGGACAAAAAATTCATATGGGTACAATGTTGTATGACTGAGTAATTGTCATTCAAAATGTGAGAGCACCGAAAGCTGAAAATTGGTCTGGTTATTAAGGGTGTTTAAGTGGTCAAGTGGTTAAATGCACATTAGTTATATAATATTTATTTGTCACGTGAATATAATATAGACACTCATATGATTTAATATATACACAAGATATTTCTTAGATGAAATGAATGTTCACTATTGGGTTGTACCACCTGATTGTAGAGTAGTAGACGCAGAGAGTCTGTTTTGTCTTTTCTTGTCTGGGAGACACATTGCTGCTGGGTCCAATGTGCGCCGCTCAGCACACATATTTTTATTTACTTTTTATTCTTATTTTTGCATATATATTTCTATATCTTTATATTCGGTCCATCTGTGTACCCACTTGTGGAGAACATTTGGGCTGGTCGATCGTAAGAACTGATGGGAATGTTTGGGTATTATAAAACATAACCTTACATACAAAGTGGATGGGATTGCCCACAACTAAGATGGCGTTTTCAGCCATACTTCCGCATCTTAGAATGAGGCTTGGGCTATAAATGGTGGTGCGTTGCCCATTCCCCATTGAAAACTACATTTGTGTCGAAACTAGTCTGGGAGGGTACGCAGTGACGCCACCGCGCTACAACCCAGGAGGACGGGTTCCTGTATCTTGCCGGCCGTTTTTTTTGTTTTTAACGCACTTCAGGAGGAGACTTTATGTAAGTGTATTTTATGCTATTGTAATACATTTTCACGAACGGAATTATACTATGGGCGTTCTCTTTCTCTTTTACCAAATGTGATGCCATTGAGCCTAAGGAGGTATAAAGTCATCTTTACCCTAAATTGGTGGGTCTGTGGATCAGGAGGAGGAAAGCCAGGGATATCCATAGCATCTTGCAGATCGTTGTTTCTGTGATGGAAATGTGACACCCTGTAACCACAACTGCTGGAGGCTGTAGATCGAGAGAGGGAGTGTTGGATTCAATATGAACTCATGTAATATCACATTCCCAATATCTTTGAGGACAGAAGGCATTCCCTGGATTGGAATGTAGCCAGGCTGGAAGACACACCAAAAGCCTTGTAGCCCACCTGCTGTGACATGTGTAATTAGACGGTTACTATAAGGTCGCTATGGATACCTGAAAGGCAAAGGGGGGGTGACTTTGAGTGGGTGTGGGAGTTTGAATGAGTGAGCTTGGTAAAAGGAATTCGCAGAGAGCTCCTTTTCCTGTTTTGCTGGGAATGGGGTCAGGAGAGGATGTCTCTAGTCACCTCATGGTCTGGCGGCCATCTTTCGAGACCACAAGGAGGGCCCTGTGATAAGTATCTTTGATATTCTTATATTATATGATTTGATTGTAAGCTTTGTGATATTGTAATGTCTTTTAATACTTTATGTTAGCATTCTTGATTATTGGGAAATAAATAATATTTGATTATTCCTAGCCGTGTGTTTGGCTTCATAGCTAACCTCGTATTATTGTGATATTAACAGTAGCATGCGCTCATAGTTTTAACAGACTGACTAATCTACAGAGACTAGACAAATTAATACATAGATATAATTATTATATCGCGTACTTCAGATGGCACCCCAAAGGCGTGTAGAATGTATTTTTACACAGAATCCACAGACTAATGTATTTTTGTTTTGAGTCCTGGTAATCAAAGACACCCAGAACTGAAAATCGTCTCTCGTGTGGACAGAATTGGCGCTGGCTCGCAAATTCTGAAACCACGCTTGGATGATCATAAAAACTCATCAGTTAGCGATATATGTATAGGTATATATATGTTAAATGTTAAATGTTGTATTGCTAATGCAAAGTGTTAGAATACTTGTAGCTGGTCAAGAGGGCTGATCACCCTTGGTTAAAGATTGACAGGAATTACCATACATCTTTGACGAAAAGTGGGAGAAATAGATTGTTATTTTCAAGTTTTTACGTTTTTATTTTTTATTTTTTGCATTTTTACCTATGTGGCAGGAAGGCCTAACAGGATTTTTACCCTAGCAGGAAGGCATTGATTAAGAGTCTGCCTTGTGTCTTAGAATGTGCCTTGTGTCTTGTTGTAAAACTACAAGTAACAAATTTGTGTTTAAACGGATGTGTATCTGTTTTTTTTTTTTTCTGTTGGTTGTCTATCTGTATTGCATTGTGTAAGCAACTGGTTGAGCAACTTCAATGTGGGTAGGCTAATTAGCATATCAATGGAAGTCATTGAAAGTTTCGTTAACAAACATCAGCTGATAATGCCACAGTAAATGTGGTTAGTCTTTTCAATGGATAGGCAAAAGTTGTATTATTTAGAATGATATCAAGTAAAAGTGATAATGAATGAAGAATCTGGAATGCTATGGGAGCGAGTATTTTTTTTATTTTTATTTGTTTCCCGTGAGTTGTAAGAGCTAACGATAATTGGGTTTGGTTTAGTACTCAGTGTTGGAACGTTAGTACAAATAGAAGTGTGGATTGTGTGCTTGTGAGAATGGAACTTGTGTATACATATGTTAAGAAGTACGCCTCTGCCAGTTATCATTCATGTGCAGATGAACCTCTTAAAAGCCAGTGTAATGTACTAATGTCTCAGTGTCAGCAACAGAATAGCAGATTACTGGGTAAACAGCTAAAAAAGAAAGCGAAAAAGGAAAAATTGGCTAATGAGATTGCAGTGTTGCTCAGAATTAAAGTTATATCTGAGCACATGGGGGAGAAGTGGGAAGCAGAAAGGAGACATCTCGGCGAAGATTTAGATGGAATCAGTGGAAAACTTCTAAGGCTTGCAACAGCCTCCAGTAGTGAGATTGACAAATTGCAGGCAAAAGCCGGCGAGTTGTCAGAAAAAAATGGTGACCTACGAGAACAGCTTCAGAGGTGCAGCATGGACTGCGTCATGAAGAATAAACTTGTAGAGTCATTGCGAATAAAGTTATCAGAGATGGAAGAATTGGTTATGTCTTTAGAAAGGAAAGTAGCAAACGCACACTCCCAACTTCTTATTAAAGAACAGTGTATAATATCGCTCAATGAGCACAAAGCAACATGCCAATTGGCCGATATCTGCACAGTCAGTGAGGAAAAGAGCCGTGAGGAAACACAGTCTACTATTGCGCCTATAGCGTCAAAGCAGAATGACAGTTTGATTACAATCCAAGAGAGACTCACGTTATGCCAGATTCTGGGTGAATTTAATGCCCTGGAGTCGCCAGTGACGCTGTCCAATAAGTTTGAGGCTCTAATCAATAAATTCCAGTTGAAGAATGACGATGCATGCTCTCTTCTAAAAGCATGGCTACCAGGACCTTTGATAGGCCAGTTATCGGCACAGGTTAAGGATAATTTAGCAGATGCAGAGGGGCGGAGGAAAGAATTGCAGCGCCTTGTGGACAGTCGTGATAATGGTATGAGTGATTTGCAACGAATGAAATTTAGGAGAGGAGTTGACCCAATATTGTTCTGCAGTGAGTATCTTGCGTTGTATACGAGAGTATTCAACTGTCCTGACTTATTGGAGGATGATGCAAGTTTCATATCCTCGATGGCCAATAAGTGTTATGTAAGCTATCCCACTAGAATGGCTCTGAGGAATGCTAGGTCCTACCAAAATTTTGTCAATATCCTGCGAGATTTTTGTCAAGAGTCCAGTGATAGCGAATATGGGTCAAAGGCAGGTGTATCCGTATTAAGCAGAAATACAGGAAGGCGGATGATGGGAATCGATGTTGGAGACGTAAATACAAGCGTGGTATCTGCGCTTGAAATAGATTCAGGAATTGAAATAGAAACTTCTGATGACTCATCAGACGATGGAAGTGTAAAGTCTGTTAATTCCAATCACAGTAATATTATCCAGCAATGTGAATTTCCAGCACAAGATGTTGAAAAAAGGGCCTATGCAGGGAAGCCAGAGCTAAAATGTTGTTTGTGTAAAAGGGGAGGTCACATCGCAAAGTATTGTTGGGCGAATAACGATATCAAAAAAGATCATACCTGAAGACTACCCCAAGGCATTATGAATGTTATTCGGCCAGGTGGGGTAGCAATCCAAAGCATGGAGCCAATAGTAAGCAAACCCAATTACCCGTTAAGACCCAAGTACGGAGTCTACAAACTGAAAAGCAATATGTAGGACAGTTGCATAAAATCAAAATGGAAGTAGCCGAATGGTTATTCAAACATAGCACTGGGGGAAGCAATGCTAGCAGCACTTGGTCAGCTGCAAGTATGTTAAAAATACTCTGATCAAAGCTTCCTTCCTATGAATAAGGTTTTAAGTATTTTTGTAATTTTTTTTATATAAGGTTTAATGTTTTATTAATTTTTATGAATTTTTTTATTAGTTTTTTTTAATTTTAATTTTTAATGTTTTCATTTTTTTTTTTTTATTATGAATTATTTTTTTTTCATATTTTGTTTTTTTTAATTATTAAATTTTTTTTTCACTTTTCAATTTTTTTTTTTATTTTATTAATTTTAGTTTTAGTTTTAATGTTTGTAATTTTTATTTTTTTAGTTTAGTTGTTTATACTACAACTCGGTGTTCCCCTAGCAGTACAATTAATGAGAAGAGACTTGGGGCACTTAAAGTCAATTGTCATGATAATCGTGTTTAATCATTGTCTTTGTGTTCCTTTTCCAGAAACCAGGGAGAGAACAGGTTTGAATACTAAACATTTGTGTTTTGTTTGCAGGTCCGTCAAAGTGAGACCAACACGAGGGTTAGGTTATTGTAAATGCATAATCGATTATCACATGGTACCATGAGCTCATTAATTAGTAATTGTTTGCAAACAATGAAAATATATAAACAATAATCTGACAAAACTAAAGAGTTACAAATGAGGTAGCAAATGTTGTGATGAAGTTACAAATGTTTTGTTTGTTTTGTTTGTTTTGTTTGTGTTGTTTTTCCCATTAACTTATTGTCTTTCAGATAAAAAAAAGAAACATGTACTCTTCTCAGGAGAAAATCCATGGATGTCTTTAATTAAAAGTTGAGTGTTTGTCATTGTTGTATGGTGGTTGTCTTGTCATGTTGTTCTTGGGTGATAATGGCCAGACTTTTAATGTTTATTCTTTTTTTAAATTTTTGTTTTTTTTGGAAGAAAAGAAAAAAAACATATTTTTTTTTGTTTTTGGGTATTGGCTTAGTCAGCTATTTTATTGTTGTTTTGTTCAGGTGTAAAAAGCTCCAAAAGGTTTAGGCTTTATACACCTGAAAGGGGAATTAGTGCATAGATCGTAAGATAAAGTTAGTGCATAGATCGTAAGATAAAGATAAATTTTTGCGTTTTTAGATTGAGAATTTTTGAGAAACAACAGTGACGTTCGTTTTTTTAATTTTTGATCATACCATGCGGATTCATTTTAGAGTGGAGTCTGCCTAAAGAGGTCATGGTTGTTTTGATAGTTTGATCAAGTTGCAGAAGCCAGGAATACTAAGTAAATAGGAAATAGGAGTAAATATAATAAGCAAGCAGATATTATGGATAAGAATTTGATTCTGCTCTTGTTTTTCAATTCCAGAATCCTGGTGGAGCGAGATTGGAAAGGTTCTGGAAAAATGGATGACAGATGATCATCTGGTTGGCAGTTTGTCTGTGCCATACCACGCCCCAAATTTATTCCACTAAATATCAGGAGAGACGGGACAAACAAAAAGATTCACTTTAACACTTTTCTTTTCCTATGGACGATCTGGTGCTGAATCTGAAAGACTGTGCCTATCAATAAGACTTGAAACATTTTTTTTTGCTGGACTCTCTCCTGATGAATGCAAACGTGTTATTAATATACGTACAATGGGTTGGAGGTTGGGAAAGGAATATAACACATCCAATCCATCAGAACATGGAAATGTAAAATATATATGTTTTTTTTTTGTTGGAGGGAGGAGTTGAAATAAGGAAAGTTGTGTAATGTATGACATGTATTGACGTAACGGAGTTTATATGGTGCAGGTACCCAGGAGGCGAGCACTTATACATAATAAGGTGTCTGTTGGCCGGACTAGAGGGTGTCAGGTGACACATCAATGGGGTGAACATTTCCTTGTCTGGGGGAGATGCGCCTGGTTGAGGTCTCACCTGAGAAGTTGAAACCCTGCACAGGGAATGCCAGTGTATACACACAGGAGCATGCTCCGATAGATAAAGGGAGCAAACGCTGACTACCAGAGTACAATATGCCTTCACCACATGGTGCGGCGACATCTCACAGTGGTTTTATTACCCTATATTTGCTGAGTATACGCTGAATCAAGTGCTGTCATCGTACCAGTGACTTACTCCCAGAGATGTGCGGACACGGAATAAGGTGCATGCAGGATGCTTATCTCTGAGGAGTAACCACAAGAGGAGGCATGTATTCAGCACTATATTGGGGGAATAGGAGCTGGGATGGGTGTTGGTAATGGAGTAGACATCGGTATCCTGAGGAACAAACTCTCAGCCATAGCTTGAGCGGGACTTTGTCACTCAGAGAGATTGGTGGCATCCTTAATAACATTCACAAAATACCCAGGGTAAATTAGCTCCAGATTTGGTGAACCATATTGAGAGGTTGGTGGAGGGTGTGAGGGTACAGGATAGAAATCGGTTATGGGCTCTAGCGTACACGCAGTGACGGGCGGAAGTGTCAACCAGCATCAAGCTGATTGGGCAATCTCTGTTTAAAGGGCAGTGGCCTGATGAGTTAACATCACCGCTCAGTAAGACTCTGCCACAACACGTCGCTTACACTAATCCAAAATGGTGGTCGAATGCCTGGATGGGCTGTACCAGTTTGGATGGTGAAAGGTGTTGGGCTGTATGATCCCATATACAGAAGTGCGGACTTGGTCTGTATATTTGGTGGCATCAATGGGCTTACTGATTGGGGATTCTATCTTGTCGCATTTGAGGCTAAATCACCCACATGTGATCAGAGGAGATGGAAGCAGGTTGATACTTCCCTCGGTCGGAAGCCTGACCATGATGTCCTTTGTATGCCGGGTCAATACATCATGGTGGTGAACATAAAAATGTTGGGAAGTTATTTCAGGGATCATTGCTGGGGAGGAAGCACCTGGGTGTCGTTTGGGACATAGACGAGTTTATTTCTTTGTCCTAAAGAATACCGATGTAACGCTAGTCATAAAACTGGAAGGTTCCTTGAACCTAACCATAGGTAGAGGTGCATGGTATACCCTGGGCATGGTCTCTGAAATCCAGGCACAGGGATGGAAGTGTTTTTTTTTTTTTGTTTAATCATTTTTGCAGATTTATATGTGTGATATTAGACTCGGTATTTATATAGAAGGACCTCCCATTTGTCTATGCAAGTTGAGGGACGAATTGACGGTAGGGTCTCTGTGTTCAAATTAGAGACCTTGCTGCCAAGTCAGAGCCCTGCAATACCGCTGTGAGCAAGCCTGCCTAATCCCGACCCATATGTACAGTAAAGGGTTATAGGATTGGGAGCGGGGTGCATAAAGGGATGGGATACAGATATATGTATATAGTGTGATAAGAAGTTGATTTATATTATGGTAATAAGGCCCTCCTCAAGACTTATCTAGATAATAGATCAGGGTTTGAGAGCTGTTTGATATGTTGCTCTGAATGTATACTGGTGAATGGTGAATGAATGGACACCCCTTGCCTGTACTGCATCCGTCCTGAAGATACCGGAAAGGAGAAGATACCAAAGATACATACTGGTGACATGGAAGCTGTCGCTGAAGAAGGATGTGTTACTCAGTGGCAAAGCGGCACGTGTTGGGAAGCATAACATGGTAAGACCACAATGGACTGTTCCATAGGAGCTGTTTCTGCACACGTTGTAAAAATACAACACGTTAAGACGTTTAAAGGACTGTTCTATGGATACTGGTTTGGAAACGCATGTCAGGGACAAAACAGTTATGGACTGTTCAATAGGAACCGTGTCTGAAGAAGGGTTTTTATGCGATTTTCAGTCGCAAAGCGGCATATGTTGGATTCAATATGAACTCATGTAATATCACATTCCCAATATCTTTGAGGACAGAAGGCATTCCCTGGATTGGAATGTAGCCAGGCTGGAAGACACACCAAAAGCCTTGTAGCCCACCTGCTGTGACATGTGTAATTAGACGGTTACTATAAGGTCGCTATGGATACCTGAAAGGCAAAGGGGGGGTGACTTTGAGTGGGTGTGGGAGTTTGAATGAGTGAGCTTGGTAAAAGGAATTCGCAGAGAGCTCCTCTTCCTGTTTGCTGGGAATCCCTGACATGAGAAGGTGTCTTTCTGCCTTTTCTCTTATGAACACAGCTGATGGTGATTCCATTCAAGCCGCATGGCTTGGCAGCCATTTTAAGGTTTTCACGGAGGGCCTTGTGATAAGTATTTTTGATATTCTTGTATTATATGATTTGATTGTAAGCCTTGTGATATTGTAATGTCTTTTAATACTTTATGTTAGCATTCCTGATTCTTGGGAAATAAATAAGATAGTGATTTACTAGCAGTAGTTTGTGTTTGGTTTCATAGCTAACCTCGTATTGTTGTGATACTAACAGTAGCATGCGCTCATAGTTTTAACAGACTGACTAATCTACAGAGACTAGACAAATTAATACATAGATATAATTATTATATCGCGTACTTCAGGGAGAAACCAGGGACACTCTTACCAGTTTGCCGGTTGTTTCATCATAAAGCTTCATATGCTTTACCTTCTGGTAAGCGCATAGGTATCTATGGTGTCGGGTGTTTTTGCACTAATCATATATACAAGTCACCGAGGTGCACCATTTCAAGTTATATCTGGATGGATGCAGTGTCCTTCATCTGTGGGTTTTTTTCAGAGTACTATCCTAGGACTTTTTATATAGTATTTTGGTTAGCACCATCACCGTATGAACTATAAATACTATATTTATATGTGTACTATTACATGCTATTGTTGGTGTATAATTCAATTGATTTTGCCTATACACGAGTGAATGTATTGAGATAGGGACACAGTGTCATAAAGTTTTAGCTTAATTTGGCGCTGCTCTTTTTTACAAAAATTGTTTCCAGTGTGTGTATCCCACCTTGAAATGGGAACAGAGGGGCGCCAGACTTAGTGCAGTATAAATCATATATTTAATAAAAGCAAGTAGTAACTCACAGGTTAAATTAGATGAGTTCAGTATGTGTTGAAAATCGCCAGTCCTGGAGTCTCATAGATGTCTTCCCTTTGCAGCCTGGGGCACTGGTGTGATCTTACAGAGTTCCAGAGAATGCTGGGAACCAGGAGGCAGGAAACAAGAAGCAGCTGGTCGTGACTTCACAGGAGCAGGAAATGTGATTATTCACAGTGGCAAGGATTGGTAATGCATTTTGAAGCTACAGCTTCTTCATCAGACCATGATTGGCTGGACAAACCTGGCAGTCTTAAATACAGAGGAAATAGAAACAGAGAGATCTGATGAGCTGACCAGCCCATCAATCAATGGACAGATTTAAATAGATAGATGGTTGGTGACCTAAGTGAATTTAAATATGAGTAAAAGCTTGCTGATAGTTGATGATAATTTTATGACGTTTGAAGAAATCAATAAAATAATTAATTGATTAAATACATAAATATAAATGTATAAATATGTCACAGATTTAAAATGAATACATTTTTATGAATAAATTAACTGAAAAATTAATTAAGAAAATTATTATTAAATTATTTGCAATTGGTAATCAATCGATTATTATAAATTATAATGAGTTAATAAGATGGTGAAAATGGAGAAAGGAAAGGACTCTATGCTAGATATAAATTTAAGGTTCTAAGTTATATCATGACCAAAAATACTTCTCAAAAGGGATAAATCGAATCTTCAGATAATAAATGGTTAATGGGTAATGATGGTAATGATCATACATATACACAAATAAAAATAAAAAAATTATATAATTTAATAAGGGGGGTAAAAACAAAAAGGGGGGTGGTAAAACAAAAGGAAAGGGGGGCGGTGGCAAATTTGTGTTTATTGCCCAATATGAGCTGTTGAGTGGATACCCAGTTTCTTCCACCAACCAGTGACCAAGCCACCCACTGAGGAATGACCGGTTGGAAAAAAATCACACCAGCACCTTTAAAATAACAGTGCTGATTTCGATCTCCTCGTTCATTCCTCTAGGCGACATGGTATCCAAAGTGAAAATCCAATACGTTTCCTGACGACACAGCCTTTTGAAACGTTCTGCTGGGGGAAATTTATCTGGAATCGATTCAAGGACCCAAACTTTTAGATCTTTGGATGATTGCTTATGATTTACCAGAAAGTGGACACTATGTTTAGGGAGACCAGCATTGACAAATCGCGGATGTTCCCCAAATCTGGCTCTAAGGGCCCTGATTGTACGGCCCACATATAGCATGCCACAAGGACAAGCTAGACAGTAAACCACAAACATGGAAAAACAGTTATGGAAGGTGTTGAATGTGTATGTCTTACCCTTATGAGCAAAGGATTTTTGACCATGTTGAATATGAGCACAAGTCAGGCACAGGGATTTCTTACACTGAAACATGCCCACCAGAGGAATGAGTGTTAGTTGAATGTTATTGGATATAGATTGGGCAGATTTAATTTTGCTAGGAGCGACTTTCCCTTTTATATTCGGAGCCTTCCTATAGGCAAATTGTGGCACTGTAGAAATAGTGTTTTTAAATGTGGGTCTTGCTGTAGTATAGACCAGTGTTTTATAAAAACGATCTCCATTTTCCAGTGTTTGTTGTGATATTGAGTTACGAATCTTGTTCCTACATTATCTTGTGATCGCTGTTTTGATTTTGGAATGTCATTGGTATTGTAAACCATTTGAGCCTGATCAATAAGGTCTGGGGGGTAGCCTTTCTCTATAAATTTCTGTTTGAGATGAACACTTTGTGCATTATAATCCTCCAACCTAGTACAATTGTGCCGTAACCGGCAAAATTGACTTTTGGGGACATTTTTAACCCATCTCGGATGGTGACAGCTGTTAAAATGTAAAAAAGAGTTCCCTGATGTGGGCTTGGTGTAGCTTTTAGCTATAATTGTGGACTCTTGGTGACTGAGTTCCAAGTCCAAAAACCAAAAGAGGTGGTATTTATTTCCGAGGTAAAAGAAAGACCAAAGGTGTTGGAGTTGCAGTGTGATAGAAATTTCTGTACAGTATGAAGAGGACCATCACAGATGATAATAATGTCATCGATGTAGCGCCCATAGAAGACCAGGTGCGCTGCGAATGGGTTATGTTCCCATATGCACCTGGTCTCCCATAGGCCCATCCTGAGATTTGCATAGCTGGGGGCAAAATGTGCCCCCATAGCAGTCCCAGTATTCTGAAGGTAATAATCATCCTCAAAATTGAAGTAATTATGTTCCAAGCAGAATCTGGTCGCTTTCAGAATAAATTGTGACTGTCTGGAATTGATGTCACTGTCCTCAGATAAAAAATGCAAAACCGCCTATAGTCCAACCTCATGCGGGATCGAGGTGTACAATGAACACACATCCAACGATACCCACAGATATGTTGGTTCCTAAGTATATGGTTGTAATATCTCGAGGAGATGGGTAGCATCAATGGAATCTCCACTCTCAAACACTCCGGGACCAGAATTTTGTCCTTATACCAGAACACGCCGTCCTGCGACCTTACGTCGTCTTCAACTGATGGGGCCCATTCCACAGAAGCTTTCCTTATGTGAGACAGGAGGTCACCCTGGAGTAACTAGAAATTTCCAGCCGGAAGGATGGTGTCTGGGGGTAAGGATTCTTCAGCCTCATGGAACATGCGGGACAGAGTGTCTGGTTTGGTGTTTTTGGAGCCAGGTCTGTAGGTGATGTGGAACTGAAATCTGGAGAAAAACAGAGCCCATCTCGCCTGCCGTGGTTTCAGTCTTTTGGCTGTTCTCAGATACTCCAAGTTTTTGTGGTCGGTATAGACCAGGATGGGATGTGCAGCGCCCTTTAGCAAGTAACGCCACTCCTCCAAGGCTGACTGGATGGCCAGGAGCTCCTGGTCACCCACATCATCATTTTTCTCCGCAGTGGAGAGCTTGCATGAGAAAAAGGCCACTGGGAAGAGGAGAGCTTCGGCACCTTGCCGCTGGGAGAGCACAGCTCCCACTGCGATCTCTGATGCGTCCACCTCAAGGACAAAGGGCAACACAGGGTCCGGGTGTTTCAGGATGGAAGCGGAGGTGAACAGCTCTTTTCGTTTTTTGAAGGCTGCTTGGGCCTTAGGGGACCAGCAGAACCGATTTCCCTGCTTGGTGAGTTCAGTGATGGGGGAAATTATATTGCAGAGAAGCCCCTGATGGAAAAATTGGCAAAGACTATAAAGCGTTGAACTCCCTTTTTATCGGTAGGAGCGGGCCAATCCAGAATTGCGGACACCTTTTGGGGGTCCATTTTGATACCATCAACGGAAATGATCAGGCCGAGAAACTGTATGCATTGGAGTTCAAATTCACACTTCTCCAACTTAGCGTAAAGTCCGTGCTGCCTGAGTCGAGATAAGACATTTTGAACGTGCCTGCGGTGGTCGGTGACTGAAGAGGAGAAGATTAGGATATCATCCAGGTATACTATGACATACAGGTCCAGAAGGTCACAGAAAATATTGTTAACAAAGTGCTGAAACGTTGCAGGTGCGTTGCACAGACCAAAGGGCATGACAAGATATTCAAAGTGCCAGAAACGAGTGCGGAAGGCAGTTTTCCACTCGTCCCCCTCTCGGATGCGGATCAAGTTGTAGGCACCACGGAGGTCAAGCTTGGTAAAGATGACAGCAGATCCCAACCTTTGGAAAAGTTCGGGCACCAGAGGCAACGGGTAGCGATTCTTAATCGTTATTTTATTTAACTCCCAGTAGTCGATACAGGCCATAGAGAGTGGTCTTTTTTCTCCACAAAGAAGATTCCAGCCCCGGCCGGAGAGGTAGACGGGCGGATAAACCCCTTCGTGAGATTCTCATCGATATAAGTCTTTAAGGTTGCCAGCTCCTGCTCTGTAAGTGGTAAAATTCTCCCGAAGGCCACTTCGGTTCCTGGCAGAAGCTCTATTGGGCAGTCGTAGGGCCTGTGCGGTGGTAAAGTCTCTGCCCCCTTCTTGTTAAACACATCCAGGAAATCCCGGTAGGGTGCAGGGATCACTTGTTGCAATTCGGAGTCAGTGTCCAGGCAAAGGAGTTGAGTAGATTTTGCAGGTACTTTGTGCAGACAGTGCTGCTGACAATATCCAAAGAGGAACTTGATTTCCCCCGTGGTCCAATTGATGCTAGGATTATGGGCCTGTAACCAGGGCATTCCCAAAATGATGGGAAAGAGAGGTGAGGAAATTGCGTCCAGGCATAAGAGTTCCTGATGGGCAGGGCCCATGGTGGCCAGCAAAGGGACGGTTTCCTGAGTGACAGGGCCAGAACTAAGGATGGTGCCATCAGCCAGGTGTACAGCAAGACTCTGTGGTTTTAATTGAAGGGGAATGCGATGGTTAGTAGCAAAAGTTAGGTTGATAAAGCAGCTGCAGGCTCCGGAATCAATTATGACTGGGACTGGTATATCCTTGTCGGGAAGCTGTAGGATGACAGAGAGAGCAAGGTGAGAGGCAGATTTAGGCAAGGCAGATGCAAGCTTTGGAGAAATTGGAGGAGACTTACGTGTCTTGTTGGGACAAGATCTCACATAGTGGCCAGGTTCACCACAAAACATGCATAGGTTGCCAACTCTTCGGCATTGCTGTTCTTCTGGGGTGAGAGAGGGACGGATGAGTCCAAGCTGCATTGGTTCAGATTTGTCGAGTACCGGAGCAGGATGAGCAAGGGGGGTCGGCCGGAAGGAGCTAGTGGCACTAGGTACCTTGGGAAAGACCCAGGTGGGCCGATATTGGCTGGTGGTCCTCTCCGAACGGCGTTTCCTGAGATGCCGGTCTATTTGAATAGACAGATTGATCAGCTCTTCAAGGGACTGGGGAATACCGTAACATGCCAGCTCGTCCTTAAGTGGATCAGACAGTCCCATGCGGAACTGATAACGCAGGGCCGCATCATTCCATTCAGTGTCAGAACTCCAACGCCTGAATTCCACCACGTAATCTTCGACTGCCCTACGCCCCTGCTGCAAGGCGGCCTCTGCGGTTGCTTTTAGTTGGGGGTCCTCATATAATTGGGACATAGTAGCGAAGAAGGCATCCAGGTTATCAAGGGAAGTTGACTTCTGCTCCATGAGGCGGTGGGTCCAGGTCTGTGGTTCCCCGGACAAGAGAGAAATTGCGAAGCCCACCTTAGTCGCTTCCAATGAGAAGGTGCGTGGTTGCAACGCAAAGTAGAGCTTGCAGGCATTGCGGAATGACCGGTGTTTACTGCGATCTCCAGAAAACCTCTCAGGGATAGGCACCTTGGGCTCTGGGGGTAGCATTACTACTGAGGGTGCTGGTCCAGCAGCAGGAGCGGCTTGGTGGTGTGTAGGAGATGACAGGACCTGGACTTGTCCTTCCAGCCTAGTGTAGCCTTCTTGAAGGCTCTTCACAGCTTGTGTGAGACCCGCCAGGTGTCTGCACAGCTCCTCCATGGGGGAGGCTCCCTGCTCGGGCTCGGACATGGCTGTCCGATACTGTCAGACTTCACGCACCTGACTGATGAGCCCGAGATAGCAGGGGAAGGCCTCCCTTACGTGTCTGGTCTCAACCTTTGGAAAAGTTCGGGCACCAGAGGCAACGGGTAGCGATTCTTAATCGTTATTTTATTTAACTCCCAGTAGTCGATACAGGGCCATAGAGAGTGGTCTTTTTTCTCCACGAAGAAGATTCCAGCCCCGGCCTGAGAGGTAGACGGGCGGATAAACCCCTTTGTGAGGCCCCTGGTAGTGTGGACAGGAGGCACGGGAGCGCAGAGTGGTATGAGAGCCTGGCGGGTTGTTGCAGGAGAGATGGCCCAGGGGCTTGCTGTAGTGGGGTCGGTGATCTCCAAACAACTGAAGGCTGGCAGCAGATGCAGAGCAGGAGCTGAAGAGGCACGGTGCAAGGGATCAGGCAAGTTCAAAGTCCAGGTCACAGGCAGGGTTGGCAACAGGCGGGCAGCGCGGTACAGTGGAGCAGGCAGATACAAGGTCAAAGACAGGTCGGAGTCAAAAGGCAGGCAGCAGACAGGTCAGTACAAGGTCAAGCCGGGTAGTCAGGAGGTCAGAAGCTTCAGACGGGCAACAGGTATTAGGACACAGGGAGCTGCAGGTCGGACAGCACCGGGCGCAATGTGGGAACAACCTAAATAGGCTGATTGGCGTCAAGCGCCATGCCAACGCGCACCCAAGCACGTGCGTGCCAACGCGCCCATGCACGCCCGCACCCGCCTGCCCAGGCGTGCGCACAAACATGCACACCAGCACGCACTGGCACATTAGCTCGCACAGGCGCACACCAGCGCACCCAGCGCCCCCCAGAGCGCCCAGCACCGTGTCTGCTCTGAGCATTTCCCTGACAGACAGTCATATGGAAAAGCATAAATGCCCACATTTAACATTCAAGTTCAGGTGAGAGGGATATTGGGATTTTGAAGATTTTCTCAATAAAGCAGAAATGTCCTCCCAAAATGCTTTCACCTTGGTGCATTCCCACAATATATGGAATAGACTTCCTCTAAAACAAGATTCTCTCAAACATTATTTTTATTATTATTATTATACTGGATTTATATAGTGCCAAAAGTTTGCGCAGCACTTTATAATATAAAACGGAGACAATACAGTTATAATACAATAAAATACAAGAGGATTAAGAGGGCCCTGCTGAGAAGAGCTTACAATCTAATAGGGTGGGGCAGGTGGTACAAAAGGTTGTAACTGTGGGGAATGAGTTGATGGAAGTGGTAAAAGATTAGTTGGAGACGTGATAGGCTTTCCTGAAGAGATGAGTTTTCAGGGATCGCCTGAAGGAAGCAAGAGTGGGGGATAGCCGGACAGGTGGAGGTAGTGAGTTCCAGAGGATGAAAGAGGCCCTGGAGAAATCCTGGAGACGAGCATGGAAAGAGGAGACAAGAGAGCTTGAGAGTTGGAGGGAAATACATCTGGGTTTATTTTTTGAATATTGGTCAGGGTAATATACCCTCATAGATCAATTTAATGGGTAAGTTCCCATAAGTTAGCAGAGAGGGTGCTTTTAAAGATAGCCCTGAAGGCTGTTAACCATTGGGAGCCTGGAAAAGTATTGCTAATGTCAGATTACCATTTCACAAAGAAGGGGAGTTTCCTAAAAACATTTTTATCTTGCAGCAGATTATAAAAAAGAGTATTACATTTTACCTTGGCATTATTGTTTGTCAGGTAATTCCAGGCTAAGCTGTTTATGGATTTGGGAAAAGAGGGCACGTGTAATAGGCAATGGGTTACCTGAAGATATCTGTAGTATTCAGAATTAGGTAGTGCATGCGTAGATTGCAATGTGGGGAAGGGTATGATTGACCAATGAGAGAATTAATCAGACACTAGAATAACTCCTGTGGACAGCCATGAGTAAAAGTGGTATTAGTTATAAGTATTTGGAATACTGTGATAGGGATGGGCAATTGGTATGGATTTCTGCCTAAGGGTGTAGTTTGAAGAAAATTACAGAAGGCTAGCATGGAGGCTATGAGTGTGGGAGAAGGGATGTTATCTTTAACCCGTACCCGAGATATTCTAATCAGCCAATTGTAAGGGTTGTGTCCCATAACTTGTGATTATTCAATACCTTTCCTTAAACTAAAGATGGGTAAAAAACAGGTTTGTGCTAAGATAGTGGCATAATAATAATAAACCCTGCAGTTCACATCCTGTGCCTCTTACTGACCTGTGCATTATTAGCTTACTGTGTGCACATCTAGCTCATTTCTTTTGCCATACAAAGCAGTTCAAGTCGAATTTTAGTGTTCTGAAGTAAGCGGCAGGGATTGCAATAGGTAGTGATCTAAATAGGTACAGGATTTGAGATAGCTTAAACATTTTAAATGCAACTAGGCAGCCTGACCAGGAAAGTGCAAGCTTTGATAAGTGGTCAAGATCTGACAGAAGGTCATGTAAGTAAGGGGTATAGTTTGCATGGAATAAGGATGAGACAGATCTTGTAAGCTGGATCCCAAGGTAGGTGATACTTTTTCAGCCCATGCATATTAGGATTTGTTTCTGTGTAGAGGGGAGTCCCATGTCCAACACAAATTACTTGTGGTCATTAACCTTGTGATACGAGAGCGCACTAAATTCTGATAATATGGCACATTTTTTTTGTTCTACCTGCTGGTTGAATAATAAAAAAAAAAAGTACAATATAATGTATGGCCAGCCTTAGCTTTCCTGTAAGGAAACAACCTTGTATACCCCACAAGTACTTTATTATATCACTTACAACTGTTAAATCATGGTCAGTTAGCAAACTTTACTTCTGTTAATTGCAGTGGTACGTCTTGTGTATCTCATCCTGTGTTCACAGTTATTTGTGTAGCCATAGTTACATAGTTAATCATATTGTGTGTGTCAGTAACATGCTTTATTGCTATTCCCTTTAGTAAATAAAGCCTGTGGTCTCTTTCAGGAGATGTGCTGTGACAGAATAATACAATCTTGCCTAGCATAACTGCAAACAAATAAGCTGTCCAGTGCTCACCAATGTGCTTGGTCCAATCAAAGAGAAAAAAATCCGGCACTACGATGTCTCAAAAATAAATCATGTACAATTTTATAAATTCAAACCAATAAAAGCAATCAATACCTGTAATTATTGCCGCATTTCCACCTCTTACATACAGACCAAAGGCCTCATGTACACTGCTGCTGGTAAACAGACGTTTAGGAGCAGTTGGGAGTTTTTTCCAACTGCTCCTGAACTCTCCTATATGTTATCTTATCAGTACATCTACACAGGGTTGTTTACAGTAGTTTCTAGGCAGTTGAGTTTAGAGGCTTTATTTTGGAATGCAAAAAAATAGGTCAGAAGCTGAGTTTAGAGGCATTTCAAGCACCAAGCGATTCTAAACACGGCTAAACACGGTAACTCATGTTTAGCCGCATTTAGTTTACAGGTGTTTTTTATTTATGTCTATTTTTAAAAACGCTTCTAAATACAAAGGCGGCTAAACGCAGCATGTAAATGCGGCAAAACAGACATTTTAAACGTGGGTTACTATCTGTCAAATGAAATCGTTCAGGAGAAGTTGTAAAAATGTCCCCTGTACATGAAGCCTTACACACGTTCGGACTTTGTCCGCCGGACCTAGTCCAGCGGACAAACCGCCGGACTTTGCGAGGCGGTGATTTGCCCACACACGCCCGGACTTCCGAGCGTGTGACTTGCCCACACACGCCCGGACTTCTCCGGCGGACAATCCGCGGGAAAAAGTCTGCGGGACTTTTGAAAATGAACGGACTTGCCTACACACGGAGCAGTCCGTTCATTTAGAACGTAACTGCAGGTAGACGGGGCTAGCGAAGGCAGTGAATGTCGCCGCACTAGCCCCGTCACCTGGCATGGATTTAAAGGGAATCCCCACGCCGAAAAAACGGCATGGGGGTCCCCCAAATCCATCTCAGACCCTTATCCGAGCACGCAGCACGGCAGGCCAGGAAAAGGGGGTGGGGACGAGCGAGCGCCTCCCCCCCTCCTAAACCATACCAGGCTGCGTGCCCTCAACATGGGGGGTGCCCTGGGGAAAGGGGGGCCGTGTGCCCCCCCACCCCAAAGCACCTTGTCCCCATGTTGATGAGGACAAGGGCCTCTTCCCGTCAACCCTGGCCGTTGGTTGTCGGGGTCTGCGGGTGGGGGCTTATCGGAATCCGGGAGCCCCCTCTAATAAGGGGGCCCCCAGATCCCAGCCCCCCACCCTATGTAAATGAGTATGGGGTACGATGTACCCCTACCCATTCACCTAAGGTGAAAAATGTAAAGAAAAAAAAACACACAATTTTTAAAAAATATTTTATTGCACTGCTCCGGGGGTCTTCTTCCGTCTTGGGGGGTCTTCTCGCCGGACTCCTCCGCTATTTACCTAGCTCTTTTACCGAGCAGAGGAGGCCGGCTACCTTCTTTGTCGTCTGGGGGTCTCGATCCGCCTTCCGGGGTCTTCCGGGGTCCTCCGGGGTCTCTTCTGTTCTTGCCGCGGTCGTCGTTTTCTGCGCCGCCTTCTACTTCTTCTTCTTCTTCTTCTTCCTCTTCTTCTTCTTCCTCTTCCGATGTTGATCCGTCGCTCTCTCTGGCCGGAATGCCAGAGCCGCACTGTGCTGGGACTTATATAGGGACAAGGGGACAGGGTCACATGCTCATGTCACATGGTGACCCCGCCCCCCTGTGATGTCACAGTCCCGGAGGATGCATGTGACATGAGCATGTGACCCTGTCCCCTTGTCCCTATATAAGTCCCAGCACAGCGCGGCTCTGGCATTCCGGCCAGAGAGAGCGACGGGTCAACATCGGAAGAGGAAGAAGAAGAAGAAGAAGAAGAAGAAGGCGGAAAACGACGACCGCGGCAAGAACAGAAGAGACCCCGGAAGACCCCCGAAGGCGGATCGAGACCCCCAGACGACGGCGTCGTCGACGAAGAAGGTAGCCGGCCTCCTCTGCTCGGTAAAAGAGCCAGGTAAATAGCGGAGGAGTCTGGCGAGAAGACCCCCCAAGACGGAAGAAGACCCCCGGAGCAGTGCAATAAAATATTTTTTAAAAATTGTGTGTTTTTTTTTCTTTATACTTTACACCTTAGGTGAATGGGTAGGGGTACATTGTACCCCATACTCATTCACATAGGGTGGGGGGCTGGGATCTGGGGCCCCCTTATTAAAGGGGGCTCCCGGATCCGATAAGCCCCCGCCCGCAGACCCTGACAAACAACGGCAAGGGTTGTCAGGAAGAGGCCGTTGTCCTCATCAACATGGGGACAAGGTGCTTTAGGGTGGGGGGGTCCCCAGGGCACCCCCATGTTGAGGGCACGGGGCCTGGTATGGCTCAGGAGGGGGGGGTGCTCGCTCGTCCCACCCCTTTCCTGGCCTGCTGGCTGCTTGCTCGGATAAGGGTCTGAGATGGATTTGGGGGGACCACCACGCCGTTTTTTCTGCGTGGGGATTCCCTTTAAATCCATGCCAGGTGACGGGGCTAGCGCGGCGGCATTCACTGCCTTCGCTAGCTCCGTCTACCTGAAATCCCGTGCTAAATGAACGGACTTTCCGATGAGCGGCAAGTCCGTTCATTTCCAAAAGTCCGGCGGACTAGCATACTAACGGCGGGATTGTCCGCCGATTGTCCGCCGGACTGCCAAGTCCAGCGGATAATTTTAAAACAAAACTTAAAACCTAGTCCGCCGGACTTTTGGCGCCAAAAAGTCCGCCGGCGCCCACACACAGGGGATTGTCCGGCGGACTCGAGTCCAGCGAACAATCCCACGGGAAAGTCCCTTTGTGTGTACGAGGCATTAGTCTAGTTTATTATGACTAGGGCCTGTGTAAGAGGCTGAAAAGCATCAGACATTACAGATATTGATTCCTTTTATTGGATGGATTTAATAAAATCGTGTATATATATATATATATATATATTTATATATATATATATGTTTTATTTTTGAGACATGATGGTCCCGAATTTTTTTCTCTTTGATTAGACACTTGGCTGCCTGAGTATTGGGGCCATTCGATCACACAAGTCTCTACAGTATCTCATCCTGTTTATTATTAAGGGCTATTTTGGGGTAGCAGCATTATTTCAATAGATGCATGCAATGTGCTTTGTCCACCTACAAACTAACAAAACAAATATATAATTTTTTCTTCTATTTTATGTTTAATATTTTATATTTTTGTGCATTTTTCTTTAGAATAGACCTTGTTGAACAGCCTTGAGGACTACATACACAGAAGGAAAATAAGGATAGCGAAAGAGTAGAAGAATGAAGGGAAAATGTCAGCCAATATTTGTTATTGTCAGGGGCCAAGTGAGCCAGGAATGTGAAAATTGTGTAAAATGTGGCTGCTGATTAGGGATGGGCCCGGTGCTCGATGCGAACCCACGTTCGCACCGAGCACCGGGCGTTCGCTCGCTCGGCGAGCCCAGAACTATTTGGGCCGTTCGCATCACATTCGTGTGATGCGAGCGGCCCCGCAATGCATTGCTGCCGGCGCGGCCGGCGCAGTGCATTGCTGGCTGATGATTGGCCAAGCATGCACTGTGACCCCGCATGCTTGGCCAATCACAGCGCCGGAAACTCGGAGAGCAATAATTGGCTACAGGCAGGACGCCTGTAGCCAATTAAAGCTCAGGGGCTTTAGTACACGCCCCACCATTTAAAAGGCCGCCACGCCTGCGGCACCGGTCACATGAGTTCCGGCTTTAGGAGAGATAAGTCTGCTGATTCTGTGTCTTAGCTTGATTCATTGCTACAGAAAGATTTGCTCTTCTTTGCTAAACCATTGGCTATTTCTTTGCTAAACCATTGCTACCTAAGTCATTGATCGTTCATTGCTGCTGATTGCACAGTTAGTGTGTTATTAGCTGCTGCTGGGGATTAGTCTGGTGCGTGTTTTACTGTTAGTACAGTATTTCAGTAGTACCAACCGCAGAGCTGTTAGCACAGCATTGCACCCCAACAGCACCCATAGGACTTCTAGTGTGTTAGTGGCAGCAAACAGAGCTCCTATATTTTCTTCCCAGAAGCACCCATAGGACTTCTAGTGTGTTAGTGGCATCACACAGAGCTCCTATATTTTCTTCTCAGCAGCACCCACAGGACTTCTAGTGTGTTAGTGGCATCACACAGAGCTCCTATATTTTCTTCCCAGAAGCACCCATAGGACTTCTAGTGTGTTAGTGGCATCACACAGAGCTCCTATATTTTCTTCTCAGCAGCACCCACAGGACTTCTAGTGTGTTAGTGGCATCACACAGAGCTCCTATATTTTCTTCCCAGAAGCACCCATAGGACTTCTAGTGTGTTAGTGGCATCACACAGAGCTCCTATATTTTCCTCCCAGAAGCACCCATAGGACTTCTAGTGTGTTAGTGGCATCACACAGAGCTCCTATATTTTCTTCTCAGCAGCACCCACAGGACTTCTAGTGTGTTAGTGGCATCACACAGAGCTCCTATATTTTCTTCCCAGAAGCACCCATAGGACTTCTAGTGTGTTAGTGGCATCACACAGAGCTCCTATATTTTCTTCTCAGCAGCACCCACAGGACTTCTAGTGTGTTAGTGGCATCACACAGAGCTCCTATATTTTCTTCCCAGAAGCACCCATAGGACTTCTAGTGTGTTAGTGGCATCACACAGAGCTCCTATATTTTCTTCCCAGAAGCACCCATAGGACTTCTAGTGTGTTAGTGGCATCACACAGAGCTCCTATATTTTCTTCTCAGCAGCACCCATTTTTTATACTATATACACTACCGACTACAATGGCTGGAAGACCGCCAAGGAGAGGCAGAGCGTGCCGAGGCAAGAACACAGGGCAGGCAGGCTCTGTTTCTAGAGACAACAGTGCTGGCCGTGGACGTGGTCGTGCATCGTCATCAGCACGTGGCCATGGGACACGCTTGTCTTTGTTTTCGGCAGCTGGACATGTGGAGCCGCATCATGCTGAAGGCTTGGTAGAATGGATGACCAAGCCCTCCTCATCCTCCTCATCCTCTCTCACCCAGGCTCAGGGTACTGGCAAAGCACCTGCCAACGCGTACTCAATGGCATCATCAGCCACCCCTTCCCTAGACCCACCATGTCCTCCTGAGGAGTCCCCCGAACTCTTTGAGCACAGTGTTGGGTACATGCTCCAGGAGGATGCCCAACGATTCGAAGGCTCGGATGATGATACCCAGCTTGAGGAAGTCAGTAGTGTGCGCGCAGAGAGAGGGGATGCTGAAGGACAGCAATCTGGCAGTACTGTTCCACCAGCTGCAGCTTACTGCCAGGTTTGCTCTAGTGGTGAATAGGGAGGGGATGATGAGGTCACTGACTCCACGTGGGTGCCTGAAGGGAGAGAGGAGGAGGAGGAGGAGGATGCGGCGTCACATGTCCAACGAGTCAGGATGATCCCTGGAGGCCAGCTAGAGGCCAGCACAGCAACTGTACCACACCGCAGAGCTTCGCCTGTGCAGGGCGCTGCCTCTGCACGTTATCAGAAAAGTTCTTTGGTGTGGGCCTTTTTTGAGACGAGTGCATCAGATCGCACCACTGCTATTTGCAATATTTGTCTCAAGCGTATCTCGCGTGGCCAAAACATCAGCCGCTTGGGCACCACAAGCATGAGCAGACATATGTCGACCTGCCATGCAGCTCGTTGGCAAGCACACATAAAAGACCCACACCAAAGAACAAAGCGGACCTCTCCTTGCTCCTCATCAGCTGGGATCTCCATCCCCACTATATCTTCAGTCCTCTCTGAAAGCTGCTCTGAGAGGACTGAAGGTGTAGAATTAGGTGTGTCACAACCAAGTACTTGCAGTACACCAATGTCCGATTGTAGCAGGCAAATTTCCCTGCCCCAGCTGCTGGACCGTCGAAAGAAGTATACTCCCAGCCATCCACATGCCCAGCGGTTGAATGCTAGCTTGGCTAAATTGCTAGCACTTCAACTGCTGCCTTTTCAGTTGGTAGACTCGGCCCCCTTCCGTGAGTTTGTTCAATGTGCGGTTCCTCAGTGGCAGGTTCCCAAACACCACTTTTTCTCACGGAAGGCGATTCCGTCTCTCTACCGGCATGTGGAAGGCAATGTCCATGCCTCGCTGGACAGGGCGGTCAGTGGTAAGGTGCATATTACCGCTGACTCATGGTCCAGCAGGCATGGACAGGGACGTTATCTTTCTTTCACGGCCCATTGGGTCACTCTATTGGCAGCTGGGAGGGATGCAGGACAAGGTGCAGTAGTGTTGGAGGCTGTTCCGCCACCACGCCTCCAAAATGCTACTACTGGTTGTGACACACTTCTCTCCTCCACCCCCTCCTCTTCTTCTTCCTCCAGTGCTCTGTCCTCGGAACCAGCGGTGCTCCGTAGGCGTACAAGGGGCTACGCAAGTACGCAGGCAAAAAGATGCCATGCCGTGCTTGCGCTGGTGTGTTTGGGGGACAGGAGCCATACTGGGCCAGAGGTTCTGGCAGCTCTGCAGGGGCAGGCCAAGAGGTGGTTGACGCCACGCCAGCTTAAGCCAGGAATGGTCGTTTCTGACAATGTCACAAACCTACTCTCCGCCCTGCGACAGGGGCAGCTCACCCATGTGCCCTGTATGGCTCACGTCCTCAACCTGGTGGTGCAGCGGTTCTTGGGCAGGTTCCTAGGCTTACAGGATGTCCTGAGGCAGGCCAGGAAAGTCTGTGTGCATTTCCGCCGATCTTATAATGCCAGTGCTCGGCTGACTGAGCTGCAAAAGGAGCTGAACCTGCCCAAGAACCGCCTAATATGTGACATGCCCACCAGGTGGAACTCAACGTTGGCCATGCTGCAGCGACTGCACACGCAGCAGAGGGCCATCAATGAGTACCTTTGCGACTACGGCACCAGGACAGGGTCAGGGGAGCTTGGCTTTTTTTCCCCACGCCAGTGGAGCATGATCAGGGATGCATGCACTGTCCTCTCACCATTTGAGGAGGCCACGAGGATGGTGAGCAGTGACAGTGCATGCATCAGTGACACTGTACCTCTTGTCCACCTGTTGGAGCATACGCTGCGTGGGATAATGGACAGGGCACTTGAGGCAGAACAGAGGCAGGAAGAGGAGGACTTCCTTGCCTCTCAAGGCCCCCTTTATCCAGTGTTCCTTCTGTCCCACCCATCACACAGGAAGAGGATGAGGATGAGGAGGAGAAGGAGGAGGATTGTGTGATCATGGAGGTGGAGCCTGGCACTCAGCATCAGCAGCAGCAGTCTTTTAGGGATGATGTACAGTCCCAACAAACCAGTGGACTTGTACGTGGCTGGGAGGAGGTGGCTGGCGATCATGTCATCCTCAGTGACCCAGAAGTCTCCGGACCGAATGCCTCAGCTAACCTACGCTGCATGGCCTCCCTGATCCTGCAAAGCCTGCGGAAGGATCCTCGTGTTCTTCGGATGAAGGACAAGGAGAGGGACCATTACTGGCTGGCCACTCTCCTTGATCCACGGTACAAGGGTAAGGTTGCGGACCTTATCTTGCCATCGCAGAGGGAGCAGAGGATGAGACATCTCAGGGAGGCCTTGCAGAAAGGTCTGTGCAACGCGTTCCCAGAAACTGGGAGGTTACAAACTCCTGGTCCTGGACGACGAGTTGCTGAGGCTTCGGTCAGTAGCAGAAGGAGCGGTGGGAAGGTGGACATCTGACCGATGCGTTCAGACAATTTTTTAGTCCGCAGCCCCAAGGTATGATCGGTTCCAGCAACCATCGCCAGCGTCTGATATACATGGTGCAGGAATACCTAGGGGCAAGGTTAGACTTGGACATCTTTCCCACTGAAAATCCTCTGGCTTACTGGGTCCTGAGGATGGATCACTGGCCAGAGCTTGCACAGTATGCAATTGAGCTACTGGCCTGTCCTGCATCCAGCGTTCTTTCCGAACGCACATTCAGTGCTATTGGAGGATTTGTCACCGATCATAGGGTGCGCCTGTCCACCGACTCGGTTGATCGACTGACCTTCATAAAAATTAATCAGTCTTGGATCACCACCAGCTACCAGGCACCTGAAGCAGATATAACGGAATAATTTATAATGTCACATCCCTTCAAGACTGCCTATGCTGATGCTGAGTGACTGTCCTGTTATGTTCACTGACTATCCTCTTCCTCCTCCTCAATGATCCATGCCACCACACCAGTGCCTAAGGCACAATTTTTCAGCCCCTGTATAACAGGGGCGTGTACTTACAATTTTTTTTTTTAAAATGCTTCGCAACAGGTGTGACTGCTGTGCTCCAAGTACAGTATCTGTGAGGGGTTGCAGTGTTGTGGCACCAGCACCAGTGCCTAAGGTACAATTTTTCAGCCCCTGTTGGGGCGTGTAATTACAATTTTTAGGCAATGCTTTGCAACAGGTCTCATTGCTGTGCTCAGAGTACAGTATCTATGAGGGGTTGCAGTGTTGTGGCACCAGCACCAGTGCCTAAGGCACAATTTTTCAGCCCCTGTATAACAGGGGCGTGTAATTACAATTTTTTTTAAAAGATGCTTCGCAACAGGTGTGACTGCTGTGCTCCAAGTACAGTATCTGTGAGGGGTTGCAGTGTTGTGGCACCAGCACCAGTGCCTAAGGCACAATTTTTTCAGCCCCTGTTGGGACGTGTAATTACAATTTTTAGGCAATGCTTTGCAACAGGTCTCATTGCTGTGCTCAGAGTACAGTATCTGTGAGGGGTTGCAGTGTTGTGGCACCAGCACCAGTGCCTAAGGCACAATTTTTCAGCCCCTGTATAACTGGGGCGTGTAATTACAATTTTTTAAAAAGATGCTTCGCAACAGGTGTGACTACTGTGCTCCAAGTACAGTATCTGTGAGGGGTTGCAGTGTTGTGGCACCAGCACCAGTGCCTAAGGCACAATTTTTCAGCCCCTGTATAACAGGGGCGTGTAATTACAATTTTTTAAAAAGATGCTTCGCAACAGGTGTGACTGCTGTGCTCCAAGTACAGTATCTGTGAGGGGTTGCAGTGTTGTGGCAGCAGCACCAGTGCCTAAGGCACAATTTTTCAGCCCCTGTATAACAGGGGCGTGTAATTACAATTTTTTTTAAAAAGATGCTTCGCAACAGGTGTGACTGCTGTGCTCCAAGTACAGTATCTGTGAGGGGTTGCAGTGTTGTGGCACCAGCACCAGTGCCTAAGGCACAATTTTTCAGCCCCTGTTGGGGCGTGTAATTACAATTTTTAGGCAATGCTTTGCAACAGGTCTCATTGCTGTGCTAAGAGTACAGTATCTGTGAGGGGTTGCAGTGTTGTGGCACCAGCACCAGTGCCTAAGGCACAATTTTTCAGCCCCTGTATAACAGGGGCGTGTAATTACAATTTTTTTTTAAAAAGATGCTTCGCAACAGGTGTGACTGCTGTGCTCCAAGTACAGTATCTGTGAGGGGTTGCAGTGTTGTGGCACCAGCACCAGTGCCTAAGGCACAATTTTTTCAGCCCCTATTGGGGCGCGTAATTACAATTTTTAGGCAATGCTTTGCAACAGGTCTCATTGCTGTGCTAAGAGTACAGTATCTGTGAGGGGTTGCAGTGTTGTGGCACCAGCACCAATGCCTAAGGCCCAATTTTTCAGCCCCTGTTTAACAGGGGCGTGTAATTACAAATCTTGATCTAATAGTTCACAGCAGGGCCCATTCCTGCGCCCACCAAGAGTAACTATGAGGGCCTACAGTCTTGTGGCAACACCGTCCACCACCACCACCACCGCCAAAGGCCCAATTTTTCTGCCCTGTTCAACAGGTGCATGCAATTACAAATCTTGATCTAATAACTCACAGCAGGGCCCATTCCTGCACCCACCAAGAGTAACTGTGAGGGCTTACAGTCTTGTGGCAACACCGTCCACCACCACCACCACCACCAAAGGCCCAATTTTTCTGCCCGGTTCAACAGGTGCATGCAAGTACAAATCTTGATCTATTAACTCACAGCAGGGCCCATTCCTGTGCCCACCAGTCTTGTGGCTACACCAACATCTAATCGGGCAAATTTCTGCAGAGTATATACGGCAGACCCCTACTTTCAAACATCCAACTTACAAAAGACTCTTACTTGCAAACGGAAAGAGAAAACAGGAAGTGAGAGGAAATCTACCCCTAGGAAGGGAAATTCTATCATGTTAGGTTTAATTTGGGAAAAAGGTATCTCCTCTCTACTGATGCTTTATCACCAATCCTTGTTTCAATTAAAAACCCCACTTTTCCAAAAACATTTGTCATTGGGACGGAAAGTGAGGTGACATGTTCTGAACAGATGTGCAAAGACAGCAAATGTTACAGGGGTGATAACCCCTCCCTATGTTCTCCAAAAAGCTTAAAAATAGATTTTTTGGATGGAGCTACACTTCATAATGTACCTGTTCAGATTCTACTTAAGAACAAACCTACAGTCCGTGTCTTGTTTGCACCACCTATATACTGCTGTTCAGAGTATATAGGGTTGTAGGTATAGGGTTTTATTTTGGGTGCGGGGTCCCCCTTAATATCCATGGGGTAGCCATGCCATTTTTCTCAAGGATTTTCCGCCATATGGCGGCCAGGACAAGACATGACATTAAAGCCGCAAGTGGTTTTAAATGGCTTCTTTTTTTCCTTTACAAATGTCATTTTGTGCAAGGACAGTTCTAAACACGGGAAACACATGCCACTTCACAGGCATACTTTAGACACCCCCCAGGTACCATATTTAAAGGAAAATTTCACTTTTTTTTTTCACTTTATGCATCATTAAAATGACTGCTCTCGAAAAAACTTTAGTTTTTAAAGTTCTTTTTGCATTGATATATGTCCTCTGGGGCAGGACCCGGGTCCCCAAACCTGTTTTATGACATTAACATGCATATTGGCCGTTGTAATTAACAATTTTGATTTTGAACGTTCGCGTCCATTATAACGAATAGGGTTCGAAAATTCGCGCAAACTTTCGGTCCGTTCGAAGGTTCTGGTGCGAACCGAACCCGGGGGTGTTCGGCTCATCCCTACTGCTGATGGGTGAGGGAAGCTTTCTGCTAAAGAAGACAAGATGGCAGAAGTGTTTTGTTAAACAGAGTCCTGCCGCTAGTGGAAAATGCCACAGTAGGGAATAGAATGGCTGGAGAAGAGTAGCTAACTGGTGCTGTTGCCATCAAATTATATTTCTAAAGGGCTGCTGTCGGGAGATTGCTTATATATGACAGGTGCTGATTAGTGTAGTTATGTCCAAGCACCCTAAAAGTGCATCTATTACACCATTGTAAAATAGTGTAAACACATTTCAAATAATGCTTATAATGCACATACAATTCTATGAAATTGCCAAACACATGTGTCTGCAGTATTTCTAATGCTTGGACTGATAACAGGGGATACTGAGCCCTTTCCTATTAACACAGGGCCTGGCCCTGCAGACTGGGCTCACTGTATGTTGATGCTTGGTTGTGGTATGATCCTTGGTGGTACATGTGTCTAAGGTAGGTTTAACCTACTAGTGCTAATTGTCAGATGACTAATAACTTGCGCCGCCGGATGGGCCCGGTGTTCGATTCAAACCCATGTTCGAATCGAACATCGGCCGTTCGTCTGTTCGACGAAACCAGAACTTTGGGGGCCGTTCGCATCAAATTCGTGTGATACGAACGGCCCACAATGCACTGCGCCAGTTGCAGTGCATTGCTGGCTGATGATTGGCCAAGCATGCACTGTGACCCCGCATGCTTGGCCAATCACAGCGCCGGCAGCGACGAGAGCCATAATTGGCCACAGGCATTATGCCTGTGGCCAATTTTAGCTCAGAGGGTTTAGTACACGCCCCACACTATATAAGGCCGCCTGCGCAGCAGCCTTGTGTAGTGTGTTCTGGCGTGCAGGGAAAGAGCTTGATAGGCAGGGACAGTGTGTTCTTTACCAGGCATTTGCAGGACTTAGTGTGTGTTCTGTGCCTCCAGCGCAGTATACACCTGTATCTACCCTTTAGTGCTGTTGTTCTCTATTAATACAGCCATCTGCAGGAGTTAGTGTGTGTTGTGTGACTCCAGCAAAGCACAGTATACACCTGCACCTGTATCTACCATTTAGTGCTGTTGTTATCTATAAATACAGCCATCTGCAGGAGTTAGTGTGTGTTGTGTGACTCCAGCACAGCACAGTATACACCTGCACCTGTATCTGCCCTTCGTTGCTGGTGTTATCTATTAATACAATCATCTGCAGGAGTTAAGCCCCATACACACGGTCGGATTATCCGCGGACCAGGTCGGTCGGATCCTGTCCGTCGTACTTTGTCCGGTGTTGTTGTTGCGTACACACGGTCGGACAACGTTGTCGGAATATCCGGTCTGCAAGAACGTCGTGACGTAAGTCGTCTTCCACGAGACTAGAAAAGGAAGTTCAGCACCACGTCAGGCACCCGTTGGGCTCCTTCTGCTGATCCCGTGTTTATCGCGAGTTAGTCGAAGTTTGGTGACTTAAGATTCGCGCTTCTCAGTTTTCTGACTCAGATCGTTACTGCTCTTCAGTTTGTGCTTGTCGTGCGTATCTGTTTATTAGTGCGTGTAGTCCGTTCGCATTTGTTGGTCATTGCGGCCTATATCTTGATATAGGACGCTTTGATTTGCACTGCTTATTGTCTGCTCGTTTTCTGGTATTCATTTCGTTCTTTCAGGCCTTGCTGTTTATAGCTTTCTGTTTGTCCGTTCTGACCAGCCGACCTTTTATGACCTTGTGAGCGATGTTTCCCGTGCGTACTCGTCGCCGAGTTCGTGTTGTATGCGGAATTGGTGTCGGGCTTTTAGCTTTGACCCAAGACCCATCCATGAACAGAGTGACGAGGAGTATGTGGACCAAGAATTGGTTGCTTCAGCGTGATCAGTTCTCGCCAATGCCTTTGCTTCGTGAGATCCGGGAGAATATTCCTGATGATTTCAGGAACTTTCTCCGGATGACGGACCCCGATTTTCACCGTCTTTTGGCTTTGCTGACCCCTTTTATCAGCCGGCAGGATACCTGCATGAGACAAGCCATTACTCCGGAGCAGAGGCTTGTTGCCACGTTGAGGTACTTGGCGACAGGGAGAAGTCTTCAGGATTTGAAGTTCTCTTCAGGTATCTCTCCCCAGGCCCTGGGAATCATTATTCCAGAGACCTGTTCTGCCATCATCCAGGTCCTGCAGGAGGACTATATTAAGGTAACATTTCTCCTTTACTATTTCCTTCTATGTATGCTCTGTTTGCTAATGTCTTGTATTTTTGACCTCCTTCCCTATTTACCATGATTGCAATATGCTCTAATATGCTGTGCCCCTTTTTTCCTTCATGCATTTTTCCCTTCACTTACCTTCCCAGCATGCTCTTCTGCCCCAATAGACACCTATGGCCTAGTCACTTAAGCAATGTCTTTTGTCTGCTGCATAGTATTGTTTGCCCCCAAACACCCCCTAAAATATGCACTAATGTTTGCTGTGTGGTTTACTTCATGTAGAGCCCCTTTTTAATTTTTTTTGTCGGGGGGGGGCAAACTCATTAGGAACCCCCTCCCCCAACTGCTCTGTCAGATGGTACCAATCCTCTATCTGCTGGCTTTCCCAAGGTCAATACACACTATATACCTACCTCTTTATAGTGGGCATCTATTTCCTATTTTTTTGTGTTCTTTCCCTCCTATTAGCTTGCTAGGTAATTGCAGAATGTCACAATGTGCTTTCCTTTTTTTGTGGGGGGGGTTGAAATGTTATTTTAGCTTTCCTGGGGGCTGCCAATAGTGTTAAGTACAGAGGGTCTGGCCAAACTAGCACACATTATTGAGCCATTTGCCAATCAATGAAGTGCAGATGGTTACCTGTCCAACCCCCCCCCAAAACCCTAGTTATTGCCAATGGCCCATCAGAAGTGGGGGGATTGATGGGGGTGATTAATCTGTGAAGGGGAGCCTCTACTTTTCTGTGCAAATACTTTCCAGCCTCCAATTTTAAACAATGCTCTTGTTCCAAGATGTTGATTGTCTAATCTGCTTGCAATGTTTATGTGCAAAGTGACACATTTTTTTTTCTGGTTTCACTCCACAGTTCCCTTCCACGCCACAGGAATGGCAGACTGTGGCCTCCCACTTTGCCAGCCGTTGGGACTTTCCTAACTGCGGAGGGGCAATTGATGGGAAACACGTCCGCATCGTCCCACCGCCCAACTCGGGGTCCTACTATTATAATTATAAGGGGTTTAATAGTGTAGTGATGTTGGCGGTGGTGTCAGCGACATATGAGTTTATGTATGTGGACGTGGGGATGAACGGCCGGATCTCAGATGGTGGTGCCATTGCGCACACGGAGTTCTACTGGCTTCTCCAAAGTGGCAGTCTGTGCTTGCCACCTCCAGAGGAGAATGCAGAAGGACTCCCCTTTGTCTTTGTCGCAGATGAAGCATTTGCGTTGACTCCCCATCTGATGAGGCCGTTCCAGATGAGGACCCTCACCCCAGACCAGAGGGTCTTCAACTACAGGCTGTCCAGAGCCCGAAGAGTTGTGGAGAACACTTTTGGCATCCTGGCCAGCCGCTTCCGCCTGTTCTTGACGGCAATTAACTTGGCAGAATACAAACTGAACCACATAGTTCTTGCCTGTTGCATATTGCACAACTTCCTCAAAAGACATAACAGGAACTATGTGGTGGCCAATGGCCCAGATGTGGAGGGCCCTCCAAATGCTGACCTCACAGCCCTTCAAGTGGCACGTCCAGGCTTGCCCCCTCTAAATGCCCGTGCGGTCCGCGAGCAATATATGGACTACTTTGTGGGTAGGGGGGCCATTGCTCTGCCTGACGATGTGTGAGAGGCATTTTTTAAATAAATATTATTTTTCAACCAACCTATGATTTCTTGTCATTTCCGTATTCTTTTTAGCTTATTTTACCTTGAATTTTTTTCCCTTTGCCTTCGACAGTGGGAATGCACTTTCTGTGCAAAAGGAGGTAACAGTCTCTTCTTCCCAAAAAGATTATTCTCATGTTGTGTGTTTGATACCTAATCTTTGTTCTAGAGAAGGTTTGTAGTGCATAACTGACACCCAAAATACTCCTTTTCATCACCAGGTCAGACATGTGTGTATTCACAAAAATGCTGTGCTCCGTGTTTTCGTACAAAGCACTGTGGGTGTCATTTACATAAGTCAAATCCACTATGCTCTACAAGTGCAGTGAAAAAGTGCCCTTGAAAAGAAACTTTCAGTGCAAACTGGACTTGCCTTTAGTAAATAACACCCATTGCCCCCCAAATCCTTTACATTTGACATACATAATGCATTTTGTTTTTGAAATAAGGAAGCCACACATTTTGAAAAGTAAAAAAGTTTACTTGCAAAACATTCACAAGTGCGTTTACAAACTTCTTGCCCAAACTGACAACATCTTGGTTATTTACAACATTGTTTACAAACATTCCGCATTTTGTAAAACCAGGCATGGAGCAAAACAGAACCTAGGAACTAGGAAAGTTCAACTTTCTAAAGTGAAGACAAGATCAGGCATGACTATATGTTCAAAGTGTGTTTGATCTTGCCTTCATCACATGGGGGGGTCACCCCTGGAAAGTGGAAATTTAGAACATGCACACAATTTGGGTGTGAAAATGGTCATTATATGTTAAAACACATTCAAAAGTGCCATTTTCCATCATGGGGATGAATGGACGTTTTTTGGGGGTGCAACCCCTTCACCACAACCACTTTAGTAGTTTCGTAAAGTGGTTGCACCCCCAACAAAAACGTTGTCATTCATCCACCATGATGGGAGCTAGCACATGTGGACACAATGTGTGCATGTTCTAAATTTCACACAGTTCTTAACTTGCAAATGTGGTCAGAAGCAGCCACAAATGTGTGTTAATTACTTTTTCCTAAAACATCAATGATGTTCTTCAATTTTTGTTGAACATCATTGATGTTTTGCTTTATGTAATCTAGATCTCTATTGCAGACCATTATCTCCCCGATGAGTACGTGGGCACTCTCTGTGGTAAAGTGCGATTCTTCTTCCACAACATCCACGTCACCTAAAAACCAAACACAAAAAAAAATAGGGTCTTGGAAATGAGGCAGCCATACATTGATTAGCTTACCAGTAGCTGTGTTCTCCCACACTCACCTGTTGTGGTGACAAGTTCTCCAATTTCTCTGATCTCTCCTTCCTCCTCCTCCTCCTCCTCTGCTTCTGCTCTTTCCCCTTTTTTGGGAGGTGTTGGTTTTGGGGTTTCCTCAGACGTCCCAAGTTTTCGCTCCCCTATGAGAATGTACGAAAGGAAGATTTAGCAACACAATCTATTGAGGGCAGAAATAGGAAATGACAAACATTGCTTGAAAGTGAGGGACAATATTTTTGGGTGTCCAGTTACAAATGACACCAACATGAATGTAGTCACTTTGTAAAGGTCCTAAACTTATAGCTTTTTGGTCGACGTTTGGGTGATGCAGACCCCCCTCTAGTATCCACTGGAGCACATGTGTGGAAAAGCCTAATAAAAAGGGGGTTTAGGTGTTCCAGCACTAGTGCTCTAGAGTCCAGATGGGTAAACAGCTACTGGGTGACGTCTCCTTTACATTGAATAAATTGGCTGGACAGTCTTGATGACATTTCTAGAGAGAACAAACTTCCTTTCCCCCAAAAAACAACAAACATCGTATTATAAGTGGCCGAACGATCGAGGTTGAGTACGATCGAATGGACATACACACACACACACACGAACATGACAGTGGCAGAAAGATCGAGGTTGAGTACGATCAAATGCACAGACGAACCTGAAAGTGGCCATTTTGGAATGTACAACTTTGTAAAAATCCAAACACATGGAGCAGTATGCAAGCAAGAAATCAAACACAAAACACAACTACTTACTTTTTTGAAGAACTCGCTTGATCTTTCTGTACTGATCGGCCTCCCTCAGTTTCAGGTCTGACCAGCGTTTCCTCAGTTGCTCCTTGGATCGTTGTACCCCAAAATGATTGTACAGCCTCCTCACAACTTTAGACATGATCTTGGCCTTGCGGACATTGGGGTTGAGGTAAGGCCCATACTTCCCATCATAGTCGCTCCTCTTTAATATGTCCACCATCTCCAACATTTCTCCAAATGACATATTGGAGGCCTTGAATTTCAGGCTCCGGGATCGGGACGTTTCTGCCTCCGGACTTTCCTCGTCCTCCTCCTCGTTGGTGGGATATTTCGGGCGCACCTGCTGTGTCCCTGCCATGTGCTCTCCCCACTGCGCCGTAAAGAGAAGGGGTGGAGAATAGACGAGAAAGATCGTCAGGGGCGGGCGGAGTTTGACGCATGCGCACTGTATATAAAACGTCACACACCTGTGTCGTAGCCACGATCTGGGAGACGAGGGGAGAGAAAGCTCACGCACGAGACGATCGCTATAAACGAAGGTACAATTTGACGTTGGTACATAACTAGCCTAGACTGATTCGACCTTGAGGCTTCTTTATGGAGAAGATTAGGAGAGTTTAGCCTGACATAATTTATAGTGTTTTGTGTGGTGTTGTGTCTTGCAGAGATTATGCAGGGATTCAACGACGTGAGTTTTCTCCCCCTCTTCATTGAGAAATACAGGGAATTTCCCGTTTTATGACAGGCCAAACACCCCCATTACGGCATCAAAACAAAGAGGTACGCAGCCCTGCTGGAACTTGTGGAATTTGTAAAGCCAAGGTTCCCCACGGCAACTGTTGATGATATAAGAAAGAAAATTGGCAGCCTGAGGAGTGCGTATATCAGGGAGCGCAAGAAGGTCCTGAAGTCTGAAGAAACTGCAACTGCAGCAGATGAGGTCTATGTCCCAAAGCTCTGGTACTATGACAGTCTCCATTTTCTCAAAGACCAGGCTGATGTCACGGAGTCACTCTCGACTCCTCCTTCCACGCTTCCTTGCGCGCAGGCAGTGGCGGAATTACCAGGGTCGCACCAGTCGCATTTGCGACTGGGCCCTCTGGTTCCGCCACTGTAGGGGGGCCCGCTGCTGCCCGGGAAATAGTACAGTGTATGGTCATTCACGGGGAGTTCGCCCCGCCCATCCTTTCCGGCCGCTCCACCCATCCTCCCCGAGCGCACTGTGCACACTGCACAGGCTCCGCCCATCCTCCCCACCCATCCTCTCAGCCCGCTTCACCCATCCTCTCCGCGGCTCCGCCCGCTCCGCCCGCTCCGCCCAACGTCTCCGCCCATACTCTTCACCTGCACTCACAGCAGGCACAGTCCCCGCCCATCTTCTCTAGCTCCGCCTGCACTCACAGGCCCCGCCCATCCCCTCTGTTCACCCAAGCAAGACCCAGAAAGGAGGGGGATTCGGAACCAAGTGATCTGCAAGTGAGTGGCACCCATCCCTGATCCCCACACCACCACTACTGCACTGATCCCCCCCCCCCACACCACCACTACTGCACTGATCCCCCCCCCCCACATCCCCCCCCCACCACCACTACTGCACTGATCCCCCCCACACCACCACTACTGCACTGATCCCCCCCCCACACCACCACTACTGCACTGACCCCGCCCCCCCCACACCACCACTACTGCACTGACCCCCCCCCCCCCCCCACCACCACTACTGCACTGATCCCCCCTCCCCACACCACCACTACTGCACTGACCCCCCCCCACACCACCACTACTGCACTGATCCCCCCCCACACCACCACTACTGCACTGATCCCCCCCCCCCCCACCACCACCACTACTGCACTGATCCCCCCCCCACACCACCACTACTGCACTGATCCCCCCCCCCCACACCACCACTACTGCACTGATCCCCCCCCACACCACCGCTACTGCACTGATCCCCCCCCCCACACCACCGCTACTGCACTGATCCCCCCCCCACACCACCACTACTGCACTGATTCCCCCCACCCACATCACCACTACTGCACTGATTCCCCCCCCCCACATCACCACTACTGCACTGATTCCCCCCCCCCACATCCTCACTACTGCACTGATCCCCCCCCCCCACACCACCACTACTGCACTGATCCCCCCCCACACCACCACTACTGCACTGACCCCCCCCCCACACCACCACTACTGCACTGTACCCCCCCACACCACCACTACTGCACTGATCCCCCCCCCACACCACCACTACTGCACTGACCCCCCCCCCACACCACCACTACTGCACTGATCCCCCCCACACCACCACTACTGCACTGATCCCCCCCCACACCACCACTACTGCACTGATCCCCCCCCCACACCACCACTACTGCACTGATCCCCCCCCACACCACCACTACTGCACTGATCCCCCCCACACCACCACTCCACCCCCACACCCACCACTACTGCACCCCCCCCCACACCCACCACTACTGCACTGATCCCCCCCCCCACACCACCACTACTGCACTGATCCCCCCCGCCCCCCACACCACCACTACTGCACTGATACCCCCCCCCCCACACCACCGCTACTGCACTGATCCCCCCCCCACACCACTGCTACTGCACTGATCCCCCCCACACCACCACTACTGCACTGATTCCCCCCACCCACATCACCACTACTGCACTGATTCCCCCCCCCCCCACATCCTCACTACTGCACTGATTCCCCCCCACATCACCACTACTGCACTGACCCCCCCCACAACTGCACTGATCCCGCCCCCACACCACCACTACTGCACTGATTCCCCCCCCACACCACCACTACTGCACTGATTCCCCCCCACACCACCACTACTGCACTGATTCCCCCCCCCCCCACATCACCACTACTGCACTGATCCCCCCCCCCATCACCACTACTGCACTGATTCCCCCCCCCACATCACCACTACTGCACTGATTCCCCCCCCCCACATCACCACTACTGCACTGATCCCCCCCCACATCACCACTACTGCACTGATTCCCCCCCCACATCACCACTGCTGCACTGATACCCCCCCACACCACCACTACTGCACTGATACCCCCCCCCACCACCACTACTGCACTGATACCCCCCCCACACCTCCACTACTGCACCGATACCCCCCACACCACCACTACTGCACTGATACCCCCCACACCACCACTACTGCCACTGGTCCCCCCCCACACCACCACTACTGCACTCATTCCCCCCACACACACCACTGCTGCCACTGATACCCCCCACACCACCACTACTGCCACTGCTCCCCCCCCCCCACACCACCACTACTGCACTCATTCCCCCCACACACACCACTGCTGCCACTGATACCCTCCCACACCACCACTACTGCCACTGATACCCTCCCACACCACCACTACTGCCACTGATCCCCCACATTACCACCACTACTGCCACTGATACCCTCCCACACCACCACTACTGCCACTGATCCCCCACATTACCACCACTACTGCCACTGATTCCCCCCTCCCCCCACACCAATACCACAACCACTGCTGCCACTGATCCACCCCATCATGACCACTACTGCCACTGATACCATTCTCCTCCCCACCACTCATCCCATCCCACCCCCCCCCAACGACCACCCTCACGACGGATCCCATTCTCCCACCACCGCTGCCACTCATTTCATCCAATGCCCTCCACCGCTGCCACTCATCCCATCCAATCCCCCTTCCACTACCACTCATCCTATCCAATCCCCCTTCCACTACCACTCATCTCATCCCACCCTCCTCCAACCATCATCCTTGCCACTGATCCCATTCCCCCCCACCACCTTTGCCACTCATCCCATTCAATCCCGCCTACCACTCATCCCACCCCCTCAACCACAACCCTTGCAGCTGATCCCATCCCCCCTTACTGCTGCCAATGATCCAATCCCTCCTCCACCATCGCTGCCACTGTTCCCATCCCTACCCAACCACCACTGCTGCCACTGATCCCATTCCCCCCACCGATGCCACTCATCCCATCTCTCCCTCACCGCTGCCACTCATCCAACCCCCTACCACCGATGCCACTGATCCTATCCCTCCCCAACCACCACTGATCCCATCCCCCACCAACACCGCTGCCACTCATCCCAGGGGCGTAGCTACAGGGGTCACAATTGCAATAGCACACATGTTGCCCCTGAAAACCTGGATGGGGGGGGGGGGGGCATTTAGAGGAACAAATCCCCTCCATTTTATTTCTGCAGCCACTAAAAGTCTGCTTCTCCTCCTCTCCCTCTGATAGGCATTCAGTGGCTGCAGGAGGAACATGGAGGGGATTTGTTCCCCCTGCTATGCAGGTCCTGCTGCCCCTGGGATCAGTGGGCAGGGCCCTGGCCGGGGGTCAGGGGGGCCCTCCATGGTTTCTTGCACCGGGGCCCTGAAGGTTCTAGTTACGCCACTGCGCGCAGGCCACCCCTGATGAGGCTTCCGAGGAGCAACCTGGGCCTTCCAGTCTGGAAGAGGTGGAGGAGCCCAGCTTGTTCCAGGTATAGTAGTTTGGGAACCATTTTTGTGAAAAAGGAATGATGTTCACTGAATTCAGGATCCCCAATTGCTTAGTTCCTAACGTGTTTGACATATCAACAGACAGTAGTGTTGGAGACATTTGGGGCAAGAATCTAAACTGCAGGGCTGAGAATTGTATGGTTTTCTATTTGTAAACATTTTGCAACAGTCACTAGATGAAAATTGTGTGTGTTTGATGAACAAATAACTGAAACTATGTCCCTTTTTCATACACAGGAAGACCTCAGCCAGGAGGAGGCTGTGGAATGTGGCAGTCAGGAGGAGGAAGGGGTTAGTGGCAGCCAAGAGGTGGTAGTGGCAGCCAAGAGGGGCTAGGCCTCGGAGCCTGACTGACTCCCAAATCCCTCCCCTCCGCCTTCCCTACAGAAGGGCGAGAAGGGGGGGTGATGCAGGAGAGTCAGCGCTCCGGATGATCAGAGAGGCTTCAGCCTCCCTACATGCCACACCCACCAACGAGGAGACCTTTGGCTCCGTGGTTGTCACTAAAATGAAGGGTATGGAGGTGGGGCAACGCAACATGTGTGAGGGGCTCATCCTCAAGGTCCTAAATATGGGTATGGCTGGGGAGATGACCCCACTCACACATGTTTGCCATAGTGACCATGCTCCGCCTCCTCCTCCTTCTGCCACCCCACCAGCACGACAGCCACAGCGTGCAAGGAAGCGTGGAAGGAAGACCTGAGAGTGACGACCTGGATTCAGTCTGGTCTGAGAGAAGATGGAGCCTCTCGTAGTGCCAGAGCCTGGGGACCTAGATGGCATCTGCTGCAGTCCCGGATGTTTTGGACTTCAGGACCAGATTGCACTCCCCTTAATATACGTACTCCTCAGGCCCCCAATTTTCTAAGCTTGAAAAATGATGGTTGCCGTGGGGGTCCAAGGCTTTGCAAATTCCCCAAGTTTCACCATGGCTGCGTTCCTCTTTGTTTTGTTGCTGAGACCGAAATAAAGGTCTTTTTGATTTGAAATAATTATTGCCTATTGTGTTTTACTTTTCTACAATGACAGTTTATTTGTGAGTAGGCAGGTACATTCACTAATCATAAAGTATTATTAACAAGGGGCACCAACAACCAACAAACTCATAGTAAATTTAAGCAACAAATACAAATTTTAATAATGTGGTTTTGCTAAGTTGAGACACAACCCCCCTCCAAAAAAAAAAAACTCCTTCAAATATGTCTTCCAAAAAAAAAACAAAAAAAAAGGACAAATCATGCTAAAAATATAACAAAGATTCTTTTACGATCTGAGTAAAAATAAACATGTAGTGTAGAAATCCTGAAAAGTAATAAAGAACTAAGTTTGGGAGAAGTGCGGGTGAATAGGAGCAGCTAAAACATGTCATTCTTCTTGCATTGTAAAGAAAAAGAGAATGCGCTGCATTAAAGACATTTTAACATTGCAGCGTGACGAATGTGCTGTGTCGATTAGGAAAGGTAGTTTTACCTGACCGAGCGCTTCCGTCACAGAATTTCTTCTGAGCATGCGTAGCACTTTGTCCGTCGGACTACCATACACACGATCGGATTTGGTGTGATCGGACCTTGTTGTCCAAAAATCTATCCAGCAGGAGATAGGACTTTGTCCGTCGGACAATCCGACGTACACTGTCCGATGGTGCATACACACGGTCGGATTTTTCGACAACATTGTCCGATCGGACAGAATCCATGCGAAAATCCTACCGTGTGTATGGGGCTTAAGTGTGTGTTGTGTGACTCCAGCAAAGCACAGTATACACCTGCACCTGTATCTACCCTTTAGTGCTGTTGTTATCTATAAATACAGCCATCTGCAGGAGTTAGTGTGTGTTGTGTGACTCCAGCACAGCACAGTATACACCTGCACCTGTATCTGCCCTCCTTTGCTGGTGTTATCTATTAATACAGCCATCTGCAGGAGTTAGTGTGTGTTGTGTGACTCCAGCACAGCACAGTATACACCTGCACCTGTATCTGCCCTTCTTTGCTGGTGTTATCTATTAATACATCCATCTGCAGGAGTTAGTGTGTGTTGTGTGACTCCAGCACAGCACAGTATACACCTGCACCTGTATCTGCCCTCCTTTGCTGGTGTTATCTATTAATACAGCCATCTGCAGGAGTTAGTGTGTGTTGTGTGACTCCAGCACAGCACAGTATACACCTGCACCTGTATCTGCCCTCCTTTGCTGGTGTTATCTATTAATACAGCCATCTTCAGGAGTTAGTGTGTGTTGTATGACTCCAGCACAGCACAGTATACACCTGCACCTGTATCTGCCCTCCTTTGCTGGTGTTATCTATTAATACAGCCATCTGCAGGAGTTAGTGTGTGTTGTGTGACTCCAGCACAGCACAGTATACACCTGCACCTGTATCTGCCCTTCTTTGCTGTTCTCTATTAATACAGCCAGCTGTAGGAGTTAGTGTGTGTCGTGTGACTCCAGCACAGCACAGTATACGCCTGCACCTGTATCTGCCCTTCTTTGCTGGTGTTATCTATTAATACAGCCATCTGCAGGAGTTAGTGTGTGTTGTGTGACTCCAGCACAGCACAGTATACACCTGCACCTGTATCTGCCCTTCTTTGCTGGTGTTATCTAATACAGCCATCTGCAGGAGTTAGTGGGTGTTGTGTGCCTCCAGCACAATATACACTACCCAATTGCTGGTTTTCCCATCTCCCTGCAGGCCATTACAATATCTGGAAGGCCAACAAGGAGAGGCAGACAGACACAAGCCAATAAAAGAGGGAAAGCAGGCTCTGTGTCTAGAGACAACAGTGCTGGTCGTGGATGCTGTGCATCGTCATCAGCACATGGCCATGGGACACGCTTGTCCTTATTTTCGGCAGCTGGACATGTTGAGCCGCATCATGCCGAATACTTGGTAGAGTGGATGACCAAGCCCTCCTCATCCTCCTCATCCTCTCTCACCTAGGCTCAGGGTACTGGCAAAGCAGCTGCCAACACGTACTCTTCCCTCATCTCAATGTTATCAGTCACTCCTTTCCTAGACCCACCATGTCCTCCTGAGGAGTCCCCCAAACTGTTTGAGCACAGTGTTGGGTACATGCTCCAGGAGGATGCCCAGCATTTTAAAGGCTCTGATGATGATACCCAGCTAGAGGAAGGCAGTAGCGTGAGCACAGAGAGAGGGGATGCTCAAGGACAGCAATCTGGCAGTCATGTTTCACCAGCTGCAGCATACTGCCAGGTTTGCTCCAGTGGTGAAGAGGGAGGGGATGATGAGGTCACTGACTCCACATGGGTGCCTGATCGGAGAGAGGAGGAGGAGGCATATCTCCAACGAGGCAGGATGCCCTCTGGGGGCCAGCTTAAGGGCAGCACACCGACTGAATCACACCGCAGAGCTCCGCCTGTGCAGGGCGCTGCCTCTGCGCGTTATTACAAAAGTTCTTTGGTGTGGGCCTTTTTTTTGAGACGAGTGCATTACATTGCACCGCTGCTATTTGCAACATATGTCTCAAGCGTATCTCACGTGGCCAAAACATCAGCCGCTTGGGCACCACAAACATGACCAGACATATGTTGACCTGCCATGCAGCTCGTTGGCAAGCGTACCTTAAAGACACACACCAAAGAACAAAGCGGACCTCTCCTTTCTCCTCATTAGCTAGGATCTCCAACACTATACATTTAGTCCTCTCTGAAAGCTGCACTGAGAGGAATGAAGGTGTAGAATTAGGTGTGTCACATCCAAGTACTTGCGGGCACTCTGCTGACAGTACACCGACGTCCGATTGTACCAGGCAAATTTCCCTGCCCCAGCTGCTGGACCATCAAAAGAAGTTCACTTCCAGCCTTCCACATGCCCAGCGATTGAATGCTAGCTTGGCTAAATTGCTAGCACTTCAACTGCTGCCTTTTCAGTTGGTAGACTCGGCCCCCTTCCGTGAGTTTGTGCAATGTGCGGTTCCTCAGTGGCAGGTTCCAAAACGCCACTATTCTGGCTCTCTACCGGCATGTGGAAGGCAATGTCCATGCCTCGCTGGACAGGGCAGTCAGCTGTAAGGTGCATATTACTGCTGACTCATGGTCCAGCAGGCATGGACAGGGACGTTACCTATCTTTCACGGCCCATTGGGTCACTCTTTAGGCAGCTGGGAAGGATGCAGGACAAGGTGCAGTAGTGATGGAGGTTGTTCTGACACCACGCCTCTAAAATGCTACTACTGGTTGTGACACACCTCTCTCCTCCACCCCCTCCTCTTCTTCTTCCTCCATGGCCTCTTCCTGTCCTTTGTCCTCGGAACCAGCGGTGCTCCGTAGGCGTTCAAGGGGCTACGCAAGTATGCAGGCAAAAAGATGCCATGCCGTGCTTGCGCTGGTGTTTTTGGGGGACAGGAGCCACACTGGGGCAGAGGTTCTGGCAGCTCTGCAGGGGCAGGCCGAGAGGTGGTTGACGGCACGCCAGCTTAAGCCAGGAATGGTGGTTTGCGACAATGGCACCAACCTCCTCTCTGCCCTGCGACAGGGACAACTGACCCATGTGCCCTGTATGGCTCATGTCCTTAACCTAGTGGTGCAGAGGTTCTTGGGCAGGTACCCAGGCTTACAGGATGTCCTGAGGCAGGCCAGGAAAGTCTGTGTGCATTTCCGCCGATCATATAATGCCAGTGCTCGGCTGGCTGAGCTGCAAAAATAGTTGAACCTGCCCAAGAACCGCCTTATATGTGACATGCCCACCAGGTGGAATTCAATGTTGGCCATGCTGCAGCGACTGCACATGCAGCAGAGGGCCATCAATGAGTACCTGTGCGACTACGGCACCAGGACAGGATCAGGGATGCATGCACTGTCCTGTGACCATTTGAGGAGGCCACGAGGATGGTGAGCAGTGACAGTGCATGCATCAGTGACACTGTACCTCTTGTCCACCTGTTGGAGCATACGCTGCGTGGAATAATGGACAGGGCACTTAAGGCAGAACAGAGGCAGGAAGAGGAGGACTTCCTTGCCTCTCAAGGCCCCTTTTATCCAGACAGTGTTCCTTCTCTAACACCCATCACACAGGAAGAGGATGAGGAGGAGGAGGAGGAGGAGGAGGAGGAGGAGGAGGAGGAGGATTGTGTCAGCATGGAGGTGGAGCCTGGCAGGCAGCATCAGCAGCAGCAGTCTTTTAGGGATGATTTACAGTCCCAAGAAACCCGTGGACTTGTACGTGGCTGGGAGGAGGTGGCTGTGGATCATGTCGTCCTTAGTGACCCAGAAGACTCCGGACCGAATGCCCCAGCTAACCTACATTGCATGGCCTCCCTGATCCTGCAAAGCCTGCGGAAGGATCCTCGTATTCTTCGGATCAAGGAGAGGGACCATTACTGGCTGGCCACTCTCCTTGATCCACGGTACAAGGGTAAGGTTGCGGACCTTATCTTGCCATCGCAGAGGGAGCAGAGGATTAGACATCTCCGGGAGGCCTTGCAGAAAGGTCTGTGCAATGCGTTCCCAGAGACTGGAAGGTTACAAACTCCTGGTCCTGGACAACGAGTTGCTGAGGCTTCGGTCAGTAGCAGAAGGAGCTGTGGAGAAGGTGGCCGTCTGACCGATGCATTCAGACAATTTTTTTAGTCCGCAGCCCCAAGGTATGATCGGTTCCAGCAACCATCACCAGCGTCTGATATACATGATGCAGGAATACCTAGGGGCAAGGTCAGACTTGGACACCTTTCTCACTGAAAATCCTCTGGCTTACTGGGTCCTGAGGATGGATCACTGGCCAGAGCTTGCACAGTATGCAATTGAGCTACTGGCCTGTCCTGCATCCAGCGTTCTTTCCGAACGCACATTCAGTGCTGCTGGAGGATTTGTCACCGATCACAGGGTGCGCCTGTCCAACGACTCGGTTGATCGACTGACCTTCATAAAAATGAATCAGTCTTGGATCACCACCAGCTACCAGGCACCTGAAGCAGATATAACTGAATAATTTATAATGTCACATCCCTTCAAGACTGCCTATGCTGATGCTGAGTGACTGTCCTGTTATGTTCACTGACTATCCTCTTCCTCCTCCTCAATGATCCATGCCACCACACCAGTGCCTAAGGCACAATTTTTCAGCCCCTGTATAACAGGGGCGTGTAATTACAATTTTTTTTAAAAAAATGCTTTGCAACAGGTGTGACTGCTGTGCTCCAAGTACAGTATCTGTGAGGGGTTGCAGTGTTGTGGCACCAGCACCAGTGCCTAAGGCACAATTTTTCAGCCCCTGTTGGGGCGTGTAATTACAATTTTTTTAGGCAATGCTTTGCAACAGGTCTCATTGCTGTGCTCAGAGTACAGTATCTGTGAGGGGTTGCAGTGTTGTGGCACCAGCACCAATGCCTAAGGCACAATATTTTCAGCCCCTGTATAACAGGGGCGTGTAATTACAATTTTTAAAAAAAAATGCTTCGCAACAGGTGTGACTGCTGTGCTCCAAGTACAGTATCTGTGAGGGGTTGCAGTGTTGTGGCACCAGCACCAGTGCCTAAGGCACAATTTTTCAGCCCCTATTGGGGCGTGTTATTACAATTTTTAGGCAATGCTTTGCAACAGGTCTCATTGCTGTGCTCAGAGTACAGTATCTGTGAGGGGTTGCAGTGTTGTGGCACCAGCACCAATGCCTAAGGCACAATTTTTCAGCCCCTGTTTAACAGGGGCGTGTAATTACAAATCTTGATCTAATAGTTCACAGCAGGGCCCATTCCTGCACCCACCAAGAGTAACTGTGAGGGCTTACAGTCTTGTGGCAACACCGTCCACCACCACCACCAAAGGCCCAATTTTTCTGCCCTGTTCAACAGGTGCATGCAATTACAAATCTTGCTCTAATAACTCACAGCAGGGCCCATTCCTGCACCCACCAAGAGTAACTGTGAGGGCTTACAGTCTTGTGGCAACACCGTCCACCACCACCACCACCACCAAAGGCCCAATTTTTCTGCCCGGTTCAACAGGTGCATGCAATTACAAATCTTGATCTAATAACTCACAGCAGGGCCCATTCCTGCGCCCACCAAGAGTAACTGTGAGGGCTTACAGTCTTGTGGCAACACCGTCCACCACCACCACCACCACCAAAGGCCCAATTTTTCTGCCCTGTTCAACAGGTGCATGCAATTACAAATCTTGATCTAATAACTCACAGCAGGGCCCATTCCTGTGCCCACCAAGAGTAACTGTGAGGGCTTACAGTGTTGTGGCTACACCAACATCTAATAGGGCAAATTTCTGCAGAGTATATATGGCAGGCCCCTACTTTCAAACATCCAACTTACAAACGACTCCTACTTGCAAACGGAAAGAGAAAACAGGAAGTGAGAGGAAATCTACCCCTAGGAAGGGAAATTCTATCCTGTTAGATTTAATTTGGGAAAAAGGTATCTCCTCTCTACTGATGCTTTATCACCAATCCTTGTTTCAATTAAAACCCCACTTTTCCAAAAACATTTGTCATTGGGACGGAAAGTGAGGTGAAATGTTCTGAACAGATGTGCAAAGACAGCAAATGTTACAGGGGTGATAACCCCTCCCTATGTTCTCCAAAAAGCTTAAAAATAGATTTTTTTTGGGATGGAGCTACACTTCATAATGTACCTGTTCAGATTCTACTTAAGAACAAACCTACAGTCCGTGTCTTGTTTGCACCACCTATATACTGCTGTTCAGAGTATATAGGGTTGTAGGTATAGGGTTTTATTTTGGGTGCAGGGTCCCCCTTAATATCCATACAAGACCCAAAGGGGCTGGGGTGGGGGGGGGTTGATGGGGCACTAGGCCACTGGTTTCCCTCCGCGTCTGCATGCTCTGCAGGATGCAGAATACAACTAACTAAGTCTGACCGGTAGTGTAATTAGAAGCGCAGCACTGGAGCCAGCGCTAGAGGAAGCAAAGCCAATGCTTTCTGTATAGCGCCGCCTTCTGTCACATGGACAGTGTAAAGGGGGTGGAGCCAATGGTGGTGAAAATTGGTTTTTGCCTAGGGTGTCAAAAACACTTGCACCACCCCTGGGTCTACATCCAAGGTCTTCTCTCAGCTGGCCCACAGGTGGGGCCTACCACAGACAGACCTCCTCAGGCCTCCTCCAAGGCACAAGGGACAGATGCTCTGGTCTCTCCCTGGGTCTGCAATCTAACCTATATATTTTCCCCAACATTTCCCGTAAATGAGATTTCCCTTGAGGCTGTCAAGGAAGAACATAGTTGTCATAGCCAGTTCTCCATATTGACCAGGAGGCCCTAGGTTTTCCCTGGCCATTCATTTCAGGATACAGAAGACATTTCCCCTTTATAACATGTGCAGACTGGGGCTGCAAGCAGGAGCACTAAAGGGGGAGGATGGGCAACTCCGGTTGCTCCAGTTTCACTCCAGAGTGATCTCTAATTTTGTTGTGTGTGAGAAGACATTCTACTTACAACATCTAGGTCTAATTCTGGAACAAGTTTGCTTTTTTTTCTTGGTAGGGCGAGACATTGATCCTACTGCCCTTCCAGTGTCAGCTGTTGTATTCTTCCTCCAGGCCTTAGCCTATCCTCACATAGCTCACGAGTGTGGGCTATTTTGGCAATAACACATTTGAAAGGACCAAGAATCCTTCAGTTTGCACAACTTTTGAGGGCAGTCGGTCACCAAGGAAGAAAAGATCTATTGCAGTTGCTGGATCTCGTATCTGTTTATCCATTTAGCCATCACTTACAAAGCAGTATCAATCACAAAAATTTTAAGCAGAAGATTATCAGAGATTCAAGCTCTTGGAGCTTCAAAGTAAAAAAATAAATAAATAAATAAAATAAATAAAAAATTATATATAATATATACCTTTCTTTCCAGAAAGAATAGAGTTGGATCTTGTAGATCATTCTGCATCAAACGTAGTAACAGATAGCTGGACATTGCCTAACTTTCCAGAACATCACACAGGAAAGTCACACGTACTGTTAGTTTTCAGAACTTTAAAGGAGTATCTCCACAATTGTCCCTTTCAGGTCATCTAAATAAACCTTTTGTCATTCCAGTTGGGAATCAAGGGAAAGAGGTTACTGCCTGGATCCTAGCAGGCTTGGTTGTGTATAGGATAGAGGTCACGAGCTTCCGTCAGTGTCGCCAGAGCGGTTAAAGCCTCATAGGCCACACATTCAAGAGAATCTATGGTGTCCATCTGTATAGGGGTACACGGTCGCTCCAGCGTTCCTACTCAAACTTGACGGAATAGACCCAGGGGCCTTGTCATCAGGGGACTTTGTAGGAAGGACTATTCAGTCCACTGTCTCATCCTAATTAGAAGATTGGTTTGACAAGTAGATCCCACCCTGTCAGCTAGTTATTTATCACTAATATGCTGCCATGTTTGTCGTCAGGAAAATGGAAAATTGTATCAAATACTTACCGTAATTTTCCTTTCCTGACGCCAAACCATGGCAGCATATGGTCCCACCCTTATACGTTTCGGTATGTAGCTAATTACAGAGAATGGGGTGGGGCCTAACTAGGCCTTATATTTATGCTATTCACTGGTCCTGAGGGAGTGGTCAAGAGGCGGAGCTCTATCACTAGTATGCTGCCATGGTTTGGCGTCAGGAAAGGAAAATTACGGTAAGTATTTGATACAATTTTCCATTTTTTTGGCTAGAGCTACACTTAAAAATGCACCTGTTCAAAATTACAAACAGATTCTACTTAAGAACAAACCTACAGTCCCTGTCTTGTTTGCACCGCCTGTATACTGCTGTTCAAATTACATAGGGTGTTAGGTATAGGGTTTTATTTTGGGTTCGGGGCTCCCCTTAATATCCATACAAGACCCAAAGGGGCTGGTAATGGGCTGGGGTGGGGGGGGGGGGGTGATGGGGTAGCTCAAAGATTTTCATCCATATTGCCCGGACAAGACATTACATTAAAGCCGCAAGCAGTTTTAAATGGCTTATTTTTTTCCCTTTACAAATGTCATTTTGTGCAGGGACAGTTCTAAACACGGGAAATGTATGCCACTTCACAGGCATACTTTAGACACCCCCCAGGTACGATATTTAAAGGAATATTTCACTTTTTTTTTCACTTTATGCATCATTAAAATGACTGCTCCAGAAAAAACAGCCATTTTTAAAACTTCTTTTTGCATTTATACATGTTCCCTGGGGCAGGACCCTGGTCCCCAAACCTTTTTAAGACAATAACATGCATATTGGCCGTTATAATTAGCACTTTAGATTTCGAACGTTTGCGTCCATTATAATTAATAGGGATCTAACGTTCGTGCAAACTTTTGGTCTGTTTGCAGGTTCTGGTGTGAACCGAACCGGGGGGTGTTAGGCTCATCCCCACTGTTTAGTCACATTCCTTAGTACTTACCTGTTAGCGATATGTAATTGCTTGTGTTATTTTGGGTACCCCACAGAGAGATATGTGGTTTGTAGTGGTTACTACTTATGGCAAATACTCCCAGGCATGGCTCCAGGCTTTCAGGTCATCTGTGAACCAGTAGCAATCAGCCTTCCTAGAGACCAGCAACTTTAACTAAGGTGAGGGCAGGTAGGTATATGCAATATCCTAAAAGAGTGCACATTATGGGCATAATGAGTGTAAATCTCTCCAGGCCTCAACACCAGTCAACCTGCTTCTGCATCAAGGGACAGATCCTCTTCAGCCCTGAAGGAACCACTATGTAGTTAACTGCCAGAAGAGGCAGATCAAGAGATCTTTACAGTAATCATAGTGGTCTGGTGGTAACTTGCAGGCCAGAGGCAGTGACAAATGGGCAGAGACTGAGAGAGCCTACAGTCACTAATGGTTCCATACCAAGCCTAATCAAACAGCTGTGTGAAATTACTATGGCAAGTTGACATATCAGAAGCAAAAGGTGGATACTTTAACCCCATCCAAACTGACTGCGTGGAGCTCAGATACTAAGCTATTCAAACAAAGTCATCTAAAGGGTACCTCTGCCTCAAAAAAGCAGCCGGCCAAACAGGCTTCATCAGATTAACCAAGGGTGCCATTTTTCCAACAGAAGAAACAATATCCTTTGCAGAGACCCTGGGACAGCAAATAGATCCAGAGATGGAGAAGGTTCATACTACGGTTAAGTAGAGTTTTATGACCTGCGATTGAGCTCACTTCGGTAGCCAGACTGTCAGGACCCCAGACAGGATGAAAGCAGAGCTCTGGTCAGTGACAAACTCTCTATGATGGTGTTTCTGCAGTAATCATTGTGGTCAGTGACCCTTATGACTCATCCCACAAGTAAACACATGCCGCATTAATATAGAGTGGTGACTGTTCAAGTTGGATCTGGTGATATCTAGTGGTCCCTTATGTTAATAGCCAATGACCAGAGGATAGCCAAAAAGCAAAGTGACGAAGAGTGAATGGCAGTTTAAACCTGGGAGAACTATAGCGGAGAATAAAGAATCAATAATCATCTTTATTTGTCTAAATCCAAGCCGCCCAGTAGGGTCAGCTGTGCATTAAGGAAGCCAATGGAATTTTCATTCCTCTCTACCAATTCATTGCATTCCCTCCATGACACATTAGAGCACAAGGGTTGTGGCTACATGGTCATTATTCAAAAGTAAGACTTGAATAACAAGCAGAAGGATGAGGATCCAAAATTGCATAGGCCATTGTTGCAATTAATCTCTCTAGCCATCAGTAAGGCTTGACCTCCACAAATCACACTGTCAGGTCACCTGAGAACAGGTGACAGATGCACTCCATAGGAGTCGGAAGTGCACCGCTAAGATAGTGGACCCTAGGACTGACTGCTGCAGATTGTACCCAGGGAGGTTCAGGAAGCAGGTCTACTGGATCACTAACACAGATCCCAGTGGGAGCTAGAGCATAGATTCCCCAGGGCGCAGAGTCTAAGAGCCAGCAGCTGTTCACCAGAGCCTCTCGTGGTGAGGATGGACTGCGCTGCAGTCTGGCTCCAGGTTGCGGCACCTAGGGTTTCACAGCTCATGCTCACGGTAGACTACAGGAAAAGGAAGCTGCAGGCTGGAACAACAAGGATAGTAAAGGAATAAGGCAGAGGTCAGGGCGACTAGCAGACAGGAACAACAGAATACACTCCAAAGGTTCCGGGTCACAGACAAACAGGCATAGTCGGGGAAACACCAAAAGGTCAGGGTCACGATCAGACAGGAATAGTCGGGAACACGCCAAGGTCGGTAACAGAGACAAACAAAGCGCACACGGCAAGCAGGAAACAGGAAGCCAAACACACAATAAATACACAATGGTTGATCAGCACCGCTGGCTTGCAGTGCACAGCTTAATATAGGGTTTCCTAATAGGGCCTGGGGTGGAGCCATGCTTAGAGTAGAGGTTATAAAAACCACCAGGTGGAAGTGGCTGGCCTCTTAGCCCCCGTACACATGGTCAGAATTTCCGACCACAAAATCTGTCTGATTTTTTCTGACGGATTTTGTCCCACACTGGTGTTGCATACACACGGTCGGACATAGTTGCTGGAAAATCCGATCATTCTGAACGTGGTGACGTTCGTTGCGTACGACAGAACTACATAGAGGCTAGTAGCCAATAGCTTTGGTCTCGTAATTTGTCTGCGTGGCACTTTGTCCGTCGGAATTCTCTACACATGATCGTAAAAAGTCAGATCGGGTTTTGTTGTCGGAAAATTTGAGAGCAGGATCTCAAAATTTTTCCGTCGGAAAATCCGATGGAAAAAGCCAGATGGAGCTCACACACGGGCGCATTTTCCGACAACATGGTCCGATCGGACATTTTCCGTCTGAATTTCTGACCGTGTGTACAGGGGCTGAACACACGAGGAGAAGTAAGCAGACAGAGAAAGATTACTGCATAACCACGACACATACCCTGTGATTTCCAAGGAGTATCGTTCATATCGGTGCAACTCCAAGTCCCAGCGACTTCAAAGTAGTCCCTACACTACTTTTGATCCCACTGTGATCTAACTTGGGGCCTGTTGTGGAAATTTTATGAAGATGTATTTTAATGCATTGTCTTTTTTTTTTTTTTTATAATTAAATCTTTATTAATAATTTTATTTATGCCATTTACATTTTGCTGATTACATTTTATTAGTCTATCCCGTCATTTAATACCCCCGTGGTCTGGAGATTGGCCCTTCCGGCGGCCCCCGTTCCCGGAGAGATGTGCAACAGAAAAAAAAAAAAAAAAATAGAAAAAATTCAAGTTCTTTAATTCAGGTGTTATAATACCTTTCCCCTAAATGTTTACAGTTAATTTTTTTTTACTACATGTCCTTAGTGTCATCCCACCTGCCGAATAAAAGTGTCTAAAATAATTCCTTATGAAAGTGTATATGTCCTACAGTCTTCCCCAACCGTTTCTAAATCTCCCATCATCCCCCTCAGCCTTCCCCTCCTCCCACCCTCTGTGCTCATCTCAGTTTATGTGTTGTATTGTTTTCTCTCAGTGCTCCATCCTTGTGCCTTCCTACTCAAATGTGAGTTTCCTGAGTTTGTGGTGAGATAAAAAATAATAAAATAAATAAATAAAAAAAAAAGAAAATCTTGATAGATAGATATATATATATATATATATATATATATATATATATACACATATACATACACATACACCTACACATACATACATATATATACACATACATACGTACATCCATATGTGTTTGTTTAATTAGGGGGAGAAGACTCATTCCTCCCTAAGTGTTTTTTGTAAAAATGTGCATATCCCAGTTTCCACCGTCCGTGTTCCTATCTCAAATTTCCCTTCTCGACCTCCCCCCATTACTTCTCCCCTCCTCCCACCCCTCCTTCCCCTTCACACCACTCCATCTATGTGTCGTTTTATTTTCTCCTTATACCCCTTCCTTGTGCCTACCTTGTCACGTGTGATTTGTCTTATATTTGTGAGATCAAAAAAAAAAAAAAAGAGGGAAACATTTAAAAAGTTTTGATCTGCTCCTCATCCCAATGGTCCATGGCCGCCGAGAGCGCCCCTCTCCCTCCACAACAAGCATCCATCAAATTTGTATTCAGCATTTCCTTATACATTACTATTTTTAAAAACACAAAGCAAAAAAACAAGCTTATACATTCCCCGAATAGGTTGCCCAGGCTGTGGTCTCCTCCCCGTCTATTTACTTCAGTCCCCTTCGTTTTTCCTAGCTTGTATTTCAATTTATATTTCCTTGGCCTGTTCTTCCCATCCCTCCCAGATTGCATCATATTTCTCTTGTTTATTTCTCGTTTTATATACCCATCTTTCTGCCTCTTGCATTTTATCTACCTCTCTTTTCCAGTCCTCCAGTGTTGGGACCTTGATCTGTTTCCAATTTCTTGGTATTAGTTTCTTGGCTGCGTTCAGTAAATGCTGTATCATATTTTCTTTGTGTACTGCCTTGGTGTTCGTAGCCCCATGGAACAGGTAGTATTCTGGTTTCATCTCAGTCCTCCCTTTTTCCATTTTCCTGATCCATGGGGCTATTTCACACCAATATTTCTTTATCTCAGGGCAGGTCCACCATATATGGAGGTGAGTTCCCTTCTCTCCGCATCCTCTCCAACAGGAGCTCTCTGCGGTTGGGTATATTTGTGCCAGTCGGGCAGGGGTTCTATGCCATCTGGTTAAAAATGTATATGACACCCTCTGCTACAAGACAGGAAACACCCCCCACAAACTGACAATGCACGATTAGCCTGGGACAGAGACCTCCAGTTGACATTTACAGACGACGAATGGGAAACTGTTCTCACAAACACACACAAGGGCTCAATGAACGTTGCAATACAAGAAAACGGTTACAAAATCGTTACTAAATGGTACAGAACACCATCCCGCCTACACCACTTTTCTCCTACAATCCCTAACATATGCTGGAGATGTAACAACGCTAATGGCTCCATGTTACACATATGGTGGGAATGCGCAGTAATTCAACCATTCTGGACAGAAGTGCACTCGGTGATAAAAAACGTAACTACATACACGTTAGACTACACCCCGGCGCAATTCCTGCTGCACCATACAACCCTGTCCAACCGCTCCTACCACAAGTCTCTGGCCATGCATATGGTCAATGCAGCCAGACTTTGCATTCCAACACACTGGCGCTCGACGCACAGCCCAACCATTAGGGAGTGGTTGACCAGGGTTGCAAAAATTGAAGAATTGGAAGAACTAATCTTTACCTCACAAGATCGCATTCAAAAATTCACCTCGACATGGGCATGCTGGACCCATTTTAAATCCACAGATGGATACAAATCCCACTTCCCAACATAATGCGTCACCCTCGAATACCTGACAGGCCTTCAGCTTAAATAATGTGTGTGCCGGGGGTGGAGAGGGGAGGGACACCCCCCTCCCCTTCTCGCCCCCCCTATCTTCTGTCCCAGATATACCTCCTTATTCCAACACCCGCTTACCTTCTCTATCCCCCCCCTCCCTACCTGAACCCTCCCCCCCTCTTCCCCCCCCCCCCCCTTCTCCTTTTTTTTTTTTTTTTTTTTTTTCTCTCTCTATCTTCTCTTTACTCTTCCCTCCTACCGAACACCTCCCCATAGGAGTCATATCCTAGATCAAAATGTTCTAACAAGACACTAGAGACCCATGTTTTCAACTTTAACTTACGGTCAAGTTCATGTCTTTCACCAGGCCGTGTCTGGACCTGTAGATAATGGTCCACAGGGCTGTAAAGCGACTTATGCCAAACTTGTTGATATTAAGAGGTCTCGTCATGAGATACAAAGTACTATAAAACCTGTACACTGTTTCTGTTAATGTATGTTCTTTACATGTTACATTCCCTCTGTTCCTACACAATACCCATGACCCTGTCTACAATACAGATTTTGAAATTGTTAAACCTGTTTTCAATGTCATGGACGAGTTTCTGCATTATATTGTATGCGATGTACTGCACCTGTATTTTTGTTTAATCTCAATAAAAACTTTTTGTGAAAAAAAAAAAAAAATGTATATGACATTTCCTGTGTTGCTGAGCTTGTTGACGAAAAGTAGGTGGCTTCTATTACCTTTTTTATTTGTAGTGTCGTGAATTTATACCCTAGTTCTCTTTCCCATTCCCTTATAAAGTATGGTATTGTATTTTCTTCCTCACTGAGTACTATATTATACATCTGGGATAATAAATGGTTGGGCTTTAATATATTTATACACATTTTCTCGAACACCGTTAAGGAATCCTGTGATCGGGTTTGTTTATCTATTTCCTTGTAAAACTGTTTCATTTGATTATACCTCCAGCCCGTCCAGCTCGTGCTTCCATACCTTAGTTCTAATTCCCTCTGTGACAGGATTACCCCTTCCGGGGCATATTTTAAACTCATCGTGTTTCCTTCTATTTCCCAGGGTCCTAACGCTCCTTTTTCCTCGCCTGGAGAGAACCATGGGTACCCACCCAATCGGGCTAAGGGTGATATTTTCGGGGCATATCTTCCCCTTTTATTCATTCTGTCCCATACCGACAGCGTATTCTTCGTTAATGGTGATGTCCATTCCGATAGCCCCCTATCTTTAGTTGGTATCCATGGTGCCCCTGCTAAATCTCTGCCAGCCAAATTCTTTTCCAGCAACACCCATGCTTTATTATCCTGATCATGACACCAGTTCAAGATTCTAACTAGTGTCATTGCTCTATAATACTTTAAGATGTCCGGTAGGCCTACCCCTCCTTCTCCCTTGTTCCTACATAGAGTCTTATGTGCTAGCCTTGCTCTCCCGTTTTCCCATATAAAGGCAGTAAATATTTTCCGTATTTTTTTAAAAAAAATTTTGGGGTATTGGGATTGGTAGTGTGTATAGGACGTATAGAAGCCTAGGCACTATATTCATTTTTATCGTGTTTATTCTACCAAATAAAGTTATTATCTTTCCTTTCCATTTTTTCAGGTCTTCTTCTATCTTTACTAACAGAGGGCTATAGTTTTGTTCGAACATTGTTTTTACGTCTGCTGAGATATGTACTCCCAGATAAAACAGTGATTTTTCTTCCCACTTAAATGGGTAATTAGTTTGAATTTTTGATCTCAGGTCTTTGGATAAGTATATGGGTAGTACTATTGATTTCTCTACGTTAATCTTAAAATTTGAGAGATTTCCGAATCTCCTCACCTCCCCCATCACTTCTCTCACTGACTCTTGTGGGTCTGACAGGAAGAATAGTAGATCATCAGCGTATGCTGAGACCCTGTATTCCTTAATGCCCATTTCTACTCCTTTTATCCTCCTGTTCTCCCTTATTTTGCACAGGAAAGGCTCTAATACCAATGAGAAGAGTAAGGGGGATAGTGGACAGCCCTGCCTTGTTCCGTTTGTTATTTCAAATCCTTCTGATAGTGCTCCGTTTACTTTAACCCGTGCTCTTGGTCCGGTATATAGTGCGGTTACCCATCCCATCATCCGCTCTCCCAGTCCCATTTCCCTTAATACCTCTAGCATAAAGCCCCAGTTCACTCTGTCAAAGGCTTTTTCGGCATCCATTGACAGAATGACTCTTGGGCTCTTTTTGGGGCCATTTTGCATCCAATGTAGCAGGTGTATAGCTCTTATAGTGTTGTCTTTTGCTTCTCTCCCTACCATAAAGCCTGTCTGATCGGGATGCACCACCCGTATTATTTTTTCTTGTAGTCTGTTTGCTAAGATCTTTGCTAACAGTTTCGTGTCTGTATTCAGCAGGGAGATGGGTCTGTAGTTAGAGCAATGTTTCAGATCTTTTCCTTGCTTTGGGATTACTGTCAAAAAGGCTGTCAGGGATTCTGGGGACATTTTCTGGTTTACTGTTATCTGATTAAGGTATTCGCTTAACGGTGTTACCAATATGTTTTTAAATTTTTTATAGTATGCACTCGTCAGCCCATCAGGGCCTGGGCTCTTACCATTAGGGAGACTTTCTATTGTGTTTTTTACCTCTTCCTCAGTTATCTGCACTTCCATCCCCTCTACCACTTCTCGTGCCAAGTTCGGCAGGGAAGACTCTCTGATATATTCCCTAATTCTTTCAGCTTGTTCCTTCTTATCCCCGTCTCCCCCTTCCATTTTTATGTTATATCATTTTTTGTAGTAATTTTCAAATTCTTTTGCTATTGATTTGGTGTCTATTATTAATTTGTCCCTGGATTGGATACCGTGTACATGGGAAATTTCTTGTTGCTTTTTAAGTTGGTTGGCCAATAACTTGCCACATTTATTCCCGCTTTCATAGAATTTATGCGCCGCATATCTGTATTTGTTTTGCGTTTTCCTGTCCAGGTACAAATTATATTCTAATCTGTATTTTTCCAGCTGTCTGGCCTCTTCCAGGTTCATACTACATTTATGTTTCTGTTCCATTTTATGTATCTTTCTAGTTAGTTCCTCCAACTCCTTTTTATTTTCTTTCTTTTTCCTGATTCCTTGGGCTATTAAAACTCCTCTTACCACTGCTTCATGGGCGTCCCATCTTACTTGTTCTGATGTTTCCCCCAATCTCATTTCTTCAAAATAGCCCACCAGTTTTTTTTCTATTTCTTCCGATATCTGGTTGTCATCTAATAATGATTTGTTTAATCTCCAGATTCTTTCCTTCTGACCTCCGGATATCGGTCGAAACCTCATAACTACTGGAGCGTGATCTGAGATTGTTATAGCTTTTATTTTCACTTCTTGTACGTGGTCCAGATAATACTGGTCTACCATCAAGATATCCAACCTTGAGTACACTGCGTGGGTCTTAGAATAATAACTGTAGTCTCTTTTTCCCTCATTGAGTGTTCTCCAGATATCCACCCAGTGCACTCGTTTCAGATATTCTTTCATCCGCTTCCATATCTTGAATGGTAGTCCCGTTCTCTGGGATGTGGTGTCGAGGTCGGGGTCCATAATTATGTTATAGTCCCCCCCCCAGAATCACACATCCCTCCTTAAACCCGTCTAACTTTTTCCAGGTTTTTAATAAAAATTCTGCCGTGCCCACGTTTGGTGCGTAGATAGATGCCAACGTGTAAATTGATCCCAGAAGAGTCCCTTTTATAAATATAAACCTTCCTTCCGGGTCCGCCTGCACCTCGGTTATCCTCATGGGGCAGGTTTTCCCGAGGGCTATGGATACCCCTCTGGCTCTCGCTATTGGGGATACAGCATGGAACCACTGATTATATATAAATACCGGTAGTTTGGGGATCGGTCCTGGCCCGAAGTGCGTCTCCTGAAGAAAAATTATATCCACCTCTTGGTGACTCACCTCGTGCCACAGGCGGTCCCTTTTTTTGGGAGAGTTCAGCCCTCTCACATTGTATGTCATTATTTTCACCACCTTATCCATCCTCTGGTTTCTCTTTGAAATACACTTTCCTATTTATCTTTTTTCCTTTGGGGTATTTTTCTTTTCTTTCTGAGAGTTTCTGTTCCACAGCCTGTCTTCCTATTCCCTTTCCCCTTTGGCCCGTTTTCCCTATCTCAGGCCCACTAATAGAGGGGGTCCCCTGCTCGGGCAACCCTTGCCCTTCCCTCCCCCTCCCTTTTATCCGCATACTGCGGATTACAAGTCCGGCCACCGGACCGTCCTAATTGTATTGAAAATACTAAAGTTTAGCCCACCCTTATCCTTGAGCCCCCCTCCCCGCCCGGACCTTTTGCTTTTATTCGTCTTCTTATAATACACCTTTTCTCCCTTTCCTATTCCCACTCGCCCTCCCTCCCCTCGCCCCATCCCTACCCCCCTCTAATGCCTTTATTACCATACCCCTTAAACGGGGATACCAGCAGTGAAAAAAGAATATTATTGCATTATATAAACCCCTAACAGTAAAAACCATCATTAATTTCTTGTATAGTCCTTGCGGATGAAGAGAAAAAAAAAAAAAACAAAACAAGGGGGTCAAGGGTTGAGAGGAGGGGGGGGGGGGAGCACGAGTAGCTCCTGTTACCCCAACCCCTCCTTATCTCTTTGTTACAGTAGACCATTGCGTGGGGGGTTGTTTTGTGTTCGTCTTGGTGTCGACTCTCCAATCCTCAAAATCTGTTTGAGGTAGTTCCAGTGTTTCACAGAACTTTATTAAGTCGTCTTTAGTGCGTAACACCGCAGTCTTGCCGTCTTTTGTTGCTGTTAGTGAGAAAGGGTATCCCCATTGATATCTTATTTCCTTTTTTCTCATTGCTTCCAACAAGGGGCGTACCATCCTACGCTGCATTAATGTCCTTCGTGTGATATCGGGATATAATGAAATCTCCGTCCCTTCAAAATTAATTACTGCTAATTCTCGCGCTGCCTTCATGATCTTCTATTTTTCAGTGTAGTTATGTATTTTGCAAATTATATCCCTTGGCCTTTCTTTATTCTGTCTTGTCTGGGTAGCCCGGTAAGTTATGCGGTGTACTCTGTCTATCTCGATATTCTCCTTCCCGTTAAGCCCCACTATTTGTTGAAAGATCCTCTGTACTGTTTCGGGTTAGTCCTTATTACTATGGACCTCAGGTATGTCTTTTATCCTGATGTTCTGGCGGCGATCTCTGTTCTCTAAGTCATCTAACTGGTCTCTATAAAAATTCATTGTGTCTTCTTGTTTCTTAATAAGCCCTTGTACTTCTCCTACTGCAAGCTTTATCTCATCCTGTTCTGCTTCCAAGTTTTCCACTCGGTAGCCCACCGCCCCTATCTCTTCTTTTAATTCCTCTGCTGACTGCTTACATGCCCTATCTACTGAAGCTATTAGGCCTTGTATGTCTTCTTTTGTTGGTAGAGCTTTTATCAGATTTCTTAGTTCGGTGAATTCCGAGTCCCGGTCTTTGCCCGTTCTCCCTATCTTCCTGTCTGTCTGTTTTGTCACTGGCTCTTGTAATTTTTCTTTCAGAGGTTCCGTCGCCCGGGGGTTTTTCCCCCCTATATCCCTCTCTTCTGACTCCCCCATTCCTCTTAAGTCTTCCTCTCTTTGTTCTCCGTTTAAATTATCTGTTAAACTTTGTGGTAGATCTGTATCTTCCCTATCCGGGAAGGCATATTGAAGACCTTGGGGATTGGGGGAATGGGTGAGATAGTTTGGGGTGTTCCCGTGCATCCCTTGCACTTCTTCCCCTGGTTGTTCCAATTTAACTTCTCCTACCTCCGAGGGAGTATATCCCAGCTCGGGAAATTCCCTCTTGCCTCTGTCCGTGCTTAAACATATATCCTTCCTCCCTTCATGATCTTTCATGTTTTTAGGGGTACATATTGTGTGTAGGTTCCCTTCTTGCTCCATCACTGCCTCCGGTTCTCTCTGATATGTCGCCCCGGGTTCTGCTTGGCTCACCTCCAACAGATGTCTACCTCTTCCTCCAGATAGTTTACTGTGGGGTTGTATTTTGTATGATGTTAGCCCTGGGGAGCCTCTGCCACTGTTCTCCTGCATCCCTTGTCTTCTTGCCGCCTCAGGGGAGCTGTTTAATAGTTTTTTAAGTCCCGCTACCGTGCTCCCACCCTGAGGGTTCTGAGGGGACTGTGGGGTCTGGGGAGTCATATAAGCCCTAAGCCCTCCAGTCGTATTCCTTCCCCCTCCGCTCGGCTGCTGTGCCGCCCGCTTTCGGGTGGCCATTCCAACGGGGCTGTGCGTACTATTCTGGGGCTGCTCTTCCTTTACCGTCAGCTTTTTATGATTTAATACATTGTCTTAAGTGTCTCCCAGTGTCCATTCTCGTGCAGCCCGCTCTAAAGAGCTGACTGGGGCAGACTGACGCTGGTTGAGTCCCGTCTGGTAGTGGAAAACTTCCTGTGATTGGAGAGAGGTGTTTGCAGAGTGGGGGTATGTCTGCCAGCGAAAGGGCCCCTGTGCATTGCGTTTCTATAGTTGAACCTAGCCTTTAATATAATTGGGGCATTTACACTGGCTACTGGTCCACTCCTGGATAATGCTAATGCACATGGAGTGATTAGGGTATGATTAGAATGTGCCCAGGCACACCCAGCACACCCTGTGCGCACACCTATGGGTAAGCTGACAGACAAACATTACTGCATAACCATGACAACTGTAAGAAGAAAGAAAAAGCATTTATTTTGGGCTTCTGGCCACCGTCTTATGTGTATAGTTTGCTTAAGACTATTACAGTCCTCTCAACAAAGTCAAATGTTTTTTGATTGACTCTTTCACTTCTTTATTCCTCAAGCAATAGATAATGGGATTAAGAATTGGTGTTATCACAACATAAAACACTCCCACAACTCGATTAAGAGTAAATGTAAAGCCCGTTTTTGGTCTTACATACATAAATATAACAGTACCATAATAGACAAGAAGTACAGTTAGGTGGGAACCACAGGTAGAGAAAGCTTTTGCTCGACTCTCAGTTGTAGACATCTTAAGGATAGTTGTGATTATACAAACATATGAAAACAAAGTTAATGTAAATGAGGTAACAATTACTAAAGAAGCACAAATAAAATCAATAAGGTCATTAAGAGAAGTATCTATACAGGAAATTTTAAGTAGAGGAGGAGCATCACAAAAGAAATGACTAATAACTCTGCTACAAAATGGAAGCTGAGAGATTAAGAAAATAGGAGGAAAGGTAGTTGAAAATCCAACAAGCCATGAACATATGCTTAGATATTGACATATTGTTGCATTCATTAGCACTGGATAATGTAAAGGTTGGCAGATAGCCAAATAGCGGTCAAAAGCCATGACACTCAAAAGAAAACACTCTGTAGAACTGAAGAAAAAGAAAAAGAACAGTTGGGTTATACACCCAGTAAGAGATATTATTCTTCCATCTGAAGTAATTGTTGCTAGAATTTTAGGAACAATCATAGAGACATAAAATATCTCTAGTATGGAGAAGTTGCGAAGGTAAAAATACATTGGCTTGTGAAGATTCCTCTCTGTCCAGGTAATAATTATAATTATAATGTTGCACAAAAGAGTTAACACATATAAACAGTAGCAAAATGAAAAATACATATTGTAAAGATGAAGATCCTGGAAATCCCAATATAATGAAGTTCACCACTAATGTTTCATTTATTACCATCCTGTTAAATTACATAAAATAATTTTAATGCACTTGCTTAGATTTTTCTTCAGCTTCACAATATTTTAGATCCATTTCATAAATATTTGTAAATGTATTTCTATCCCTGGATGCAGAGAAGGCGTTCGATAGAGTGGCCTGGGACTACATGACTGAAACTCTAAAAACTCTGGGCCTTCCACCCCGTATGTTGAATCTTCTCCTACGGCGAGAGTACGAGTCAATGGCCACCTATCGCGTGCCTTCTCCATTTCGAATGGTATCCGTCAGGGATGCCCCCTATCCCCTTTGATCTTCGTACTTACGTTAGAACCATTACTAAACATAAAAAGAATAAATATACATGAACGTCAGTACAAAATAGCAGCTTTTGCAGACGATCTACTTCTTTTTCTGACAGAACCCCTGATCACTCTCCCTACCTTACTTCAAAACCTTACTCATTTTAAAATACTCTCAAATCTCCAAATCAATTTTTCAAAATCCACTGCCCTGAACGTTACCCTGTCGCATGATTCGTACACACAATGCAAACATAATTTCCCTTTTACTTGGAATACTCATAAAATTACTTATTTGGGTATCCAACTCCCTACCGCCTTTTCAGATCTGTACTCTGAGAATTATCTACCGCTACTACAAACCATAACGCAAGATCTGAAAAAAATGGTCTACAGGGTGGTTTGGTAGAGCTGCCATCATTAAGATGAACGTCCTACCACGGATTTTGTACTTATTGCAGACTATCCCTATTAAATTGCCAACTGCTTTTTTCTCGACTTATCGCAAAGCGTGCACAGATTTTATCTGGAACAACTCAAGACCCAGATTGAGTTACTCAAAACTTACCGACCCTAAACTCAAAAGAGGCCTAGGCATACCTGACCTACAAAAATACCAACGAGCCAGCCATTTAACTAGGATCAGCGACCCCGATAGCCCACTCCCCTTGGCTAGCTCAATCTCAAATTCCCCCAGCTTTACATACCCAACCGTTAATATGCCCAACATTACACTCCTTTCGCGAAACGTGTAACAAATACAAGATTTCCTCACCAATGGGCCCAATGACCCCACTCAGATGTAACCCGGCTTTTAACTCGGGAATGCACACTTTATTCTTAGCTGATGTTTGACCACACCCACACGTGAGCGCTGGACAATTTTTTGAAAGCAATCGCTTCCTCTCCTACAATGAAGTATCCACCATTACTACGTCAGGCACATTCCCCTTCTGGACATATGTACAAACACGCAATTTCCTCGACACCTCTAAACTTGGAGCGGAATGGTCGAGACCGCTTACCCCCTTCGAAACAGTGTGCCTGAAGACAGAACCTCAACGACACCTTATTTATTATACATATGCACTATTATTCTCAGACCACGATCCCAAAAACGATTGGGCCAAGCTTAAATAAAAACAGGATATTCCCATGAAACTTACACAATCTGACTGGGAATCCATTTACGCTTTTGTACACAAGGGTTCCATAAATACATACGCTCAGGAAAAGGCCTACAAATTAACCTCTAGATGGTACAGGACCCTTCTCAAACTACACCACATGTTCACAAATTTCCACCCACACTTCTGGAGATTAGGGATGGGCCCGGTGTTCGATTCAAACCCATGTTCTAATCGAACATCGGCCGTTCGTCCGCTCGTCGAGGGCAGAACTCTGATGGCCGTTCGCATCAATTTCGTGTGATGCAAACGGTCCACAATGCACTGCGCCAGTCGCAGTGCATTGCTGGCTGATGATTGGCCAAGCATGCACTGTGACACCGCATGCTTGGCCAATCATAGAGCCAGTGGCAAGGAGAGCAATAACTGGCCACAGGCAGGATGCCTGTGGCCAATTATAGCTCAGGTTGTTTAGTACACGCCCCACACTATATAAGGCCGCCGCGCTGGCGGCCTCGTGTAGTGTGTTCCGGCATTGAGGAACAGTGACAGTGTACTGTACACACTATATGTGAATCATTTCTGTGGGGGGAAAGTGTAGGGAAAGAGGTAAAATAGGCAGGGATAGTGTATTCTTCTCAGCCTTTGCTTGTGGGTAAAGTTTAGGGATAGAGGAAAAATAGTCCGGGATAGTGTGTTCTTCTCAGTGCTGTTCTCTACCAATCCAGCCATCTGCAGGAGTTAGTGTGTGTGTGCTGTGTGAGTGTAGCACAGCACACTAAACCACCTCACCCTGTATCTGCCCTTCTGCCCTATTGTCATCTAAGACAGCCATCTGCAGGAATTAGTGTGTGTGTGCTGTGTGAGTGTAGCACAGCACACTAAACCACCTCACCCTGTATCTGCCCTTCTGCCCTGTTGTCATTTAAGACAGCAATCTGCAGGAGTTAGTGTGTGTGTGCTGTGTGAGTTTACCACAGCACACTAAACCACCTCACCCTGTATCTGCCCTTCTGCCCTGTTGTCATCTAAGACAGCCATCTGCAGGAGTTAGTGTGTGTGTGCTGTGTGAGTCTAGCACAGCACACTAAACCACCTCACCCTGTACCTGCCCTTCTGCCCTGGTGTCATCTAAGACAGCCATCTGCAGGAGTTAGTGTGTGTGTGTGCTGTGTGAGTCTAGCACAGCACACTAAACCACCTCATCCTGTATCTGCCCTTCTGCCCTGTTGTCATTTAAGACAGCAATCTGCAGGAGTTAGTGTGTTTGTGCTGTGTGAGTCTAGCACAGCACACTAAACCACCTCACCCTGTATCTGCCCTTCTGCCCTGTTGTCATCTAAGACAGCCATCTGCAGGAGTTAGTGTGTGTGTGCTGTGTGAGTCTAGCACAGCACATTAAACCACCTCACCCTGTATCTGCCCTTCTGCCCTGGTGTCATCTAAGACAGCCATCTGCAGGAGTTAGTGTGTGTGTGTGCTGTGTGAGTCTAGCACAGCACACTAAACCACCTCACCCTGTATCTGCCCTTCTGCCCTGTTGTCATATAAGACAGCAATCTGCAGGAGTTAGTGTGTGTGTGCTGTGTGAGTCTAGCACAGCACACTAAACCACCTCACCCTGTATCTGCCCTTCTGCCCTGTTGTCATCTAAGACAGCCATCTGCAGGAGTTAGTGTGTGTGTGCTGTGTGAGTCTAGCACAGCACACTAAACCACCTCACCCTGTACCTGCCCTTCTGCCCTGGTGTCATCTAAGACAGCCATCTGCAGGAGTTAGTGTGTGTGTGTGCTGTGTGAGTCTAGCACAGCACACTAAACCACCTCACCCTGTATCTGCCCTTCTGCCCTGTTGTCATCTAAGACAGCCATCTGCAGGAGTTAGTGTGTGTGCTGTGTGACTCCAGCACAATATACACTACCCAATTGCTGGTTTTCCCATCTCCCTGCAGGCCATTACAATGTCTGGAAGACCAACAAGGAGATGCAGACAGTCACGATCCAAGAAACAGGGCAAGCAGGCTCTGTGTCTAGAGACAACAGTGCTGGTCGTGGACGCGGTGCATCATCATCAGCACGTGGCCATGGGACACGCTTGTCCTTATTTTCGGCAGCTGGACATGTTGAGCCGCATCATGCCGAAGGCTTGGTAGAGTGGATGACCAAGCCCTCCTCATCCTCCTCATCCTCTCTCACCCAGGCTCAGGGTACTGGCAAAGCAGCTGCCAACACGTACTCAATGTCATCAGGCACCCCTTCCCTAGCCCCACCATGTCCTCCTGAGGAGTCCCCCGAACTGTTTGAGCACAGTGTTGGGTACATGCTCCAGGAGGATGCCCAGCATTTTGAAGGCTCCGATGATGATACCCAGCTAGAGGAAGGCAGTAGCATGAGCGAAGAGAGAGGGGATAAGTAAGTAGTAAATAATGAGGTCAACGGCGCTACCTATGACGCAAAAGTGTATTGTGAGTACCACTACTCCAAAACTATGGAGATAGGGGTACAATAAAAATTAATAATGATAGTAATAATATAATAATAAGTGCCTCTCTGTTAGTGGCTATAAACCATTTTCCACCAGTGTGTGATCTGTACACATGTGCAATAATAGTTGTGCTTGCCTAGTGTACCACTAGGATATCTATAGTACACAAAAAGGCAAGCCTAACTAGATGCCTAAAAACCAAAAACCCACATAAGTGAAACAAAACAAATAAATAGAACAACGTGACTCACTGGTGATTAGTTACCAGTGCATGCACACCTAAATCAGGTGTTGAGTAAAGTAGCAAAAGATAATATGCACCATCCAGTCTCAACGAAGGGTGCTATATATAGTTTTTCACACAAGTGTCCACCTAGTGCAGGTGATAAACCAAAATAGCAATAAAGTAAAAAATGTGAAAAGAACGTGTATGGTAAAACTATAGATATATATGCATGAGTAGCATATATATAGTTGTATAGTCAACCCAGGTTAATAATTATATAGAGGTCTCCACAACACAGAGTTCTATAATCTGACACAGTGGCGTGTTAACCGGCATATAAAGGCAACGCATTGAGCGTGCGTTTTAAACCGCAACCGTATTGGATAATGGAAAAAGGAGCAATAATAAGCAAAACGTCCACTAAACAATAATTGTGTCGAAATAAGAGTCCAAAGTGAAATCTGTGGAGCTTGGGACATCCAGTAGCAGGAAATAACAGTGACTTGTTGTGATTGCAGATATTCTGGGGGACTCAGGTGCTCCCCCTCAAGATTCCCCACTCACCGGATCCCTGCACCCCTGCAGGGGTAATACACATATAGGTCACACTCTGGATGGTCCTGGCTCCAAGTTCAGATGATCCAGTAATGGGGTATCCCCGATGTTTAAGGCACTTGGGGTATTATGGTGTGTTTAGTATAGTCCTCATAAAGGAAAAAGCAAAAACACTCCTATAGTGCAGCGGGTTCCAAAAGTATAATAACTTCCTTTTTATTTAAATATAATTAATTTTTTTTTACAAACTTATAAAAGCAAAAAACATGCAGCCAAAAACTGAAATAGACCCAGTTACACTTGCCCACTAGGCAGGGCTTTAAGCTAGGGTAGCTGGGTATGCAAAAATCCGTGTTTCCAGGAAGCGTGTGAGCTGTTAGCGGGCGATTTTCGCTCTAGCTGCGCTCCACCGACCTTCCGGAAGTGACGTAATAGAATAGTGTGCGTGGCTCCTTCGAAGAGAGAGGGGATGCTCAAGGACAGCAATCTGGCAGTCATGTTCCACCAGCTTCAGCTTACGGCCAGGTTTGCTCCAGTGGTGAAGAGGGAGGGGATGATGAGGTCACTGACTCCACATGGGTGCCTGAACGGAGAGAGGAGGAGGAGGCGGCACATCTCCAACGAGGCAGGATGCCCTTCGGGGGCCAACTTGAGGCCAGCACACCAACTGAATCACACCGCAGAGCTCTGCCTGTGCAGGGCGCTGCCTCTGCACGTTATTACAAAAGTTCTTTGGTGTGGACCTTTTTTGAGACGAGTGCATCAGATCGCACTGCTGCTATTTGCAACATATGTCTCAAGCATATCTCGCGTGGCCAAAACATCAGCCGCTTGGGCACCACAAGCATGACCAGACATATGTTGACCTGCCATGCAGCTCGTTGGCAAGCGCACCTTAAAGACCCACACCAAAAAACAAAGCGGACCTCTCCTTGCTCCTCATCAGCCGGGATCTCCAACCCCACTATACCTTCAGTCCTCTCTGAAAGCTGCACTGAGAGGAATGAAGGTGTAGAATTAGTGTGTCACAGCCAAGTACTCGGGCACTCTGCTAGCAGTACACCGACGTCTGATTGTACCAGGCAAATTTCCCTGCCCCAGCTTCTGGACCGTCAAAAGAAGTTCACTCCCAGCCATCCACATGCCCAGCGGTTGAATGCTAGCTTGGCTAAATTGCTAGCACTTCAACTGCTGACTTTTCAGTTGGTAGACTCAGCCCCCTTCCGTGAGTTTGTTTTAATGTGCGGTTCCTCAGTGGCAGGTTCCCAAATGCCACTTTTTCTCACGGAAGGCGATTCCGGCTCTCTACCGGCATGTGGAAGGCAATGTCCATGCCTTGCTGGACAGGGAGGTCAGCGGTAAGGTGCATATTACCGCTGACTCAGGGTCCAGCAGGTATGGACGGGGACGTTACCTATCTTTTATTGGGTCACTCTTTTGGCAGCTGGGAAGGATGCAGGACAAGGTGCAGTAGTGTTGGAGGTTGTTCCACCACGCCTCCAAAATGCTACTACTGGTTGTGACACACCTCTCTCCTCCACCCCCTTCTCTTCTTCTTCCTCCATGGCCCCTTCGAGTGCTCTGTCCTCTGAACCAGCGGTGCTCCGTAGGCGTCCAAGGGGCTACGCAAGTAAGCAGGCAAAAAGATGCCATGCTGTGCTTGCGCTGGTGTGTTTGGGGGACAGGAGCCACACTGGGGCAGAGGTTCTGTCAGCTCTGCAGGGGCAGGCTGAGAGGTGGTTGACGCCAAGCCAGTTTAAGCCAGGAATGGTGGTTTGTGACTATGGCACCAACCTCCTCTCCGCCCTGTGACAGGGACAACTGACCCATGTGCCCTGTATGGCTCACGTCCTTAACCTGGTGGTGCAGCGGTTCTTGGGTTTACAGGATGTCCTGAGGCAGGCCAGGAAAGTCTGTGTGCATTTCCGCTGTAACCTGGGGGACAGGTAGCAGGTATAAAGCTCCCTGGGATGAGCTGTTTATTTAGGCACAGATACCAAATTTACTGAGGTAGTGACAACAGTGCTGAGTTTATTTGATTTAAATACAAGTCCATACACAGGTGTTGCACAGTCTTCCAGAAAACATATCAGAACAGAAATAACAAAACAAAAGTCCTAGCCGTGTCTCGGCTCTAACTATACCATACACTGGCCCTCACTACCAGGCTGAGCAAGCCTACCGCTTGTCAGTTTCTGTATAGAGTTTTAAAGCGTTTTACCAACCTCACAAACCATCCATGTCTGTGTCCCAGGCAGAGAGCAAAGGCTGTTTGCTCAGGTGAGCTTAAATTAGCCTGGGGAAGAGGACTAAGATCCGAACTGGATCATGTATCAGAGACCTCTGAATGTGTATGAGAGGAGCCTGGGAGATGTATAAATCCCGAACAAGACTTCTCCTGGCTCTCTCTGGGATGGTCTGCTACACCGCCGATCATATAATGCCAGTGCTCGGCTGGCTGAGTTGCAAAAGGAGTTGAACCTGGCCAAGAACCGCCTTATATGTGACATGCCCACCAGGTGGAACTCAACGTTGGCCATGCTGCAGCGACTGCACACGCAGCAAAGGGCCATCAATGAGTACCTGTGCGACCAGCACCAGGACAGGGTCATGGGAGCTCTGATTTTTTTCACCACGCCAATGCACCATGATCAGGGATGCATGCACTGTCCTGTCACCATTTGAGGAGGCCACGAGGATGGTGAGCAGTGACAGTGCATGCATCAGTGACACTGTACCTCTTGTCCACCTGTTGGAGCATACGCTGCGTGGAATAATGGATAGGGCACTTGAGGCAGAACAGAGGCAGGAAGGGGAGGACTTCCTTGCCTCTCAAGGCCCCCTTTATCCAGACAGTGTTCCTTCTCTCCCACCCATCACACAGGAAGAGGATGAGGAGGAGGAGGATTGTGTCAGCATGGAAGTGGAGCCTGGCACTCAGCATCAGCAGCAGCAGTCTTTTAGGGATGATTTACAGTCCCAAGAAACCGGTGGACTTGTACGTGGCGGGGAGGAGGTGGCTGTGGATCATGTTGTCCTCAGTGACCCAGAAGACTCCGGACCGAATGAGTCAGCTAACCTACGTTGCATGGCCTCTCTGATCCTGCAAAGCCTGCGGAAGGATCCTCATATTTTTCAGATCAAGGAGAGGGACCATTACTGGCTGGCCACTCTCCTTGATCCACAGTACAAGGGTAAGGTTGCGGACCTTATCTTGCCGTCGCAGAGGGAGCAGAGGATGAGACATCTCTGGGAGGCCTTGCAGAAAGGTCTGTGCAACGCGTTCCCAGAGACTGGGAGGTTACAAACTCCTGGTTCTGGACGACGAGTTGCTGAGGCTTCGGTCAGTAGCAGAAGGAGGTGTGGGACGGTGGACGTCTGACCGATGCGTTCAGACAATTTTTTAGTCCACAGCCCCAAGGTATGATTGGTTCCAGCAACCATCGCCAGCGTCTGATATACATGGTGCAGGAATACCTAGGGGCAAGGTCAGACTTGGACACCTTTCCCACCGAAAATCCTCTGGCTTACTGGGTCTTGAGGATGGATCACTGGCCAGAGCTTGCACAGTATGCAATTGAGCTACTGGCCTGTCCTGCATCCAGCGTTGTTTCGGAACGCACATTCAGTGCTACTGGAGGCTTTGTCACCGATCACAGGGTGCGCCTGTCCACCGACTTGGTTGATCGACTGACCTTCATAAAGATGAATCAGTCTTGGATCACCACCAGCTACCAGTCACCTGAAGCTGATATAACAGAATAATTTATTTTGAAATGTCACATCCCTTCAAGACTGCCTATGCTGATGCTGAGTGACTGTCCTGTTATGTTGACTGACTATCCTCTTCCTCCTCAATGATCCTGATGATAGCTTGGAAGAACATTTTTGTTTCTGGGTGCCACCATCAGTGGCTAAGGCCCAATTTTTCAGCCCCTGTTTAACAGGGGCTTGTAATCAAAAAATGTTATGCAATGCTTTGCAACAGTTCTCATTGCTGGGCTCCAAGTACAGTATCTGTGAGGGGTTGCAGTGTTGTGGCACCAGCACCAGTGCCTAAGGCACAATTTTTCAGCCCCTGTTTAACAGGGGCGTGTAACTACAAATCTTGATCTAATATAAATCAAGGAAAATATAGCTCTTCCGAAAATACGAATGCGTCCGAATACGAAAAATAACGAAAATACGAATTTCGAATAAACGAAAATTAGACTAACGGAAAATAAAAATCAACGAAAAAATAACTCTTACGAAAATACGAAAGAGTCCGAATACAAACACCGCCGACTTACAAAATTACGAATCGTTAAGAATCAACGGAAACGAACAGAAACGAAACAAAACTAAACAAATTTTATATTGTGCACATGTCTAGCGCCCACCAAGAGTATCTGTGAGGGCTTACTGTGTTGTGGCAACACTGTCCACCACCACCACCAAAGGCCCAATTTTTCTGCCCCTGTTCAACAGGTGCATGCAATTACAATTCTTGATCTAATAATTCACAGCAGGGCCCATTCCTGTGCCCACCAAGTGTAACTGTGAGGGCTTACAGTGTTGTAGCACCAGCACCACCACCAAAGGCCCATTTTTTCCTAACACTGTTCAACAATGGCATGTAATTACAATTCCTGATATAATAGTTCACAGCAGGGCGTTCCAGCGCCCACCAAGAGTAGCTGTGAGGGATTACAGTGTTGTGGCAACACCAACATCTAATGGGGCAAATTTCTGCAGAGTATATACGGCAGGCCCTTACTTTCAAACATCCAACTTAGAAACAACTCCTACTTGCAAACGGAAGGAGAAAACAGGAAGTGAGAGGAAATCTACCCCTAGGAAGGAAAATTCTATCCTGTTAGATTTAATTTGGGAAAAAGGTATCTCCTCTCTACTGATGCTTTATCACCAATCCTTGTTTCAATAAAAAACACACTTTTCCAAAAACATTTGTCATTGGGATGGAAAGTGAGGTGAAATGTTCTGAACAGGTGCACAGACAGCAAAACAAATATTACAGGGGCAAATTTACCTGTTCAAAATTACAAACAGATTCTACTTAAGAACAAACCTACAGTCCCTATCTTGTTTGCACCGCCTGTATACTGCTGTTCAGAGTATATAGGGTTGGAGGTATAGGGTTTTATTTTGGGTGCAGGGTTCCCCTTAATATTCATACAAGACCCAAAGGGGCTGGTAATGGGCTGGGGTAGCCATGCCATTTTTCTCAAAGATTTTCCTCCATATTACCAGGACAAGACATGACATTAAAGCCGCAAGCAGTTTTAAATGGCTTATTTTTTTCCTTTACAAATGTCATTTTTTGCAGGGACAGTTCTAAACACGGGAAACACATGCCACTTCACAGGCATACTTTAGACACCCCCCAGGTACCACATTTAAAGGAATATTTCACTTTTTTTTCACTTTATGCATCATTAAAATGACTTTTCCAGAAAAAAACTTCATTCGCCCAAACTTTCGGTCCGTTCGCAGGTTCTGGTGCGAACCGAAACAGGGGTGTTCGGCTCATCACTACTGGAGATGTAACACGGAAATCAGATTGTTCATTCACATTTGGTGGACGTGTCCCAAACTCCAACCATTTTGGACAGAAGTCCATAGACTCATCAAACACGTAACCACATATGATTTGGCATTCACGCCGACACAATTTTTACTCAATCTCCCCTCGATTTCAAAGAAGGCATACTTCCACTCCCTCTCCATGAATATGGTAAACGCAGCGAAAATGTGTATCCCAAACAAATGGCACTCCCCAGAACCACCATTGCGGATTGGTTCCGCCGAATCGCCAAAACAGCTGAAATGGAAAACTTGATCACACCTGGATCACACCTGCCATAAATTTTCACTCAGATTTTTTTTTTTTTTTTTTGGAATAGCACAATCGAAGAAAAATAGATTGATTGAATATGTCACACACTCCTGCAAACATGCAAAAAACACTGCAAAATTTTTTTTTTTTTTGCAATGTTTTTGCAATAGCAGAATACACCAAGAGTATGGTGTATATCACAGTAACATATGCAGTGCTGGTGCACTGAGCTTGCAGATAAAAGTTTCTTAAGTTTTAAAAGGTCTTAGAATTGATTTATGAATCTGGATAATTCTCTCTCCCTCAAAGCAGACACAGGAACCTTGCCCTATAGCTATATAGATCGCTGACTAATTAGGAGTTATTTCATGAATGTGGACTGACTCCTATCATGTAATTCTCTCCCTCACAGCAACAGCAGCCAGGAACCAATCTAAAGCAGAGTGACGTGCTGTGCTGTGTGCCTCTAGCTTATATAGAGGCTGGGTCACATGCTGCACTGGCCAATCACAGCCATGCCATTAGTAGGCATGGCTGTGATGGCTTCTAAGGACACACTAGTGAAACTAACGTGGATTGGCTGCCCTGCAGATTTTAAAAAGGCGCCAATACATTGCCAAACACCGAACCCGAACACACAGTCAATTGTTCGGGTTCGGGTCCAGGACCTGGACACTCAAAAGTCCGGTACCCTAGTGTTGACTGGAAATATCTGATTGCATCTTTGTAGAAGCATGAGTTCAAATAATTTTAAATATAGTAGCACTATATAAATATAATATACACAGACACATTTAATAATCAGCCCACCATACATTGAATACACTTGAAATTGTGTTTCAGTCTTAGATGATAGGTCTTTGGGTTCTGCTATGACCAAAAAACTCTTGGCTGGCTTGACATATTAAGACATAAAAAAATGGAACATATGGGTCTCTATGCATATAAGAAATACTTACTCTAAATACACATAGAACTGATCAAATAATAATGAATTATATAAATCCTGTTCCCCATTACCTATTCTAATTGTAACTATCAGCATCGTGTCAACCTCTGCATATATATTATGTGTCATTTTAAGACATAGCATAATATATAAACATTTTGGTAGCCCCTCTCCATATATGTTTGAAATTCAAAACTGAATAACACTGAATAACATTATCAGTATTACATTTATATTGGAAGCAGTTCTAGTAAGGGTCACACTGTGTATCTGTGTATGTATCCTTTGAGGCTAATTTAGTTGCACAGGTGTTGCTAATCCCAAGGTATAGTGCCGTGCCTTTTGTTTACATTCCAAAGGATCTAATTAATGTGCTTTGCTTGTGCCTCTTTAAAGCGGAGTTACAGCAATTTTTTTTTTTTTTTAAGTCAGCAGCTACAAATACTGCAGCTGCTGACTTTCAATATATGTACACTTACCTGTCCAGGGCTCCCGCAATGTCCTCACCCGAAGCTGATCTGCCCCTCAGCTCTCTGATGGAGGCGCCGCCATCTTCGGTAAGGGAATCAGGAAGTGAAGCCTTGCGGCTCCACAGCCTGGTTCCCTACTGTGCATGCACGTCCTCACTGGTCCCTGCTGTCTTCTGGGACCTGTGTGTCTCCCAGAAGACAGTGGGGGGGGGCAGAGGAAGGGCCAGACATGGCGTACATCACCACAGAGCCTGCAGTGATCTATTCCTGGAAGTGGGAGCAAATACCTGGATTATACAGGTATCTGCTCCCCCCTAAATGGTGCCAAATGTGACACCAGAGGGGGGGAGGAAACCGATCAGCGGAAGTTAAATTTTTGGGTAGAACTCCGCTTAAGCACAATTCCATTGCCTAAATTGTTAGAATGGGGAATAAATGCACTAAAAAAAGTTTCTCTTCTGCTATAAAGAATATTATAATTAGAATAATACTGTTTCCAGTACAGATGGTTACAGCTAATAGGCTAAAGAGCTTGTTGATCCAAAGAAAGGAAAACAAAAAGGGCAGCAAGGCTACTCCTGTTTTATCTGATATCTTTCTGTATCCAGTATCAAATTTGCTGCAGCTGATTTTCTGCAAGCAAAATATACCGACAGTCCTATTCAGTGAGAAATTTGGCTGGCCCCTGCTCAACTGACCAAATTTCATCCATTCAGGCCCCGTTTTACACTTTTCAATCTGTTTGACATTCATAAATAATGAGAAACTTGCTTCAGCCTGGTCCTGCAATGTGTCTCTTTATCAAATGTTAACTCTACCCATGATAAGAGCTCATGCAAACTCAAGATATGCAAATATCATTGTTTTTTTTAATATCTAGTTAAAACTAAATTCCAGGAAAACAACTAAATACATAAATAAAATACATATGAGGGAGGTCTTTTACCTGGATCTGTATGTCTGTCAACCCAGTCCTGTAACCCCATCATACAGACCAGATAATTCTCTGATGCAACTAAGTAAAACTTGTGACTGGCCAGTGAAAACGTGAGAAGCCCAAGACTGGTGAGGTCATCTCTGTATAGACACATTAAATGAATGTGTAAATGAATACTGAGCTGAGTTAATTTGTGACTTTTTATTGTCCTGGAGCAAAGAATTATTTCATTTAATGTGGAACAGTCTATTGGGTGGTGTAGTATGGATGCTCATTTGTTTAATCAGTAATAGGTAGAACATCTGAAAATTATAATCTCTGATAGGGTAACATGAGAAATAGTGACTTTATAGGCACGACAACTGTAACATATTAATAATCATAAAAAAATTGCTTTTATTGTACAAAATATAAAAAAGAGAACGATTACAAGTTTTTGCTTATGCACCGGAATGATTAGTGGAGGAACTACCCCATGGATATTCACATATCCATGAATTCCCCATTCGTGTAGGAGTCGTATGCCCTTCTGCTCAACAAGTTTTATGGATAGCCACATCCTCAGGAGCATTAACAGGTGCAGTTTTACCATAGAATCTAAATGTAAGTAAGAGGAAAATAGTATACATATTACAATTTTTTACAAAAATACTTAAAGTAGCTGGCTATGCTGTGGGAGAACTAATCAGTTTTTAAAGTCCCTGGGTGGGTATGGGAGACAGCAGGGGGAGGCATTCAATTTATGAGTATCTACATGAATAAATTAAGAATTTATGCTACGCATCACTATCTGTCCATTTTAACTTGTAAAAAGATAAAAAAAACACACATTATCTCAGTTCAATCCCTCCAGTCCATTGCTAACTTTTTCTCAAAACTGAAGACAATTAAATGTCCCCTGGATGATAGGTCTCATCTTTGTTTGGATAAGTCCTAAAGAAACCAAACCAAGGTGCCATATATTGTAATTTCATAAACCCATACACCAATAAACAATCTCTTCCTCTCCCTCCTGATTGGCTAAGACACGGCAGCAACGCCATTGGCTCCCGCTGCTGTTAATCAAAGTCAGCTAGCCCATCAGGAGAGAGAGGGGGCAAGGCCGAACCACAGCTCCATGTCTGAATGGACACATGGAGCTGTGACTCAGCTCGGGTGCCCCCATAGCAAGCTGCCTGCTGTGGGGGCACTCAACAGGAGGGAGGGACCAGGAGCACCAAAGAGGGACCCAAGAAGAGGGGGATCTGGGTTGCTTTGTGCAAATCCACTGCACAGAGCAGATAAGTATAACATGTTTGTTATTTTTAGCTAAAAAAAAGAGATTTTACAATCACTTTAAACCTAGAACTGGTTGGTTACTATGTACAGCTGCATCAGATCCCAGCGTGGAACCATGACATCACTGAAAAAAAAGCTCTGGGACTCAAGGGGATGTAGGGAAAAAAATCCTCAGGAAATTATGTGGTGGTTTTCTTGTTGGTTTTAGAAGTAAACCTGTGAAGTCATTCTCCTAATGTTTCTGCTGTGAAGCACCCTTTTGTTTTCCAACAAAAAGCTATACGGAATATTGCCTTAAAATAATATTAGTGGTAAATCTATATGTATACAGGAGATTAATTTGGGGTGTCTTTGGAGAAGGTACAGAGTGACAATCTATATGTATACAGGAGATCATTTTTTATTTTTTTTGCCATAAAACCAACAAGGCCCTGTCCATCTTCTTGCTGCTTCTGCTGCTGCCTACTCTGTGACCTATTGCTCTTTCCGTCTTTAACTTCTGGGAATCTCAATATTCTTCTGCTGGTGCCACTGTCTGCAACCATCCTGCATTTGCATTAGAGAAATATCCATAAAAATTGTATTATTTAGTGCTATAAAGGACTTGCCCATCCTTCTATGTCAGTCATTATCAGCTCTTATTTGAGAACTATTTGTACACTTTAACCATTTTACATCAAGTGTAATGTAACCCTTTATGCTGCCTGCTTCCTTTCTGAATGCTTACTGGAATTTCTTTATAATTTCTGTAAAAAAAAAAATGTTAATTCTTTTTATTAAGCTTAAAAGATATGAGTTACATCAACAAAGTGCCCAATTATAAACTTATAGATCTCTTCAGTAGATGGTTGATGTGTTGATGCGTCTATATTGAGATTGTATAAGCCGCTATAGTAGTCGCTAAAGGCGTTTGCTATGTCTTGGGGATTGGATAGTTTTTCTCCTCTTTGCTGCTGACGTAGTGTCCATATGGATTTCTGTCACTAGATTGAAATCTCTGCATATGAGCAGATGTTCTTGGCGTACAGATATCGCTTTGGAGATAGTTTTCCTGATTAAGTTGGTTTGGTGGGAATTGGGGGCATATAAATTCAGTATTGTGTATTTGACCCCGTTCAGTGTGCAAATCTAGATTAAGAAGCGACCATCAGGGTCATAAGTTCTTGTATTGGGTGGAAATCAGTTCCTCTTTAAATTGCTATGAGGACTCCTCTCTTCTTGAAAGTATAGTTGGTTTGGTATATGTGGGGGTATTTACTGTTGTAGCATAGGGTTGCTGACGCAGGTGTCAGGTGGGTCTCTTCGACACATAGAATGTCACTTCTGAGTTTCTCGGCTGTATGCCAAAGAGAGTGTCTCTTCGCCAGGTGGTTAGGCCTCTTGGCGTTTAGAAATACAATTGTGAGTGGCATAATTGTTGCTAGAGGCCAAAAGTGGGTTTGATAGGAATGATAACACTTACAGTTAGCAGGTGGTAGGTGGTCTGTGAGGTGGACAGTCGAATCCTTAAGCTGTGCTGTAGCAGGCTGTTGAGAATCTAGATGAGGGTATGCTGGAACTGTTTCTGAAACAGGAAAGTTGATGTAAAAAGCAACAAGTCATAAACATAAACTTACAGTAGTATAGGGAATGCGGCGGCTTGTGAACTACACAAAAAGAAGTCTAAATCAGCTTGGCCACTGTAGAGAGAAACAGTTAATAACCAGTAGGACGGAAGAAAGAACATATTGTCGTGAGGGAGTATAAAAGACGTGAGATTTGGGCCCTGTATCGTTCTGGTCCCCTGGTACGATGGTTTTGTGGAGGTTTCCGTTGCGGTAAAGGTGGGATAACATCCTTAGGGAGTTCCAGAATGATTCCCCATTCGTGTAGGAGTAGTGTGCCCTTCTAAAGATTACCAATGACATGTGTAGTGCCATTCTTGGTGACGAGCAGAGTCGCTGGATACCGCCATTTGTACATTATTTTATGGTTGTGGAGGCCATTAGTGACCTGGTTCAGGTTCCTTCTAAGTTGTAGCGTGTATTTGGAGAGGTCAGGAAATATTTGGACTCCTTCATATGGACGAGGCAAAGGGCCCTTGGTTCTGGCTTCAGACATCATTTTCTCTTTATAATAAAATAAATGAACCCTCATAAGTACGTCTCTTGGCACAGATGCAGTCCGGTGTGAGGGTTTCGCTATTCTGTGGATCCTGTCTTTAATGATGTCTCTGGGTACTGCGTCAGGTAGTATAGTGTGTATGAGGTCCTTGGCATATTTGGGTAGGTCTGGAGGAGCAACCGATTCAGGGACCCCCCTCAAATTGACGTTGTTGCGTCTGGAGCAATCATCTAAATCGGCCAGCTTGGCCCGGACCCACTCCTGTTCATCTTTCACCTCTTCATAGGTGTCAATGAGGTCGTTCACCATGGATGAACATCCTGACATGCCTACTTCAATAGTGGATATTCTGCGATCTAAAGATCTCATGTCAGAATTGAGCTTATTAAACAGGGTTGATAAGTCAGTCATCAGGGAAGTCTGTAAGGACATGAGCATGTCTTTTAATCTAGTGTCCATGACTAGCTGGCCTGTAGTGGTAAAGGATGCCATGGAGTTGTGTAAGGCCTCATGTAATGACTGGGACAGCCATGATGGAAGTGCATCCATCCGCATCTGAGCTATGGCGGGGCTGCTCATAAGGGTGTCCGCACCTGGGTCAAGTGTAGGGGACCGGGCCAGTTCCTCTGTGCCCATTTCTCCCTGGGATTCGTCAGGGAGATCAGTGTTGGCTTCCTCCCGGCGTGGCTAGACTGCCGCTGCCATCTTGGATATGACTGACATTCTCCTCAGGGGAAAACAGCAGCTTGGTGAGCTTTTTGGGCTTGTGGTGGCCCATCCACTTGTGGGACATCATCAGCCAAGGTGTCCTATAGCAGCTGGGTGAAGATAGGGCGATAGCTTCTCTGACGGGCCCTGGTCATTCCGTTCTTCTCCTTCACTGTGGAGTGCTGAGCTTAAGCATCCATCTTCTGTGCCAGATAGCCATGCCCTCTAACAGAAGCCCTTTATGTGCATGGGTGGCAGGGGCATAGTTCCTGATCATGTGATCTCCGTGATTGGCTGTCAAAACAGTCACGTGATTTGAAGTTTGTCTATACTGTAAATATAGTCTATATACTGTGCATAAGGGTTAATTTACTAAAACTGAAGAGTGCAAAATCTGGTGCAACTCTGCATAGAAATCAATCAGCTTCCAGATTTTTTTTTTTCGTCAAAGCCTAATAGAACAAGCTGAAGTTAGAAGCTGATTGGCTAACATGCACAGTTGCACCAGATTCTGAGTGCTTCAGTTTTTGTAAATCTCCCCCATATTGTCTATATATATCTTTAATTTCTTATTTTCTTTAGAAAAAGTCATCACCAAAAAGGAAAAATAACAAAATTTTAAAAAGTATTCAAATACATTTAAAATTATTGCTGTGTCTCTAGAACACGAAGAAAAGTGAAATCTCCCCAATGATCAGAAAAAGATCTAACAGGAGTTGTAATTTTTCCCTATTCAAATGTAAAAAAAATGGTTTAGATATGCTTTAACTCTTAAGGACCACCCTGCGTACATATACTGAGGCAGGGCAGCCCTTAAGCGCAAAATCACGTACCTGTACGTGATTCCTTTCTTTGGATCTGGTGAGCGCGTGCATGCTGCCAGGCCCCCACTCCCATTGTGAGTGGACAATGGGAGAGAGGCATAACGGCAGTCTGTCTATGTAAACAAGGCAGATCGCCGTTCTGCTAGTAAGAAAGACAGTGATCTTGTGTTTCTGCTAAGCAGTAACACGGATCTCTGTCTTTCTTCAGTTAAGCCATCCCCCACACAACCTCCCAGGGAACACAGTTAACCCTTTGATCGCCCTTCCCTGCTGTTAACCCCTTCCCTGCCAGTGTCATTTGTACAGTGATAGTGCTTTTTTTTTTTGCACTGATCACTCTATTGTGTCACTGGAGACTATACAGTGCAGAATACAGGACAAGAAGGTATGGCATGCGAAATGTACAGTACAGTGCACAGAATGAGATGTTTAAAAAAAAAACAAAAAAAAAACCAAATGTGCAGGACCTATTGAGAGACAGTTCAAAATTAACAGGCTGCTTAGTGCAATGCACACAAAAACATGTGCATTAAGGCGCACACATTTTGGTATGACTAAGCCTACAGTATATGGGTAACTTCACTATATGTATTTAGCAGACCCAGCATTGGTTTTGATCAAGTAGATATCTTTTTGGCGGCACTACTGGTTGTGGACAGCTGAGCTCTCCACTTGTCACCTAGCAGCGGTGACTCTGCAAAGCCTTCTCTGTTTACATGGTGATAGGGATGCAATCTATGCTATACTCCTGATCAGATCTAATATTAAATATGATAGTGGTTTTATTGATCAGAGCCCACGTCTTACTGGCATGGAGTACACATGGCTGCTGAACATATTATTGATATATATATGTGTTTGTACTTTTGATTCTAATAAATACTGTGTTTATGTCCTCATATTATATCCAATCGGGAGCAGTGGCCAGATTGCATTCCTATTGGCATGTCAATAGAGAAAGCTATGCAGCTGGCCAAGAGCTTAGCTGTCTACAACCAATAGTGCCGGCCCTCCCGCACATGCTCCCATCAGTCCCATAATGTAACCGGCACTGGATAATAATGCACTGCTGCTGCCATGAAGACAGAGACGCTGGATCGGCATTGTCAATAGCAGGGGCAGGACAACAAGAGGAAGTTGAGGACCCCCACAGTGGTGAAACACCAGGGCCTGGTCGCAAGTGCAACCTTTGCTACCCTTGTAGTTCAGCCACTATATTGGACCCTTGTATGGAGCTCCCTGGTGTGTTGATGACATGACTCTTGCTTTCTGCCATCGTGGGGGGCCCAAGACAGCAGTAAGGGGGCCCACTGCAGATCATGTGAAAGAGATCCACTGCAGGACCATAATAAAGGGACCCAGGATCAGATGAAAAGGGCCCTGGGGCCGATGAAAAGGGCCCCAGGACTAATAGGAGGGGTCAGGGTGGCCATCCATGGTTTCTAGCACCGGGGGCCCTGAAGGTACTAGCTACGCCTCTGTTGCTACAGATTACAACATGTTCAACAGTGTACTTAAAATGTTCACCTTAATCTAAAAAATACATTCCCAATTTCTTACATGTTTATTACTAGGGACCAGACACACTCTATCACACTGCTCCACCTCTCTCAATAATTAATTAAGCATAAAGAACTCCATAGAGTCTTGCATCAAAGGGCCAAGATCAACATACATTATTAAATAAAAAACAAATCTCTATTCAAGGAAGCTACTTTCTATAATAGACTACATTGGCTGGTGATTTGGGAGCATTCCTACATACTTTTAGATCACATATATATATATATATATATATATCATATATATATATATATATATATATATATCCGCAAACAATAATTTTCATTTGAACCCAGATAGTGTAATGGACTATAAGAATCTGAAGGAGGTGATCCTTACCTGGTTTACTGCTCTCCTGTCTATTTGGTCCCAGAGGGTTAAAAAAAAGGGAATGCAATATGGGAAAGCTTCTTTCTCATATATGTGCAATAAGAAAAACTGTGATGTAACCCAACCTCTAAATATAGCCACAGCTCAAAGTGAGATACACACAAACAAGTAAATAATGGGAGCTGTGCTCTAAATGACCAACATATAATACAATATAAAATACAATATATATTCACTTATAAAATAAAGTCCCAATTGTGATCCATGTGACAAAAATCAAGTGGGTCCTCCAAGTTAAATAACAAAACTTGAAAATCTTCCAAATTAAAGGAAGGTAAATGGACCAAAACACATGACTGGGTATTGACAGAGGATGGTGAATCCACCACCACGAAGAGTGCATTCTTGCCAGCTGCACAAGCTATTAAAGCTTGTGGCTAACACCCAGCCTGGACCTTTTTCCTCCAGGAACTGAAAAGAATGACAGATTGAACAACAGAGAGCCTCTATACACCACTATCAGACTGATGAACTTGTGGATGGTCAGGGAAAACAGCAATCCAATTCACACTCAAAAATTATGGTCAAACCAGCCTCCTCTGCTGCCACTTCCAGCAAGGAAGTAGAGCGTAGACATTGCTGGCAGCAGAGGAGGCCCTGGCTGGGTGTTAGCCACAGGAGGATGTTATAGCACAGTGTATTTTGGTCCATTGTAATTTAACTTGGAGGACTCCCTTGATTTTTGTCACATGTATCACAATTTGGACTTGTTAATATTCACTTTATAAGTGAATTTATATTGTATTTTATATTGTATTATATTTGGTCATTTAGAATGCAGCTCCCATTATTTACATCTTTCTCATATATAGCTGTCCACAGTGCCCATAGACAGAAACCTGATATTCTTGCCTACTGCCAAACTGCAAAGGGTTAATAACAAGGACCCTAACGAAGCTCATCAATTCAGGAGTTCCATATCAGCTTTTTCAAGATAAAAGTAAAGCATTGAAAAACTGTAGACATCAAATCTGGAGAGTGGCAAACTACACCAGAATTGTCCAGGCCTAAATAAAAATAAACCTATAGGTTTCTAAAGTTGACCTGTCACTTTACATTTCTCCTAAGCTGCCTATAAAAACAAACTACAGACCCTCATAGTTGCCTGCAGATCCCTTATATTGTTTTGGTGAGATTGAGTGCTCCTCTTTAGTCCTTTTTGGCTCCACTCCATGTGACTAGTAGGACTGCATACCATAGTAAAGTGCTAATATAAATGTGTGAGAGACGAGGGAGCATAGTCTTCTTTGGAGCATGCCAAGTGTTGAGAAGAGTTTACATTTTTCAGATAGAAGATCTGGGTTTCTGGAAACTGGAGTGCTCATTAAGACATCTGTCTAATCAGGCACCTGCATTTTCATATTAATGCAAGAATAAGTGTTTGAAATATCACACATAAGGTTTCTTTGCTGCCAGCTGTCTTGCGATTGGTGTATCTATGCACTTGATTTTAATTAGCAGATGACAATCCTTCTCAATAGATAACAAACTAAAGCCTTGTATACACTGGTATCTTTTTTCCGTTCAACCCGGCAGGCTGAACAGAAAAAAACGGTAGAGCTCAGGAGGAGCCACTGTACTAACTATGCAATGTTAGTACAGCGTTCTCTCCCGCTGAGCTATTGTGTTCTAGCAGGGGGACGGCCCCTGGCAGAGCACCCCAGTTAATGGCTAAGAGTGCTGATCGGATGCTGATTGGCAGACCTTTTTCAGTCATGCCCCTTTGACAGACGCCAGCCAAACAGCCAGCTTCTGTCAGACTGGCTGCCGTACACAAGGGCCAAATGTTGGCTGGTTTCTATTGAACCAGCTAATGCTGCCCGATATTTGGCCTGTGTGTGTGGCCCTCAAGTATGTGCAATAGCTATTGAAGTGAAGACTGATTATTGTGAATTTATCATTTATATAATACATATTTTTTTTTGTTGCATAATGTTCCTATTCCTGGAGTACCTGGTCCATGCAGGTGCTGGAGGGCATTCAGATTATTCTGCACATCTGACAACCCCTTGCATCTGTAGGCATCCTAAGACAAAGTCAAAATGCAGTAATCCAAAGAAAACAGAGCAGAAATAAATACAGCAAAAAATAAATGATGGCAGCTTAATTAGTGCAGGTATCCAGAAAACATAATTTACAATCTATTGTGTAAATGTAAAGTTTAACTTACAGAGTTCCATGGTCTGGTTATTGTAATATACATTAAACATACTTTACATACCTCTGACTACTGCACCTTTCTCAGATATAGTATACTGTTTGAATGGTACACCACAGTGTACAAGGTGCAGCAGTCAAAAGTATGTAAAGTAAGCTAAAATAAACCCCACTGACATCAATCTGATCTGAATGTTAAAAAAACAGTCATGGACATTTTCATGGCTAATAGGCAAAGGATTGTAAAAAAAAATGCATGGAGGACTGGATACTGCCCTGGGCAACATGTACTAGACATGTGCAATTTGTTTCGTTTTTTTTTTGTTTTTCGTTTTTTTTCGTTATTTTCGTTCATTCGTTTTCGTACGAATGAACGAACGATTCGCTAAAAATTTTAACGAATCGTTCGAATCGAACGAATCTGAAAACAACGAAAATCCGAAAAAAAAAAAATTAGAAACAACGAATGTACGAAAGAAGAAAATCCGAAAAAACGAAAACAGGAACAACAGAAATGAAAATGAACGAAAAAATTTGTACATTCGTTCCTTTTTTTTTTGTTGAATTGGTAATTTTCCGTGTCCCTTACAATGGTGCTGCTCAACGTGCCTCGAATGGATTGAACGAAAAAATTCATACTTTCATAACTTTTTTTTTTTTTTGATTCGTAATTTTCCGTGTCTCTTACAATGGTGTTGCTTAACGTGCTTCGAATGGATTGACCGAAAAAATTCGTACATTCGTAACTTTTTTTTTCGATTCGTAATTTTTCGTGTCTCTTAAAATGTAATAATAGCATACACATCACATAACATTATGAATTATGCTCCGATTACGAATCTACGAATGTTAGGAATGTTACGAATGTACGAATAAATACGAATGCGTCCGAATAAATACGAATGCGTCCGAATTTCGAATAAACGAAAATACGAATCAACGAAAAAATAACTTTTACGAAAATACGAATCGTTACGAATACGAACACCGACGACTTACGAATGTACGAATCGTTACGAATACGAACACCGACGACTTACAAATTTACGAATCGTTACGAATCAACGGAAACGAAAAAAACGAAACTAAAATAAACAATTTTTTTTTGTTGTGCACATGTACCAAAGCAGATTTTTTTTATTCTGTTTGGTGGGGAGCAGCAATTTTATTATAGCTTAAAGTGAAGTGTTAAGAATGCAAAAAAATATTTTAATTAATTATGAATAATGATTTTCAATCATTTATTGAAATCTAAAATTCTCCTTAAATATAAGGGGACCCCAAGACACTGTACATCCCCGATGTGAATGAGTAAAGGATATTCAGTCACAAAAGATGTAAATAGTAAATAATGACACCAAATTTATAGGCTTTTAATAAAAGATAAGTTTATTGTATTTAAGAAATAACTGCCCAAACAAAATGTTAAGTAAAATCCTAAATAACACAAATCATTAATATTAGTCAACATTAAATCATTTATGAAGATGTTCATATAATAATTTTATGATTTTGTAGCACTTAAAGGGTATGTACACAATGAAATGCTCTTATTTTGTATTTTTTATTCAGTTAAATATACAGTACAATCAGAAAGCTTTACAGCTGAACCACCAATGAACCTAATTACTCCCCTCTATGTTATAGAGAGGACGGGGGGGGGGGGGGCGGTGTTTGCTGTACAGTCCTATGGAATATGACTGGATTGCACTGCTGCTTTCTCATAGATACTGGACTGCTGCTTTGTTATAGATACAATATTGTGAGCAAAAATGATCACCCTAGGTTGGGAAGTGTTATTGGCAGGTTCACTGAGATTTTTGCTCATAGGTTTAGATATTCTTTACTACAATCTGAAATATGTCAAAAGAGACAGAATCAATACCAAAATTGACACAGCTATAAATATGCCTGCATAGACAACATTTGTACTGTATAACCAGAAACATAAACAGAAAGCTCCTCACTGCTTCTAAGAAATCCAGATACAATTTTACTCCAATAAAAGTCAAGGGGACAATCCAAAGAATATGGTTTGGCAGGCAGTGTGAGATAAATTGCCCCAGAATTGATGTCAGTTGTTACTTACTAGAGGAGATGCTCCATGAGTTTGTTACTAAGCCAGGAAACCTGCCACGAGTGCCAAGTCTCATCACTGGGGATCCATGAAGAGGAAAAGGTGTCATATATAGAAGTCCTTTGGCACACCAGACTGACATGGAACAAAAGTCACTAGAACATTCTGATACATTTGCTGTTTTTGACATGTTTTAAAGATATAAAAAATGGAGATGGCTTCTGGGATGATGATACTTCAGTGAACATGAGCCACGTGAGAACATGCTATGCATACTTGCACATAGTGGCAAGACCTGATGCCTATCAGTCATGCTACAGTTCCAATTTAATTACGTCTGTTCAGCCATGTTTAGCCATGATCTTACTGCTCAGTTTGTTTATAGCATTTATCAATTCCCTGTTCCTAAAAGTGTAAATAAGAGGATTAAGAAGAGGAATAAATATGCCATAAATAATGGAGAGAATAACATCTTGGTTTTTGAAAAATCCAGAATGGGGTTTGATATAAGCAATAAACAATGTTCCATAATAAATTAATACAACTGTGATATGAGAAGTGCAGGTTGATATGGCTTTTCTTTTGCCTTCTGCTGACCTAATATGTGAAATACTAGTAATAATAAAGCAATATGAAACTGCTATACAAATAAAACAGAGGATGCCAGCTATGAGATCTGTTACAAGTGTAAATATTTCATTTATAGTAGAGTCTGAACATGATAATCTTAATAATGGTGGACTCTCACAAAAGAAATGATTAATCTTAGGGTCACCGCAGAATGACAGAGTAAAAGTCAGTGAAGTGTGGACAGCAGAACATAAGGCTCCAACTAGCCAAACATCAATTGATACCTGTACACAGACTTTACGGGTTATGGTAAGGGTGTAGTGTAAAGGTTTACAGATTGCAATGTAGCGATCAAAGGCCATGCAGGTAAAAAGAAGAAGCTCAGTAATCTCAACCCATGAAAACATAAACAATTGGACAGCACATTCATAAAATGTGATTGCAAATGAAGCTATTACAAAGTTATGTAACATCTTAGGAACCGTTGTGGAAATGCAACAGATATCAAGAACTGCAACATTAGCAAGGAAAAAGTATAATGGTATGTGCAAACTTGAGCTCAACAATATTGTAAGGATTATTGCCACATTTCCGATCAATGACATGCAATATATCATAGTAAACACATAAAACAAAAGTATATCAAATGGGGAATCATACAGAAGTCCATAAAGAAAGAATTGTTCTGGATGGGATTGATTTTTTTTCTCCATTTACAATTGGAATCTCCAAAAAATGTAACATTACATTTTATCAAATAGTCAATATAAATGTGTGCTTTCAAAGAACATTCTGTATTTGCTTTTGATTGAAGTGTAGTAAAGCAACTGCTTCAAAATCAGGACACAGTACACCTTACACAGAAAAATAAAATATCTTAGAAAGTCACCAATCTATAATGTAGTTATGGAAAAAAGAATAATAGATTTCATCTAGTTCATCTAGTTGGGAAATGTAAATGTAATTGCAATATTTAAATATATGTTATATGCCAGTATTTCACAGGTTACCAATAATGTCAAACAAGAAAGCATACACTTTAGTGTTTGCTCACTATAAATATACATCATGCGTCTCTTAGGAATATATCCTTAGGAGATATTATGTGTAAGGCAACACCTTAATGCGTTATAATGAGTACATTTGAAACAACACATCATTTAAATTTTTGGTATGGGAATTGAAACAATCCAGGCAGTCTTGTTCATTATTTAAGCTATAATTGTATTATTTTAAACTGTGCATGTGATGATAAATATTTGTGAGTTACCCTTGCTGAATTATGCTAAAGCCCCTTAGACCTTTCATTTAAAAACAGCAAAATATATTCAATGTTCTTCAATACAAAAGGTGTTCAGTGTCTTACAGTTCAGTCTGTTTTAAAAGCAGCTACAATAGTGATGACCTTTAGGTGCTAGGGTTTTATTTTTTAGCAATTGTAACTTTTTGCTCCAAGAAGTATATTTTTTGTGCATCCTATTGTGGAGCAGTTTAGTCTACAAAAGCAGCCCAGTGTCAAGTGCATCAAAGCACCACACCCCCCTTCCAGACATAGCTGTTAATAAAACCAGGGAATCACCAAATTATCACAATGTCTGGGTGGACTAAAAGGAGAGGCAGAAGTGGTTCATTTGCAGCTTTTAGGGGACAAACATCTTATAGGATAAAGTGGTAGCTGAGGCAATGCTTTAAGAGGCAGAGCACTTGTGTATTTCTTTCCCTGCAGTGGGCAGGCTATACAGAGCAGGTAGTGGAAGGGCTGTCCAACTCTTCCTTCTTCTCCTTCTCTGTCTCCCAGGTGTAGAGTAGCATAAGGTCATCTATAGAGGCAAAAGTACCTTGTTTTTCCTCCTCATCCACAGCTACTCGGGCCATTTCCCAGCCAACTTGTTACGAGGGCCACGTACCGGATGTGAGACTGAAGTAGTGGGGAGGCCTCCCTTGCACCTCGGGTCCTTGAAGCCTCTGGAAATGGAGACAGAGACTTGGTGGACACCGAGTGGCACAGTGCAAGCCTTAGTCCGAGAGCCGAGCCGAGGTCAAGTCCAGTTTGGCAACGTAGTATAAAAGGGTTAAACAGAAGAAGAATGGTCGAGATCCAAGCCATGGTCGGTTCCAATCTGGCAGCTGAGTACAAAGGGGACAAAGAAGTAGAATGGTCAAGGTACAAATCCGAGGTCAATGGCAAGGAGCAATCAAGAGTAGTCAAATAGGTTTCCAGGTCACAACAAGTTCAGACAGATCACACACTAGCACAGGAACAAGGGGGGTGGAAGATAATCCAGCAATTTGTCAGTGTCTGGGCTGGGCTTATATAGGGAAGTTTAAGGTCACTTCCTGTGCACCCCCTGGGCATTTTCCCGCTTTTTTCCATCAGGTTGAGGTCACATCCTGTGAGTCTCCTGGGCATTTGCCTGCCTTTTTCCATCAGGTCTTCTGCACAGGTGGGGGTTGGCGCACTGAGGCATCTTTGGTGCATGCTCAGTTGGCATGGATTTCCTCTTGTGGCGATGCACCATTGGTGCATGTGTAGTAAGCCCTGGACTCACTTACACAACTAGAATGAAAGAGTCAGCTGAATTATTTAAACAAAGCATCAGTTACTTGCTGCAGAAGAATGCAGAACATTTAATTGCATCTACAGTTTAGGAGGGGAACAACAGGAACACAGAGGCATGAAGACAATAGGTCTCTGACTATACCTGGGTGAAAGAGATAGTGAAGGAGAAAAGTGAGGAAGAGGCACAACTTCAATGAGGCAGGATGTCATCCAAGGGCAGCACACAGAGGAGGGAGCGGACACTCTATTCAACCAGATGGTATTTCTCCATGCATGCAAGCCACTGTTATCCTCCAGTCAGCTCCCCGTAGCTTAGCTGTTGCAGGCCTTTTTTCATCTATCGGCCAGTTTGGTACCACATGTATGAAAAGATACATAGCTGCTCACCACCGGGCTCAGTGATAGCCTCACATAAATGCTAGCAGTCGACAGTCAGCAGCAAAGGGGCTGTACTCTTCCTCCTCCTTTTTGCTCCTCTCTTTCCTCTTCTCTCCACTACTCAAGATTCCATATCTGCAGCTTCAAGCAATAAGGATGGAAGAATTTCAAGAGGTGTGGGAGACTCTTTTTGTGGGAAAAAGGGTCAGAATTGGGCCAGGCAGAGTGGGGGCAACTATAATCTGCTACCTCTCTCTGATTATGCAAACACCACCCTGTCATCCCTTGTTTTACCATTGAGCAGGTAGGTTTCTATACCCAGCTGCTGGAATGTATGAAAATACACACCCAACCTCCCCATTGCCAATGTCTCAATTCCAATTTGGTAAAATTACTGACTTCACAGCTGCTCCCATGCAAGCTGGTGGAGTCTGCCCTATTACATGAATTTTCATCTTGTGCTGTACTTAAGTGGCAGGTTTCCAGTCGCCATTTTTTCATCCATCAGACTATTCGTGTCTTCTACTAGCATTTGAAAGGTAATGTGTCTATGTTGCTGCACAATTCGATCAGCAGCAGGGTCTACATGATCACTAGGGATGAGCCGAACACCCCCCTGTTCGGTTCGCACCAGAACCTGCGAACAGACCTAAAGTTCGTGTGAACTTTAGAACCCTGTTAATGTCTATGGGACTCGAACGTTCAAAATCAAAAGTGCTAAAGGCTTATATGCAAGTTATTATCATAAAAAGTGTTTGGGGACCTGGATCCTGCCCCAGGGGACATGTATCAATGCAAAAAAAACATTTAAAAACTGACGTTTTTCAGGAGCAGTGATTTTAATAATGCTTAAAGTGAAACAATAAAAGTTTAATATTCCTTTAAATTTCGTACCTGGGGGTGTGTGTTTAGTATGCCTGTAAAGGGGCGCATGTTTCCCGTGCTTAGAACTGTCCCTGCACAAAGTGTCATTTCTGCAGGAAAAAAAGTCTTTTAAAAGCACTCGCGGCTATAATGAATTGTCGGCTCCCCGTAATACAGAGAACAGTCATTGAAAGTCATTGATAAAAAAAAAAAAATATGCGTGGGGTTCCCCCTAAATTCAATTACCAGGCCCTTCAGGTCTGGTATGGATTTTAAGGGGAACTCCACGCCAAATAAAAAAAAAATGGCGTGGAGTTCCCCCCAAAAATCCATACCAGACCCTTTTTCTGAGCACGCAACCTGGCAGGCCGCAGGAAAAGAGGGGGGACGAGAGAGCGCCCCCCCCCTCCTGAACCATACCAGGCCACATGCCCTCAACATTGAACATACCAGGACACATGCCCTCATAGCACCATGTACCCATGTTGATGGGGACAAGGTCCTCATCCCCACAACCCTGGTCGGTGGTTGTGGGGGTCTGCAGGCGGGGGGCTTCTCAGAATCTGGAAGCCCCCTTTAACAAGGGGACCCCCAGATCCTGCCCCCCCCCGTTTGAAATGGTAAGGGGGTACCCCTACCATTTCACAAAGAAAGTGTAAAAAATTGTTAAAAAACACACAGACACCGTTGGGATAAGTCCTTTATTAAAAAAATTAAAAAAAGATTCCAGCGGTGGTAATCCACTCTTGCTATCCATCGATGGCTGATCTCTTCTCTGGGGTCCAGCGATGGGTGATCTCTCCCGATGGTCTAGCGCAGCGCATCCTGTCTCCACGGAGACACTGCGGCAATCCCAGGTCTTAGCTGATGAGGACGGGGCCACCCGTCACCTGACCCCACCCCCCTCTGACGCAAGGGGAAGCCGGGCTTCCCCAGTGACGTACGGGTGACCCCGCCCCCTCTGATGTAACGGAAACCTGTATTACATCGGTGGGGGTGGGGTCACCCGTACATCACTGGGGAAGCCTGGGTTTCCCCTTGCGTCATAGGGGGCAGGTGATGGGGGGGCATCGTCCTCAGCTAAGACCTTATCATGCTGTCGGGATTACTGCAGAGTCTCCATGGAGACAGGATGCAGTGCGCTGGACCATCGGGAGAGATCAACCATCGCTGGACCCCGGAGAAGAGATCTCCCATCGCTTGATAGCAAGAGTGGATTACCACCGCTGGAATCTTTTAAAATTTTTTTTAATTTTTAATAAAGGACTTATCCCAACGGTGTCTGTGTGTTTTTTAACAATTTTTTTATATTTTCTTTGTTAAATGGATGGGGTACTTTTGTACCCCCTTACCATTTCAAACAGGGGGGCAGGATCTGGGGGTCCCCTTGTTAAAGGGGGCCTCCAGATTCTGATAAGCCCCCCGCCTGCAGACCCCCACAACCACTGGCCAGGGTTGTGGGGATGAGGTCCTTGTCCCTATCAACATGGGGACATGGTGCTTTGAGGGGTCACAGACCCCCAAAGCATCCTCCCAATGTTGAGCGCATGTGGCCTGGTACGGTTCAGGAGGGGGCTCTCTCTCATCCCCCCCTCTTTTCCTGCGGCCTGCCAGGTTGCGTGCTCGGATAAAGGGTCTGGTAACGTCCCTGTCTATTTCTGCTGGACCATGAGTCAGCAGTAATATGCACCTTACTGCTGACCGCCCTGTCCAGCAAGGCCAAGACATTGCCTTCCACATGCCGGTAGAGAGCCGGAATCGCCGTGTTTGGGAACCTGCCACTGAGGAACCGAACATTCCACAAACTCACGGAAGGGGGCAGAGTCTACCAACTGAAAAGGCAGCAGTTATAGTGCTAGCAATTTAGCCAAGCTAGCATTCAACTGCTGGGCACGTGGATGGCTGGGAGTGAACTTCTTTCCACGGTGCAGCAGCTGGGGCAGTGAAATTTGCCTTGTACAATCGGACGTCGGTGTGCAGATTGCCACAAGTACTTGGCTGTGATGCAGCTAATTCTACACCTTCATTCCTCTCAGTGCAGGTTTCAGAGAGGACTAAAGTTATAGTGGAGTTGGAGATCCCAGCTGATGAGGAGCAAGGAGAGGTCCGCTTTTTTCTTTGGTGTGGGTCTTTTATGTACACTTGCCAACGAACTGCATGGCAAGTTGACAAATGTCTGGTCAAGCATGTGGTGCCCAAGCAGCTGATGTTTTGGCCATGCAAGATATGCTTGAGACCTATGTTGCAAATAGCAGCAGTGCGATCTGATGCACTCGTCTCAAAAAAAAGGCCCACACCAAAGAACTTTTGGAATAATGCGCAGAGGCAGCACCCTGCACATGCGGAGCTGTGCGGTGTGCTGCCCTTAAGCTGGCCCCTGGAGGGCATCCTGCCTCGTTGGAGATATGCCTCCTCCTCCTCTCTCCTATCAGGCACCCATGTGGAGTCAGTGACCTCATCATCCCCTCCCTCCTCCTCACTGGAGCAAACCTGGCAGTATGCTGCAGCTGGGGGAACATGACTGCCAGATTGCTGTCCTTCTTGGGCATCCCCTCTCTCTGGGCTCACGTTACTGCCTTCCTCTAGCTGGGTATCATCATCAGAACTAGAGTTGAGCGGACACCTGGATGTTCAGGTTCGGCGGGTTCGGCCGAACTTCGGAAAAAAGTCCGGGTTCGGGACTGAACTTGACCCGAACTCCGAACCCCATTGAAGTCAATGGGACCCGGACTTTTGAACACTAAAATGGCTGTAAAAAGGTAATGGAAAGGGCTAGAGGGCTGCAAATGGCAACAAAATGTTGTTAAGGGCATGGCAAGTGATCTGCCAACACTTGGATAGGGAAATAACTTAAAATAACATAAAAAAAAAAAAATGCTGTGAATACCCCAGAATACGCACTTTCTGGAAAAAAAATATTCAATTTAATGGATAAGATAGTGGGAAAATAAAATACTTGGAAATTAAAAAAAATGAAAAAATTATAATCTTGACCTAGGAGGAAGAGGTTCAAATGGAGTAGGAGGTTGAGGTGGCGGTGGATGTGGCGGTGTAGGTGGAAGCGGCGGTGGAGGAGGACGAGGTAGCCAACACTGGTTCAAAAATACAACAATGGCTGGGTAAGGCTAGTGGTGAATGATGTGTCGAATTCGGTCCCCCGTCGCATAGTGTCTGCCCTGTACTGCGCTTGCTCAGTACGTAGGGCAAGGGGATTTCGAAACTCTCCGAAGACAATGCGCGGTGAGTCCAGGTTTAAGCCACATCATCCAAGGTTGAAGCCTAGCCAAGCGAGCCCGTGAGGGGCCCTGTTACTATGTGCTACCGTATGTCCACTTGTATGGTCGGGCTTGAACCTGCACTCACTGCGCAGGCGACGTTCATCTTTGGAGATTTTGTGAATCTCCTTGTCCTCCGTACTGCGCAAAGAACTGCACCTGCGCAGTAAGTGGCCGGACACTATCCGATAGCAAGACAGTTTTCGTCAGAACACCGGTATATGTGTCTATGCTGCACAAGGTATGGCCAAGTCCTGTGGGATCCATGCCTGGTTCATTTTAATGAACGTGAGCTTGTCCACATTGGCTCTGGACAGGCGGCTGCGCTTGTCTGTGATAATGCCCCCTGCCGTGCTAAATACACGTTCAGATAATACACTGGCGGCAGGGCAGGTCAGCACCTCCAAGGCGTAAAGGGCAAGCTCAGGCCATGTGCCCAATTTGGAGACCCAGAAGTTGAAGGGGGCAGACCCGTCATGCAGTACGTGTAGGCGTGTGCACACATACTGCTCCACCATGTTGGTGAAATGCTGCCTCCTGCTAAGACGTTCCATCTCAGCTGGTGGTGCTGGTTGTTGTGGCGTGCTGACAACGCTTTTCCACATTCCGTCTATGCTAACCCTGCCTTGCGAGGTGCTGGCGGTGCCCCGGCTGCGTTGGCAACCTCTTCCTCCTCCTCTGCCTTCGCCTTGTGCTTCCACCGTCCCCCCGCTTCCAAGTGGGAATGCGTGCGCTTGTACTCGCGCATCTTGCGATCACGCTCCAGTGAGGTAATTAAGGACGGCACATTGTCCTTGTAATGGGGATCCATCAGGGTGGCCACCCAATAATCAGCACCAGTTAAAATGTGGGCGAGAAGATGGCAGCTTAACTCCTGAGCTCCCTCTGCCTCACGACTTGCTACCAGACTACCGGAGGTTTTTCCACTACAAAATTGCCTGCGACAATGGGAACGGCTTCTCGGACCTCCTCAACCTCTCGCTCCCGTTCTCCCCGCAGGAACAACGGAGGTATTTCCACAAACATCCCAGACATGTTCCGCGCTCATAGGGACAATATGGCGGCTAATCACCTCAGGACCTCGCAGACCTCCTCTCCAGCGCTGACAGAAGCGCCGCTCTCATCTCCCCCAACGATCCACCCAGACAACACCCTTGTGCTTGAACCTGTCCCGCCACCCTCACAACCACCCCAGTTAAGCCTGCATGACCTCCGGACCATAGCCGCCGACATTAAGGACACCTTGTCGGCGGCCATCTCGGAGCTCCGCATCGATATCAGGGCACTGAACAGCAGGGTAATGGCGGTTGAAGAAGTGATGGAAAAGCAGGAGACGCAACTCAAGCAGACCACCCACCATGTGGACACACATACCCTTCAACTGCGGGACATGCAGAGGCACCTGGAAGACCTCGACAACAGGGGCAGGCGCCACAACCTTAGAGTCAGGGGTCTTCCAGAGGCCGTTGACGGTATCCACATTGTCTCAGAAGTCACTGGTCTCTTCAATGACCTGCTAGAACGACCATCCCACACACCGATCGATATGGACCGGATCCATCACGCTCTGCGACCCAAGGGACGAGACTCGGATCCACCACGAGATGTCGTCTGCTGCATACCAGACTTCAAACTAAAAGAGGAGATTCTGAGAAGAGCCAGGGGAAAGCAGCAGATCATTCACGCAGGCCACCCTGTCCAGATCTATCAGGACCTCTCGGGGATAACACTACAACACCGCAGAAACCTGAAACCGATCCTTGATGCCCTCCGTGCCAACGGGATTTCCTACAAATGGAAGTTTCCCTTCTGCCTGGCTGCCACCTCTCAAGGACGCACGGCATTCCTAAAAGTGCCTGAGGATCTCCCTCAATTCTTCCGCATCTTACACATCCTGCCAGTCGCCGTTCCCGACTGGTATGCAGACTACCGACGCTCGGCTGTCCGGAGAAACATCTCTCCACCGGAACCCATGGACTCACAGGATACCCGGTACAGACGCCGCCGCTCACCCTCCGCCCGGTCGACCCACATGCACCCGAGGGATAACCGAGCTCCAGGCAGCCCCTCCGACCCGCCGACTTCCAGGAGAGCCAGAAGGGACTACTGAACCGGGTAACTAACCCACCCTTTACTCCACAGTTCTCCAAATTTCAAACTTTATTTTGCCGCCACTGTTTGTTTTGAAAATGGCGACCTGTTCTTTTTACGGTTAACTACTGTTCACTACTGTAATGCGCCTGTTACTATGCAAAGCCTCAGTCTCCTTAATTCTTCCCTGGGAGCCTATCAACACTGATTTCTCCTCAGCTCCGCGGACCTATTGGCTGCCTCTATGCACCTCAGTCTATTGCAGCCGATTCTTTGCTACGACTACAGCTACCAGGGTGCACCACGGCGGAAGCTCCGCCTCCTTACCCTCTGTCCTGGACGCTGAGCTCCCACGATACTTGTCATTCATCGCGGTTCTCTGCACGTACATTGCTGCCGTCCTCCCGGTCATCTTATGTGCTAGACTGTCCTGCTACCTTTGGGACCTACTTGCAGGGTGACCGCCGACCACCATCTACTCGCCCAGCCTCTACTCAGCAGCTGAACGGGACCTGTCTGCACGTCCGCATACGTCCTCATCCACCTGCTGGCTATGTATCGACTGTCCATGGAAGATCTGCTCAGAACTGGTATCCACCCCAGGAACGACCTGATCAAAGGTACTTTGCCATGCTCTCCTTAACACCGCTCCTGGCCCCGGTTCATGCCTCCGAACCTACAATCTACTCCGCTTTTGTTTATTTTTATTTTTTATTTTTCACCTTCCCTAGCAGCGGTAATGCTTGCCTATACTTTTACACTTACCATGATTTATTCTCAACCTGTCTCTCGCAATCCACCACTCCTACTCCATACTGTACTATGGGCCTTCTCCTGCAACATTCGACCCACGCTCTGTACTACAAACCCCATAATGCATAGCGACCGCACACAAGACTCTCATTGAATGTCAATGCGACGTACGGCTAATGAGTACACGTCATCTTCCCGGAAATATCCTACAGCCGGAGATGTTCAACTAAATATACGCTGCCAACCCACTGGGTTATTTAGTTATTGAGGACCCAGGTCTGGGCAGGTCTTTTAGTAGGGAAACGTGATTTTCAGGTTGCTGTCGCGGAAAACCTGCTTCTATCTGCATGATCCTCCCTACCTTTGCATGTTTTTCCACTCCCTAACTTTTCGCTTCATCCTACAGACTGACTTACGTGGTGTTTCGCCTTGACCATTATCCTACCACACCACAACAACAGCCGGACCAGCGACTCCAGCAATCCTCTCCCACGGCTGATCGTCCATGTCTACTGCTCTGAAGACCTTATCGGTTAAACGTATGTTAATGTCCATGATATTATGGAAAGACTCCTACCTTGTTTTTTCCCATATGCATACGGTCCTTTAGGAACTTATTTTGCAAGGCATCTTCTATGTTTTAGAATTGTTAATGTTATGTTTATGACGGCCACCTACCACTGCTCTGCTCCGTGTTGCCGCATCCCATGTTATCTAGATTTGTACCTACATATCACTACCACTTTTTACTGAAGGTAACCTTAAGGTCACAGTAGCAAATAACATACCGTCAACTGGGAGGCTCTCACCATACTCCCCCCCACACCCCGACCTTAACTTCTCACCATGATCTCTGACCACCGTTTTATTTTCCAGTTACTATACATCTGCAGTACTGCAGGTATCTCCTCCCACTTATACCTCCTCACACAGTCGTGTGGCAGCGGGACTTTCCCGATCTCATCACTTTTACTTCCACTTTCGTCCGAGCTAGAGCTAACCCCCACTCAGTAGCGGACTCGGGCACCTCCATCCTACGGAAGGGAGGGGCACTGTCTCCGCTCTGTACTTATACCGAATTCACTCTCTAAGACAGTTAGGAATTGTTCCTCACTGTCTACTCGGTCTTTCTTAATACTTGTGTTTTGTTTTTGTTTTTTTTTTTTTTTTTTTTTTTTCTCTTTCCTCTTTAGGGTGATTTTTGTGCCTCCTAAATCTGATTCTCCCGACGTATCCCGTCGCCCGCTCTCAGGAGTCTACTCCCCCCTGCCCCCCTCACCCCCCCGCCTACACTCCACCCTACTAACCTATCAAAATGGACGCCACATGCACTTCGCATGAATATACCCACTCTCCCTCGCAAGTTAAGATATGTTCGATAAATGCACGTGGCCTCAACACACCTGAAAAACGATCACTATTACTCTCCTATCTACATAAGTCTAAGACACACATTGCCTTAATTCAAGAAACCCACTTCAGATCGGATGCCATCCCCAAACTCCACAACAAACATTTCCCAACCGTTCATCATGCCCCCAACAATGAAGCCAAATCCAAAGGGGTATCTATCCTTATATCAAAAAACTGTCCATTTCAAGTTACAGATATCCAAAAAGATGTGCAGGGCAGATTCCTCTTTCTGAAAGGAACACTTCATAATATAAACGTTACCGTTGCCAACCTCTATGCACCTAACACCCATCAAGTCACCTTCTTCCGCAACTCCCTACACCAACTCACTGCTTTTCAATCAGGTACTCTCATTGTTGGTGGAGACTTTAACGTGGCTCTTAACCCAACCCTAGACACCTCTAAAGGACATTCCACATTACCTTATAGAGCCCTGCGTGCAATTAAATCACAATTACATGACCTATTGTTACACGACTCCTGGCGCACCCTCTATCCTAAAGACAAAGACTTCACTTTTTTCTCTACACCCCACAACCGATACTCGAGACTCGACTACCTATTCATAACCCAGAACGACCTATCGAATTTGACCAAAGCTTCCATTGAGCCAATGTTTCTGTCTGACCATAACCCAGTATCGATGACGTTATCCCTCTCCTCCCCGACGACCAAATCACACATATGGCGTCTAGATAATTCTCTGCTCACGGACCCGCTAAATATACAAGCAATCTCCACACAACTGTCACAATACTTTCTTGAAAATTCTTCAGATACCTCCTCCCCGATGTCGGTTTGGGCTGCGCACAAATGTGTGATTAGAGGCACTCTCATTTCCTTGGCAGCAAAACGCAATAAAATCAGAAAAGCTCGCATTAAACTCCTAACTGACAAAATTAGCTCCCTTGAACGGAAACACAAAGCCTCCCTTGCTGCCGAGGTTCTGACTGAACTGACCCAAGCCAGGGAAGAACTTCTCGAAGAACTTCATTTAACAATAAGACGTAATTATGCCATGTCCCAGAAAATGTTCTATGAATTCGGCAACAAATCTAGCAAATTATTGGCTAAAGCACTCCAATGCAAGAAGGCAGCCCATACCATCCACACAATTAATGACGCGACGGGTAACCCTCTCTCCACGACAGAAGACATCACCGACCAATTTGTAACTTATTTCTCCAAACTATACAATCTTCCCACTCCTTCCTCAACTCCCGCATATCCAGATCGTACATCCGCCATCCTAGACTTTCTAAGCGAATACTCTCCTACCCCAATCTCGGACGCGGAAGCATCTAGCCTGAACTCCCCTCTTACGGAGACGGAAACCCACCTAGCCTTGAAACAATTAAAAGCTGGGAAAAGCCCTGGCCCAGATGGCCTATCAGCCAGCTACTATAAAGCTTTCCCTGACACTCTAATACCCCGCTTAGTTACAGCTTTTAACAACTTCACCCCTTCTGACATAGCACATAGGGACATACTGGAAGCCCATGTTACGCTTATCCCAAAACCGGACAAAGACCCCATGATAGTTACAAATTATCGCCCCATTTCACTGCTCAACGTTGACCTGAAAATATATGCCAAGGTGTTAGCCAATCGGATCTTACCTCTCCTCCCGAATCTGATTGGCCTAGACCAGGTGGGTTTTGTTCCTGGTCGTGAAGCCAGGGACAATACCATTAAAGCTCTGAATATCCACCATTAGCTAACCAAAACCTCCACCCCGGGCTTCTTTCTGTCCCTCGATGCGGAGAAGGCGTTCGACAGGGTGGCGTGGGACTACATGGAAGCTGTACTCCGAGCAGTGGGGATACCGCAGCTTATGATCCAAATGATTATGCTTTTATACTCATCCCCATCTGCCAAACTCAGGATAAACGGCCGCCTGTCGAACGCCTTCTCCATCTCCAATGGCACCCGTCAAGGATGCCCCTTGTCCCCGATTATCTTTTTACTCACGATGGAACCTTTTTTACGCAGGATCAGGGATAATCCAAACATCAAGGGCCTCACCATTAATCATAACTAAGGATGAGCCCGGTGTTCGATTCGAACCCATGTTCGAATCGAGCACCGGGTGTTCGCTCGCTCGGCGAGCCCAGAACTATTGGGACCGCTCGCATCAAATTCGTGTGATGCGAGCGGCCCCGCAATGCATTGCGGCCCGCGCAGTGCAATGCTGGCTGATGATTGGCCAAGCATGCACTGTGACCCCGCATGCTTGGCCAATCACAGCGCCGGCAGCGAGGAGAGCCATAATTGGCTACAGGCAGGATGCCTGTAGCCAATTATAGCTCAGGGGCTTTAATACACGCCCCACGGTATAAGAGGCCGCCGCTGCGGCGGCCTCGCATATTATGTTTCACTCACAGTGTCAGCGTGTCAGTGTGCTGCTGACTGCTGACAACAATATGTTCTTTATTTCTGGGGATATGTGTGTGCATGCTGTTAGAACAGCATTGCAGTATCACATCTGGGGGGTGTCTATAGGTAGCCTGTGAAGGAGGGCAGGTTTCCTGTGCTTAGAACTTTCCCTGCAAAAAAGTGTCATTTTTGCAGGAAGAAAGCTATTTAAATCACTCGCGGCTAATGAATTGATGGCTCCTGTAACACAGAGAGCTGTCATTCATTAATAAAAAACAAAAAAAAAAGCGTAGGGGTCCCCCCAAATTCAATAACCAGGCCCTTCAGGTCTGGGATGGATATTAAGGGGGATCCCAGCCAAAAAAAAAAAAAAAAAAATGGCGTAGGGTCCCCCTCAAAATCCATACCAGACCCTTGAGGTCTGGTATGGATTTTAAGGGGAACCCTAGCCAAAAAAAATGGCGTGGGGTCCCCCTCAAAATCCATACCAGACCCTTATCCGAGCACGCAACCTGGCAGGCCGCAGGAAAAGAGGGGGGGACGAGAGCGGCCCCCCCTCTCGCCTGAACCGTACCAGGCCACATGCCCTCAACATTGGGAGGATGCTTTGGGGGTCTAAGACCCCAAAAGCACCTTGTCCCCATGTTGATTAGGACAAGGGCCTCTTCCCACAACCCTGGCCGGTGGTTGTGGGGGTCTGCGGGCGGGGGGCTTATCGGAATCTGGAAGCCCCCTTTAACAAGGGGACCCCCAGATCCCGGCCCCCCCCCTGTGTGAAATGGTAAGGGGGTACAAAAGTACCCCTACCATTTCACCAAAAAAGTGGCAAAAATGGTAAAAAGGACAGGAGACAGTCTTTGACAATTCCTTTATTAAAATCTTCTTTCTTCTTTCTTCATCCTTCGGTTTCTTCATCTTCTCCTTCCTTCATCTTCTTCCATCTTCTTCTTCCATTTTCTTCTTCCTCCGATCCGCTTCTTCTTGCGCTGGTCTTCTCGTCCTTCTCGTCCGGCATCTTCTTCCGTCGGCGTCGGCGTCGGTGTCTCTGTCTCTTCTTGGGCCGCTCCGCGCAATGGGAGGCTCCCGCTGTGTGAGGCTCCGCTCCGTCTGACAGGTCTTTTATAATGGAGGGCACCTGGTGACCCCGCCCCCTCTGACGCACAGGGACGTCATGGGGAATTCCATGATGGCTTTCCCCATGATGTCAGAGGGGGGCGGGGTCACCAGGTGCCCTCCGTTTTAAAAGACCTGTCAGATGGAGCGGAGCCTCACACAGCGGGAGCCTCCCATTGCGCGGAGCGGCCCAAGAAGACACCGACACCGACGCCGACGCCGACGGAAGAAGATGCCGGACGAGAAGGACGAGAAGACCAGCGCAAGAAGAAGCGGATCGGAGGAAGAAGAAAATGGAAGAAGAAGATGGAAGAAGATGAAGGAAGGAGAAGATGAAGAATCCGAAGGATGAAGAAAGAAGAAAGAAGATTTTAATAAAGGAATTGTCAAAGACTGTCTCCTGTCCTTTTTACCATTTTTGCCACTTTTTTGGTGAAATGGTAGGGGTACTTTTGTACCCCCTTACCATTTCACACAGGGGGGGGGCCGGGATCTGGGGGTCCCCTTGTTAAAGGGGGCTTCCAGATTCCGATAAGCCCCCCGCCCGCAGACCCCCACAACCACCGGCCAGGGTTGTGGGGAAGAGGCCCTTGTCCTAATCAACATGGGGACAAGGTGCTTTTGGGGTCTTAGACCCCCAAAGCATCCTCCCAATGTTGAGGGCATGTGGCCTGGTACGGTTCAGGCGAGAGGGGGGGCCGCTCTCGTCCCCCCCTCTTTTCCTGCGGCCTGCCAGGTTGCGTGCTCGGATAAGGGTCTGGTATGGATTTTGAGGGGGACCCCACGCCATTTTTTTTGGCTAGGGTTCCCCTTAAAATCCATACCAGACCTCAAGGGTCTGGTATGGATTTTGAGGGGGACCCTACGCCATTTTTTTTTTTTTTTTTTGGCTGGGATCCCCCTTAATATCCATCCCAGACCTGAAGGGCCTGGTTATTGAATTTGGGGGGACCCCTACGCTTTTTTTTTTTCATTTTTTTTTTTTTTTATAAATGACTTTTTTTTATGAATGAGTTTCAATGAATCACTGTTCTCTGTGTTACGGGAGCCGTGAATTAACATTAGCCGCGAGTGATTTTAAATAGCTTTTTTACTTTCAAAAATGACACTTTGCGCAGAGACAGTTCTAAACACGGGAAACATGCGCCCCTTTACAGGCATACTATAGACACCCCCCAGGTACGAAATTTAAAGGAATATTACACTTTTATTGTTTCAATTTAAGCATTATTAAAATCACTGCTCCTGAAAAAACGGCCGTTTTTAAAAAAAAATTTTGCATTGATACATGTCCCCTGGGGCAGGACCCAGGTCCCCAAACACTTTTTATGACATTAACATGCATATTAGCCTTTAAAATGAGCACTTTTAATTTCGAACGTTCGCATCCATTATAACTAATAGGGTTCTAAAGCTCGCACGGACTTTAGGTCCGTTCGCGGGTTCTGGTGCGAGCCGAACGGGGGGGTGTTCGGCTCATCCTTAATCATAACACGTATAAAGTAGCTGCCTATGCAGATGACGTCCTACTCTTCCTGTCCGACCCCGTCACCACCATCCCCAACTTACTCAAAGATTTTTCCTCCTTTAAAACTATCTCCAACTTACAAATTAATTTTTCTAAATCCGAAGCCCTTAATGTCTCCTTACCAGCCCCTCTGTTGTCACAATGTAAGCTCAATTTCCCTTTTAGGTGGGCACCTCAGGCCATCTCTTATCTAGGTATTAAACTTCCATCTAAACTATCAGATCTATATGCTCTAAACTTCCAAACTACTCTTCAAACAATACAAGGTGACCTACAAAAGTGGCATTCGGGATCCTTCTCATGGTTCGGTAGAATAGCGATTCTAAAAATGAATATCCTTCCTAGACTCCTCTATCTGCTCCAAGCTATACCCATCAACTTACCACAGGCTTTCTTCTCAGTCTATCAACGTCTCTGCAGAACTTTTATATGGAAAGCCCTATCCCCTAGGATCAATTGGTCGCGTATGACCCTACCTAAAATCCTGGGTGGCCTCAGCCTCCCTGACATCCGTAAGTATCACCTAGCTTGCCACCTAACCAGAATTGTAGATTGGCACACACACAAGCTAACTAAAGACTGGGTACGACTGGAACAAACGTTCTCCCCGACACCATTGGCCCACCTTCCCTGGATCCACCGCTCTCACGCGCCCAAACCCCTAACCTCGCACCCACTGATTGCTGCCACGTTGTCATCCTTCCGTACCTCGTGTTCACACATGCATCTTGCTCCAACTTACGGCCCTATGACCCCCTTGACTGACAACCCCGAATTTCCCCCAGACCTGACTTTAAAATCTCCTCTGACGACCCCCCCTGACACTCACCCTCGGGCACGCGACTTCTTTCACAACAAGGTCCTTCGACCTTTTCAATCGTTGTCCCCTTCCCTACCAGATTATCATATTCCCTTCTTTAAGTTTCTACAACTGAGGCACTTCTTTCAAACCTCGACACAGTCTCCACAATGGCACAGAGACCTTACACCCTTTGAAACTCTTTGCCTGAGCTCTGAACCCCAACGACATGTAATATCCAAAACATACTCTCTACTCTTCTCTGCACATGTCATCAAGGACGATATTCTGGTCCAATGGTGGGAGTCGGAACTCTCAGTAGACCTGACCCCTGAAGAATGGGAACGTATATACCATCACGTGCACAAGGGCTCTATTAATGTCTCAACCCAAGAGAATAGGTACAAGCTCCTCTCCAAATGGTACAGAACCCCTGTCAAAATTCACAAATTTCAACCACATGTCCCTCCGTCGTGTTGGAGGTGCAACTCGGCTCTAGGAACTTTACTACACATTTGGTGGGAATGCCCTCTCATCCAATCTTTTTGGACAGATGTCCACCGACTAATCTCCCAAATCACGACTTATACGCCGGACTTCACCCCAGCTCAATTCCTTCTACACCACACCTCCATCCCCCAAAGATCTTACAACAGATCATTGACACTGCATCTCATTAACGCTGCGACTCAATGCGTTCCAATACACTGGAGAACCACATCTCCCCCCACTATTGCTGAGTGGATAAAACGCATAGATAGAATCGCAGAGATGGAAAGCCTCATACATCAGGCTAGGGACGATCCGAATAGATTCGGAACCACATGGGCTTGTTGGAAACATTTCCGCGACCAGGCATCCACTACCGACCAATTACTGGTTACTCCCGTGCTACCCTAATCATATCCATATTGTTCAGCCATTAATCCTCATAGTGCACCCCACACGCGTAACTGAGCCCTACTGCACCTCTCAGGAAACTAAATGTACAGTGGATTTCTCTGACACTAGACCCCATATCCGTCCTTTGCTAAGATACTCCCTACCTGCTCTTGCCTACCCCTAAATCTCCCACCCTCACTCACAGCTAGAGCCCCACAGGGGTGAGTGGAGATGGGATGAACTGGAGTGTTACACTATTCGATTGTCCCACTAGTGATGTCACCTACCTAACTCAGACGGTACAAGATATACCTTTACCCACAGATTACTTACCACCACCTACTGCCACTTCTCCCAAAATGTAAAACATGTATTGTTATTATAGCACTGTCAACCTTAGGCTCCCCCCCCTCGTCCACGCATGGACTCCTGTCTACACTCATGAAACTTCTCTTACCACCCTGTTACTGTTAAGAAATTGTTGTTGTGTATCGCATTTTCTACCATCCCCTGTACATCGTTTGTGATTCACCTTGTTTGTATAACTATGAAATTTCAATAAAGCTTATTTGAAAAAATAAAAATAAAAAAATGTGGGCAACTCGGCGGTCGTTGCGGAGACACTGCAGCATGTAATCGCTCATGTGTGCCAGGCTGCCCAGAGGCAAGGAAAAGCTGTCCTCTGTGGGAGGTGTATCGTCTGTATCCTCTGTATCCCCCAGCCACGCACCAGTGATGGACATGAGCTGGTCTGGGTGCCACCCTGCTGTGAACATGGTTCCTCCTCCATCTCCTCCTCATCCTCCACCTCGTCATCCTCCAGAACTGTGCCCTTGCTGCCAGACAATTGTGTACCTGGCGCTTGTTGGTGCAGGAACCCACCCTCGTAGCCACTTGTAAATGACTGCCCTGAAAGCCTTGGAAATTAACCCTCTTCCTCCTCCTCCTCCTCCTCCTCCTCATCCTGTGCCACATCCTCTTCAATCATCGACTCAAGAGTTTTTTCAAGGAGGCATAGAACTGGGATAGTAACGCTGTCATCGGCACTTGCCATGTTGGTAGAGTACTCGAAACGGCGCAACAAGGCACACAGGTCTTGCATGGAGGCCCAGTTATTGGCGGTGAAGTGGTGCTGTTCCGCAGAGCGACTCACGCGTGCGTGCTGCAGCTGAAACTCCACTATCGCCTGCTGCTGCTCGCACAGTCTGGCAAGCATGTGAAAGGTGGAGTTCCACCTTGTGGGCACGTCACATATGAGACGGTGAGCGGGAAGGCCGAAGTGCTGACAGGCGAGCAGCAGCAGGGTGAGAACGCCGAAAGTGCGCACAGACGGCCCGCACTTTCTGCAGCAGCTCTGGCATATCGGGGTAATTCTTAAGGAACCTCTGGACCACCAAGTTCAGCAAATGCGCCAGGCAAGGGATGTGCGTCAAACAGGCAAGGCCCAGAGCTGCTACGAGATTTCGCCCATTATCGCACACCACCAGGCCGGGCTTGAGGCTCACTGCCACCAACCACTCATCGGTCTGTTGTTCCATGTCCCTCCACAACTCCTGCGCGGTGTGGGGTTTTTCCCCCAAACAGGAAAGTTTTAAAACTGCCTGCTGTCGTTTAGCCCTGGCTGTGCTGAAGTTGGTGGTGAAGGTGTTACGCTGACCGGATGAGGAGGTGGTAGAGGATGAGGAGGCGGAGTAGGAGGAGTTAGCAACAGGAGGCAAACTGAAGTGCCCTGCAATCCTCGGTGGTGGAAGGACATGCGCCAAACTGCTATCCGCCTCAGGCCCAGCCGCCACTACATTTACCCAGTGTGCTGTTAGGGAGATATAACATCCCTGACCGTGCTTACTGGTCCACGCATCTGTAGTTAGGTGGACCTTGCCACAGATGGCGTTGCGCAGTGCACACCTGATTTTGTCCCCCACTTGGTTGTGCAGGTAAGAGATAGCTCGTCTGGAAAAGTAGTGGCGGCTGGGCACGACGTACTGTGGGACAGCCAATGACATCAGCCTTTTAAAACTCTGCGTCTCCACCAGACGGAATGACAGCATTTCAAAGGCGAGGAATTTTGAAATGCTGGCATTCAGGGCCAGGGATCGCGTGTGGCTAGGGGGGTACTTCCTCTTCCGCTCCAGTGTTTGGGAAATAGAGATCAGAACGCTTCCATGGGACATTGTGGAGATGGTTGGTGACCCAGGTGGTAGTGTTGCTGGCAGATCCTCTGTTTGCGGGTTGGCAGGTGTCACTGTCACTACAGAGGTGGATGAAGAGGCCGAGACTGCAGCAGAAGAGGAAGCAGGAGGAGCCAGAGACCTTTCTTGGTTTTTGCGGTGTCTACTCCACTGCATCTCGTGCTTTGCACTTAGATGCCTGGTCATGCAGGTTGTGCTCAGGTTGAGAATGTTTATGCCTCGCTTCAAGCTCTGATTGCACAGCGTGCAAACCACTCGTGTCTTGTCATCAGAGAACTGCCACGCTAGGGAACTCCTTGCACCTGGCTTTGGTGTGCTCGGTCCCTTGCTGCGTTGGGCAGTAGCAGACGTACTGTCTAGGGGACGGACGCTCCGCTTTTGCACCCTGCTCCCTCTTCTGCTGTGCTGGTGGCTCTGTGCAACCACCACCTCTTCCTCTGAACTACACTGGTCACCTGCATGACGTTGATTCCATGTGGGGTCAAGGACCTCATCGTCCTCCACATCATCTTCCACCCAAAATTCACCCCTGCCCTCCTTGTCGGTCTGCACAATGGCGAAAGCAGCAGCAGTTGGCACCTGTGTTTCGTCATCATCCGAGACATGCTGCGATGGTCCTCCCATGTACTCATCATGAAACATAAGTGGTTGGGCATCGGTGCACACAATCTCTTCCGCTTCTGGGGCAGGGCTAGGTGGATGGCCCTGGGAAACCCTGCTAACAGAGTCATCAAAAAGCAGAAGAGACTGCTGCATGATTTGGGGCTCAGACTGATTGGCTGATTTGCAAGAGGTGAAAGACTGATGGACATCGGCTGCAGGTGCCAACTCTGAACTTTTATCAGGAGACTGGGTGGGAGACAATGTGAAGGAACCGGAGGCACTGTCAGCAGCAACCCGATCTACTATCGCCTGTACTTGTCCTGGCCTCAACATTCGTACAGCCTCATTAGGCGCGCCAAAATACTGCTGCAGGCTCTGTCGCCTACTCGCACCTGAGGAAGGTGTTTCACTAGTGCGTGTAGCTGGCACAGATCGACCACGTCCTCTCCCTGCAACAGGAGCGCCACCAGCAGCACCACGACCCGGGCCACGTCCCCTTTTTGATGATCTCCTCATATTTTCAAAATTTATGATCTCGCCCTAAATGGGTGTTTTTGTATATAGCAGAATACACGTACAGTGTCTAAAGCGTTTATGAACACGCAGAAAATGCTATTGGGAAAAAAAAAAACAGCAAAATTAATTTTTTTTGCAACGTTTTTCCAATATCAGAATAAACGGATAGTGTCTTTCTGCATTTATGAAAACGCAGAAAATGCTATTGGGAAGAAAAAAAACACAGCAACATTTAATTTTTTTGCAATGTTTTTCCAATATCAGAATACACGGACAGTATGTAAAGTGTTTATGAAAACGCAGAAAATGCTATTGGGGAAAAAAAAACACAGCAAAATTAAATTTTTTTGCAATGTTTTTCCAATATCAGAATAAACGGACAGTATGTAAAGCATTTATGAAAACGCAGAAAATGCTATTGGGAAGAAAAAAAACACTGCAAAATTAAATTTTTTTGCAATGTTTTTTCAATATCAGAATACACAGACGTATACACAAGCGTTTATGAAAACTCAGAAAATGCTATTGGGGAAAAAAAAACACTGCAAAATTAAATTTTTTTGCAATGTTTTTGCAATATCAGAATACACGGATAGTGTCTACAGCGTGTATGTATGAACACGCAGAAAATGCTATTGGGGAAAAAAAACACTGCAAAATTGAATTTTTTTGCAATGTTTTTCCAATATCAGAATACACGGACAGTATGTAAAGCGTTTATGAAAACGCAGAAAATGCTATTGGGGAAAAAAAACACTGCAAAATTGAATTTTTTTGCAATGTTTTTCCAATATCAGAATACACAGACAGTATGTAAAGCATTTATGAAAACGCAGAAAATGCTATTGGAGAAAAAAAAACACTGCAAAATTAAATTTCTTTGCAATGTTTTTGCAATATCAGAATACACGGATAGTGTCTACAGCGTGTATGTATGAACACGCAGAAAATGCTATTGGGAAAAAAAAAAAACACAGCAAAATTAAATTTTTTTGCAATGTTTTTGCAATATCAGAATACACGGATAGTGTCTACAGCGTGTATGTATGAACACGCAGAAAATGCTATTGGGAAAAAAAAAACACAGCAAAATTTAATTTTTTTGCAATGTTTTTGCAATATCAGAATACACAGATACTGTCTACAGCGTGTATGTATGAACACGCAGAAAATGCTATTGGGAAAAAAAAAAAGCAAAATTACATTTTTATGCTATGTTTTTCCAATAGCAGAATACACACAGACTATGGTGTATCTCTTAGTATATGCAGTGTTGGTCCTAATGGTGCACTGAGCTTGCAGGTAAAACTTTTATATTTTGTCTGGCACTGGCCTCATGGCACTGTTAAAAGACTGTGCACTGCACCCCAGCCAGGGTACAATTGATTTAGGAATCTCTTCAATAATTCTCTCTGCCTCTTTCTTTTGCTTATTAAAGAAACTCCCTACTCTAGCTATCTAGATCGCTCACTGATCTAACTAATTAGAAGAAAATTCAAGGAATGTGGACTGACTTTAGCACACTAACTCCTAAAATCCTCTATCTCTCTGCAGCACAGGAAACTGTCTATAGCAGAATGACGCTGTGTGCTGTGTGTGTGTACTATATATAGAGGCTGGGTCACATGCTGCACTGGCCAATCACAGCCATGCCATTAGTAGGCATGGCTGTGATGGCTTCTAAGGGCACACCAGTGAAACGATTGTCGATTGGCTGCCCTGCAGCTGTTAAAAAGGCGCCAATACAGCGCCGAACACCGGACCCGAACCCGAACTTACAGCCAATAGTTCAGGTCCGGGTCCCGAACACCCAAAAGTCCGGTACGGACCCAAACTTTACAGTTCGGGTTCACTCAACCCTAATCAGAACATTCAAAACGCTAGGCATTCCCATGGAGCATGTACCCAACACTGTGCTCAAACAGTTCGGGAGGACATAGTGGGGCTAGGGAAGGAGTGACCGATGCCATTGAGCTGAGGGAAGAGGCCGCATTGGCAGCTGCTTTGCCAGTACCCTGAGCCTGGCTGAGAGAGGATGAGGAGGATGAGGACAGCTTGGTCATCCACTCTACCAAGTCTTCGACATGTTGCGGCTCAACACGTCCAGCTGCCGAAAAAAAGGACAAGCGTGTCCCACGGCCACTTGCTGATGAGGATGCACTATGTCCACAACCAGAACTGTTGCCTCTAGACACAGAGCCTGGTTTCCCTCTTTTATTGGCTCGTGACTGTCTGCCTCTCCTTGTTGGCCTTCCAGACATACTAATGGCCTGCAGGGAGATGTAAGCTGGGACGTATATACTGATATACTGCAGCTAGCAGAATCAACTGCCTGCCTGTAGTATTATTATTATTATGAGAACACCAGCAATTGGGGTAGCTTTATGTGCACACTGTGTAGAGTACACAGTACACCAACTGTAATTACTGCAGCTGACTGCGGATAGGATCAGCAGAACACCAGCAATTGGGGTAGCTTAAGGCGTACACTGTGCAGATGGCACAATTCACCCACTGTAATTGATACAGCTGCCTGCGGATAGGATCAGCAGAACACCAGCAATTGGGGTAGCTTCAGGCGTACACTGGGCAGAGTACACAGTACACCAACAGTAATTACTGCAGCTGCCTGCGGATAGGATGAGCAGAACACCAGCAATTGGGGTAGCTTCAGGCGTACACTGGGCAGATGGCACAATACGCCGACTGTAATTGCTACAGCTGCCTGCGGATAGGATCAGCAGAACACCAGCAATTGGGGTAACTTAAGGCGTACACTGTGCAGAAGGCACAATTCACCCACTGTAATTGATACACCTGCCTGCGGATAGGATCAGCAGAACACCAGCAATTGGGGTAGCTTCAGGTGTACACTGTGCAGATGGCACAATACGCCGACTGTAATTGCTACAGCTGCCTGCGGATAGGATCAGCAGAACACCAGCAATTGGGGTAGATTTAGGTGTACACTGTGCAGATGGCACAATACACCCGCTGTAATTGCTGCAGCTGCCTGTGGATAGGATGAGCAAAACAACAGCAATTGGGGTAGCTTCTTAGGGTTTACACTGTGCAGGTGGCACAATACACCCACTGTAATTGCTACAGCTGCCTGCGGATAGGAAGAGCAGAACAACAGCAATTGGGGTAGCTTCAGGTGTACACTGTGCAGATGGCACAATACACCCACTGTATTTGCAACAGCTTCAGATGAAATTAAATCACACTGTCTCTGTGTGTATCTCTCCGCCTCCGCAACACACTACACAAGGCCGCCGTGCAGGCAGCCTTATATAGTGTGGGGCATGTACTAAACCCCCTGAGCCAATTACGGCTCTCCGTTGTTTCCGCGGTTAAATGTGCAGTAACGCACTCAAATATACTGAGTAAAATGTACAATAACGCACTAATATATATACAGAGTTAAATGTGGAGAAATGCACTGGTATATACTGCGTTAAATATACAGTAACGCACTGATATGTACTGCGATAAACTTGCAGTAATGCACTGATATAGTCTGAGTTAAACGTACAGGAACACACTGATATGCTGCGTTAAACGTGCAGTAACACATGGATATATTCTGCATTAAATGTGCAGTAATGCACTGATATATACTGCGTTAAATGTGCAGTAACGCAAATATATATTGCATTAAATGTGCAGTAATGCACTGATATATACTGCAGGAAACCTGCCCTAACAAATAAAACTGACACTAAAGTCAAAATGAATGGTCACACTACACTCACAAAACTGACACTGAAGTAAACATGAACGGTTGTACTACACTCACACTGAACTATCACACTGAACTATCACTAGATTCACTCCTACTGATTTTCTACGCTGACAATAGAAGCACAATAGCACACAATAGCACATTTACTTGCTAGCAGCACTGAACAGAGCCCTTTTCTAGCTCCCTGCCAATATCACACTGCAACTGGCCGCTATGGGGAGAATATTTTTATAGTGTGGGGCGAGACAAAAGCCCCATGAACACGGTCGGATTTTTGCATGGATTCTGTCCGATCGGACAATGTTGTTGAAAAATCAGACCGTGTGTATGCACCATCGGACAGTGTACGTCGGATTGTCCGACGGACAAAGTCCTATCTCCTGCTGGATAGATTTGCCGACAACACGGTCCGATCACACCAAATCCGATCGTGTGTACGGTTGTCCGACGGACAAAGTGCTACGCATGCTCAGTTCACATTACAAGACCAAAGCTATTGGCTACTAGCCTCTACGTAGTCCCGTCGTACGCAACGAACGTCACCACGTTCAGAATGATCAGATTTTCCGACAACTTTGTCCGACCGTGTGTACGCAAAACCAACATCGGACAAAGTACGACGGACATGATCCGACGGACCTGGTCCTCGGATAATCCGAGCGTGTGTATGGGGCTTAAGAGCAATGAGCCACGATTTTATAGAGTCATTATTACTTTCTCCATCCATTGCTTTCGTTGCTTCAGCCAATCAGGGCTTCTAATGCACTGTGCGGCGGTGAAGTGCATTGATGTAATTTGTCCGCCCAACGATCAAACGTTCAAACAGCCAGTGTTCAGCCCAAACTCATGCTCAGGCCAAACCGTTCGCCCCAACTCTAGTTATGAGGCTGACTGCGTCACAGCTATACCAGGGAGCTACACCTATTATATGAGCTGCCAGCACATCAGAAACTACACTGAAGCAGGGGATTGATTGCACCAGCAGATCCATCTGACAAGACTGAATCATGGTGAACAGTGAGTACTTTCACCCTGTCATGGGCTGCCTTGACTGCAAATGTTTGCAAACTGTCAGATTGGGGCTGGGAATCTCCCAGAAGAGCAGTGAGGTGTATCGCTGCACACAGATAACTGCCAAAGCCTCAATGAGCTGTTTGATTGTTGGATCCATCCCTGATGGCGATGTTTACACTCTGCCTTATCATAACATCTGCTGTTCAGCCGGATAATTTGTGTTCATACAGCACACACTAAGGCCCCTTTCACACCAAGGTGTCGGCGGTAAGGCGCTGCTATTTTTAGCGGCGCTTTACCATTGTTTTTGCAGGTTTTTTTGCCCGCTAGCGGTGCGCTTTTAACCCCCCGCTAGCGGGTGAAAAAGGGTTAAAACCACCCACAAAGTGTGGCTGCAGTGGCACTGCCCATTCATTTCAACGGGCAGGAGCGGGCTTCACTGCCCAAAGATGCTGCTTGCAGGAGTTTTTTTAATGTTCTGCCAGCACATCGCCTCAGTGTGAAAGCCCTCCGGCTTTCACACTGAGACTGCAGGAGAGCCTTTTTTTCAGGAGCTTTACAGGTGCTATTTTTAGCCCAAAAGCACCTGAAAAACGCCTCCAGTGTGAAAGGGGTCTTAAGCTAAACTGATTTCTGCTTGCTAGAGACAGCAGCATCCTTCTGATCCAGTGGGGTGTACAGACATCCCTTGACAGCCTTCAGCTTCGTACACACGATCGGATTTTCCGACGGGAATTGTGTGATGACAGGCTGTTAGAGGAAAATCAGACTGTTAGTATGCTCCATCAGACAATTTTTGTCGGATTTTCCACGGTCAAATGTTAGATGGTATGCTTTAAAATTTTTCCGCGGACAAATGTCACAAGGGAGACACAGGTAAACACAGTTCAAGCCTGTTCAATAATATTCGTTTTCCCTCCTTCTTCTTTTTAGTAATGGGTTATAACCCTTTATTAACCAGCAGGCCTATTTCCTCTTCTCTTATCCTTTGTTCACCTCTCCTCCCTCCCCCCCCCTACAGCCCGAACACCTCTAAATATTCCTCCGTTAGCTTAAACTCTTTCCATTTTTTCCATCTCTTTGTGTGTTCCTCTCTTTTTTCCTCCTCACTTGATCTTAGTCCCTCCAAGTGACAGGTCTCCTCTATTCTCCCAAACCATTCCCTTATCGTAGGGGCCTCTGATTCTCTCCATTTTCTCTGAACCCCACTTTTTGCTGCATTTAACAAGTGAATCCCCAATGAGTTCCTGTATTCTCCCCGGGGCCTATCTATCCCATGGAACAGGCATATCCATGGGTCCTCTGGAACTACCATGTCGGCTATCACCCCAGTATATCTTATTACTTCCTTCCAATATATTTTAACTTTGGGGCAGTTCCACCAGATATGGGCCATAGTCCCTCTTTCCTTACATCCTCTCCAACAATGTGTTGTTTGGCCCACCGTATATTTCCCCACTATATCTTGCATTCTGTACCATCTGGTTATACATTTATAGTTAATTTCTGCAACTTTTAATTTCACTGATGATCCATGTACCCAGCCTATTATTTTTCCTATTTCCTGATTTGTGCCCCTTTGCCCCAAATCCTTCTCCCACTTTTTAATGAATGTCAGGATTTCCCTCTCGTCTCCCTCATTAAGGATCTTGTAGAGGTATAACCCCGTTTTGATTCTGTGTCACATAACCGCTCAAAGGGAGTAAGCTGTCCCGCATCTCTTATAGGGTGCGGCAGTGTGGCAACAAAATGTTTGAGCTGGAAGTAGCGCCATTCATTTAATTCGAACAAATCGTGTTTCAATTTCAACTCATGATAAGTGCTAATTTTCCCACTGTGCATTATGTGTCTTAACTGTAAATTTTATTTTTTCATCCATTTACCCCCAACCAATTTTTTCCCAGGTGCAAAGATTTCATTTTCGCTTATTATCATCGTAGGGGAATTAAATTCCGTTTCTTTTTGTGCACATTATCCCATAACCTTAATACATTTTTTGTTAGTGAATGTGTATTCCCCCCTAATCCCCTAAACTGGGCTGGGATCCACATCTCTCTTCCCAGGTATGTTTCTGCCATTGCATGTTCAATACTGACCCACCTCTTCTCACTTTTACTCTTTGCCCATTCAAACATACGGGCCAATAGGATTGCCTCATGATATTTTTTATATCTGGGACTGCCAGTCCTTCTCGAGATTTCCCTTTCTGAAGGTTTTTCAATGATATTCTAGGTTTCTTGTTGTGCCATATTAATTTAGTCATCAGGGTATTCAATATCCTGAAATATGCCTCTGGGATAGGAATTGGGAGCATATGTAATTTATACAGGATTTTAATTTTAATTTTTATTTTTAATCCGGCCCATCCACGACAGGGGGCGTGACAATATATTCCTTGACTCAATTCTCACCTCTTCCAAAAGAGGTATAAAGTTAGCTTGATACAATTTCCCAAGGGTTGTCGTTAATTTTATCCCAAGATATTTTAGCTCATCCTTCTTTCATGGAAACGGGAACTCCTGTCTAAGACTGACCTCTTCACTTGCCCCTACATTTATATTTAGTATCTCTGACTTCTCTGGATTTATTCTGAAATTGCACAGATTTCCATATTCTTTTAACACTTTCAATAGGTTGGGCACTGATATGCGGGGGTTCGTCACATAAAATAGCACGTCGTCTGCAAACGCAGCCAGCTTGTGCATTTCCTCCCCAACCCTACCCCGCCTATATCTACATTTCCCCTCACCATTGAGCGCATGGGTTCCAACGCCATAATAAATAACATTGGGGATAGTGGGCACCCCTGCCTTGTCCCGTTGTGCATGGCAAAGGGCGCTGACAAATCACCATCTACCTTTATGGCAGCTGACGGATCTCTGTAGAGGGCCTGTATCCACTCCCTCATCCTTGGACCAATACCAAAACCCTACAGGGCAGCCATCATGAATCCCCAGTCTACTCTGTCAAAGCCTTCTCAGCGTCAATTGACAAGAGCAGACTGGGGATTCTCTCCTCTCTGATTTTTTTGAGGAGCAGGAGTGTTCTAACACTGTTGTCTTTCCCCTCCTTCCCTGGGACAAAACCCACCTGATCCGGGTGGATCATTTCCTGTAAATGGTCTTTTAGCCTTGTTGCTAACACTTTCGCGGATACCTTAGTATCCGCGTTTAGAAGGGATATAGGTCTGTAATTGGAGCATTTTGTACTATCTTTACCTTCCTTTAAAATAGTGGTTATTGTAGCTGTTAGGGCTTCCTTATCTCAAAATTTGACCCTATACCATTGTAGTATCCACATAACCTTGGCGATAGGATGTCTCGGAATTTTTTTAAGGTATTCCATTGTGTATCCGTCTGGCCCTGGGCTTTTCCCTACCTCTGAATTATTCTCATTTGTTATTGGTCTCTCTAATACTGATATTACTTCCTCTGTCAGTCGGGGTATCTTAGCCTTTAATATAAACTCCTTTATTTTCTTCTTTTTCTCCTCCTCCTGTTGTCTTGTTAATTTTTGGCCTACCGAATATAATTTCCCGTAAAAGTCCCGAAATCTCTCTTGTTTTATATCTCATTTCACCCTTTTTATTTTGTATTCTCTCTATATAGTTTTGAGATTTCTTTTTCCTTAACATTCTGACTAGACATTTGCTATTTTTATCCCCGCACTGATATCTTTCTTTCGCTATCCTATTACAGACTCTCCTCATTTCCAAATCGAGAAGATCTTTCAGTTCTTCTCTTTTGCTTAAAAGTTCCTTTTGTCAAGTCAAGTCATGCCCCCCGTCGTGGATCTCCTTCCTTTTTTTGTCCCAACTCCAATGCGTGGATTTCCCCTATGATCCCCTCCTTTTTTTTTCTCCTTCTACCTCCTTGCCCCTATTGATATGAGGATCCCCCTTATGTATGCCTTATGAGCCTCCTATAGGGTCCTATCGGTAATATCATCTGTCGCGTATAGGGCAAAATATTCTTCTAATTCCTTTCTTACTTCCTCAGCCCCTTGTTTGTCTAGTAATTCTTTATTCAGCTTCCATGAACACGATATCTTGTGGTATCCTGGTATAATCAGTTTCATTAATAAAGGTGCGTGGTCAGATAATGAGATTATTTCAAGATTTGTGGATTTCACACATTCCAACATCGTATGCCCTATAAACCAATGGTCCAATCTTGTGTACATCCCGTGCACCAGAGAGTAAAAGGTGAAGTCCCGAATTTTAGGGTGCTGTATCCTCCAGATATCTATCAACTGAAAGCGATACAACTCACGTTTAATCGCCCTCAGCTGAGAACTCCTCACCCCTTGCGCACAGGACGTACTATCCTATTCTGGGATCATACAAAAATTAATATCCCCACCTATTATTACCTTCCCCTTCTTGAAATTTCATAACTTTTTCAATATTCCTCCCAGATAACCTGTTGGGTTTTTATTCGGGCAATAAATATTTGCCAGCGTGCAATCCATCCCCATTAAATTTCCCTTCAGAAATAAGTACCTGCCCTCTGGATCATACAATCTATCCTCCAGGGCAAACCGTATATCTTTATTTATACCTATAGCTACCCCCCTTGGTCTATTTGTCATCAAGTCTCCATAGAACCAATTAGGGAATCTTAGGGAGTACAATCTAACATTTGTTCCATGGGACAGATGGGTCTCCTGTAAGAAGGCCACATCTGCCCCATAGTATTCGATCTCTCTCAAAATTGTATGTCTTTTTGTAGGTGTATTTAATCCTTTTACATTGTAAGTTAAAAAATTAACCATTGTCGCATGTAGGGAAGATCTCCTCTATAGAGTCGCTAAATTCAAGTGTCGAGCAATGTAGTGGGGGCCTTAAATTCCCTCCCTCCCTCCCCCCCTTGCCTCCCCTCCCCAACCCCTCTACCCCCTCCCCCCTCCCTTGGCCTCAAACTGGCCTTAATCCCGCATCTGGAACACCACTCCATATCCCTCCTGCGGATCCTCCCTTTAGGGTGAGACTCCAATCACGGCCTCTATGTCCCACCCCCCCCGCCCCCCCAAAAAGGGAACAATAGGGGGGGGTGTGAGCGGGCAGATCACCCAATGGCTTTCCCCCAACTTCCCTCCCATACCAGTCCCTCCCTCCACCCCCCCCTCGCCAGTCATTTTTTCCCCGGAGGTCTCAGAGCCAGCAAAAAAAAATAAAACATTCCAACTCCCCCCAACCCCAGGTCTCTACTAGGTCTCTAGTTCTTCTTTATTATCTTCGTCTTCTTTCTTGCTGTTTTGGTATCACCGGTATAGGAATGTCCAGTTCTTTGCAGAATTCTTTTAGATCTTCTAAGTATTTTAATCTCACTGTTCTTCCTTCTTTCTGTGTATTTAAGGCTGCGGGGAAACCCCAAGTGTATTTAATGTTTTCTGCTCTCATCTGTTCCAATAGGGGTTTCAATTGTCTCCTTCGGGCCAATGTCTCAGCTGAGAGATCAGGAAATATTTGCAAATTCGTTTGATAATATTGCAATGGAGGAAGTCCTCTTAATTTACCCCAAATTTTTGCTTTTTCTTCATACAAGTGAAACCTAATTATCACATCTCGGGGAACCACTTCTTTCAACCCCAGAGGTTTCCTGATCCTATGCACTCGGTCTATCTCTAATTCTGCTTATTACTCTCTTTCCAAGACCCAATTAAAGATTTTTTTCATGTTTATTTCCAAGTTCTCCCCGTTTTGTTCAGGTAGGGCTCTCATTCTTAAATTTTGTCGCCTGCTTTGGTTTTCAAGGTTATAGAGCATATCTCTGTGATCCATTTCAATTTTTTTCACTTGTATTTTTAAATCCGTTATCTCTTGGGCTTGTTTTCCTGTCGTTTCTTCGACTTCTTCTATACGCTTCAGCAGATGACTTATATCAGTCCTTACATTTATAATCTCCTTTTTTAACGAGTTTTCCAATCTGGCAAACATTTCCATCATATCTGCTTTAGTTGGCATGTGAGAGATATTACTTTGTTCTTCCGTTCTTCTTGATTCCAATTCTTTATCATTATCTGTATCCAAATCTTCTCTAGCCACTGCACCCTGGTCCACCTTCGGCTTGGATGTTTCTTTCTTTTTATCTTTTGTTGCTGGCTGCTTTTTTCCATCCCTGGGCTCCTCAAGCTTGCTTCCTTCAAATATTTTTGAATTGTACTTTGTACAACTCTGTATTTTAGCTTCCATCCCTTTTTGATTCCGACCTTTCAGTCCCCCCTTTTAGTCCCCTTTAATGTTTTCTGTCTCCCCAGGGTTAATCTCTGTAATTCTCTCTTTTACCTCCTTCACCCTCCTTCCCTTTCTCCACTCCTCTTCTCCTTATCTGCTTGTATCAAGTTTTACACAGTCTCCTAGGGTTTTCCCATATATGTCTAGGGGAGGGGGGGACATATATGTTGTGTAGATCCTTTCATAGGTTGGTATATAGATTATTTCCTCCTCACAACAGTCAGTATGTGTCCCCTAAATCCCCTTGAAGATATCCTCAGTTTCTTTTGTATATATTTCTCTTATGGGTCGATGAGGGGGACCCCCTAAAAGAACACAGGGAGTCCAAAGGGAGGTGTTTCTGCTTGTATACGACCAACTCTTGCCTTCCAACACTTAAAGGGTAGATTAACCCACGGGTACTGGGATTTCCACCAGCGCCACCTTGACTTAGAGGCTATACCATGTATTGCAAGGGACCGTCTTGAACTAACTGCGTAATTTTTCTCAGGTATTTTCACCCAGCCACTATAGTGCAATTACTTAACCACTTCCGGTTGTAGGATTATAATAACTTGGAGTGTGTTATAAGCCGGTACAGGGGAGCAAAGAAAGGAAAGAAACCACCAACGAAGGGGGAGTTCTCCCGATCCCCCACCAACAAGTCCTTAAACTGTCTTAAGGCCCTTATTCACAGTCCTTTTACCTGGTGTCAAATGAGTCACCTTTCCCTTCAGCCGTGTAGAAACCTGTGTACATATCCTCCTCTTCTATACTGGTCATTGTGTCTTTAACATGTTTATTGGTTCCAAATACATTCCTGCATTCTGCATAGCATACTTGTTTGCTTACTTCGGTCATATAAAGAGAGATTATTTACCTGGGGAGGGTGCTTGGCTCCAATCTTCCTGTTGTTCTGGAGTGTGAACTCCACATACACTTACCGGATACGGTGAGGCAGGTTTTCTGGAGGAGGAGGGGATTGTAGATAGGGTGCCGGTATCCTCCTGACCGCTAGACCAAGCCTTCCCGGATCATAGTGCCGCTTCCAGGTTCCTCTGTGCCTTAGGTCCCATGGTGTTCTTTCACTGCTGGGGGGGGGGGAGGGAGCGGTCTCTCACTGCGCTCCTGCCTACCCTACCCGTTGGGGTTGTTCAGTCCGGTCAGCTGGTCCGATGTACCACGTGTCTCCTCTGCGGTCTCTCACACCGCGTCCGCTATGGGAAGAGGGGGTCGCCGCAGGCTAGAAGCTGTGCCTACGCAGTGTATCGCCGTCTCTCACCACGCCGATCCCGTCGCTCCAACCACTGCCAGCCCGCTGCTCTTAGCCATCCCAGCCCGCTCTCACAGGTGCCGCAATCAGGCCCCTCCCCTAGCTGACCTACGTCACGTCCGCATCTCACCTACGTCTTGTTTTATTGTTTTGGGCATTCAATTCTGAAGCTAATCACCTAATGGAGGGAGGACATACTCCGCTGTTGGATTCTCCAAATTGACACATTCATTATTAGCTATGCATAGCCTGTCCCCTTTTGCAGCTATCCTCACACTTAGACCAAGTCTTGATCAGACATGCACTGTTTATATGAACATTGTTCTTGTTGGCCCATCGCAGGTGCACACCTGGGAGGCACTTTACACGGGTGCATCTGATTCACTTCAGACCCTCTTCACCATGTTTTTGGCCTGATCCTGACGTCCTGTAGGGGGGTTTTATGTCATATGTTTGATGTGGGTGACAACATTGTCATTCTTTTTATGTGGTGATGGATATAGCAGCCCTCAAAAAATCCAGGCAAGCTATATGGCTGCCTAGGAACGGGGAGCGAGCACCGCCGGCAGCCTGGGTGGAATGGGAGTCCTTCTCCCAGCAATCGCGGAGGGGAAGAGAGAGAGAGCCGCCCAGGTGATCAGAGCACAGCGCAGGGAACACAGCGATAACAGTTTTCATTTCAATTGCCGTGTTCCCCACCGCTCGCTGTCAGAGCCTCTCCTCCTGGTCCCGGGACTTTGATAGACAGATCACCCGTCCCGTCCAATCCCGGTGACGGGTGATCTGTCAATCAAAGTTCCCCGACCAGGGGGCGGGGCTATATATGACGTTGAGCAGCGGGAACACAGCAATTGAAATTAAAGCTGTTATCGCTGTGTTCCCTGCGCTGTGCTCTGATCACCTGGGCGACTCTCCTGTTCCTCCCCTCCCCTGCCTTACACAGGTAGGCACAAGGCTGCAGGATGGGCACACGGCTGCATGGTGGACACACGGCTGCATGGTGGGCAAAAGACTGCATTGTGGGCACAAGGCTGTATTGGTGGACACAATGCTTCATTGGTGGGCACACGACTGCATGGTGGGCACAAGGCTGCATTGGTGGACACACAGCTGCATAGTGGACACACGGCTACATGGTGGACACAAAGCTGCATGGTGGGCACATGGCTGCATTGGTGGACACACGGTTGCATTGGTGGACACAGGGCTGCATTGGTGGACACACGGCTGCATGGTAGACACAAGGCTGCATTGGTGGACACAAGGCTGCATTGGTGGACACATGGCTGAATTGGTGGGTACAAGGCTGCATTGGTGGACACAGGGTGCATTGGTGGGCACAGGCAGCCTGCATTGGTGGGCACGGATAAAGTTGTTGTTGTTGTTACTTTATGGAACAAAAAAAAGTTGTTGTTGTTAATATTTATTTGCATAACTTAATTCTGCATAAGACATTTAAGTGTCATTTCATGAGAATTAATGAGGGCGTGTTTAGGGGCGGAATTAGGGGTGGGGCGGGCTGGGTTAATTGGTGGCGAGTAACCCTTGAGGCCTGGCTAGTAGCCCTGGATATAACTCTTGAGCCCTGGATATAGGATTATTTAAATTTTAGTACTTGTGCATTGTTACACATTTTCTATAAAGCTATTTTTGTACCACTAACCCCCTGATGCCAATTAGTCTCTAAATTTCATGTGTTCAGATACTTTATCTTTACACTAACCCCTTTCTGTAGGTTATTTTTGGTTATGAGAGACTGCTCACACTATGTGTAGGCGTGTTATAGGGTTATTTAGACTTCCTTCTTTAAGTTATTTAGAAATTGGTAGACATGTGCAATCCGTTTTGGTCCGAATATAAATTCTGACACATTTTTGGTGGTTATTCTGAGATATCCGATGTATCCGAATCTCTGAATGAAATAGTAACGCATTTTGTTGAAATTAATTTTGTTTTGTGTTTTCTAATGGATTCTACATTTTCAAAACAATTAGAATCGGTCAATAATTGATCGACAATCTGAATTCTATTTGAAGAATAGCTTGTTGCTGCCACTGCATCCTTAACAAACAGTGACAGCTGAATGTAAACAAAACAATTGCCAGCATCTACAAAATGAGCAAAAAATCTGGGTGGGGTACCCCCTCCCCCAATCCATACACTACAGAATTAATAGCAGATCTAAAAGAAATTGTACAAACAGATTTTATAGTGTTTGGTGAACTTTACAGAACCCAGGACACCCTTCTCCTGTTTTCTTTCAATAGATTTTTATTGAAGTTTTCAGAAATAATAGAAGCATAATGTAATGCCAATACATGTATCAGTATCACATAAGAAGAACAATAACATCAAAACGTACAACGGGTAATGTGCTATAAACCAGGTTTATAGGACGCGTTCTGTAAGACAGTTCCAGGATAAGCGAGACCGCAAAGAGAGGACACCCCCCCAGCCAGGCACCCCTAACGGGATCTAGCTGTGCCGTGCTACGGAAAGCACCTCCCCCCAGCGGGGTCGGGCACCCAGGAACTAGTCACGAGGTGAAGAAATCGCGTCCAGATAATTGTAGTTAGAAACTAAAATCAAAAACAAACAAACAAAAAGAGAAACCATAAAAAAATTGCCATCAAATCAGAAAGCCTGTGTAGAAAACGTCTAGATTGAGGGTCAAGTATCATATGATAAACAGCCTAGACACATGGGAGAAAAAAACCCCAACTGATATAGAGCAATAGAACAAAAAAAATTATTAGGTAGGCGAACGGATCAACCAGTGGGAAACGTCCATCTCTATAGATGTAGGATAAGGCTTATGTGACAATTCCAAACATTACTGATGCACGACCTGTATGGAAGGCCAAAAGAAAAAGCTGTAAGGGGGAAAGAGAGAAAGAAGATAGGGGTGAAAAAGGAGAAGGAGGAGCTAATGAACAACAGTGCGAATCTCGTTCACCAGCGGCACCCGGTGCAGAACTAGTCAATGGCTGGTATAGACATATATCTAGTCCAGGGAGACCATATAGTATCATGTTTAGCGGTGAAGTCAAGAAGAATACTAGCTGTTTTCTCCTGTGTCATGATCCAAGAGATCTTCCTTTTGACCATAAAAATAGAGACAGTTGGTGTTTTCCATGCCCGTGCTATTGTGAGTTTAGTACCAAGAAGCATAGAAGAGTCGTTGGGTCAGTTTGGGAGCAATAGAGCAAGGAAAATCTAACAGAGCAATGTGGGGCGATTGTTGGATTGGTATACCAGTAATTTTTCTAATGATGTGAAATATTTTATTCCATAGACTCCTGATCTTAGGGCAGTCCCACCAAACATACAACATAGATCCCACATGTCCGCAGTTGCGGAAACATAAAGGAGAAGCATCAGGATAGATTTTGGAGAGTCTCAATGGAACCATATACCACCTCATGAGGGTTTTCAGATTAGCTTCTATCAAAGTAATGTTCAAAATTCCTTTTGAGGCTGTCATAGAGGCTCTATGCCATTCTGCTACACTCCACGTATGTTGCAGATCATTTTCCCATTCTCTCATATAGAGTGTTTTGGTATCAGCATGAGCAAGTGATTGGTAAATTACTGTAATCCCGCCCCTCTGCTCTTCAGTATGACCACACCATCTTTCATAATCCATGACTGAGAGAGAATTAGATCTAGGAGGATGAAGAGACAGAATAAAGTGGGCAATTTGTCTGTATCGGAACCGTTCCACATTTGGCATGTCGAGTTTGCTAATACAATGGGCCATGGTGAGGGGGCCCGTGGCGTTAGTGAAGTGTCCTATCCTATACATCCCTTTATCCAACCACCACTGAAATGCTTTAATGTCCATTCCAGCAGGGAATAGAGGATTGCGGAACAGGTGGGCCAACGGTCGCCAATGTGAAACCAACCGTGGGTTGAATTTGAGAGAGTCCCACAATGTGAGCGAGTGGGATAGTGTGGGGACCATGACGGCAAGTCTAGATCTGGCAGAGGACCATAGGATATAATCCAGAGTGTGTTGGGGGATAGCTTGTCGCTCCATATGTACCCAATCCAGGTGTTCATATTTAGAGTAGATGGTGGATAATTGTGCAAGTTGCGCCGCCTGGTGTGACCAGAGGAGGTTGGGAACTCCCAGACCTCCCTGAGTCCTGTGTCTATGTAGGGTGCTTTTAGCCAGTCTATGTCCCTTTTTACCCCATATGAATTTGATAATTTTGGAATTAAACTTCCGTATGTGATCTTTTAGGATGGGTATAGGTAGGGATCGGAAAAAATAAAGGATGCGAGGAAGGAGGGTCATTTTTATTGAGTTAATTATACCCAGCCAGGAGAGTCCAAGTGTATCCCAGCACTTTAAAGCCCCATACACACGGTCGGACAATCCGCGGACCAGGTCGGTCGGATCCTGTCCGTCATACTTTGTCTGATGTTGGTTTTGCGTACACACGGTCGGACAAAGTTGTCGGAAAATCCGATCATTCTGAACGTGGTGACGTTTGTTGCCTACGACGGGACTACGTAGAGGCTAGTAGCCAATAGCTTTGGTCTTGTAATGTGATCTGAGCATGCGTAGCACTTTGTCCGGTCGGACAACCGTACACACGATCGGATTTGGTGTGATCGGACTGTGTTGTCGGCAAATCTTTCCAGCAGGAGATAAGACTTTGTCCGTCGGACAATCCGACGTACACTGTCCGATGGTGCATACACACGGTCTGATTTTTCAACAACATTGTCCGATCGGACAGAATCCATGAAAAAGTCCGACCGTGTGTATGGGGCTTAAGTCTGCTTCAAGTTTAAGATATAGAGGGGGAAAGTTTGCCTTATAGAGAGTGTCAATGGATGCCGTGAGGTTAATACCCAGGTAAGGTATCATAGATGTCCCCCAACTAAATCGAAAACTTTCCTTAAGTTGTGATACAAGGGGGTCTGGTAAATTCATGTTCAGAGCCATAGACTTTGAGAAATTAACCTTAAGCCCAGAGACTTTGCCAAAGTCATCAAGAACCCTGCATAAGTTAGGTAAGGAAACTAGTGGAGAAGTGATAAAAAGAAGCACGTCATCAGCGAAAAGAGCACATTTGTGGGTTTGTGGGCCACAACGTACTCCATGTATATCGGGATTGTCCCGTATGGCGATAGCAAGTGTCTCGATGACCATGGCAAAGACCAAGGGGGACAGGGGACATCCCTGCCTAGTACCCGTGGAGATTTGAAAAGCCTGAGAATAATGACCTTGCATTTTGATTTGAGCACATGGTGAGGAATATAAAGCTTTTATCATATTGAGAATTTTTGAAGAATTGGGAACAGAAAGGACCAGGAGACAGAGTCAAAGGCCTTCATTAGATCCAACGAGAGTAAAAAGCCTTGTTGTGAAGTTCCTTTGTCCCAGCCAGACTTCAGGAGCGATATTACATCTATGGCTCTTCTGATCTGGTCTGTACCCTGTCTCCTGGGAATAAATTCCACTTGGTCCTTGTGAACATACAAGCCAATAAATGAGGATATTCTGTTTGCAAGGATTTTCGTTAAAATTTTAAGGTCATTATTTATTAATGATATGGGGCGATAGTTAGTGGTGCAGCTAGTGTCTTTGCCCAGTTTCGGTATCACCGTGATGAAAGCTGAGTTAATAGAAGTGTCCAGATGGGTGCCTTCGCAAAGCAGGTTAAAGAATCTGGCTAGATAGGGAGAAAGTAATGGGGTAAAGCATTTGTAATATGGGGTGGAAAAGCCATCCGGCCCTGGGGCAGAGTTATTTTTAAGATTGCGGACTACTTGAGCTATTTCCTCTGTTGTGATAGGGTCCTCCAAGCTATCCCTATTATGTACTCTGAGTTTGGGGACACGTAGTGAGTTGAGGTAGGGTCAATAAAAGTAGGAGAGGGTTCTGAGGTGCGTTCACTATATAGAGAATGGTAGAAGTCATGGAAGGCTTCCATAATCTTCTGTGGGTTTTGTGTTAGAGATCCGTTGTGAAGACGTATTTTGGGCAAGGTGCGTGTGCTCACCTTGGGAGTAATTCTTTGTGCCAGCATGGTTCCCATTTTATCTTTTTGGTGATAAAATCTCCCACCATCCCAGCGGATACTTTTCTCAGCTAAGGCAGTGAGAGATAAATTAAGGGCTGTGCGAGCCGTTTCCAGTTTTGCTTTGGAACTAGGAGATGGGTTGTGTTTGTGTTGTTTGCTAAGACAGTAAAACTCCTTTTCCAGCCTTGCTATGTCTAGTTTGTGTGCTTTGTGTAGCTGCCCACAACGTCGAGGCTGAGATATTATCGACATCGTTGAGAGAAAAATATTCTTTAAGAGCCTTTTCAATCTCATTAACATGAGTGGGATTACTGAGAATGGAGGAAATCAGTCTCCAATGTAAAGTACGTTGGTGAGATGATGGTTTGTGAATGATCAAGAGAAGGAAAGAGTGACCCGACCAGATAGAGTCTCTGATGACCACCTTCTGTATCAATGGGACGTGTTTTTGCAGAATAAAGAAGTGGTCAATTCTAGCAAACGTGTTGTGGGGGCTCGAGTAATGTGTGTAATCCCGGGCCCCAGGATTATATTCCCTCCAGGCATCAATCAAGCCCTGTTGGAATAACTGTCTAGCTATATCTAGACTCTGTCTGGTGGGACGCACACCATCCTTACCTGGGGGTTGAGACTTATCCTTCCCTGTGTCAAATGCAACGTTGGAGTCACTTCCATAAAGCACCGTGCCCTCCAACAGAGGGGAGAGGGAGCGGAAAAGAGATTAGAAAAATTTGGATTGGCCACGATTAGGCGCATAGTAGGATATCAGGGAATAAAGTTGATCATCAATGCTTCCTTTAATCAAAATAAACCTGCCATCAGGGTCCTTGTGTTCAGAAATCAGTGAGAATTGGGAATTCCGGGAGAAAAATAGGCCCACTCCTTTGGTTTTAGTATCGGAGTTGGCAAGATAAAATGTAGGGAATTTAGCGTGTATGAAAGAAGGGACATATGATTTCGGGAAATGTGTTTCCTGTAAGAACAACATGTCTATTTTTTTGTCATGATAGTATTGAAATATCTTCCGACGCTTGGGGTTAAGCTGCCCGGATCTTTGGAAATATTTTCTGGCAGCCAGACTAGTACAGTTGGCCCAGTGGCATTTCCCCACACCTAGAACACCCTGGATACGCTTTGAAAGAGATTCCGTTAGGCCTTATTATCTCCCAGGGATCTTGTGGTCTAGCTCGATCCGCCAGAAAGATATTGCAGCACTTAATGGAGTGGTGGGGCAGTCCCTCTATCTCTGGACCCTATATAAAGACAGGTTCGGCCTGTCCTCTAAACCTGCCCCCCTACATTCTTTCTTGGGCGATCCAGACTTTCCAGGAGCATTTGGAACTAGCCTGGAATTTTTACACTGGTCCTCTCGGGATCTAGTAACCCTACGATCCTTGACCAAGGGGACAGTCTTTCGATCTTTTGAGGATTTGAGTCAGACCCGGGGTATTCCCCGCTCTGAATTTTATAAATATTTGCAGATCCGCCACTTCTTCCAATCAGCTAGTACACTCTGGAGAGCAGTCCCCAAAACCAGTTTTGAGTCCCTGTGTCTCGAGGGGTCCAGAGATAGAGGGGTGATTTCTGCCCTTTACAGTCATCTGAATGGCTACGGTTCAGAACCTAAGTCCAAGGCTATGCTAGCATGGGAAACGGATATGGAGGAGTCGATCCCCATGGAGGACTGGGGTGATATGATAACTAATATGCATAAGTGTACCCGCTCGGTGACAATCAAAGAAACAGTGGTTAAGTTACACACGAGATGGTACCTCACCCCGACCAAAATTCATAGGATGTTCCCCCTGGTCTCAGACACCTGCTTCAGGGGTTGTGGGGAGAGAGGTTCTCTTCTCCACACCTTCTGGAGCTGCGGGGCCCTGGGCCCGCTGTGGCGGCATGTATCTGATAAGGTGCGACAGATGACGGGGAACACCATCACTCTAACAGCAAAGATATGCCTCCTTTTTGCCGATATCCCAGGGACCACTCCAAATGAACAAAAACTCCTTCATACCTTATGTAGTGCAGTGTTATGGGCGATAGCCTTAAACTGGCGCAAGGTGTCAGTCCCCTGGGCACAGGTCCTCCACCGCATGGAGTCCATTAAATTAATGGAACGAATCCACCATACGCTTATGGACTCCATGGTGATTTTCAAAAAGAAATGGGACCCCTGGCCAGTGTCCATGTAGTCTGGCACTTTCCCCCAAAACTGCGGCCCACCCTCTCTTATGCCCTGCAGATAGACTTTGATATACCTTTAAGATCTGAACAAATTGCATTATGCTCTTGAGTGATACAGTATCGCGGTACACCTCATACTTTTTGTTTTTACTTTTAGTTTCCGTTCCTTATGTTCTAATTTAGACTTTGTTATGTTTTCCTTTATATTTGTAATGGAATTTGGATCTTCGGGCTAATTGCACCGTTTATATTATCTACCACTGCAATAAGTTCACACCCACTCTTGTCGCCAATGATCCACAGACTCTTTGTGCCTCGTACGCTCTTTATTGTATGCCTAGCTGAATGGAGAGTCTGCGACTCCCTAGACATGTGATTCTGTTGTTGATTGCACTGTCCTTATTGTATGCCTTTGTACGATCCTTTAATAAAAGTTGGTAAACAAAAGAAATATCTTCCGACGCTTGATAGGGGAATTAATTCCCTGTACATTGTGGGAAGCGAAACGCAGCTTTTGCGTTGAAGTGGTGTGGTCAGCCATAGGGCGAAAGAGGGTGAGATGCCAGCAATCCCCAATCACTTACCTTAGATTGGAGCGGTGGTCCACTGGAGACATCCATTGGAAAGCTTGAAGCATCAGAGGACCTGGAGCCGCCGGTGAAGGAGACCGCATCTGTCACTGAAAGAAAAGCAATCATGAAAAGAGGTGAAAAAGATAGAAAGGGGACAGAAGAGAGAGAGAACAAAAAATCAAAAAGATCCAGGAATATGGTGAAAAAATGTACACCATAGTCCGAGGTGTCAAAACAGTCCCCCCAACCAGTGGGGGTGATCCTAACCAGGAGCAGGGAAAAAAGTTAATTTTTCCCGGCTCCAAGGGTAGGACGGGCTGCATGGTCACCGCTCCAACTACGGCGCCCTTTTAGTATCAGAATATAAAAATTGGTAGTGAGTGGAGGCCCACTCCCCCCCCCCAAGGGATGGTGAATAGGTGAACAAAAAAATATTATTTACCAGAGGGGACAAATGGTAAGGTATTGAACGGGACGGGATACAGAAAAGGATATTGGCAACAAACCCAGGATACCCCAATTAAAGTTGGATTTCCCAAAATACATCAAAAGGGGGAGCTCAAGTGCTAGGGAAAAGCTATAAGACCTCTGAAAAGGCCATCTTATCGGGTAATTGCCTGCCTGAGGTTAGTAAAGGAAGGAGAGGTAAAAACATACAAAATATACTCAGGGTATATAGGGGTTCATCTAGTCAGTTAAACAGAAGAGCGAAAAATGTGGAAGGCTTTTGGAGCCCAAGGGCCATTCATGCCCAAAAAAACCCATAAAGGGTGAAAAATGAGAGAACAAAAACGAGGAACAGTCATCAGTTCATGTAGTAGCGGATTCCTTGCTCTTCTTGTATTTCGGTTTTTGCCACGCCTGGGGGGAGAGGGCTTTATGTCTTTTGGAAATGTTGTAAGAGGTTGCTTGCATCAATGAAGTTGGTTCAGTAGGTAGCAGACCCAGTTTCTTCAGCAAAAGTTCCCCATCCGCCATCGTGGCGAATCTGTATTGTTTGCCATTAAAGTCAAATTTCAGACTCAGAGGGAATAGCCACCAGTATTTGATGTTTTTCTGTTGTAAAATAGCAAGGAGGGGTTTGAGTGCCCGCCTTCGTTGTATAGTGAAGGGAGAAATGTCGGCATAAATTTGAACCGAATGTCCCATAAGTTGCATATGTGGTATTGTGCGAGCTCTCCGCATGACTTTTTCCTTCACATTGTAGAAATTGTCACGGGGTAGGCCATCTGAGCGCTGGGGCCCCAGAGCTCTATGAGCCCGGTCCAGTTGCAATTTGTGTGCACCAATATCCGGAATCAGGTCCTTGATTAGGGTATGTACCACTCCTGGGATGTCAACGATATCCTCCGGAAGGCCCCTGATCCGAAAGTTCAGTCTTCTGGACCTATTTTCAAGGTCATCAATTTTGGCCATTGCCCCTTCTAGCTGCCCGTGTAATTCTTGGAATCGATCAGTGTTCTGTTTAACTCCATCAATAGTGGCATCTAATTTGTCTTCAATATGCTCAATGCGAGAGCCCAACATGTGAAGATCTGATTTTATGTCAGAGGTAATGTCTGAGGTGATTTTGGCAGCTGTGTGAGCTAGACCTCTGTCAAGCATTTCAGCAAATCTGTTAAACAGCAGAGAAATGTCCTGGGGGTGTGAGGTGAGCAGGCTTGGGCCTTGTTGCTGTAGGGAGGGCCCCTGTGTCGGTAGGCTTGTGGGGGGTATATTCATGTCTTCCAACGTATGATTTAGCAGGGAGATGGTGGAAGCTGGAGAGTGTGGCCCTCTATGTGGGGGGGGGGATTGAGGTGTGCCAAATACCTCCTCAGGCAGAGTTTTCCGCCAGGGAGAGGAGGCCGCCTTTCCTGAGAAGTCCTGAGAAGATTGTTCTGTCGCTATTTTGTCTAACACAGCGTCTCCCAGCAGGATAGGAGAACTGCTCGTGTGGAGTCCCAAGGCCGGTAAAATGCTTCTCCGGGGGTTCCTGAGGGTGTTCGGGGGTGATCGATCCCGGTCCCGGGTCAAAGGGGGGAGTATAGCCTCCGCTATGGGTGCTGAAATATATATGCAGGCCGGAGCTCTATACTCAGGTGGCCATTACAGCGTGCCGCGCTTGCGCTGTTCCCCTCAGTCCAGCGGCTTGCAGCCGGTATGGAAACCGGACAAAAGTTGTGTTCGGGGGTGCCTGATGGTGTCCGGGAGTATACGATCCCGGTCTCGGGTCCGGGGGAGGGAGTAAAACCTCCGCTATGGGCGCCGCTGTGGTGGAACAGGATGGAGCTCTGGGATCAGGCGTCCATCACAGAGCTCCACGCATGCGCACTCCTCCTGTTTTCAATACTACAGCCCCACATAGGATGTTATCTCATCTCTCATTTCCTGCACACTTCAAAATGCCAAATGAACAATCTATGCATGATTAAAATTAGGGAGGAAAAAAATGAATGCCTGTGGAATTAGTGAGAAGGGTGATCACTGGCTGATTGCATTTCATTTAAAAAGCATAAACCTGGAAATGGGTGGGTAGGTAGGAGGGTGGATGATGCACAATGTGTGCTAATGAGGTCAGCTGGTCAACTCTTTCCTGTGTCATGACCTATAGTCTGCCCAGGATGTAAGGCAGAACTAATGGATACGTTTGGGAGACATCCATGAAGACAGTGAAGTAAGTGTATGTAGAATTAAGTGATAGCTTTGATATTTTTGCAAAAGAAGTACACTATGCTATATTGGTACATATGGGGAGCTGGAATTTAGCTGAAAAAAAAAAAAAAAGATGAACTTAGCCTTTAAGGGGAAACCCATGCCAAAAAAACAAAAAAAGGTGTGGGGTCCCCCCAAAATCCATACCAAACCCTTATGTGTGCATGCATATTTGGACCCGATGAAGGCTCCGGCCACCTGACAGCTTCCCTGTCTGACAGTTGCCTGCTCCCACCCACAGTAATTGTGACCATTCGCCAGAATGATTTAAAAAAGGGATATGCTAATAAGCGGACCTCCAGCTGTTGCAAAACTATCCCATCATGCCTCTGCCTCTGAGTGTTATGCTTGTGGCTGTCAGAGTCTTGCTATGCCTCATGGGACTTGCAGTTCTGCAACAGCTGGAGGTCCGCTAATTGCATATCCCTGGTTTAAAAGGTGTGTTTGAAATCAGTAAAATGTTTCTTCCTCAAATTTTCATTTAAAGAACATTTTTGTTTCCAGATGCACCCAATCTTTTATTGCAAGATGCAATCTGCTTACTCTCTCCGTTATAAATAGTGGCATGTGCAAACAGCCTTGAAAGTTGTGCTGCAAGCGTACATCCCCCCCTCCAATCCTTTGTGCCATCCTTTGTGCCTTTATCTTTTTCCCCCCTTTCTCTTTACCTCCTGATATACTATTGTTTGACATAAATTGAATCCAGTCTATTTATGAAACTTTCAGGCGTAAACGCTGCTGTAGGCAATAGCTATTTGGCGTGCTCGTTGCCGCTTTTCTATAAGTGATATGTCAACTGTATTTCTGATGTAACGTTTATTCCACCAATAAAAACATTTTCAACTTTCTTTATGGTTATAATGTACGATCTTACAATTGTTTCTTTGGTATACTTCAGAGATTTCTATAATGTACAGTAACCTTGTATTTAGAAAGTGTGTCACCATTCTCTGCTGTACATTTAATTCATTGGACTTTTGTTGTCTTTGCTCTTTATTAACATGTTCTTTGGTATAAAATGATTATTAAAAAAAAAATTACGAGTGCGCATGCGCGAGGGACCCGTGATGGCCGCTTAATCACGGAGCTCCGCGCCACCCCGGACCAGCGGCATTCACAGCACAGCACAGGAACGCTGTACCGCCGATATAGTTAGGCGGTTAGCCTGCGGACACCCCAGGGACCCCCCCGCATGTCTGGACGTGTCACACGGAGGAATCTGGAGCAGTTATTCACAGCCTCCACCCGGCCTGAGAAACCCAAGATGGCCGCCACAGCAGACGCTGCAGGATCACCTCAGGTCTCCCTCACAGACATCCAGCAGGATTTAAGGCAAGTGGTCTCCCCTGCACATCTGCACCTCACTCCTGGCCCTCAACTCTCTTGTCACAAGGAGATGATGCCCTCCCCAGCATCCACTGAATCGCTCCTGAGCCACACTTTTGGAGACCCTCCATTCTCCCCAGCAGGCCCTGTAATGGCTGCCCTGACTGACTCTCACACTTATGCAGCTCCTGACAGGGACTGTTTCTTCAACATTGAGGATCTCTTTTTCAGAATGTCCACCCTCCTTGCCTCCACTGCAACAAAAATCACAAGTGACATTAAAGCAGACCTCCAAGCTATTGGGTCCAGAATTGACGCCGTAGAAACCAGGGTAGACCAGAACACTGCGACGGCTCACCAGCACTCTGACCTCATCTCCACCCTTCATGATCAGCTGGATACTGCAATCTCCCGCATCGACGAATTGGAAAACAGGTCTAGGAGGTACAACTTCAGGATCAGAGGCCTGCCAGAATCCATCCAGGACGTCTCCTCTGCAACGCAAGACCTTATAAAATCGCTGATCCCCAATATTCCTTCTCATCGCCTTGAACTGGACAGGGCTCACAGATCGCTTGGTCCCCCCAGGAGAGACGGAACCCCCAGGGACATCATCGCCAAACCGCACTTTTATGCGGTAAAGGAAGCAATAATGAAGCAGGCAAGAGCCGCTTCTCAGGTGACTTGTCAGGGTCACCCAGTGCAAATATTTGCTGATCTTGCCCCCTCCACCATTCAACGCAGAAGGACCCTGAAACCTCTTCTGCAAGCCCTTTCAAAAAAGGAAATCAAATACAGGTGGTCCTTCCCTTTTGCTGTTAAGTTCTCCTTGAAAGGTCAAGAATACTCCTTCTCCAACTTTATCGCGGGTGAACACCTACTCCTTAAACTGAAAGTTATCACCCAAGAAGCAGACATGGACATCTCCACCCCCACGGCGGTCTCCAACAAACGCCCACCTCCAACGAGCCCACTGACTCCCCTATGGAACAAGTCCAAGACCCGCAGATCAACACAACATGGTCCTCCTTGAAAGCAGACCGAATGAAGTTTCTTCACTTTCCAGGACTCGGACGACATTCCGAGTTGACACCCTTCTAAATTGACTAACTCTCCTTCATTCACCCCGAACCTAATCTCTTTGCTCTACCGCAGAGGTTATGGTCCTTGGAGCAACCCCTGCACCCCATTTACCCCGTTTGAAAGAACCCTAAGGGATTGTCTCAAAGCATGGGGAAACGACTTAAAATTTAACACCCTAGTGCTCCAAGGTCTACGACCTCACTTCTTGAACCCGGCTGGGTCCAGAGGCTTTGTCTCCCAATGACTCTCTCTACAACACTCCTCTAGGTTGCATTGCCAAGCAGGAAAACTGTTTCTCTTCAGTAGGGGTCCCGAACCCCCTCCAACAATGTCAACTTCCACTATCTTGGGTTCATTCGGTTCCTTATCTCTGTTAGACGTACTGTTATCATCAGGACTGTTTTCAGTTATGTTTTATGGTTCTTCTATCCCCGCAGTCCTGAATTGCCTTGGTCGGGGGTGGTACACATGCGCCTCCTCCTATCCCTTAGATTCCCTTCCGGATTCGTGGGGATAGGGCCTCCAGGCCGATTTTGGCATGGAGCTATTTTCTTTATTTTTTATTGTTACTTCCCGCGCTTTTAAGCGCAGGAGGTATTCCTACTCTAGCCTCTCCCCCTGGGTCTTCCTTTCCCCCGGAGGGAGAATGCTGGGCCCTTTGTCTTTTCTCTCTTCTCTTCCCTCTGCCTCCCTCTCTCTCTTGGAACATCAATTTACTAGACATGGGAACTGCCAAAAAATTCGTTTCGTTTCGTTTCGTCCCGTTTCGTATGTAAAAAAATTCGTAATTCGTAATTCGTGTACGAAATTCCGTTCGAATTCGTACGAAATACGAAATTCGGACGAATCGTAATTTTTTTTACGAATCGTTAGTAAAGTTACGAATCGTTACGAATCGTTACGAATCGTTACGAATCGTTAACGCGGCTAATGAATTGTTGGTTCTCATAACACAGAGAACAATTCAAATCCAACTACAAATATCGAATTTCAATTTCAAGTTACGAATCGTTACGAATCGTTATGAATAGTTACGAATCGTTACGAATCGTTATGAATAGTTACGAATCGTTAGTAAATCCAACTACCAATATCGAATTTCAACTAATTTGAACGAAATTATTATAGCAGATATAACGAATGAATTCGAATGACAAAGTGTCATTTTTGCAGAAAAAAAAAAAGCGTAGGGGTCCCCCCAAATTCAATAACCAGGCCCTTCAGGTCTGGTATGGATATTAAGGGGGACCCCAGCCAAAAAAAAATAAAAAAAATGGCGTGGGGTCCCCCCCAAATATCCATACCAGACCCTTCAGGTCTGGGATGGATTTTAAGGGGAACCCCGGCCAAAAAAAAAAAAAAAAAATGGCGTGGGGTCCCCCTCAAAATCCATACCAGACCCTTTATCCGAGCACGCAACCTGGCAGGCCGCAGGAAAGGAGGGGGGGACGAGAGCGGCCCCCCCTCCCGCCTGAACCGTACCAGGCCACATGCCCTCAACATTGGGAGGGTGCTTTGGGGTCCCCCCCAAAGCACCTTGTCCCCATGTTGATGAGGACAAGGGCCTCATCCCCACAACCCTGGCCGGTGGTTGTGGGGGTCTGCGGGCGGGGGGCTTATCGGAATCTGGAAGCCCCCTTTAACAAGGGGACCCCCAGATCCCGGCCCCCCCCCCTGTGTGAAATGGTAAGGGGGTACAAAAGTACCCCTACCATTTCACCAAAAAAGTGGCAAAAATGGTAAAAATGACAGGAGACAGTCTTTGACAATTCCTTTATTAAAATCTTCTTTCTTCTTTCTTCTGGTCTTCCTTTCTTCATCTTCTCCTTCCTTCATCTTCTTCCATCTTCTTCTTCCTTCGATTCGCTTCTTCTTCCTCCGGTCTTCTCGTCCTTCTCGTCCGGCGTCGTCCTTCTCGTCCGGCATCAGCGTCTCTTCTCGCAGGCCGCTCCTCGCAATGGAGGCTCCCGCTCTGTGAGGCTTCGCTCCGGGTGACAGGTCTTTTATAACGAAGGCACCTGGTGACCCCGCCCCCTCTGACGCACGGGGACGTCATGTGGAATTCCCTATGGCTTTCCCCATGACGTCAGAGAGGGGGCGGGGTCACCGGGTGCCTTCGTTATACAAGACCTGTCACCCGGAGCGGAGCCTCACAGAGCGGGAGCCTCCCATTGCGAGGAGCGGCCTGCGAGAAGAGACGCTGATGCCGGACGAGAAGGACGACGCCGGACGAGAAGGACGAGAAGACCGGAGGAAGAAGAAGCGAATCGAAGGAAGAAGAAGATGGAAGAAGATGCCGGAAGGAGAAGATGAAGAAAGGAAGACCAGAAGAAAGAAGAAAGAAGATTTTAATAAAGGAATTGTCAAAGACTGTCTCCTGTCATTTTTACAATTTTTGACGCTTTTTTGGTGAAATGGTAGGGGTACTTTTGTACCCCCTTACCATTTCACACAGGGGGGAGGCCGGGATCTGGGGGTCCCCTTGTTAAAGGGGGCTTCCAGATTCCGATAAGCCCCCCGCCCGCAGACCCCCACAACCACCGGCCAGGGTTGTGGGGATGAGGCCCTTGTCCTCATCAACATGGGGACAAGGTGCTTTGGGGGGGACCCCAAAGCACCCTCCCAATGTTGAGGGCATGTGGCCTGGTACGGTTCAGGCGGGAGGGGGGGCCGCTCTCGTCCCCCCCTCCTTTCCTGCGGCCTGCCAGGTTGCGTGCTCGGATAAGGGTCTGGTATGGATTTTATGGGGGACCCCACGCCATTTTTTTGGGCTAGGGTTCCCCTTAAAATCCATCCCAGACCTCAAGGGTCTGGTATGGATTTTGAGGGGGACCCTACGCCATTTTTTTTTTTTTTTTTGGCTGGGTCCCCCTTAATATCCATCCCAGACCTGAAGGGCCTGGTTATTGAATTTGGGGGGACCCCTACACATTTTTTTATCAATGACTTCAATGAATGACAGTTCTCTGTATTACGGATCCAACAATTCATTTGCTGGCAATAGCTGCGACTCGTGATTTTAAATAGTTTTTTTTTCCTGCAAAAATGACACTGCAGGAACAGTTCCCTATATTAGATATACTGAATCTCGAATCATTCGAAGCATTCGTTATATCCGCTATTATAATTTCTTTCATGTTAGTTGAAATTACATATTTGTTAGTTGTTGTATTCGAATTGTTCTCTGTATTACGGGAATCGGCAATTAGCCGCGAGTGATTTTAAATGTCTTTTTTTCCTGCAAAAATGACACATTGTACAGAGAGAGTTCTAAACACGGGAAACCTGCGCCCTTCTATATACTATATACTATATAGTATGCCTATGAAGGGGGTCATGTTTCCCGTGTTTAGAACTCTCTCTGTACAATGTGTCATTTTTGCAGGAAAAAAAGACATTTAAAATCACTCGCGGCTAATTGCCGATTCCCGCAATACAGAGAACAATTCGAATGTTGTATTGTAACTAACAAATATGTAATTTCAACTAACATGAAAGAAATTATAATAGCGGATATAACGAATGCTTCGAATGATTCGAGATTCAGTATATCTAATATAGGGAACTGTTCCTGCAGTGTCATTTTTGCAGGAAAAAAAAAAACTATTTAAAATCGAGTCGCAGCTATTGCCGGCAAATGAATTGTTGGATCCGTAATACAGAGAACTGTCATTCATTGAAGTCATTGATAAAAAAAAAAAAGCGTAGGGGTCCCCCCAAATTCAATAACCAGGCCCTTCAGGTCTGGGATGGATATTAAGGGGGACCCCCAGCCAAAAAAAAAAAAAATGGCGTAGGGTCCCCCTCAAAATCCATACCAGACCCTTGAGGTCTGGGATGGATTTTAAGGGGAACCCTAGCCAAAAAAAATGGCGTGGGGTCCCCCATAAAATCCATACCAGACCCTTATCCGAGCACGCAACCTGGCAGGCCGCAGGAAAGGAGGGGGGGACGAGAGCGGCCCCCCCTCCCGCCTGAACCGTACCAGGCCACATGCCCTCAACATTGGGAGGGTGCTTTGGGGTCCCCCCCAAAGCACCTTGTCCCCATGTTGATGAGGACAAGGGCCTCATCCCCACAACCCTGGCCGGTGGTTGTGGGGGTCTGCGGGCGGGGGCTTATCGGAATCTGGAAGCCCCCTTTAACAAGGGGACCCCCAGATCCCGGCCTCCCCTGTGTGAAATGGTAAGGGGGTACAAAAGTACCCCTACCATTTCACCAAAAAAGCGTCAAAAATTGTAAAAATGACAGGAGACAGTCTTTGACAATTCCTTTATTAAAATCTTCTTTCTTCTTTCTTCTGGTCTTCCTTTCTTCATCTTCTCCTTCCGGCATCTTCTTCCATCTTCTTCTTCCTTCGATTCGCTTCTTCTTCCTCCGGTCTTCTCGTCCTTCTCGTCCGGCGTCGTCCTTCTCGTCCGGCATCGGCGTCTCTTCTCGCAGGCCGCTCCTCGCAATGGGAGGCTCCCGCTCTGTGAGGCTTCGCTCCGGGTGACAGGTCTTGTATAACGAAGGCACCCGGTGACCCCCCCCCCCTCTGACGTCATGGGGAAAGCCATAGGGAATTCCACATGACGTCCCCGTGCGTCAGAGGGGGCGGGGTCACCAGGTGCCTTCGTTATAAAAGACCTGTCACCCGGAGCGAAGCCTCACAGAGCGGGAGCCTCCCATTGCGAGGAGCGGCCTGCGAGAAGAGACGACGATGCCGGACGAGAAGGACGACGCCGGACGAGAAGGACGAGAAGACCGGAGGAAGAAGAAGCGAATCGAAGGAAGAAGAAGATGGAAGAAGATGCCGGAAGGAGAAGATGAAGAAAGGAAGACCAGAAGAAAGAAGAAAGAAGATTTTAATAAAGGAATTGTCAAAGACCGTCTCCTGTCATTTTTACCATTTTTGACGCTTTTTTGGTGAAATGGTAGGGGTACTTTTGTACCCCCTTACCATTTCACACAGGGGGGAGGCCGGGATCTGGGGGTCCCCTTGTTAAAGGGGGCTTCCAGATTCCGATAAGCCCCCCGCCCGCAGACCCCCACAACCACCGGCCAGGGTTGTGGGGATGAGGCCCTTGTCCTCATCAACATGGGGACAAGGTGCTTTGGGGGGGACCCCAAAGCACCCTCCCAATGTTGAGGGCATGTGGCCTGGTACGGTTCAGGCGGGAGGGGGGGCCGCTCTCGTCCCCCCCTCCTTTCCTGCGGCCTGCCAGGTTGCGTGCTCGGATAAGGGTCTGGTATGGATTTTGAGGGGGACCCCACGCCATTTTTTTTTATTTGATTGGCCGGGGTTCCCCTTAAAATCCATCCCAGACCTGAAGGGTCTGGTATGGATATTTGGGGGGGACCCCACGCCATTTTTTTTATTTTTTTTTGGCTGGGGTCCCCCTTAATATCCATACCAGACCTGAAGGGCCTGGTTATTGAATTTGGGGGGACCCCTACGCTTTTTTTTTTTCTGCAAAAATGACACTTTGTCATTCGAATTCATTCGTTATATCTGCTATAATAATTTCGTTCAAATTAGTTGAAATTCGATATTGGTAGTTGGATTTACTAACGATTCGTAACTATTCATAACGATTCGTAACTATTCATAACGATTCGTAACGATTCGTAACTTGAAATTGAAATTCGATATTTGTAGTTGGATTCGAATTGTTCTCTGTGTTATGAGAACCAACAATTCATTAGCCGCGTTAACGATTCGTAACGATTCGTAACGATTCGTAACTTTACTAACGATTCGTAAAAAAAAATTCGTATTCCGTACGGAATTCGTAAAAAAAAAAAAATTCGTACTACAGATTCGTAAATTCGTACGAATTTCGAAAAATTCGTACGAATTACGAATTCGTACGAAACGAATCGCACATGTCTACAATTTACCCTTGTTTTTCTTTCAGTGAGAACATTCGTAAGAGGTACACATTTGGGGACGCCGACAAACAGCAGACCAGACGATTCTCCTCGTTTCCACGGCAGGAAGGGACACGCCAAGGTAAGTGATGGTAGACACTCACACACTCTCCCCGGTAAATTCCATGGCTGACAGCACGCAAAACACCTTAAAAATAGCTACCCACAACGTACAGGGCATGAACTCCCCCACGAAACGGAAGAAGCTATTCAACTTATACAAATCCTCCAGGCTTGACATTGTCATGCTTCAGGAAACACACCTCCCGATTCGGTATAGCCCCAAATTCCTCCATGCCCACTTCCCCAACTTCTATTTGGCCAGCGCTGACAACAAAACTAAAGGGGTAGCTATTGCCTTTGCCAAAAACTGCAACTTTACCTTAAACTCAGTAATAAGGGACCCAGAGGGCAGATATATCCTTGTTAAGGGGACAATAGAAGACAACCTCTTCTCCCTCATTTCCTACTACGCACCTAACAAAGGACAAGCGACCTTTTTTAAGAACATGTTTGATTCTCTCTCTCCATCCCTGGAGGGCACGGTCATATTCGGGGGAGACTCCAATTCCGCCTTTGACCAGGCTTTAGACCGATCCAAACCCCCTTCCTCCCAACTCACCAGACCTACCAAGGAAAGCCTAAAGATAGCTAAACTCATCCATGCTCAAGGCTTGGCAGATGCATGGAGAGAATTAAACCCGGGTAAACGGGACTTTTCCCATTTCTCCGCCCCCCATAACTTGTATGCCAGGATTGACCATCTCCTGATTCAGACCCGAGATGTCCCCCGGATCCTTTCATCGAGAATCAAAGACACCGTCCTTTCTGACCACTCACTGGTTACTCTATCTCTGCACAGACAATATCGGAAGCCGGGATTTGGACACTGGAGGTTGAACGAATCCCTGCTTTCGGATCCAATAAGAATACAGTTGTTAGAGAAATCTCTTTCCGAGTACTTCTCCCTTAACAATACCGAAGGAATATCAGCGGAAACCCTGTGGGCAGCCCACAAAACTTTTATCAGGGGTGAATTTATCAAATTATCGACACAAATTAAAAGGGAACGGACAGCCGACATTAAAAGACTTGAAGCTGAATATACCTCCTTACGCTCCCAGCACAAACAATCTCCCTCGCCATCATTACAACATCAAATTGACAAGACCAGACTTGAACTTAACCTTTTATTGACAGCGAAGGCTGAAAAACAAATAAGGTGGAGCAAAAATAAATTCTATACCCAGGGTGATAAGTTAGGTCCCATGCTAGCTTCCAAATTGACTCCCAAATTCCGCTCCTATGTAATGCCCAAAATTAGAATACCGGGTCAGGGTACGTCATCTAACCCCTCCAAAATCTTAGAGGCCTTCCACGACTTCTACTCCAAACTTTATAGCCGCCATGACGCCTCTGATGAACCGATCATCTCGAATTATCTTAACGGGATCCCTATCCCCACCCTATCTGCGGACCATAAGGCAATAATGGAAGCCCCCTTCTCCACTGAAGAGGTCCAGGAAGTTATTAAAGCCCTAAAATCTAATTCGGCACCAGGTCCGGATGGTCTCTCCAATTCCTATTACAAGACTTTCCCATCTGCCCTAGCCCCTCACCTCACTAGATTCCTCAACTCTAAGACAATGGGAACTCCACTTGATCCCCATCTCAACACTGCCTTCATTGCCGTAATCCCTAAGCCAGACAAAAACCCGGAAGAAGTCGGCAATTACAGACCAATTTCTCTCATAAATAGCGACTTGAAAATCCTTACCAAAATTTTAGCGAATCGCCTGGCTTCTTTCATTAACCGATACATTCACAGGGATCAGGTGGGGTTCATCCCAGGCAGACAGGGTCCTGATCAAATCAGACGAGCAATAGATATAGTATCTATCCTTCAAACAGGTTGGGACGGGGGCCCTAAACAGTCTGGTATGCTTCTTTCCCTAGATCTCCAAAAAGCCTTCGACTCAGTCTCCTGGCCATATATTTTTGAGATCATGAAACGCTGGGGCTTTGGCGACAACTTTTTGGGTCTATTACGTGCCCTATACTCCAATCCCACTGCCCGAATCAAACTTCAGGGTCACTACTCCCAACCTATAACCATAGCTAAAGGGACTAGACAAGGTTGTCCATTATCTCCCCTGATTTTTGCCATAGCCATAGAAACACTTGCCATCTCCATCCGACAAAACCCTAATATTCAAGGAGTCAAATGCGGATCTCAGGTCCATAAATGCAGGCTCTTCGCAGATGACATACTCCTTTTCCTCACCTCCCCGATCACTACTCTACCTAATCTTTGCCACTCTCTAGATGAATTTGCTAAAATTTCTGGGCTCCGGGTTAATTATAACAAGTCACATGCACTTAATGTCTCACTCCGCCCATCCACGGTCGAATCCCTACGGAAGCATTTTCAGTTCCATTGGAACACTTCCTCCATTAAATACCTCGGTATTGCACTCACGGCCAAGACAGAGGACCTTTACGGTACTAATTACCCTCCCATGTACCGGAAATTGGAGCTGGATCTCCATTCATGGTCTAAATACAATATCTCTTGGCTCGGGAGGGTCAATTCAATAAAGATGACGCTGTTCCCCAGACTCCTCTATCTCTTTCGGTCTCTACCAATCCCCATCAGGAAGGATCATATTAAATCATTCCAAAGCAAGGTCCTTAAATTTATCTGGGGTTCAACCGGCTATAGGATTCCGCAACAAACACTGTATCTACATAGACAGAAAGGGGGAGTGGGATTACCCAACTTATACAAATACTACATAGCAGCCAGGATCGCCCAACTCTCTGTGATCTATTCCAAATATGAAAAACCGGATTGGGTCCATTTAGAAAGGCAGGCTGTGCCTCATAACACTCTGGATTACCTCCTCTGGTCGAACCCCAAAGCGCGCCCCCCGATTATGGCCCCAACCCTCTCACATATGTTTTCCCTCTGGGACTCTGTACGCTCCAATACAGCTCTGGTCTCAGCTTACAAACCTCTATCTCACATATTTCATAATCCTGCCTTCCCCCCAGGACAAAATATACAAGCATTCAGATGGTGGCTGGATAAGGGGCTGTACCGAATCGGACACTTTTTTACAAATTCAGGCCCTATCACCCTTGCTTATTGCATCAAGAAATTAGAACTACCTGACTCTGAAAAATTCAGATTTAGACAGATTTCAAACTTTCTACACAAACTTTGGAGGGACAAACCACTTCCCCCAAAGTTTACGGAATATGAAATTTGGTGCGGTCAGTCCATGGACCAGCGGGGGGGTGTGTCGACAGTCTACTCATCGCTCACCTTGCCGGACACTAAGTCCCCTTACATGCAACGCTGGGAGTCAGACTTCCGGTTCGACTGGGATCTGGGGACCTGGCAGAAAGCAAGCTTCGACTCTTTTAGGGGTATCCTAAACACTACGCTAATAGAAGCGAGCCTGAAAATCATCTCCAGATGGTACTATACCCCGTCGCGTCTCGCCTCAATTTTCCCGACAGCAAACCCCATGTGCTTTAGGGGATGTACTCTCGTGGGAACCTTGTCTCACGTTTGGTGGGAGTGCCCCAAAATACGATTGTTCTGGAGAAAAGTGTTTAACTTAATCGATAAGCTTGTGGGATGCCAGATCCCCAGATCTCCTATGGTGGCCCTCCTCAATGCTCACATCCCAGACCTATCCAAGGCCTCTAGTAGACTTATCAGGTTTATACTTTTAGGTGCCAAACTTACGGTCGCTAAAGCCTGGAAAAAACCCAGGGTCTCCTTCCCAGCAGTAATCAGGAAAGTATCTTGGATTATGTCACAAGAGAAGTTATCCAACATTATCTCTGACACAGTTAGGGCGTTTGAATCCACATGGGAACCCTGGGCCATTTATATTGGTGCGCCATGGCTCACTAACTCAATACCTCCCTGAATCATCTGTATCCCGAAATTGATGTTCCCTCCCCTCAGCTTTTTCTTTCCCCTCCCTTTTCTTCCCCCCTCTTGTTCTCCCTTCTTCCATTTCCCTCCCTTTGCTCTCCTTCCTGGTTGAAGTTTATTGGAACAATGTCAGGCCCCTACTTTAGGATGATTCCTTATTTACTGGCAGACCAATGGAGAAGGCCCTATTTGTTGATGCTTGACAATGAGGCTGGGTGGTGGGGCGGCGGGGATCCCCCCTATCGGGCACAGATTGCTCCCATTCGGGGTGCCTGATGGTGGGGGGTCGCTGTTAGCTACGCTGCCAAGCAGACCTTCTCCTCTCGCTTCCCTCATATAGGTCCTCCGGGTACCATCTCGTATCTCCTCATCCTTCACCCTATTTCTTTTAGGTTTCACATATGACGGAGTTTCTTGCTACTTCTCTGTATATTCTGGTTATGTATCCTGACATTGTTAATTGTTAATTGTATATGCTTTTTCAAACATAATAAAATACTTTGAAATAAAAAAAAAATTACAATTGTAAAAAATAAAAATAAAAAGGGTGGAAATGTGTGCTGTCTAAAATCTAAGAAAAAATACACAAATTTTTAATTTTAAGATGAAATCTGCTTGCTCGTTCACTCGGTAAAGAATGTGCTGCATAAAATGTTGCAGAGTAGGGTCAATCAGGAAATCAGTCCTTGAGCAGTACCCATAGTCCTTGTGAGAAGAAAAAATAGGGAAATCTATGTTTTTGTGTGCAATACAGAATGTTACATGCTTGCATACACCATGATTCTTACCCCTTGCTAGAAGTGGAAGAGACTTTTATGGCCCTGGGACAAGCTTCCTACTTTTCTACATTGGATCTAGCTAGCAGATACTGGCAAGTGACACTTTTACCTACAGGTAAGCTTATAATAAAGCTTACCTGTAGATACAGTACAATGAATATCTCCTAAACGTGCACTGTGCACTCAAACACTGAAGGACGACCAGGTGAAGATGGCCCTGGCAGCAGAGAGCATACTATTGGAGGTACCTATTTTACAGGTAAATCTATCACAATGTTCTAGGATGCAATGCATACTAGCATATAATGCCATTAACTTGCAGGAGGTCAGAATTTTTTATTTTATGTTAAGACTTACCTACCTCTTTAAGGAAGAAGACTGTGACAAAACGGCATTTGTCACTCCACATAACTGCATGTATTTTGATCTGACTTATACCCCCAATACATTTCAGAGGCTTGTGGAATAATGCTTGGAGGACAACAAATATAATACTGTCCTGATTTATCTGGACAAAATCATCATCTTTTCCAAGACATTTGAAGACTGTCTCAAACATCTTGATCAGGTCAGCATATGGTTGACTAAAATTCGACTTAGCCCAGCAAGTGTCATTTCATTCAAAGCTAGTTACAGTATCTGGGCCATATCAGGAAAGCTGGGGGAATATATTCCAATTCCATCAAGACTCAAGAGGTATGGAATTGGCCGAATCCAAAAACAGTTACCTAACTTCACTTGTTTCTGGGACTTGTAGGGTACTACTGCCATTTAATTCCCAATTGCACCTAGATTGCTGGTCCCCTTATACAATTATTATGTGGACATCCACTTGAAAGGTAAAATGTCATCTTCTAATCTAGGTGACAACCAGAAGCTTTTAAGACATTCTAGAACAACTAACTACTTCACCACTTCTGGCGTATACTCATTACACCAACCCTTTCCATGTGTAAATTAATGACAGCTCTTAGGAACTTGGGGTTGTACTTGAACATGTGTACGAAGGATTGGATTATATGAGCTTTTCCCTATGCCAGTCAAAGCTTACAGCCAACTGAGCATAACCCATATAGAAATAGTTTCTTCTAGCTGGAGTTAATAGTGCTGGTATAGGCCATAGCCCCAAGGTTTGTGGAATATCTGTTGGGAGGAGGGGCAGACATATAAACATGTGGTTGATCCATTGACCTGGGGATAGGGTTCTTGTTCATAATCCCAATTGTGAGGGAGCAAATTGAAGCCCAGATGAGAACCTTGTGCATGCTGCATTGATAAACAATGATTAGCTATACTTTTAAATTTGAAGTCTCCAACTCCCCTTTCCCTATCTTCTTGTCTCACTTTAGTTAATCAAGTTCAACCTAGATACAAATGAACCTATGAAGTGAGAGAATGCCTTAAGAAATTTACTAAAGTTTAGCTGGCTGGATTTTCAAAATATGGCAGAATAATGCTCTGTGTCCTCGCACCCATGACTTTGTACTGTTATTGGTTATGAGTAGGGATGGGCCCGGTGCTCGATTCAAACCCACGTTCGAATCGAGCACAGGGCGTTCGCTCGCTCGGCGAGCCCAGAACTATTTGGGCCGTTCGCATTACATTCGTGTGATGCGTGCGGCCCGCAATGCATTGCGGCGGCGCAGTGCATTGCTGGCTGATGATTGGCCAAGCATGCACTGTGACAACACATGCTTGGCCAATCACAGCGCCGGAAACTAGGAGAGCAATAATTGGCTACAGGCAGGACGCCTGTAGCCAATTAAAGCTCAGGGGCTTTAGTACACGCCCCACCATATAAAAGGCCGCCACGCCGTCGGCCCAGGGCACATGTGTTCCGGCTTCTGGAAGAGCAGTCTGCTGATAGATATTCTTCTTTGCTTGATTGATATTCTTCTTCTTTGCTAAACCATTGCTACCTGAGTCATTCAATTCATCATTACTGATGATTCATTGCTGCTGATTGCACAGAGTGTGATATTAGCTGCTGCTGGGGATTAGTCTGGTGTGTGCGTGCTGTTAGCATCAATCGCAGTGCTGTTAGAACAGCATTGCACCCCAACTTCTGTCCCAACCTTCTGTCCCATCCCAGGCAGGGATTTATAGGATTTATAGTGTGTTTGTGGCAGCACACATAGGACCTATATTTTCTTGTCAGCAGCACACATAGTACCTATAGTGTGTTTGTGTCAGCACCCATAAGACTTATAGTGTGTTTGTGGCAGCACACATAGGACCTATATTTCCTTTTCAGCAGCACACATAGTACCTATAGTGTGTTTGTGTCAGCACCCATAGGACTTATAGTGTGTTTGTGGCAGCACACATAGGACCTATATTTCCTTTTCAGCAGCACAGATAGTACCTATAGTGTGTTTCTGTCAGCACCCATAGGACTTATAGTGTGTTTGTGGCAGCACACATAGGACCTATATTTTCTTGTCAGCAGCACACATAGTACCTATAGTGTGTTTGTGTCAGCACCCATAGGACTTATAGTGTGTTTGTGGCAGCACACATAGGACCTATATTTCCTTTCAGCAGCACACATAGTACCTATAGTGTGTTTGTGTAAGCACCCATAGGACTTATAGTGTGTTTGTGGCAGCACACATAGGACCTATATTTTCTTGTCAGCAGCACACATAGTACCTATAGTGTGTTTGTGTCAGCACCCATAGGACTTATAGCGTGTTTGTGGCAGCACACATAAGACCTATATTTTCTTTTCAGCAGCACACATAGTACCTATAGTGTGTTTGTGTCAGCACCCATAGGACTTATAGTGTGTTTGTGGCAGCACACATAGGACCTATATTTTCTTGTCAGCAGCACACATAGTACCTATAGTGTGTTTGTGTCAGCACCCATAGAACTTATAGTGTGTTTGTGGCAGCACACATAGGACCTATATTTCCTTTTCAGCAGCACACATAGTACCTATAGTGTGTTTGTGTCAGCACCCATAGGACTTATAGTGTGTTTGTGGCAGCACACATAGGACCTATATTTTCTTGTCAGCAGCACACATAGTACCTATAGTGTGTTTGTGTCAGCACCCATAGGACTTATAGTGTGTTTGTGGCAGCACACATAGGACCTATATTTCCTTTTCAGCAGCAGACATAGTACCTATAGTGTGTTTGTGTCAGCACCCATAAGACTTATAGTGTGTTTGTGGCAGCACACATAGGACCTATATTTCCTTTTCAGCAGCACACATAGTACCTATAGTGTGTTTGTGTCAGCACCCATAGGACTTATAGTGTGTTTGTGGCAGCACACATAGGACCTATATTTTCGTGTCAGCAGCACACATAGTACCTATAGTGTGTTTGTGTCAGCACCCATAGGACTTATAGTGTGTTTGTGGCAGCACACATATGACCTATATTTCCTTTTCAGCAGCACACATAGTACCTATAGTGTGTTTGTGTCAGCACCCATAGGACTTATAGTGTGTTTGTGGCAGCACACATAGGACCTATATTTTCGTGTCAGCAGCACACATAGTACCTATAGTGTGTTTGTGTCAGCACCTATAGGACTTATAGTGTGTTTGTGGCAGCACACATAGGACCTATATTTCCTTTTCAGCAGCACACATAGTACCTATAGTGTGTTTGTGTCAGCACCCATAGGACTTAGAGTGTGTTTGTGGCAGCACACATAGGACCTATATTTTCTTGTCAGCAGCACACATAGGACCTATAGTGTGTTTGTGTCAGCACCCATAGGACTTATAGTGTGTTTGTGGCAGCACACATAGGACCTATATTTCCTTTTCAGCAGCACACATAGTACCTATAGTGTGTTTGTGTCAGCACCCATAAGACTTATAGTGTGTTTGTGGCAGCACACATAGGACCTATATTTTCTTGTCAGCAGCACACATAGTACCTATAGTGTGTTTGTGTCAGCACCCATAGGACTTATAGTGTGTTTGTGGCAGCAAACATAGGAGCTCTATTTTTTATACAATATACACTACCAACTACAATGGCTGGAAGACCGCCAAGGAGAGGCAGACCGTCCCGAGGCAAGAACACAGAGCAAGCAGGCTTTGTTTCTAGAGACAACAGTGCTGGTCGTGGACGTGGTCGTGCATCGTCATCAGCACGTGGCCATGGGACACGCTTGTCTTTGTTTTCGGCAGCTGGACATGTTGAGCCGCATCATGCCGAAGGCTTGGTAGAATGGATGACCAAGCCCCCCTCATCCTCCTCATCCTCTCTCACCCAGGCTCAGGGTACTGGCAGAGCAGCTGCCAACGCGTACTCAATGGCATCATCAGCCACCCCTTCCCTAGACCCACCATGTCCTCCTGAGGAGTCCCCCGAACTGTTTGAGCACAGTGTTAGGTACATGCTCCAGGAGGATGCCCAACAATTCGAAGGGTCGGATGATGATACCCAGCTTGAGGAAGGCAGTAGTGTGCGCGCAGAGAGAGGGGATGCTGAAGGACAGCAATCTGGCAGTAATGTTCCACCAGCTGCAGCTTACTGCCAGGTTTGCTCTAGTGGTGAAGAGGGAGGGGATGATGAGGTCACTGACTCCACGTGGGTGCCTGAAGGGAGAGAGGAGGAGGAGGAGGATGCAGCGGCACATGTCCAACGAGGCAGGATGCCCCCTGGAGGCCAGCTAGAGGCCAGCACAGCAACTGAATCACACTGCAGAGCTCCGCCTGTGCAGGGCGCTGCCTCTGCACGTTATCACAAAAGTTCTTTGGTGTGGGCCTTTTTTGAGAGGAGTGCATCAGATCGCACCACTGCTATTTGCAATATTTGTCTCAAGCGTATCTCGCGTGGCCAAAACATCAGCCGCTTGGGCACCACAAGCATGAGCAGACATATGTCGACCTGCCATGCAGCTCGTTGGCAAGCGCACATTAAAGACCCACACCAAAGAACAAAGCGGACCTCTCCTTGCTCCTCATCAGCTGGGATCTCCATCCCCACTATATCTTCAGTCCTCTCTGAAAGCTGCTCTGAGAGGACTGAAGGTGTAGAATTAGGTGTGTCACAACCAAGTACTAGCAGTACACCGACGTCCGATTGTAGCAGGCAAATTTCCCTGCCCCAGCTGCTGGACCGTCGAAAGAAGTATACTCCCAGCCATCCACATGCCCAGCGGTTGAATGCTAGCTTGGCTAAATTGCTAGCACTTCAACTGCTGCCTTTTCAGTTGGTAGACTCGGCCCCCTTCTGTGAGTTTGTTCAATGTGCGGTTCCTCAGTGGCAGGTTACCAAACGCCACTTTTTCTCACGGAAGGCGATTCCGTCTCTCTACCGGCATGTGGAAGGCAATGTCCATGCCTCGCTGGACAGGGCGGTCAGCGGTAAGGTGCATATTACCGCTGACTCATGGTCCAGCAGGCATGGACAGGGACGTTATCTGTCTTTCACAGCCCATTGGGTCACTCTATTGGCAGCTGGGAGGGATGCAGGACAAGGTGCAGTAGTGTTGGAGGTTGTTCCGCCACCACACCTCCAAAATGCTACTACTGGTTGTGACACACCTCTCTCCTCCACCCCCTCCTCTTATTCTTCCTCCATGGCCTCTTTGAGTGCTCTGTCCTCGGATCCAGCGGTGCTCCGTAGGCGTACAAGGGGCTACGCGAGTACGCAGGAAAAAAGATGCCATGCCGTGCATGCGCTGGTGTGTTTGGGGGACAGGAGTCACACTGGGGCAGAGGTTCTGGAAGCTCTGCAGGGGCAGGCCGAGAGGTGGTTGACGCCACGCCAGCTTAAGCCAGGAATGGTGGTTTCTGACAATGGCACCAACCTCCTCTCCGCCCTGCGACAGGGGCAGCTCACCCATGTGCCCTGTATGGCTCACGTCCTCAACCTGGTGGTGCAGTGGTTCTTGGGCAGGTACCCAGGCTTACAAGATGTCCTGAGGCAGGCCAGGAAAGTCTGTGTGCATTTCCGCCGATCTTATAATGCCAGTGCTCGGCTGGCTGAGCTGCAAAAGGAGTGGAACCTGCCCAAGAACCGCCTAATATGTGACATGCCCACCAGGTGGAACTCAACGTTGGCCATGCTGCAGCGACTGCACATGCAGCAGAGGGCCATCAATGAGTACCTTTGCGACTACGGCACCAGGACAGGGTCAGGGGAGCTTGGCTTTTTTTCCCCACGCCAGTGGAGCATGATCAGATATGCATGCACTGTCCTGTCACCATTTGAGGAGGCCACGAGGATGGTGAGCAGTGACAGTGCATGCATCAGTGACACTGTACCTCTTGTCCACCTGTTGGAGCATACGCTGCGTGGGATAATGGACAGGGCACTTGAGGCAGAACAGAGGCAGGAAGAGGAGGACTTCCTTGCCTCTCAAGGCCTCCTTTATCCAGACAGTGTTCCTTCTGTCCCACCCATCACACAGGAAGAGGAAGAGGATTAGGAGGAGGAGGAGGAGGAGGAGGAGGAGGAGGAGGATTGTGTGAGCATGGAGGTTGAGCCTGGCACTCAGCATCAGCATCAGCAGCAGCAGTCTTTTAGGGATGATGTACAGTCCCAACAAGCCAGTGGACTTGTACGTGGCTGGGAGGAGGTGGCTGGCGATCATGTCGTCCTCAGTGACCCAGAAGACTCCGGACCGAATGCCTCAGCTAACCTACGTTGCATGGCCTCCCTGATCCTGCAAAGCCTGCAGAAGGATCCTCGTATTCTTCGGATCAAGGAGAGGGACCATTACTGGCTGGCCACTCTCCTTGATCCACGGTACAAGGGTAAGGTTGCGGACCTTATCTTGCCGACGCAGAGGGAGCAGAGGATGAGACATCTCAGGGAGGCCTTGCAGAAAGGTCTGTGCAACGCGTTCCCAGAAACTGGGAGGTTACAAACTCCTGGTCCTGGACGACGAGTTGCTGAGGCTTCGGACAGTAGCAGAAGGAGCGGTGGGGAAGATGGACGTCTGACCGATGCGTTCAGGCAATTTTTTAGTCCGCAGCCCCAAGGTATGATCGGTTCCAGCAACCATCGCCAGCGTCTGATATACATGGTGCAGGAATACCTAGGGGCAAGGTCAGACTTGGACACCTTTCCCACCGAAAATCCTCTGGCTTACTGGGTCTTGAGGATGGATCACTGGCCAGAGCTTGCACAGTATGTAATTGAGCTACTGGCCTGTCCTGCATCCAGCGTTCTTTCCGAACGCACATTCAGTGCTGCTGGAGGATTTGTCACTGATCACAGGGTGCGCCTGTCCACCGACTCGGTTGATCGACTGAACTTCATAAAAATTAATCAGTCTTGGATCACCACCAGCTACCAGGCACCTGAAGCGGATATAACTGAATAATTTATAATGTCACATCCCTTCAAGACTGCCTATGCTGATGCTGAGTGACTGTCCTGTTATGTTCACTGACAATCCTCTTCCTCCTCCTCAATGATCCATTCCTTGATAGCTTGGAAGAACATTTTTTTTTCTGGGTGCCACCACACCAGTGCCTAAGGCACAATTTTTCAAAAAATTTTTAAAAAAATGCTTTGCAACAGGTGTGACTGCTGTGCTCCAAGTACAGTATCTGTGAAAGGGTTGCAGTGTTGTGGCACGAGCACCGTTGCCTAAGGCACAATTTTTCAGCCCCTGTTTAACAGGGGCATGTAATTAAATTTTTTTAAGCAATGCTTTGCAACATGTCTGACTACTGTGCTCCAAGTACAGTATCTGTGAGGGGTTGCAGTGTTGTGGCACCAGCACCAGTCCCTAAGGCACAATTTTTCAGCCCCTGTTGGGGCGTGTAATTACAATTTTTAGGCAATGCTTTGCAACAGGTCTCATTGCTGTGCTCAGAGTACAGTATCTGTGAGGGGTTGCAGTGTTGTGGCACCAGCACCAATGCCTAAGGCACAATTTTTCAGCCCCTGTTCAGCAGGTGCATGCAATTACAAATCTTGATCTAATAACTCACAGCAGGGTCCATTCCTGTGCCCACCAAGAGTAACTGTGAGGGCTTACAGTCTTGTGGCAACACCGTCCACCACCACCACCACCAAAGGCCCAATTTTTTTGCCCTGTTCAACAGGTGCATGCAATTACAAATCTTGATCTAATAACTCACAGCAGGGTTCATTCCTGTGCCCACCAAGAGTAACTGTGAGGGCTTACAGTCTTGTGGCAACACCGTCCACCACCACCACCACCAAAGGCCCAATTTTTCTGCCCTGTTTAACAGGTGCATGCAATTACAAATCTTGATCTAATAACTCACAGCAGGGCCCATTCCTGCGCCCACCAAGAGTAACTGTGAGGGCTTACAGTCCTGTGGCAACACCGTCCACCACCACCACCACCAAAGGCCCAATTTTTCTGCCCTGTTCAACAGGTGCATGCAAGTACATGAGTGGTCTAATAACTCACAGCAGGGCCCATTCCTGCGCCCACCAAGAGTAACTGTGAGGGCTTACAGTCTTGTGGCAACACCGTCCACCACCACCACCACCAAAGGCCCAATTTTTCTGCCCTGTTCAACAGGTGCATGCAATTACAAATCTTGATCTAATAACTCACAGCAGGGTCCATTCCTGTGCCCACCAAGAGTAACTTGAGGGCTTACAGTCTTGTGGCAACACCGTCCACCACCACCACCACCAAAGGCCCAATTTTTCTGCCCTGTTCAACAGGTGCATGCAATTACAAATCTTGATCTAATAACTCACAGCAGGGCCCATTCCTGCGCCCACCAAGAGTAACTGTGAGGGCTTACAGTCCTGTGGCAACACCGTCCACCACCACCACCACCAAAGGCCCAATTTTTCTGCCCTGTTCAACAGGTGCATGCAATTACAAATCTTGATCTAATAACTCACAGCAGGGCCCATTCCTGCGCCCACCAAGAGTAACTGTGAGGGCTTACAGTCCTGTGGCAACACCGTCCACCACCACCACCACCACCACCAAAGGCCCAATTTTTCTGCCCTGTTCAACAGGTGCATGCAATTACAAATCTTGATCTAATAACTCACAGCAGGGCCCATTCCTGCGCCCACCAAGAGTAACTGTGAGGGCTTACAGTCTTGTGGCAACACCGTCCACCACCACCACCACCAAAGGCCCAATTTTTCTGCCCTGTTCAACAGGTGCATGCAATTACAAATCTTGATCTAATAACTCACAGCAGGGCCCATTCCTGCTCCCACCAAGAGTAACTCTGAGGGCTTACAGTCTTGTGGCAACACCGTCCACCACCACCACCAAAGGCCCAATTTTTCTGCCCTGTTCAACAGGTGCATGCAATTACAAATCTTGATCTAATAACTCACAGCAGGGCCCATTCCTGCGCCCACCAAGAGTAACTGTGAGGGCTTACAGTCTTGTGGCTACACCAACATCTAATGGGGCAAATTTTTGCAGAGTATATACGGCAGGCCCCTACTTTCAAACATCCAACTTACAAACGACTCCTACTTGCAAACGGAAAGAGAAAACAGGAAGTGAGAGGAAATCTACCCCTAGGAAGGGAAATTCGATCCTGTTAGATTTAATTTGGGAAAAAGGTATCTCCTCTCTACTGATGCTTTATCACCAATCCTTGTTTCAATTAAAACCCCACTTTTCCAAAAGCATTTGTCATTGGGACGGAAAGTGAGGTGAAATGTTCTGAACAGATGTGCAAAGACAGCAAATGTTACAGGGGTGATAACCCCTCCCTATGTTCTCCAAAAAGCTTAAAAATAGATTTTTTGGGGATGGAGCTACACTTCATAATGTACCTGTTCAGATTCTACTTAAGAACAAACCTACAGTCCGTGTCTTGTTTGCACCGCCTGTATACTGCTGTTCAGAGTATATAGGGTTGTAGGTATAGGGTTTTATTTTGGGTGCAGGGTCCCCCTTAATATCCATACAAGACCCAAAGGGGCTGGGGCTGGGGTGGGGGGGGGGGGTGATGGGGTAGCCATGACATTTTTCGCAAGGATTTTCAGCCATATGGCCAGGAAAAGACATGACATTAAAGCCGCAAGTGGTTTTAAATGGCTTTTTTTTTTTCATTTACAAATGTCATTTTGTGCAGGGACAGTTCTAAACACGGGAAACACATGCCACTTCACAGGCATACGTTAGACACCCCCCAGGTACCATATTTAAAGGAAAATTTCCCTTTTTTTTTTCACTTTATGCATCATTAAAATGACTGCTCCCGAAAAAACGTTAGTTTTTAAAAGTTCTTTTTGCATTGATATATGTCCCATGGGGCAGGACCCGGGTCCCCAAACCTGTTTTATGACATTAACATGCATATTGGTCGTTGTAATTAGCAATTTTGATTTCGAACGTTCGCGTCCATTGTAACGAATAGGGTTCGAAAATTTGCGCAAACTGTCGGTCTGTTCGAAGGTTCTGGTGCGAACCGAACCCGGGGGTATTCGGCTCATCCCTAGTTATGAGGTACTTTGTGCATATTTACTTTTATATCCTCTGTTTATTATTTTGTTATGACTGGCTTTGAGACCTTTTTGGTCCCTCAGTACTCATTGGTGCCATCTTGTATGGCTAAATGGATTTCTCTCTTTTCTGTCTGTACTCGTCTGTGTCTCGGTGCACCTCCAAGTTTGGCATGTTTTGTTTTATTACTACTTTGCTTTAGTTGGTGATGTAATGTTTGTAAAAGTCTAATGAATGTACCCTTAAAAAAAAAGAAAAACAATGCTTCCCTGATCATTCTTGTGTTTTGATACTGTTTTGAAGACCAGGTAAAGCTTTGCAAGCATTTACAAGGGTCCCCTGTGATCTTGGGTCACACTATTGTACTTTTAGTCCTTAACCACTTAAAGAGGAAGTAAACCCTGATGGGGATATTCATGTAAAAAAAAAACAGGGACATACCTCTCCATAGTGCAATAAAACCTTTAGCATGTTTATTAAATATAATAGTGCACTTATAAACATACCAACACGTTTCATCATCAAAATACATCTTTCAGGGGGCTAGGGGCACCGTGCCGTGTCTTTGCGCATATATACTGTACAATACTACAAAAAACAAGCCTCGTATTCGTTCCAGTCGCAAACCTCAATCTGATCCCATTGCAAGGTACCACACCTCCCTTCCAAGTTATTCTTAGACTTGATCCCAATATCCTGTTAAGGCTGAAGATTGATTGTGAGGACCAAAACACAGTCATACTAAATCTAAAGACTAAACCTCCTGTCATGGATATACAGATTCCAGAACTGCAGCAAGGTTGAGGCGCATCCCAGCCAGCAGGCGCCCAGCGGCTTTGGCGCCAGTGGGCCTTTAAAAAGGGCTCCCACTGTTCAGCTCTTGCTGGTTGATCTGTAGTTTTCCCTGTGACCCGCCCCTGTATCTGCATCTGATCTCACACCTGACTCGGCTTCCTGACCACGCTGCTCTCTCCTCTCCTGATCTCTGGCTGCCATTTGACCTTGCTTGTTTACCTGCATACCTGACCTTCCGTTGCCGACTAAGCCTGGACTCTGACCATCCCTTGTCTGCCAATTCTGTCTGATCTGATCCGCTGTGTATGACCCGGCTTGTCTGACCTTGTTCCTGCCCGCTGTGTGCACCTGCATCCTGCGCACCTGCATCCTGCTGACCTGCATCCTGTGCACTTGCATCCTGCTGACCTGCATCCTGCGCACCTGCATCCTGCTGATCTGCATCCTGCGCACCTGCATCCTGCTGACCTGCATCCTGCGCACCTGCATCCTGCTGACCTGCATCCCGCGCACCTGCATCCCGCTGACCTGCATCCTGCGCACCTGCATCCTGCTGACCTGCATCCCGCGCACCTGCATCCTGCTGACCTGCATCCCGCGCACCTGCATCCTGCTGACCTGCATCCTGCGCACCTGCATCCTGCTGACCAGCATCCTGCGCACCTGCATCCAGCCGACCTGCGTTCCTCAGCACTCCTTTCTCCTACCTCACTGTGCTCCTACGGTCACTGTCCCCAACTCCAGTGTCCCAGGAACCAGGGCTGTACGAGAGGTCTCCCTCTGCATGTCAGGCTCACCCACAAGGTACGTGTCACCTCCATCAAAGGATAAATAAATAATACATTGGCAGGACATTGGCAAGAAGGAAAATCCAAGCTTCAGTTTCATTTGAAGGCACAAAATAGTATTGATCAATTGAGGAAAATCAAGAATGAGAAACAGGACCAACTTGAATCAGTACAGGCCAAATGGAGACTGTAAATAGTTTTTTTTTTAAAACATTTTGAAATTATTTAAAAATTATTTTGATCAAAAATGTTTTAGATAACCAGTCAACAAGAAATATTCGGCAGTCCTGCTATCTAGTGGTTGTATCAAATATTGACCCGAATAACCAAAAATAAATAAATAATATATATATATATATATTTAGCTACCAGACCAGCCACAGAATCAACATCTAATCAACAAAAACAATTACAATATAACATCCAAATACAAAAATAGTAGTAAATAATAAATACAATTGAAATTAAAAGTAGTTTTTTAATGAACCAACAACAATTTAATTATTAGTGGCATCAAATTCAGATCTCCTTTTTTAATAAAGGGGACAAGGAGGACCAATAAACAACCCTAAAACTCCCAAATTTACATAAGGTGTCAAGCATTATTGATTAATGAATTGACGTCATCCAAACTAGAAACCAAATGGATCAATGAAACAAAATCTTATGTTCCCCATGGTCTCAACATTGATTGGGACGCCAATGCATTTATCAATAATGTAAATTGGGGAGTTTTAGGGTAGCTTTTATGAAAAAAGGTGATCTGAATTTGAAGCCACTAATAATTAAATTTGTGTTGGTTCAGTTATATAAATACTTTTAATTTCAATTTGATTTATTATTTACTAATATTTTTGTATTTGGATGTTATATTGTAATTGTTTTTGTTGATTAGATGTTGATTCTATAGCTGGTCTGGTAGTTACATGGAGTCCGGTAACTTTTTATGTGTTGTTTAGATATTATATTTTCCTTTCTCAAGCCCCTTGACAAAGCTGTGTAGTGCTATAGATGTGAACCCCAAGGGCAACAACAACCCAACAATAACATCAAACATTGTATTTATTTACCGTTACCTGGGCATCCACCTGCTGTAAAGATAGGAAACAATCTCACACCAATCGTGCTTTAACCAACCGGTAATTTTACTGGAAACTGGTTCAAAATCATAAACACAGTAATAATGGTAATATACAGAGTAGTACAATACTAATGGTAATATACAAGGTCAGAAAATATAATAATAGGAGGGCAGTCAAACATTCAGACCCAAGGATATACTAAATACTACGTGTGGGCGTGTCTCCAAGTGGGACTGGTGCTCAGGATGGCAAAACCCTAAAACTGGGAACTTTCCCACTTCCAGTACAGCTACACAAACTCACACAACTTGTAGTCTGCTATACCGCACTGAATATCAGTATGTTATGGTACATATTCTCAAGGGCTCCCCCTAGATTGCAATACCTCCCCCTGTGCACACTGCAGGGTAAAAGGCATTATACTGGATGATAAGTCTCTTGTCTTCTTCCTTCAGCTAGCTCAGTTAACTGCAGTGTTTGTAATCTGATGCATAAACAGAGGGCAAAGTAGAATAGGAATGATGAGTAACTGCAAACTTGGTTAGGTAACACACTTGTAACTTTCCTCTCCTATGGCAGGTTAACTGGAGCGTCACTCAGTAGTTAAAGAAAGGCAGGCTTTTAGGCCTAGTTAAGCACATTCTATCTATGTAAGGCCGCTTTGTGGAACTGCAGATATCAGAAACACTCTGGTGTAATCTGTAACGTGTGGTTTAAGTGTTATATGAATCTTGGGCAACAGCCCTCTCACCACTCCAGGCCTGGATAGTTTGATGACTCTGTCCTGCTGTAAGCCAGTACTGTCACGCTGTACCGATACGCAAGATGACTGGGAACCTCGGTTGGCTCTGTCAAGTGTTCTGGATCCTTCGATCCGGTCACGCTGCTACTCCAGCACACTGTGGTAACACTCTCTGGTGGCTCGGATTATGTTCTGCGCCAAGCAGGCCGTGGCTCTTCCAGACGCACACCCACAGGTCCCTGCAGGCAGGTCTCACATCCTGGGTAGAAGAGAAAGAAGAGGGCCTTTTTCTTTACTACCCAGCATGCAGTTCTGTCACTTAGCCTTATGGGTAGGCAAGTGAGCACTGTGGGAAGGTGAGGCTTTCCACAAATAAAATTAAAGTCACAAGAAGCATACATGTTCTGGCCACTAGAGGGACCTGAATACTAATCTAATAGCATTACATTATTATATAGCATTTACATGGCAATAATTCCAGCGCTACATTGATATAAACAAAAGAGCTTTAAACTAAGTTTTCAGGTGAGCGGCCAATTTGCACAATGGTGGAACACACTGGATTGCATGGAGTGAAGTCACTCATTTGGAAGACTATCATTGCACTTATTATATCTATTTTGATCAAAGTTTTGGATTCATTCCCCAGCAGGGAACTTTGGACTTATGCCGCGTACACACGATCGGAAATTCGGCCAGCAAAAGACTGATGAGAGCTTTTGATCGGAAAATGCGACCATGTGTATGCTCCATCAGACTTTTGCTGGCCAAATTCCCACCAGAAAAAGATTGAGAGCAGGTTCTCAATTTTTCGGTCAGAAAAAGTTTTGATCGGAAATTCCAATCGTCTGTAGCAATTCCAACGTGCAAAATTCCTACGCATGCTCGGAAACAATTTGATGCATGCTCGGAAGCATTCAACTTAAATTTCTCAGCTCTTTGTAGTGTTATACGTCACCGCGTTCTTGGCGGTCGAAAGTTCAGCAAACTTTTGTGTGACCGTGTGTATGAAAGCCAAGCGTGAGCGGAGTTCCATCGGAAAAAACATCCAAGATTTTTACAACGGAAAATCCGCTCGTGTGTACGCAGCATTATTATCACTATTTGTTTATAGAGGCTAATACATAGATGTATTGTTACACATTATCTAATGGGAACGCTTTTTAAAAATATATATATATTTATTTATTTCTGTGTGAATGGCAATATTTGTATTACATGTTTTAATTTGTTCATTGATAATCACTGTGACACGTTATTCATATTTTTAAATTGGGATGTAGTGCCATACTATATTATTTGCTTTATTAGCAAATTATTAATATATTCTTAAAAGGAGTTAAACGTATTAAAACAAGCCATTTGTTGTAGCCTTTCTAGCCACATATACCAAAAGCATTACATCCTCAAAGATCACAATAAAGGCACAAAAGTAATTTTTCTTTTGGTTTCCAATAGTTCATAAACACCTGCTGTGTAATAGCGTCCCTGTTTTAAACTTTGAGTATAAAATTCTCTATAATGCCTACAGCGAAAAGGCTTGTTTTAAAGTGCTTTTAGGGCTCATTTACATTCATTTAAAACAGTGAAAAATATATGACTAGGAAATAGCTTAAGATTCGATTTTTTGCTCCATCCATACAGAACTTTGACATTTATGACATTGCAATACAATTTGGGTTGCAACCTTCTGCACTGAAAACATTTGCTGCATGTAGCACTGCATTTAAAAAACACCACAACAATGCTGTAGTATGAACAGTGTGTATATATATATATATATATATATATATATATATATATATATATATATATATATATATATATACATACAAGCATACTAAGTCTCTTATTGTGTATGTAAACTGTATTTCAGTATAAGCCACTGAGATCTGTAATCAACAAGCTTTTTTGCAACTAGCAATATGAAAAAAAAACAAGAAGAAATGTAAAAGGAAGGATTATTCTCCACTTATGAGGTGGATATGAGAATAAAGTACATAATAACCATATGCAAACATTCAAATTTACTTGCAATTTTTTTACCAACCACCACAAAAAAAGAAAAGTAGAGAAATTAGAAAGAATACTATAAGTACAACAACACTTTACATTACCTTTAATAAATATATTTGTCATCTTCTATAAAAGTTCATCAAAGGACCCAGTTGCTTTTTAATGCAATGTTTCACTTCTTTATTCCTTAAACAGTATATTACAGGATTAAGTATAGGTGTTACAACAGTGTAAAAAACTGCAACTACTCGATTAAGAGTAAAAGCCAAACTTACTTTTGGCCTAACATACATAAATATAACAGTACTATAATAAATAATCACAACAATTAAATGGGAAGAACAGGTAGAAAAGGTTTTTCTTCTATTTTTACTAGGTATACGTAAGACTGCTGCAAGAATATAAAAATAAGAAATTAAAGTCACCAAGAAAGATAATAATATCACTAGGGAAGCACACACAAAATCCAACATATCAATTAGGTATGTGTCTGCACAAGACAGTTGAAGTAGGGGGGGGAGTGTCACAAAAGAAATGGTTAATAATATGACCTCCACAAAATGGAAGTTGGGAGATTAGGAGAATATGTGGGAAAGTGGTCACAAAGCCTCCAATGACTGAGCCTATACTAAGACTGTAGCACATGGTATTATTCATCAGGGTTGTGTAGTGTAGTGGCTGACAGATGGCTAAGTAGCGGTCATACGCCATGACACCAAATAAAAAACATTCTGTGGATGCCAAGAAGAAGAAGAAAAACAGCTGCATTATGCAACCAGGGAAAGAAATATATCTCCCATGTGGAGTAATAGTGGTAAGAATCTTGGGAACAATTACAGAAACATAACAAATCTCTAGAAAAGAGAGGTTACGAAGATAAAAATACATAGGTGTGTGCAGGTTTCTTTCTATCTGTGTAATAATGATGATCACAATGTTACTCATAAGCGTTAACAGATATGTTATCAGTAGTAGCAGGAAGCACAAATATTGAAAACTAAGAGAACCAGGAAATCCCAGGATTATAAATTTAGCCGGTTTGCTTTGGTTAACATACATCTAAGTGAATCAATAAGAGGGGAAAAAAGCATGATGATAAAGTACATTTTAATAAGTTTCATGAAATTTAGTTTCATAAACAATTGCCATCATTTAAATGGGTTGTGGTTTGCAGAGTACAGATGTTTAAATTGTATTTTATCAATGTGAGCATCTTTCCAAAAACAAAATGAGTTTGTACCAACCTTTATTACACAGTATCAAAAGATATGTCAGAAGAAGTGATCTATAGAACCTGCAGTCAAAGAATGATTTTTTTTTTAACTATTTGCTTGCACAATAACTTACAGTATAATAGTAGTGTAATGGTGTTGTTCAAGAGTACCGAGTAGTTAACCATAAATAATCTAAAGAGAGATGGCATGAAAATGTAGATGCTTAATTTGTTGGTTGGTTCTTTTTGCTTAAAATTAAGAAATAGGTAAAACAAAACAAATGCTTTTAATACCATCTTTGGAAGCAGAGTGTTTAGCTCTTATGCATTGCAGCAATGGTTGTAATAAGGGATGGGCCGAACACCCCCTCCTTCGGTTTGCACCAAAACATGCGAATAGGCAAAAAATTATTTCGAACACGCGAACACAGTTAAAGTCTATGGGACACAAACATGAAAAATCAAAAGTGCTCATTTTAAAGGCTTATATGCATGGTATTGTCTTAAAAAGTGTTTGGGGACCTGGGTCCTGCCCCAGGGGACATGTATCAATGCAAAAAAAAGTTTTAAAAATTCGTACTTGGGAGTGTCTATAGTATGCCTATAAAGTGGCACATGTTTCCCATGTTTAGAACAGTCTAAGTGCAAAATGACATTTCTAAAGGAAAAAAAGCCATTTAAAAGTACTAGCGGTAGCTATAGTATAGGCTATAATGAATTGTCGGCAATACACATAAAAGGTATTTGATAAAAACAGCATGGGATTTCCCCACAGGGAACCCCGAACCAAAATTAAAAAAAAATGTGTGGGGTCCCCCCAAATTCCATACCAGGCCCTGAGCACTTTTGATTTCTCCCATAGACTTTTAAAGGGTGTTCCACGGCTTTCGAATTTTCTGTGAACACCCCAAATTATTCGCTATTTGGTGAACAGGCAAACAGCCAATGTTCGCATCTAACTCATGTTCGACCCGAACATAAAGCTCATCCCAATTTTCCTGCAAAGGCATCCATGAAGGGAACTGTCAAGGATTCAAACAAACCCTTTATTGGATTGCCAAAGAGCAGATTGAGTACAGTCCCTAGTGTAATGTATTCTGTTACTTGCCTTCTGTCTCTCCTCTGCATGGGAGAACTTGTGGTGTCAGTGCAGGCACACAATTATTAAGCAAATACTAAATATTTTCAATGGTATATTTAACAGGATTAAAGGGAGAAAATAAGATAAGTTTGTTGTCATATGTTAAGATTTAGCCAGTGTTTAATACCTTACCTCCCGGCGTATAGTACAATGACAGTCGGGCAGGAGGACTGTAGTGTCAGAAACCCTGAATCAGACCGAGACAGAAGTACAGTTAAATCAAACTTGTTTAATAATAATAAAAGTAAATAGAGCAAACGTAGTCAAAACATAGCCAAAGTTCAGTAACCGGAACGCATAGTCGGACAAGCCAAGGTAGCCAGGAAACCAGGGTACAGCATACTTCAGAACAGGCCAGGATATCTGGAAACCAGAGATTCAGCGTAGTGGAACAGTAAACAGGATCTGGAACCAGAAGGGATGTCAGCCAAGGAAGTCTTTAACAGGCACGCAGGAGAGAGTCTCTGTGATGTTGACCAGGCGAAGGCAGAGAAGATCTGGGCTGGACTGCTTAAGTAAGCAGGACTGACGAGCAGGATATTATCAACAGGTGAGTCACTGTGGAGAGATAGGAGCTGGCAATTAACCAACAGCTGAGTGGCCATCTCAGAGAAGGAAGGGCTGAGCCCAGCCCTGAAAGTACCCCCTCCTCAAGGACCCCTCCCCCTCGGAGGACCACCAGTCTTGAGGGGAAAACGTCTATGGAAATCACAGAGGAGGACAGGAGCATTTATGTCAGAGGATGAGACCCAAGAGCGTTCCTCCGGACCATACCCTTTCCAATGCACCAGGAACTGTATGCACCCACGGAACCTACGGGAGTCAACAATGGACTGTACTTCATACTTCTCATGGTTCTCAACCTGTACAGGGTGAGGACATGGCACAGAGGTGGTAAAGCGGTTGCAGACCAAAGGTTTTAATAAGAGACTTGGAATACATTTGAGATACACATATTAGAAGGAAGGTCTAAAGCCACTGGGTTAATCCTGCGGAGAATATGAAAAGGCCCAATAAACCGAGGTGCCAACTTCAGAGAGGGAACAAAGAGTCAGAGGTTGTGAGATGACAGCCAGACCCTGTCCCCAACCTGGTAGGAATCTGCAGGCAGGCGTCTGTGGTCAGCATGGAGTCTGTACCTATCATTGGCATGTCACAAAGCCTCCTGGATTTGTGCCCAGGTGGAACGAAGACCACAGAGATGCTCCTCTAATGCAGGAATGCTCTGCGGAACAAATGAGTCAGGCAACATGGAAGGTTGGAAACCATAGTTTGCCATAAACGGGGACAATCAGGAAGTAGAATTCAAGGCACTATTGTGAGCAAACTCCAAGGTAAGAGGTCTGACCAGTTGTTATGATGGTCAGAAATATAGCAATGTAGGAACTGCTCCAAGGACTGGTTGGCTCGTTCTGCGGCCCCATTAGACTGCAGGTGATACTCAGAGGAGAAAGCAGGCTGAATTCCCAACTGTGCACAAAAGGCTCATCAGAATCGGGACACAAACTGATTTCCCCTGTCCGAGATGATCATCTTGGGTAGCTCATGTAAGCAAAAGATATCCCGAGCAAAAATGGAAGCCAGTTCCTTAGAAGTGGGCAACTTCTTAAGTGGAATACAATGAGACATCTTTGAGAACCGGTCAACCACCATAAGGATAACTGTGTGGCCCTGTGAGTTTGGCAACTCCACAATGAAATCCATAGACAGGTGGGTCCAAGGTCTCTCTCCATTGGGTATGAGTTGTAGGAGACCCACTTGAAGGTGTCGTGGAGTCTTACTCTGAGCAAACAAGGAACAAGCAACTATGAAGGCGGCTACATCAGCACATAGACTAGGCCAGTGTTGAGAAATGGCCCAAAAGAGTTGATTCTTCCCAGTGTGACCAGCAGCCTTGGGAGAATGGTAAGTCTGGAGCACGGCAGTACGGAGACTCTCAGGGACAAAGCAGCGGTCACAAGGTTTCTCAGGAGGAGCATGGACCTGAGCAGCAAGAATTTTGTCACCCAAAGGAGAAGTAAGACTAGTGCGAACCGTAGCCAGATAACGATCAGGAGGAATCACAGGAACCGTAACCGTCCATCTTGGAAGTGGAGGAAAATTGTCACGACAAAGTGACATTCTTAGTTTTAGGAATGAGACAATGTAATTGAAACTTGACAAGAAAAGAGCCCATTGCTTTCTTCTGGGAGAGAGGTGTTTAGCATCAGACAAGAATGTGAGATTCTTATGGTCAGTAAGAATGAGAACCGGCACAGTGGTACATTTGAGGAGATGTCTCCATTCTTTCAGAGCTAAAATGATCGCCAACAGCTCTCTGTCCCAATCTCGTAATTGCATTTCGCAAGTGGCAATTTCTTGGAAAAGTAGCCACAAGGATGCATAGCGCTCTCAGAGGTAGAACGTTGAGACAGAAGGGCGTCAACTCCAGTCTCAGAAGCATCAACCTCAAGGATAAAGGTTAACGTAGGATCAGGATGTGCCAATACAGGAGCAGAAACAAAGAGACCGCCTTGAGACTCTCAAAGGCCTTAATGGACTCCGGAGACCAACTCTATGGCCGCGTACACACGAAGGGACAATCCCGCGGGATTATCCTCTGGACTGAAGTCCAGCGGATAATCCCCTCGTGTGTGGGCGCCGGCGGACTTTTTGGCGCCAAAGTACGGCGGACTAAAGTTTCAGGTTTTGTTTTCAAATTATCCGCTGGACTTGGAAGTCCAGCGGACAATCCCGCCGTTAGTGGGCAAGTCCGCGGGACTTTTGAAATGAACGGACTTGCCGCTCATCGGCAAGTCCGTTCATTTAGCACGTGACTTCAGGTTACGTAGCTAGCGTAGGCAGTTACTGCCGCCGCGCTAGCTCCGTGACCTGGCATGGATTTAAAGGGAATCCCCACGCCGAAAAAACGGCGTGGGGGTTCCCCCCAAATCCATGTCAGACCCTCATCCGAGCACGCAGCCTGGCAGGCCAGGAAAGGGGTGGGGACGAACGAGCGCCCCCCCCCTCCTGAGCCGTACCAGGCCGCGTGCCCTCAACATGGGGGGTGCCCTGGGGAAAGGGGGGCCGTGCGGCCCCCCCCACCCCAAAGCACCTTGTCCCCATGTTGATGAGGACAAGGGCCTCTTCCCGACAACCCTGGCCGTTGGTTGTCGGGGTCTGCGGGCGGGGGCTTATCGGAATCTGGGAACCCCCTTTAATAAGGGGGCCCCCAGATACCGGCCCCCCACCCTATGTGAATGAGTATGGGGTACGATGTACCCCTACCCATTCACCTAAGGTGTAAAATGTAAAGTAAAAAAAAAACACCCACACTTTTGAAAAAATAGTTTATTGCACTGCTCCGGGGGTCTTCTTCCGTCTTGGGGGTCTTCTCGCCGGACTCCCCCGCCATTTACCAAGCTCTTTTACCGAGCGAGGGGAGTCCGGCTACCTTCTTCGTCGTCGCCGCCGTCTGGGGGTCTCGATCCGCCTTCGGGGGTCTTCTTCCGTCTTGGGGGTCTTCTCGCCGGACTCCTCCCCTCTCTTCTGCTCTTTTACCTAGCTCTTTCACGAGGGGAGGTGTCCGGCTACCTTCTTCGTCGTCGCCGCCGTCGTCTGGGGGTCTCGATCCGCCTTCGGGGGTCTTCCGGGGGTCTCTTCTGTTCTTGCGGCGGTCGTCGTCTTCCGCGCCGCCGGCGCCTTCTTCTTCTTCTTGTCCTCCTTCTTGTCCTTCTTGTTCTTCTTCTTCTTCCGATGTTGACCCGACGCTCTCTCTGCCCGGAATGCCTGTGCCGCTCTGAGCTCGGACTTATATAGGGACATGGGCGACAGGGTCACATGCACATGTCACATGGTGACCCCGCCCCCTTGTGTTGTCACAGTCCCGGAGGATGCTGGGACTGTGACATCGCAAGGGGGCGGGGTCACCATGTGACATGAACATGTGACCCTGTCGCCCATGTCCCTATATAAGTCCGAGCTCAGAGCGGCACAGGCATTCCGGGCAGAGAGAGCGTCGGGTCAACATCGGAAGAAGAAGAAGAACAAGAAGGACAAGAAGGAGGACAAGAAGAAGAAGAAGGCGCCGGCGGCGCGGAAGACGACGACCGCCGCAAGAACAGAAGAGACCCCCGGAAGACCCCCGAAGGCGGATCGAGACCCCCAGACGACGGCGGCGACGACGAAGAAGGTAGCCGGACACCTCCCCTCGTGAAAGAGCTAGGTAAAAGAGCAGAAGAGAGGGGAGGAGTCCGGCGAGAAGACCCCCAAGACGGAAGAAGACCCCCGAAGGCGGATCGAGACCCCCAGACGGCGGCGACGACGAAGAAGGTAGCCGGACTCCCCTCGCTCGGTAAAAGAGCTTGGTAAATGGCGGGGGAGTCCGGCGAGAAGACCCCCAAGACGGAAGAAGACCCCCGGAGCAGTGCAATAAACTATTTTTTTCAAAAGTGTGGGTGTTTTTTTTTACTTTACATTTTACACCTTAGGTGAATGGGTAGGGGTACATCGTACCCCATACTCATTCACATAGGGTGGGGGGCCGGTATCTGGGGGCCCCCTTATTAAAGGGGGTTCCCAGATTCCGATAAGCCCCCGCCCGCAGACCCCGACAACCAACGGCCAGGGTTGTCGGGAAGAGGCCCTTGTCCTCATCAACATGGGGACAAGGTGCTTTGGGGTGGGGGGGGGCGCACGGCCCCCCTTTCCCCAGGGCACCCCCCATGTTGAGGGCACGCGGCCTGGTACGGCTCAGGAGGGGGGGGGGCGCTCGTTCGTCCCCACCCCTTTCCTGGCCTGCCAGGCTGCGTGCTCGGATGAGGGTCTGACATGGATTTGGGGGGAACCCCCACGCCGTTTTTTCGGCGTGGGGATTCCCTTTAAATCCATGCCAGCTTGCGGAGCTAGCGCGGCGGCATTTACTGCCTACGCTAGCTACGTAACCTGAAGTTACGTTCGAAATGAACGGACTGCTCCGTGTGTGGGCAAGTCCGTTCATTTTCAAAAGTCCCGCGGACTTTTGGCCGGCGGATTATCCGCTGGAGAAGTCCGTGCGTGTGTGGGCAAGTCCACACCCTCGGAAAGTCCAGCGGACCTAGCCGGAAAGTCCAGCGGATTGTCCGCTGGACTTAGGTCCGCCGGCAAAAGTCCGTACGTGTGTACGAGGCATATGAGTTACTGTCCTTTCTGGTCATATCAGTCAGGGGCTTGACCAGACACACAAAGTTATGAATAAACTTTCGATAATAATTGGCAAAGCCAAGAAAAAGCTGCAGACAGCGTAAACCCATGGGTCAGGGCTACTGCAGGACTGCTGAAAGTTTCTCTGGGTCCATCCAAAAAACAGCAGTGGAAATGACATAACCCAGGAATTTAACCTGTTCACGATGGAATTCACACTTCTCCAATTTACAATAGAGATTTTTCTCTCTTAGTTTATGAAGCACACGACAGACATCTGTGTGGTGGCTCTCTAGGGACTTGGAAAATATGAGGATATCATTGAGATAAACCACCACACATAACTGCAACAAATCTCGGAGGACATCGTTAATAAATTCCTGGAAATCTGCCGGAGCGTTACTAAGGTCAAATGGCATTACGAGGTACTTATAATGACCTGTTCTGGTATTAAATGCAGTCTTCCATTTGTCGCCCTCCTTAATTGTTACGAGATTGTATGCCCCTCTCAAATCAAGCTTAGTAAAAAACGTTGCTCCCTTGAGGCGGTCAAATAAGTCTGTAATCAATGGAATAGGATAAGCATTATTAATTAAGCGATTGAGACCCCTATAGTCATCACAAGGTCTCAGTTCACCACTCTTCTTCTTCACAAAGAAGAAACCAGCACCAGCAGGAGACAAGGATTTGCAGATGAAACCTTGAGAAAGTGGGTCTACAACATACTCCTCCATGGACTTATCCTCCGAGAGGAGGCGACCAGGAGAGAACCTCAGCACAAAGCCAATTTAAAGAGGGGTTGTGCCTCTGTAACCAAGGATAACCAATAACCAGTGGAAATTTAGGTGAAGAAATAACTGGATTGGATTATCTCATGGTGAAGAGCCTTTACAGCCATGGACAACGTAGCAGTCTCATGAGTCACATGGGCAAGCTCCCATCAAGAGCCTCAATTGCAAGTGGAATGGCATGCAGCTGCAGCGGAATCGAGTGCTTCGATACAAAGGCAGCATCAATGAACAGGCCTGCAGCCCCAGAGTTGATTAGAGCCTGTATCTCGACAGATGACTCACCTCAAGAAAGGGTAACCGGAACCATTATCTTATCCTTCTGGATAACTGGGGATGAAACAACACCACCTAAGCTCCGTCCATGACAGGACCTTAAGGTTTGGGGATTCCCTGGATGGGTAGGACAAGACTTCAAAAAGTGACCTGCCTGCCTTTTGCTGCCAGAGTACGGAAGTCAATGGCATAATCTGCAACAGTTCTCATACTCTGTTTGATGGACAGGGTTGTTGGTCTGAATCGGTGGAACGCACGCCATCATTCAGAGGGGAAAACGGAGGCAACTCCATACAGCACTCTATTTGAGAAGCCAGCAGCCCCAGTGCCAGGATAGACACTGCTTAATGTAAGCAGCCATTTGGCCACATTTTAAGATTTGTTTTTAATAATAAAACGGTGTTATGCTATGGACGGTCTTTGCTTTCTTTGTATATCCCGCATTTGCTACTGTAGCGCTGGCTCCTGACGAGCAGGTGCTATTGTTTTTGAAAATTAAGTTGCCTGAAGCCACAGTTGGGCTTCAGGATAATTTCACAAAATTTCTGGTTTCAGTACCAGTCCAGCTGGGTTGCACTGGGTTGTCACCGCCGGCAAGGTTAGAAACTCAGTCTAGCTGGATGCATTGAATGCCACTTATCTCTCGGAACCAGCCCAGTGGGAGTGTTCTCCTGCTGTGTGTTCTGGGGGGTGGTATTTAAGGTACCAACGCCACATTTTCTGTCTGTTTGGTTCTGGTGGTCCTCCTGACCCAGCCCTATGGCCCTCCTGGCCTGGGGTGCGGAACCATGCATCCTGTGTCTTGGGGCTGGCTAGCCAGAGGCAACGTAACTGGAGGGACAGGCCTGACTGAAGTTCGGAGCCTACTCATCCAAAGGAAGCCCGGTGCCGTCTCATCGGAATGGAGAGGCCCAGCAACTGAAGTACCCCAGGGGAGGACTTGTTCAGGAGAAGGCCGTGCGCAAGGCTGGCTTCTCTGATGGAGCCTGGATACTTAGTTGAAGGACGCAACCTGGATCAACACTCATACTGTATCACCGGATGGGCTGAGAGAAACTGGTACCGTATGTTTGTTCTCTACAAATTCATCCAATCCCTCAGTGACGCTAAGGTGTAACTTGCAAGTCTGTAGCAGAGACTTTGCCGAGCATCCTACCTGCTGCTAGGCCTAGTGAGAGAGGTCTATCTGGGAGGGTAAAGGAATCCAGTTTGTGGAACAGTGATATCCTCTGGATTCTTCTAGTATCTTCACCCTGCAATCTTAGGTACCTGAACTCACCCCTAACCCTCTACCCCTTTTTGTACAAGACTTTGTCTTCTTTTCTAAATAAACAACCCAAAAGAGGATTCAGTGTCAGTCTCAACATTACTTTGGGCCATTTTCCACGGGATCCCCAGGCCGGAGAAGCAAGTAAGTAAGGTAATGGTAATCCCAAATAAAACCAGCAGGTCCTTCGGCGGTGAGTGCTACACTACTGAGGAGGAAGGTCCCTAGAATTTCCATATCTCATCATATGTGAGCAGGCACTATCTTGCAAAAGCGCAGTTTGACTGTCTTTCTTAGGAAAGAAGTCAAATTGGTCTGGTAAGCAGATCATTTACTCATTTCACATTTGGGTGTCCATGTCTACTTAAATTTGGTGAAGGATCACAAAATCTTTGTCAGAAGACACCGTTACATTTGTAAGATTGATGTTATTTCCATATAGACTCTTTCTTTGTGGATTTTTTTATGAAGAATTTGTTTCACTGATTTATTATTTTTTGTTTTAATATATTTGTCACTTTGTTGGGACTTTATATATTTATCACTTTCTGCTAAGGTGGAAGTTTTTTGAATTAATATTTGCATATGTGATTTTTGTATGAGTTTTATATTGTTACAATCACAAGAATAAGTATCATATATATAGTTAATGATTATTATTCAACACAGCGCCCAATTTTTGTGCTTATACCAATGAACTTCACTGGTATAAGAAATCAGAATGTGTAAAAAAACTTCCACAGAGTAGTACGGTTTACTATGGCAACACTGTATTGCCCTGGTCACAGTGTGTTAGAAAAGAAAATCATAAAAAAAGGAATAAAATGTAATACAAAAGTAAGAAAATTGAAAAGATTTTTTTTTTACTTTTACACCACCTCGATCACCAGCACACCTGTAATATGATAATGCTGTACTGCACTTGTGACAATATATCAGGATTGATATATTTTCAGACATATATACGATGGTTTGTGGACTCTATAATGTACCTACAGACTAAATAATAAACACTTATTTGGGTTATTTTCACCAAAGAAATGTAGCAGAATACATTTTGACCTACATTGATGAAGAAAGATTATTTATTTGCAAAATTGTATAACAGAAACAAAGAAAAACATGTCTTTTTTCATTTTTTTTGGCAACCAAAAAAAAAAAAAAAACTCTGGTGATTAAATACTACTAAAAGAATGCACTATTTGCGTGAAAAAATGCTAAAAAATGTCTGGTACAGTGTTGCATGCAGTGGTAATTTAGACATAAATTTTTGACTAAAATGGCACTTTAGTTTTAGTCGTATTTTGGTCATCTAAATTGTTTTAGTCATATTTTAGTTGACTAAAATAGTATTCATTTAGTTGAGGAAAATATTTGAGTCGACAAAAAAATAACACTGGTTGCATGTCATTCAAAGTGTGACAGCGCTGAAAATTGGCTTGGGCAGGATGGGGGTAAAAGTATTCGGTATTGAAGTGGTTAAGGAGTTAAGTAGTCTAATCAATTATGAAAGTAGTATTGTCCAATCAGTGAGCTGAAGTTCAACCAAGTTATTTAGACATCAGGCAGACAGTGAACAAAGAGATATGCCTCTATTTGAAAGTTTAACAATAACACACAAAGGTACATTGAGCAAAAAACTTGTAAATCCACCATATTGAAGGCTTTAAACACTGTAACTGCTCCCTGCCTGGATCCCTATCAGACTCCGGGGCTTTGGTTTCACTCTTGCCCTTCTCATCAGTTCTTTCAGTGACCATATTTGCCTCAAAACTAATCAGCATCTTTCTTTCACAGAAATAGCTTGCAGTTGTATGTTGATTGCAAAGGTTTGTCTGCCCAAAGAGGGCCTCTGGAAACCTTCCCACTTTAATATAATATATATACGACTTCAGGCACTGTGTACTCCTGCAGATATTATGGTCATAGATGAATTTTCACCATCAATGAGATGTTTATATAGAAAGCATAGCTTAACCTATTTTTTTTAAATATAACAGCCTATAAAAAAGTTATTACAGTTACTTTAGGCCTCATTCATTTGGGGTGATTACATCTATGCTCTGTGCAGGGCCATGTTTACCTGCCCGGGGATGCACAGGTGTTCCATGAATTCTGCGTGGGTGCTAGTGCATGTCCTCAAACTCACTCTGGATGTGACAGGGGCCCTAAACCTGCACCCGCACAGATGGCCCAATAGGAGCAGCAACTGTGTCCAGGCAGCCACTGTGTTCAATAGACAACATGGGGGGGGGGGACACTGCCAGCACAGGGATGCATGGAACACCTGTGCATTCCCATACTGACAAAAAATTACCTGAATAGAGTATGGATGTAATCACCCCATTTGAACAAGGCCTTAAGTTAAGAGACACTGATATTAATATAAATTAAAGCACAAATTGCATACATAAAAGCATTTTACCAATTTCTGAATACAAAGCTTACATAAATATGTACATATGAAAAAGCTCTTGCTTTAAATAGATTTCACACTAATACAAAGTATACAAGTATTGAAAGAAAACTGTGTTTTTATTTAAAAAATAAACAAAATTTAATCAGCCATAGGATTGTGCAAAATTACACCTTTTTCAGTGGTCTTGAAAGAAAGAAAAATGTAAAAACCCACATCTTTTTCCTTATTTTAACTGTTTTTTTTATTTGGCAAATTAAAAGCCAAGGTCTTTGCAGAGAGGTAAGTAAACACTGTTTTTATTTTATTGCTATAATTTAAAAACTCTTACTTGCTGGCTCTCCATGAAAAAATATTACTTCAGAACAAAATAATGCTTTGTTTTGTTGAATGTTTAGCCTTCCTCTTTGTTTGTCATATATGTATTGCCTCTATTCTTCCATTGTTCTCTTCTGCCCACTTTCAATCAAAACACATAGTTGCTTTTATAACAAAACTGCAAATAATCATCTGTGGGATTCAGGAAAGTAAAACCTGGATTTCAGAAAAATCATTGATCCTCTTAGTATATGCAGTATAACATAATTGCATCAATATAATTGCAAAACAATCTTCAAGGAATTAATTATCTCAGGGAATTAATTAATATCATATCTCATGAGCCAAAGGGATAAAATACCAAGTGATAAACAACTTGGCAGCTAGTTTTTTGAACAATTTAAAAAATGCTTTCTTAAAAAAAAAAAAAAATTAGAAAGCTAGACATTTACTTAATTCAAAATAAAAGCAAAAGGTGGGATTTTAAGGTACTGAACACAATTTTTATAAGAACATCAATTACTTTTATTAGATACAGAATAAAATATTAATTTTCTCATTATTCAAAAATAGTCCTCAGCCTACACCTGTCTGTTGTTGAAGTGACAACAATTTTTGGTCTGCCCAACCTTATTCTTGGTGAGCTTTCGGTACATTTATTTGGCCAGACCTGGTGTTACTTGTAGACTAGTATCATTCATTTGCTGGTAGGACAGGAGCATGGACTGGACACATAATACAGAAATATGAAGAGATCCAAAGAGAATTAAAGTTCAGTCCATAAATCTTTGTATGAAGAACAAACATCTGGAACACAAATTAAATCACAGAGCAGGACACAGGAAACGGGGAACCTTTAGAATGTCAGGAAGTAAGATCAGATTGGAACTAGAAGTGCCCACTCCATCATCTTGGGAATTAAAAGTTTGTACCTATCTGCAAATGTAAGCAATACTGGTCTAAATAATCATTTGTAGTGAGATGTTTGCCACTATTTGGCTTTTCTTCTCCCTATATGTCCTTAGTCTATGTACCAAGGGAAGTGATCTGCCTGGAATACTAGATATTTTGAGTAAATCCACCTAACCCTGTGTCTTAGAGGGCAAGCCTGGTAAGGTGTTTTGTGCATGGGAGAAGGATCACATTGATGTGAGGAAGCAAGAGAAAGTTGGTTTTGCACAAATCTGAGCACTAATTACTGTCAGCGCAAATACATATAATTATTAATTGATGTGAGCATATTACACAATTGTTGTTTTGTTTTGTATAAAAAATTAGTTCGAGCAGGCTGGCAAAATTTGGAGGAGCATCTTTGGAGCACCATGCTGTTGTGGATTGATGTGCAATTGGAAATTTGTGTTTTCGGGAAGGATGCACACAATAGGGGAATAGAGAATGCACGCATGCACATGGTGTTATATGGCATGTTGTCACATACACATGTGAGCATATGTTGAGAGAATATTTTCAATGTGATTTGAGGGTACTACACTATATGAGTTTTTTTCTTTTTTGGAAACGTGTGTGAGGATGTATGAAGAAAACAACTAGATAAGGCATGTAAAATAAACGCTTTATTGAACCCATATATTTGTATGTGGGTCAATGAATCTGGTAAGAGCCTGAGATATTGAACATACACATACCTGTTGAATAGAGGAGGGTTTACACTATACATGTGCACTTCTGCAGTATGGTGTGCCCTGTTCACACCATCAATTAGCAGCAGTATCAGTACTGCAGCTAAGTGGCAGAATCCCTCTGATTTCTGTTTGTAAACAACTTGGTTAGGGATTGTGGTTAAGATCATTTACCAAGTATGATCATAATCATATTTGGTCAATGACATCACTCAGCATCCCCAGCTCATTTGTTTACATGCAGACCGCGCATCTGTCATTTGTGACAGCCGAAGTGGTGACTGAACATTGTTAGGAGGGGGATCATCATTTCAGTGGGTTAATATTATTGTGAATCTACATTGCAACACTAAAAAATTCAAGTAAATAACATAAATATAAATTGAAATATGAGAGTATGATAATGGTGAAATAAATCCTATTCACTGGGCACTTCAAATTCCAAAGTGTACCACTACCTCAAATATATAGAACTCTTTCCAGAGTAAGTGGACTTTGTACATAAAAAGAGTCACTTAGGCTTGTGTATGAGTAAAATCTTCTGTTGGGGAACATGTACTGCCTCCAGGTCTTCACATAAGGTCACTAGCAGATCACATCCAGTAAGGCAAAGTATTTGGCCATAACATGAATTGAACCCAACAAGGAACACCAACCTAGTGTAAAATGTTTACCAACTTTATCTTAAAAAAGTACTAACCACTCACATGATTAAAAATAACAAGCACGTATTACAGTAAATACCGGTCCCAGGATTTGTACTAGTCACTTCCGGATTACAGCGTGCATGGTGACGTCACATCTGCCGCCATCGGGGGCACAGAAGCCATACTCATCACCATGCTATTTATATACTACATGAGACAGGGGAACCTTGCATAGAGGCGGACCAAATCATCATCCAAGCTTTGTTTTAACTTTCAACATGGCCAAATCACATCCATGCCGAATGCTTACCTGAAATGCGATTAAGGCCTCAATGTGAAACATAGGGAGTGGGCCAAGCCCCCTTGCACTATAATAGTTGGCCAAGCCTCAATATAAAAACTCGGAAGCGGGCCAAGCCTTCCTGTAATACTATATAAAAATAAATGAAGCCACCAATAAGGAAAATAAAAGGAAGGACACACGAAAGGCATCTCAAAATAATAAAAATATTTTTTTTTTGTATATAAAAATGTGCTTCACAATACAAAATAGTTTACATTGCTGTTCAATGCAAAAATGATTTTTGAATTAGAAAACATACATAAGATTACTCCCTCTTGAATGAATCACACAATCAAAATCTGGAATACACCTCACATTAGAGGGCTTATAATTTACAGTATATACTACAATCATTCAGCACAAATATATAAAACCTGTTAATCATTCAATTTAGACATGTCCACACAGAATAAAATAACACTCCTCAGATATAGAGCAAGCACACTTGCAGTGCACTTGAAGGTGCACTTGCAGTGTACAATATACAGTATTTGCCTTTAGTAAATCCACTTCATAGTGTTTAGTAACACTATGCCTCTTTTGATGTTTATGTGTTCATTCACATGTACTGAAAATACCTTGTAGTCATGCCCACATATTGTTTACCACATGGACAATATATTAGGTAGACAGTATTTTTGGACACACATGTGATAAACTGTTTGCTAGAAAAGGATCTAGATGTATCTGTGGACATGAACCCACAAGATTACCTATGGCCAAGAGTGTTTATTTGGCAGAAAGGACACTTGTGCACAGCTAGAGATAAGCGGACACCTGGATGTTCGGGTTCAGCGGGTTCGGCCGAACTTCGGAAAAAAGTCCAGGTTCGGGACCGAACTTGACCCTGAACTCCGAACCCCATTGAAGTCAATGGGGACCCGAACTTTTGAAGACTAAAATGGCTGTCATGGAAAGGGCTAGAGGGCTGCAAATGGCAACACAATGTTGTTAAGAGCATGGCAAGTGCTCTGCAAACAAATGTGGATAGGGAAATAACTTAAAATAACATAAAAAAATAAAAAATTAAAATAAAATGCTGGAGGCCCCCTTCTCAGCAGAAGAGGTACTGGAAGTCATTAAGAACCTCATAAACTCAACAGCACGATGCCGCACATATGGTGGGAATACCCCAGAATACGCACTTTCTGGAAAAAAAATATTCAATTTAATGGATAAGATAGTGGGAAAATAAAATACTTGGAAATTAAAAGAATGAAAAAATTATAATCTTGACCTAGGAGGACGAGGTCCATATGGAGTAGGAGGGTGAGGTGGCGGTGGATGTGGCGGTGTAGATGGAAGCGGCGGTGGGGGAGGACGAGGTAGCCAACACTGGTTCAAAAATACAACAATGGCTGGGTAAGGCTAGTGGTGAATGATGTGTCGAATTCTGTCCCCCGTCGCATAGTGTCTGCTCTGTACTGCGCTTGCTCAGTACGTAGGACAAGGGGATTTTGAAACTCTCCGAAGACGATGCGCGGTGACTCCAGGTTCAAGCCACATCATCCGAGGTTGAAGCCTAGCCAAGCAAGCCCGTATGTCCACTTGGATGGTGGGGCTTGAACCTGCACTCACTGCCCAGGCGACGTTCATCTTTGGAGATTTTGTGAATCTCCTTGTCCTCCGTACTGCGCAAGCACTGCGCCTGCACAGTAAGTGGCCGGACACTAGCCGATGAGCAGACAGTTTTTGTCAGAACACCGGTATACGTGTCTATTCTGCACAAGGTACGGACAAGTCCTGTGGGATCCATGCCTGGTTCATTTTAATGAATGTGAGCTTGTCCACATTGGCTCTGGACAGGCGGCTGTGCTTGTCTGTGATAACGCCCCCTGCCATGCTAAATACACTTTCAGATAATACACTGGCTGCAGGGCAGGCCAGCACCTCCAAGGCGTAAAGGGCAAGCTCAGGCCATGTGTCCAATTTGGAGACCCAGAAGTTGAAGGGGGCAGACCCGTCATTCAGTACGTGTAGGCGTGTGCACACATACTGCTCCACCATGTTGGTAAAATGCTGCCTCCTGCTAAGACGTTCCATCTCAGCTGGTGGTGCTGGTTGTTGTGGCGTGCTGACAAAGCTTTTCCACATTTTGGCCATACTAACCCTGCCTTCCGAGGTGGCTGGCGGTGGCCCGGCTACGTTGGCGACCTCTTCCTCCTTCTCTGCCTTCGCCTTGTGCTTCCACCGTACCCCTGCTGCCAAGTGGGAATGCCACCAGCAGCGCATCTACCAGCGTGCGATTCACGCTCCAGTGAGGTAATTAAGGACGGCACATTGTCCTTGTAACGGGGATCCATCAGGGTGGCCACCCAATAATCAGCACCAGTTAAAATGTGGGCAACTCGGCGGTCATTGCGGAGACACTGCAGCATGTAATCGCTCATGTGTGCCAGGCTGCCCAGAGGCAAGGAAAATCTGTCCTCTGTGGGAGGTGTATCGTCTGTGTCCTCTGTATCCCCCCAGCCACGCACCAGTGATGGACATGAGCTGGTCTGGGTGCCACCCTGCTGTGAACATGGTTCCTCCTCCTCCATCTCATCCTCCACCTCGTCATCCTCCAGAACTGTGCCCTTGCTGCCGAACAATTGTGTACCTGGTGCTTGTTGGTGCAGGAACCCACCCTCGTAGCCACTTGTAAATGACTGCCCTGAAAGCCTTGGAAATGAACCCTCTTCCTCCTCCTCCTCCTCCTGTGCCACATCCTCTTCCATCATCGCCTGAAGAGTTTTTTCAAGGAGGCATAGAACTGGGATAGTAATGCTGAGAACGGCGTCATCGGCACTGGCCATGTTAGTGGAGTACTCGAAACAGCACAACAAGGCACACAGGTCTCGCATGGAGGCCCAGTTATTGGCGGTGAAGTGGTGCTGTTCCGCAGAGCGACTCACGCGTGCGTGCTGCAGCTGAAACTCCACTATCGCCTGCTGCTGCTCACACAGTCTGGCAAGCATGTGCAAGGTGGAGTTCCACCTTGTGGGCACGTCACATATGAGACGGTGAGCGGGAAGGCCGAAGTTACGCTGCAGCGCTGACAGGCGAGCAGCAGCAGGGTGAGAACGCCGAAAGTGCGCACAGACGGCCCACACTTTCTGCAGCAGCTCTGGCATATCGGGGTAATTCTTAAGGAAACTCTGACCCACCAAGTTCAGCACATGTGCCAGGCAAGGGATGTGCGTCAAACCGCCTAGGCCCAGAGCTGCTACGAGATTTCGCCCGTTATCGCACACCACCAGGCCGGGCTTGAGGCTCACTGCCACCACCACGGTCTGTTGTTCCATGTCCCTTCACAACTCCTGCGCGGTGTGGGGTTTTTCCCCCAAACAGGAAAGTTTTAAAACTGCCTGCTGTCGTTTAGCCCTGGCTGTGCTGAAGTTGGTGGTGAAGGTGTTACGCTGACCGGATGAGGAGGCGGTAGAGGATGAGGAGGCGGAGTAGGAGGAGTTAGCAACAGGAGGCAAACTGAAGTGCCCTGCAATCCTCGGTGGTGGAAGGACATGCGCCAAACTGCTATCCGCCTCAGGCCCAGCCACCACTACATTTACCAAGTGTGCTGTTAGGGAGATATAACGTCCCTGACCGTGCTTACTGGTCCACGCATACGTAGTTAGGTGGACCTTGCCACAGATGGCGTTGCACAGTGCACACCTGATTTTGTCCCCCACTTGGTTGTGCAGGGAAGGGATAGCTCATCTGGAAAAGTAGTGGTGGCTGGGCACGACATACTGTGGGACAGCCAATGACATCAGCCTTTTAAAACTCTGCGTCTCCACCAGACGGAATGACAGCATTTCAAAGGCGAGCAATTTTGAACTGCTGGCATTCAGGGCCAGGGATCGTGGGTGGCTAGGGGGGTACTTCCTCTTCCGCTCCAGTGTTTGGGAAATAGAGAGCTGAACTCTTCCATGGGACATTGTGGAGATGGTTGGTGACCCAGGTGGTAGTCTTGCTGGCAGATCCTCTGTTTGTGGGTTGGCAGGTGTCACTGTCACTACAGAGGTGGATGAGGAGGCCGAGACTGCAGCAGAAGAGGAAGCAGGAGGAGCCAGAGACCTTTCTTGGTTTTTGAGGTGTCTACTCCACTGCATCTCGTGCTTTGCACTTAGATGCCTGGTCATGCAGGTTGTGCTCAGGTTGAGCACGTTTATGCCTCGCTTCAGGCTCTGATCGCACAGCGTGCAAACCACTCGTGTCTTGTCATCAGCACATTGTCTGAAGAACTGACACGCTAGGGAACTCCTTGGACCTGGCTTTGGTGTGCTCGGTCCCTTGCTGCGTTGGGCAGTAGCAGACGTACTGTCTAGGGGACGGACGCTCCGCTTTTGCACCCTGCTCCCTCTTCTGCTGTGCTGGTGGCTCTGTGCGACCACCGCCTCTTCCTCCGAACTACACTGGTCACCTGCATGACGTTGATTCCATGTGGGGTCAAGGACCTCATCGTCCTCCACATCATCTTCCACCCAGTCTTCACCCCTGCCCTCCTTGTCAGTCTGCACAATGGCGAAAGCAGCAGCAGTTGGCACCTGTGTTTCGTCATCATCCGAGACGTGCTGCGATGGTCCTTCTATGTACTCATCATGAAACATAAGTGGTTGGGCATCGGTGCACACAATCTCTTCCACTTCTGGGGCAGGGCTAGGTGGATGGCCCTGGGAAACCCTGCTAACAGAATCATCAAAAAGCAGAAGAGACTGCTGCATGATTTGGGGCTCAGACTGATTGGCTGATTTGCAAGGGGGTGAGGTGAAAGACTGAGGGACATCGGCTGCAGGTGCCAACTCTGAACTTTCATCAGGAGACTGGGTGGGAGACAATGTGAAGGAACCGGAGGCACTGTCAGCAACCCAATCTACTATCGCCTGTACTTGTCCTGGCCTCAACATTCGTACAGCCTCATTAGGCGAGCCGAAATACCGCTGCAGGCTCTGTCGCCTACTCGCACCTGAGGAAGGTGTTTCACTAGTGCGTGTAGCTGGCACAGATCGACCACGTTCTCTCCCTGCAACAGGAGCGCCACCAGCAGCACCACGACCCGGGCCACGTCCCCTTTTTGATGATCTCCTCATATTTTCAAAATGTATGATCTCACCCTAAATGGGTGTTTGTGCAATAGCAGAATACACCGACAGTATGTAAAGCGTGTATCTCAAAAACTGCTAAACTGCAGAAAATGCTATTGGGAAAAAATGTCACTACAATTTTTTTTTTGGGACAGCACAATAGAAGAAATATTGATCGATTGTATGTCACACTCCTGCACAAAGCACTGAAATATTTTATTTTTTGTCAATAGCAGAATACACGTACAGTGTCTAAAGCGTGTATGAACATGCCGAAAATGCTATTGGGAAAAAAAATGTGACTACAATTTTTTTGGGGACAGCACAATAGAAGAAATATCGATCGATTGTATGTCACACTCCTGCACAAAGCACTGAAATATTTTATTTTTTGTCAATAGCAGAATACACGTACAGTGTCTAAAGCATGTATGAACATGCAGAAAATGCTATTGAAAAAAATAAAAATAAAATCACAGCAAAATTTAATTTTTTTGCAATGTTTTTCCAATAGCAGAATACACACAGAGTATGGTGTATCTCTTACTAAAATATGCAGTGCAGTGATGCTGCACTGAGCTTGCAGGTAAAACTTATATTTTGTCTGGCACTGGCCTCATGGCACTGTTAAAAGACTGTGCACTGCACCCCAGCCAGGGTACAATTGATTTAGGAATCTCTTGAATAATTCTCTCTGCCTCTTTCTTTTCCTTAATAAAGACACTCTCTAGTCTACTCTAGCTATGTAGATCGCTCACTGATATTACTAATTTGAAGAAAATTTAAGGAATGTGGACTGACTGACTGACTTTATCAGACTAACTCCTAAAATCCTCTCTTAGCAGCACAGGAACCTGTCTATAGCAGAGTGAAGCTGTGTGCTGTGTGTCTGTACTATATATAGAGGCTGGGTCACATGCTGCACTGCCCAATCACAGCCATGCCATTAGTAGGCATGGCTGTGATGGCTTCTAAGGGCACACTAGTGAAACTAGCGTCGATTGGCTGCCCTGCAGCTTGTAAAAGGCCCAAATACATTGCCAAACACCGGACCCGAACATGCAGCCAATAGTTACAGTTCGGGTTCGCTCAACCCTATGCACAGCTAATGCCCAATAAGGTTATCAAAAAAAAAAAGTTATGATAATTAATAATTATTAATAATAGTAGGGGCCAGTTTAGCCTGAAACTAGGGTACCCTCCTTAAGATTACCCCAGGTTTTTAGGGATCATAGTGCCTAAAACCCTATAATTTCTTAGTACAGGCAGTCCTCAGGTTACAAAAAAATAGGGTCTATAGGTTTGTTCTTAAGTGGAATTTGTATGCAAGTCAGAAAAGGTAATTTTTTTAAGTGTAGCTCCAGCCAAAAAAATATTTTTTACGTTTTTTTGGATAGCATGGAGAAGGGTTAACTCCCCTGTAACATTTTTTTGCTGTCCATGTCCCTGTTCAGAAGATTTCACTTCACTTTCTGTCCCAATGACAATTGGTTTTTTAAAATTTTGGGTTGTTGTGGAAACAAGCATTGGTAATAAAGCATCAGTGGAGAACCCTTTTTCCCATGATAACTCTTAGAGGAGTACATTTCTCTTCCTAGGGGTAGATTTCCTCTCACTTCCTGTTGTCTTCCTCCGTTTGTAAGTAGGAGTCATTTGTACAACAGATGTTTGTAACCCAGGGACCGCCTGTATAGACCAGTGTCTCTTAATGATATTTTTAACTTGTCTGTGTTGTACAGAAAAGGAGGTGATAAAGAACCACTCAAACTGATTAGAGTTATTTAGTTTTACTTTATCTCACAACAAAGTTGCTCCCTTCTGACCCTCTGCCCAATGATGAGCGGGTGCCAACGGACATTGAGTGCCCGGTACCCACAGATCGGCTTCTGCTGTGAATAATCATAATAGAAGCGGCCCGCTCGCGGCGCGCACACATCCCCTGCAGATGGAAGTGCAGGTTCACTTTCTGTATATACATATGTGATCCGGTGCACAGCTGTCACTCTATAGCAGTAAAACTGCTATAGGGTGGTCAGTAAGTGGTTAAATAAGGTTGGTATACAGTTTTACTCTATGTTGGTGTTCCTGGTTCTCTTTATATGTTACGGCTGAATACAGTACCTTGCCCTACTGGATATAAGTATTTTACTACAAGCCTAAGTGACTATTTTTTATGTACAAAGAGTCTACATACTCTGGTAAGAGTTCTATATATTTGAGGTGGTGGTACACTTGGCTTGATTTGAAGCACCTAGTTAATAGGATTCCTTTCACCATATTGCAAGTTTGGACTTTTTTTTTCATCTGTTAGGTGCTGTTACTCTCATATTTTGTATTATATGTTCTATTTATGATATTTCTATTTTTTTTAGTGCGGTAATGTAAACTCACATTTATTGTACACAATTATCTGTTTTTGACAGAAGCTAATTGGATATGATAGCGTGACTTCTATTTGCGTAGATTCTGGTTAATATTATTGGGCATCACTCATTGGGAATAACAAGGATCTAAATCACTGGACAACTTGATTGATACTGTAATACACTGGGGAACATTGTTCATGTTTTAATTTTATTTAATAAAAAGTTTTTTTTCATGGTGTGGAATTTGTATTACTATATACAGTTTGTGTAAATGAGTTACAAAGGGTACCATGTACCCCATGCTGTTCATTGGTGGGGAGGGGGGATATCTGGGTGCCCTAGATTCTAAAGAGGGGTTCCAGTTCCTATAAGTGGGGCACAGGATGTGGGTATGAGGCCTTTGTCCTCTCAACATGGGGAAACAGGGGTTCATTTGCTAAAGGCAAATAGGCTGCTTACTTTGCAGGGGAAGTTGTCCTTTGCAAAAGTGTAACTTACCTTGCAAAATGAGCAGTCTATTTACATTTAGTAATTCAACCCTAGGCTACCTTGCATGTGGCTTAGCCTAGGATGGTTCAGGAGTGGTGTGTTCATGCCCCCCCCCACACACACACACACACACACACTCCAGTCTGGTCAGGCTGCAAGCCTGGATAATGGTTATTTTATTGTAAATAAAAAGCTACTGGTCCTCTAAGAGAAATTGTGTTTTTTATAAAATGTATCAAATATCCTTGTCCAGGCAGCCTGAGAGGCCGGGAAAGGGGGCAGTGAGCATGTGACCCCCCCCCCCCCCCCCTCCCTGGAACAATAACTGGTCACATGCCTTCAACATTGTGAGGATATTTCACAAGGAGTGGTTGTGCCTCTGTCATTTCTAACAGGAGTAGTGGCAGGTGAATATTGTTAGGCAGTGGGTTGTCATGTCAGCAGATCAATGGTATTGCTCATCATGATTGAAGTTGATCTATTTTGCTGAATGACATAATTGATATTGAACACACACATTGTTTACTTTTTTGTTTATTTTTTATTTAGTAACAGACTTTTTCTTTTTTTTTTTTCTCAATCAAAATTTTTTATTAAGAATTGAAACAGAACAGATAATATAACATGTGGTTTTACATAGGCATACAATATTGAATGGAGTTACATTAACAGCGTGGGTATACATATGATATTGCAAATATAGCAGTATGAATGGATAATAGGGCAAACTTAAACATTTTCACTGAGTTAGTGTCTATAAGGGGGAGGTGTGGGAGGGGTGAGGGGGGGGGTATTGGTGGGTTTCAGGGTGTTGGGGTAGGTCGATTGGGTCACATTTCATTATATCGTATAGTGTGGAGATCTCTGGTGTTGGTTCAAGAGTATCAATTAGCCAAATTGAGGTCTGGTAGATTATGAGGGTCTGGTTGTTGTATATATTTGTGTCCTGTTAGGGGTCCACATATCAGTCTGGGTGGTGAGGAGATGTGGGACTAGATGATGTGGGATTATCTGAATCATTTGAGTCGGTGAGCGAGATGTAGTCAGATGAGTACTTAAATAGTAACCATGGTTGCCATGTTTCATTGAAGCGGGGGTTGTTTTCTTGTTTCATTGCGGCTATTTCTTCCATTTTGTGAATATAGTTTGTTCTGTCGATCCAATCTTTGATGGTGGGTGTGTGTGCGGTCTTCCAGTGGAGGGGGATAAGTGTTTTGGCTTCTAGCAAAAGGTGTCTGGTGAGGGATCTTTTGTATCTGCTTATAGTGGCGTTGTTTACATTTATCAGACAGGCTGCAGGTGTGAGTTCTAATTTGGTATCTGTTATGGCTTTAATCCATGTTATCACTTCTGTCCAGAATGTTAGGATAGGGGGGCATGTCCACCAGATATGGAGGAAGGTGCCTCTGTGTCTGTTGCATCTCCAACAGGAGTCAGTACCTGTGGAGGACCATTTCCTGGTTTGGAGGGGTGTGATGTACCATTGAGTTAGTATTTTGTACGATATTTCTTGATATCTGGAACTCAAGGAACTTTTGTGGGCTATGATACATGCCTTCTCCCATTGTGCGTCCGTTATTGTAATATTCAGGTCCCTTTCCCACCTCCTTTTGTGTCTATCATTGTCTGTTTTCTCAGTCTGGCTTAGCCAGTTATAAGCTAACGAGGTAGTGTTATTAACAGGGGATCCTTTGAGACATATTTCTTCTATAGGGAGTAGTGGGAGGCAGTATGATGCTCTATACTTACTGTTTAACAAGAAATCTTTTAGTTGTAAATAGAACCAAAAACCAGGAAATGGACCATCCCATTCTGTACGTAAGTCATCTAGTGTTTTTATTAGTGAGTTTGTCACGCATTGAGTCATCGTTCGTGCCTGTATGTGTTTGAGGTGTAGGCCTGGGAGGAAGTCTGGATTGTTTGTGATTGGTGTAAGTGGGCCTGGAATTGATGCAAGTTTGTGCTTCCCCGCTATTTTGTGCCAGATCTTTAGCGTGGTTGATACCAGTGGGTGATCTAGTTCTTTGTCTGTTTTGGAGTGTCTAGTCCAGGGGTAGAAGGAGAGGTTGTATGGTGTGAGGTATTGTTCCAGTTGTATCCAGTCTTTATTTGTCTTATGGCAGTGCCAGTCTATTATGCGTGTGATGTGGGATGCTTGGTGGTATTTCCTAAAATTTGGAAGGCCTATACCGCCTCTGTTCTTGGGGAGTTGCAGGAGTCTAATCTGTATTCTAGGTTTTTTGTCTGCCCATAAAAATCGTCTCTGCGCTCTGGTTAGGGTGGAGAAAAAGGTCTCAGGTATTTTAATGGGGAGGGCATTGAAGAAATAGAGGAGTCTGGGTAGTATCGTCATTTTAAGTATGGCAGCTCTACCGAACCATGAAAATGTTTTCGATTGCCATTTTTGGAGATCTCTAATTAATGTTTTAAGTAGTGGTTCATAATTGTGATGATATAGAGAGTCTATATCCTTGGTTAGCTTAATCCCTAAATACTTTAGCGTATGTGTTACCCATGTGTAGGTGTGGTTGTCTTTTAGTAATCTCAGTTGGTCTGGTGGTAGGTTAATGTTCAGGGCTTCGGATTTTGTGCTATTAATTTTAAAATTAGAGATGTAAATGTTGATCATTCTGATTAGGGGTTCCAGTGAGATGATGAAAAGGAGGGGGGAAAGGGGGCATCCCTGTCTTGTACCGTTTCGTATTTTTATCGGGTCAGAGAGTGTGTTGATTACTTTGATTCTGGCCTGAGAATTCTGGTAGAGTGCTGCTATCCAAGACATCATATTTTTATCTAGACCGATATGGGAACAGGTACGTATCATGTAGTCCCAAGAGACTCTATCAAAAGCCTTTTCGGCGTCGGTGGAGAGTATGAGTTTGTCATTCTTGGAGAGTTTGGTAAAATGTATCAGGTTAAGTGCTTTGGTGATATTGTCTCTTGCCTCCCTACCCGGCATGAATCCCACCTGTTCGGGACCGATAATCTTTGCTAAAAGGGGTTTCATTCTATTGGCCAATATTTTGGCTAGGAGTTTTAGATCGGTATTTAGTAGGGAAATTGGCCTATAGTTTGCGCAGTCTGTATGGTCCTTGTCTGGTTTTGGGATCACTGCTATGTGTGCCATTAGAAAGGGGTCTTGGTGGTGTTTGTGTTTAGCTAAGTAGTTGAATGTCGTTAGTAAGGGTTTAGTTAGTTGGTGTACGTAGGTCTTATAATATTGAGAAGTGAAGCCGTCAGGGCCAGGGCTCTTACCCGATTTTAGTCCTTTAATTGCTCCCAAAATCTCAGTAGTAGATATGGGCTCCTCTAGTTGTTGCACGTCTTCTTGTGATAGTTGGGGTAGTTTGCTGTCTTTTAGAAACTGATCTATTGTTTCTTGTTTTGTAAGTGTAAGGTGGGGGGGTTTATGTTGGTTCGGTAGGTTATAGAGTTTCGTGTAAAATTTATGGAAGAGGTTCGCGATCTCAGTAGGGCTGTGTCTGGGCGTGCCGTCTGCGTCTTTTATTGCATGTATTGTCTTTGTCATCTGTGCGTCTTTGAGGGCTTTGGCCAGTAATTTCCCACTTTTGTCGCCGTGCTCATAGTAGATGCCCTTCTTAAAGAAGAGTGCTTTCCTAACCCTGATGTCTAGTATTTGTTTTAGTGCAGTCCTGCATCTTGTAAGCTCTTCCTCAACTAGAATAGAGAGTGATTTTTTGTGCAGCGTTTCTAGTTTATGTATTTGTGTGGTCAGACTGGTTATTTCCTTCTCCCTCTCTTTCTTCTTCCTTGCACCCCATTTCATTAGGTGTCCTCTTATGACGCTCTTGTGTGCTTCCCAGTTAGTCAGGGGGTCAGTGTCTAAGTTAGTGTTAATCCTGAAATAGTCATTGATAGCGTTGTGTATGTCGTCTTTTATCTCCTGGTCTGTTAGTAGAGAGGCGTTTAGTCTCCAGTTGAAGAATGGTCGCTTAGGGGTATCAAGTTGTATAGAGATTGCTGTGGGGGCATGGTCCGAGAGCGATATAATGCCTATGTCTGCTGACCTGACGTTTTGGATGTCTCGTTGTGTGACAAATATGAGGTCAATACGTGAGTATTTTTTGTGGGGGTGGGAAAAGAAGGTGTAGTCCTTTCCTGTGGTATGGACAGCTCTATAAGTGTCAACTAGAGAGAGAGAACTGATCAGTAATTTGATGCGCCTGAGTATTCTATATGTCACTGTCGTGTGGCCTGTGGAGGTGTCTCTGAGGGGCGAGAGGGGGATATTGAAGTCCCCGCCTAGGATAATGCATCCGTCTGCAAACCCTTTCAGTTCGTCTATGAGTTTTCTGCAGAAAGGGACGTGTGTCTTGTTTGGGAAGTAAACATTAGCTAGTGTGACAGGTGTCCCGGCCCAGTCTCCTTTAAGGAACAAGTAACGACCTTCCGGGTCTATAAGTTTGTGCTGGAGTTTGAAAGGGGCTTCTTTGTTAATGAGGATTGAGACACCTTTCGTCTTAGCTAGGGGGTTAGAGGCGTGGTGTATTTCTGTGTATATGTTGTCTGTGATTTTGGGTATGTGCTTAGTCTTGAAATGAGTTTCTTGTAGGTACACTATCATCGGGCGGATTTTTTTAAGTTCCCTTAGTAACTTAGATCTTTTTTCAGGCTGGTTGAGGCCATTAACGTTGTGTGATACAAGAGTCGGTGATTTCCCTAGTTGGGAGTATGCCATGTTGTGACGTGTCTAAGCGCCCTGGGTGACTGGTTGTAATGGGCTGGGTAGTATTTGGGTGGGGTTCAGACCGTGAAATGTACCAGTTGATTTTAGTGTTCCAACTTTCAGGGGGACAGATTTTGCGTGGTTGGGTGATACAAGGGTCAGGGAGAGGGAGGGTGTGAGGTGGGGAGGTTTGAGGCGAGGGAGGGAGGGTTTATCGTGGGGTCTGGGGTTGGGGTGGAGGGGGGGCTGTTGAGTGGATGCTCAAATCTCACCTAGGCGGTGAGGAGCCGGATAGTACCTAAGAAAATCAGGTACTGATTGTACTCTTAGGGGAAAGTGGGAGGAGCGGTAGTGGACGTCTGTCACCGGCAAGGAAGGTATTGCCAGTGAGGAGTCTGTGTTACCTAGAGGTAGGGTCTATAGTAAGACCGGGAGGCCCGGGGGTGTTGTGAGATTGATTGTTGTTCATAGTTTTAACCGTCTTTAGCATGTGTGTGTCGTGAAGAGGGGGACACAGGGGTAGGTTATTGGTGGTTTTAAGTGTCATTCAATGAAATGCCAATAACTTAAGTGGTGTATTGACCACTGAAATAAATCACATATAAATAACTTTAAGAACCTTAAATAACAGTGGTAACCTTGTGACTGTAGTAGATCAATTGTCACCTGGACTATTAACAGGGTAGCGGAGTAGTGCGTGCCCTGTGGGCCATCAACAGATCTGTAGGTGATTTGATCAGTATATATAGGTAACGATCCATGTTCGGTTCAAGTAGCCTTGTATGACCATAAAGAAGCAAGTAGGGTGTGGAGAGATTCGTTATGCATGGAAATGTAGGGTGATTGGTCATAAAGCGACCGTTAGGGTCGTTGAGTATTGGTGGCACTGCACTCTTTCGATCCTACACATAAACATTTCATCAACGTCTTTGCCATGTTTGCGGCGGTGTAAACCCATTGAGGAGGATGGAGGGGGCCCACAATAAGGGGTGTAGGTGGTCTCAGTTTAGTAAAGTTTACCAAAACATTTCAGTTTGGTTGACACCTGGAATAAGGTTAATTTGGGTTGATACTTAGGCGCCGTACGCCAGTACATGGTTAGGGATAGATTAGTATACTTGAGTTAGTGTTATCATGGGATTGTTGGGTGCCTCCATTCTCCTCAAGAGTATGTCATGCTAATTTCGGCATAAGACCGTTATATTGTCAGGTTGAGTGCCCCTGCTATTTGTGAGTAAGAAAGCAGTTTAGCCTTGTATTACTGTCATGGTTATTACTACCGATATTCTAGCGCTGCAAATTAAAAAAAAAAAAAAAAGGAAGAGTAAATACAATACACTGAATAAAAATAAAGAGAAAGAAAACCTTGTTGGCAGAGCCCGATTGGGTTGTTGCCTTTGTCCATAGTGCTGTAAAAGCCTCCTCAGAGAAGTGGTACACTTGACGTCAATTGCTGCGTGTAGGAACTGGGTGGTTGTGGTGTCAGTTAGCCGAGAGAAGGTTGAGGTGGTGGATCTGTGTAGGAGTTCTCACCTTCCCTGTGGGTGATTGGATGTCAAGCGGGATTGAGATGTGTAAAGTTGAGAATTGGTCTCTTGCGTCCTCAGGTGGTGAGTCCTGCGAAAGATATCTCCTTACATATGTTCGTTTTCCCTGAGGTGTGTAGTTTGCAGCGATATGGACAGTTGTTCCCATGTTGTCATATTATTTCTGTGAGTGTTAGATGTTTGTTTCGCTTCTTAAGTTGCTTGAAGTGGTGTTGTAGTCTCCTTGTGCCCTCTGGTGGTTGGTCATGGAAAATGCTTCTCTTCTGTTATGTCTCTGCGTCTGTCTGATGTTGTTGATCTGACGAATTCAGGTTGGCCATACAGTGTGATGCGTCCACACAGGGCAGAACAGGCGTCCAAGGTGAGATTGAAATTGGGTCTAAGTCAGTACAGCCGGGTCATCAAAGAAAAGAAAAAAAGAAAAAGGCCATAAAAAGGGGTGATGGAACTTGGTAGGTTCTGGAAACAGAAATTAGTCATGGGGACTTTTTAGTATAAGACATCTATTTGATCCTCTGGCTTTTTGCACTCTTAGAAGAGGATGGAGAATCAAAATTGTGTCTGCTGCTGTTTCTTCTTTGCTTTCCTTGCTGAAAAGGAGATTGCATAGGTGAGGGCCCTGGGTTGAATTGTGGGTTGTTGATCTCTGGTGGCAGCATGAAGTCTGCATACCAGTCTGGTAGATCTATTGGTGCGATTTGGAGATTATCGCAGAATCTGTTTAGTTCTTCAGGGATTTTGAGCACATGCTGCTTCCCCATGAAGGATGCCTGCAGAGCGAAGGGGAATTTCCACCTATAACTGATGTTTCTTTCTTTCAGGACTGCTAACAGCGGTTTCATTGCTCTCCTGTTTTTTAAGGTGATAGGGGAGAGATCTTGAAAACGCTGTATTGTGGATTCCTGAAAGAGTATTTGCTCGTTTGCCCTGGCTTTTTGTAGAACTTCTTCCTTCAGGCAGAAGTTGGGGAGACAGCAGATAATGTCCCTGGGTGGGTTATCATCCGGTGCTCTGGGCCGCAGGGCTCTGTGAGCCCTATCAAAGTCAATTGGGGAATGTTCTGGCCTGTTCAGTAATTCATTAAAAATGGTGGTCAATGCTGGCTTGATTTGATCAGTCGGTACAGATTCAGGAATGCCTCTGACCCTGATATTGTGGCGTCTCCCCCTATTATCCAAATCTTCTAAATGCCTGTTCATTTCTATGAGATGGTGTGTGTGGGAGATAGCAACGTCGTCTAGCCTCACCAGGGCCCTGTCTCTCCTCTTCCCCGCTCTCTCAGTAACCGCCATTTGTTCAGACAGTTTGAGCAGCTCCGTTTTTATGTCCGTAATTGCAGAGGTGAATGATCTCTTGATGTCTGTGGCTATGTTCGTCATGGTAGCATATGTGAGGGGTCTGTCGGTTTTGTTATTACCTGCTGCTGAATCCTCAGAAGCCGGCAGGGACACCTCGTCATCTTCTATGTCCTCCTCCATGCTTTGCCTGTGTGTGGGCGCCATCTTGGCAGACCTCCCTCCGCTGTTATATCTATATTTGTTCAGGTTTGTGGCTGAGTTTCTCCTTTTAGGGGTCGCAAAGGAGCGGAGTATGTGTCTGTGAGTCCCCCTCTTGAGCTGTGTGGACATTATAGGGGTTTTGACGGTGTCAGCAGGTCCCAAGTTCTGAGAAAGAAAATAATAACACTAGGGAAGCACACACAAAATACAACATATCAATTAGGTATGTGACTGCACAACACAGTTGATGTGGGGGGGGGGGGGGGGGGGGTAGTGTCACAAAAGAAATGGTTAACAATATGAACTCCACAAAATGGAAGTTAGGAGATTAAGACAATATTTGGAAAAGTGGTCCCAAAGCCTCCAATGACTATACTAAAACTGTAGCACAAGTTATTATTATTATTATTATGTATCAGTGATTTGCAGATGGCCAAGTAGCGGTCATACGCCATGACACCAAATAAAAAACATTCTGTGGATCCCAAGAAGGAAAAGCATCTGTATTATGCAACCAGGGAAAGAACTATATCTCCCTATGTGGAGTAATAGTGGTGAGAATCTTGGACACAATTACAGAAACATAACAAATCTCCAGAAAAGAGAGGTTACGAAGATAATAATACATAGGTGTGTGCAGACTTCTTTCTATCCATGTAATAATGATGATCACAAAGTTACTTGCAAGCGTTAACATATATGTTATCAGTAGGAGCAGGAAGCAAAAGTATTGCAAACTAAGAGAACCAGGAAATCCCAGAATTATAAATTCACCCAATTTGCTTTGATTGACATGCATTTAAGTGAAAAGCATGATTGTGATGTTAATTGTTATATGTTCCATGAAATTCAGTTTTATACATTATTGCCCTAATTTAAAAAGTTTGTGGTGGGCTGAGTACAGATGTTTACATTGTGATTTTAGCTATCCTTGTGAGCATCTTTCCAAAAACAAATATTATTTGTACCTCTAATATACAAAATCAAAACATATATCTCTGAAGAAGTTATCTCTAACACCTGCAGTCAAATAGTTAACTTTTTGCTGTGCAATCCAACCTTCATGGGTGCTAATGTTTTCTGCCAATAGGTGCCTTCCCTGACGGTAGAAGACAATTATTAGTGCTACCAGCACTAATCATTCAGGAAAAACCTGACAAGCTGGTTGTATGATAGATCGACTTGTGTACAACCCGGATGCCCATACATGGATTAAAATTTGGAAGGTCCCTGCTCAAATGGTCAAATTTCAGTCCATGTATGGCCGGCTCAATAGTGGTGTTCAGGAGTACCAAAAAGTTAACCAGACATGATCTAAAGAAAGAAATTATCTAAATGCAGAATCTTAAAGCCATTTGTTGGTCATATATTTTAGTTCACAAATGAGAAATAGGTAAAAGAAAACAAATGCTTAAAATACTATCTTTGGAAGCACGGTGGTATGCGCTCTTGAATTGCAACATGGGTAGTAATCCTGCTCTCTGGAATGCAATACTAGTTTCCTGTAAATAATGATATCTAGGAATGAAACTGGTAAGAGCTTCAAAGAAATCCTTTATTGGTTTGCAAAAGAGCAGATAGAGCACTGGGGTTGATTTACTAAAACTGCATGGTGCAAAATCTGATGCAGCTCTGCATAAAAACCAATCAGCTTCCAGGTTTTATTGTCAATGCTTAATTGAACAAGCTGAAATTAGAAGCTGATTGGCTACCATGCACAGCTGCACCAGACTCTGAGTTGTAGTAAATCTCTCCTACTGTGCCTAGTGTGGGTGGTGTATTATATTGCTTGCTTCTGTTTTATCTCTGCATGAACTTGCAGTGACAGAAGGTCAGTTTGGGTAAAAACATTTTTTTTTTAAATAGTAACTTCACTTGCCATGAATTTGATTTGCATACATAAACTGCAGCACAATGGCACTGCTGCGCGAAACCCCGTATATATACATGGGTTCCCTGAAGAGGCGCCAGCCGGTGAGCGCATCGACCTGGACCCCTCAGAGTACTGAGCAAAGCTGGGGGGAGGGGGGGAGAGGGGGAAGTTAATGAGTACGTTAAAAGTAAGTCAATGATGTAATGAGATACTGTTTTTATGATGATGTACTTTGAAAATCAATAATAAATAAAGATTTAAAAAAAAAAAGAACACACTGAGGGAACACACATTTAACCCCTTGATCGCCCCCTAGTGCTTACCCCTTCCCTACCAGTGTCATTTACACAGTAATCAGTGCATTTTTATAGCACTGATTGCTGTGTAAATGTCAGTGGTACCAAAAATGTGTCAAAAGTGTCCAATCTGTCTGCTGCAATGTCGCAATACCGGTAAAAATCGCAGATCATCGTCATTACTAGTAGAAAAAATAAAAATAATAAAAATGCCATTAAAATGCCATAAATCTTTCTCATAGTTTGTAGACGCTATAACTTTTGCACAAACCAATCAATATACGCTTATTGCGATTTTTTTTTTTTACCAAAAATATGTAGAAGAATATATATTGGCCTAAACTGATGAAGAAATTTTTTTAAAAAAAAACATTTTTGGGGATATGTAAAAAACTCACCAATGACCTAACTGCTAAAACCATTGGCCATTACCTCATACTCATACTCTAATGCCCCGTAAACACAGTCGGAAATTCTGACGGAAAATGTCCGATCGGACCATGTTTGTGGGCATTCCATTGGAGATCCTGCTCTCAAATTTTCCGACAACAAAATCCGATCGTGTGTAGAGAATTCAGACGGACAAAGTGCCACGCATGCTCAGATCAAATTATGAGAGCAAAGCTATTGGCTAATAGCCTCTACGTAGTTCCGTCATATGCAATGAACGTCACCACGTTCAGAATGATCAGATTTTCAGACAAATTTGGCCGTGTGTATGCAACACCAGTATCGGACAAGATCCGTCGGAAAAAATCCGGATTTTGTGGTCGGAATTTCCGACCGTGTGTACGGGGGCTTAGACCTCTCTGCTGCCTTCGACAGTTGACCACCTGCTCCTCCTCAGAAAACGACACTCCCTCTGTGATTCTGCTTTATCCTGGTTTTCTACTTATCTCAGCACACTTTCAGTGTCACTTAAAACTCCATCTCCTCTACTCCTCTTCCTCTCTCTGTTGGGGTACCCCAAGGCTTTGTCCTTGGACCCCTCCTATTCTCGCTCTATACCTCTTCCCTGGGCCAGTTGATAACCTCCCATGGCTTCCAATACCGCCTCTACGCCGATGACACCCAGATCTATCTCTCCACTCCTCAACTGACCCCCTCAATCTCCTCACGGATCTCAAACTTACTGAATGACATCTCAGTATGGATGTCACAGCACTTTCTCAAACTCAATCTTTCTAAAACTGAGCTTGTAATAATTCCTCCTTGCCGCCCCCCCATGACCCTTACCATTAAGATCAACAGCACAACCATTGGTCCCTCCACACATGCCAGGGTGTTGGGTGTCATCCTTGACTCTGACCTCTCCTTCAGCCCCCACATCCAATCACTGGCTAAATCCTGCCACCTTAACCTCCGCAACCTCTCCAGAATTCAACCCTTCCTGACTAATGACACCACAGCAGCAACTTATTTACTCCTTGATTATTTCCCACCTTAACTACTGCAACTCTATTCTTAATGGCCTACCCTTATGCAGGCTATACCCCCTTCAGTCTATTATGAATGCTGCTGCTAGACTAATACACCTCACTAATCGATCTGTGACTGCTACCCCTCTCTGCCAATCCCTTCACTGGCTTCCCCTACCCCACTGTATAAAATAAAAAATGCTAACCACAACATACAAGGCCATCCACAACATCGCCCCAGCTACATCGCCAACCTCATCTGCAGATATCGCCCAAATCGTCCCCTCCGCTCCTCCCAGGACCTCCTGCTCTCTAGCTCCCTTGTTACGCCTCTCATGCTCGTCTTCAGGACTTCTCCAGAGCCTCTCCCAGCCTCCGCAATTCCCTGCCCTCGTATATAAGATCAGCCCCTAGCCTGTCCACCTGATCCCTAAAAAAACTCATTTATTGAGGGAACACTAACAACCCCATCAAATCATTCTCTGCATCTATTACCTTTTGTACCACCACCCTCTCCCTTTAGAATGTAAGCTCTAAGAGCAGGGCCCTTCTGTATTGTACTGTAATTGTGCTGTTTCCCCCTCTACATTGTAAAGCGTTGCATAAACTGTTGGCGCTATATAAATCATTATTAATAATAATAATAATAATATTTATTATAGCAAAAAGTAAAAGATGTTTTTTTTTTTCAAAATTGTTGCTCTTTTTTTGTGTATAGCACAAAAAATAAAAACCACAGAGGTGATCAAATAGCACCAAAATAATTTTTTTGGGTACATCATTGCATGACCGCTCAATTACCAGTTAAAGTGACACAGCAGTAAATGTCATATAAATAATGGTCGGCAGTGGTAGTGCATCATGATGTTATTATGCCTAAAAAGCAGTTACTGTTCTGACTTTTCAAGGCCATTTTGGTAGAGATTTATTTGTTGTAAAATATCATCAATTACTCCTTTCAGGTTAGCCCAAGCAGCATAAATATTTCATTATTTCTAAAACAAAACAAATTACACCTAGCCTTTGCAGCGCTACCCACAACAATCATCAAAGAATGTAATAGGAATGCAGAGGACATTTAATTTTAAAGATATTTGTTTACACTTATTAAACATATGTTACAAAATGCTTCCAATGGTATATTTAACATGGCTAAAATGAGCAAACAAGAGAAGTTTGTTGTCAGGGCCTACATGTTAAAGGGGTTGTAAACTCTCGTGGTTTTCCACCTTAATGTGTCCTCTCCCCCGTATGCTGGCACAGCCCAGCACACACAGTACAGGAGAGCATAGAGAGAACTGAGCAGTGGTAGGATCCGCCCATCGCCCCGCCCACCTAGGCACTGATGATGAAGAGCTGAGCTCCCTTGGAGGCTGTGCCCAGCACAAGATCCAGGGACCTTCTGCCACCCATCCGGCCTTCACTCAGGATGGGAGATCGTGGCATTCTCAGTATGCCCTGCCACTAGGTCTGTGTTAAAGCCAGGACCTGAGAGGAGGAGAGGACTCGGGAGACAGAATATCAGGCCACCAGCTGACTGCCAGGAGGAGATGTGAGTGAGATATCACACAGAGGCTAAGAAAAGTCCTTAGTGGGGTGACTGGGGTTGATATTTGTGAAGAGGGGGTATTTGTGAAGTGGGGGGGTATTTTTGAAGTGTGTGGGTGGGTGCAATTTGTGAAGTGGGTGGGGGGTATTTGTGAAGTGTGTGGGGGTTAATAGCGCATCTGCTGAGACCAGTGCTGGGGTTTAAACGTGCATCCGCTGACACCAGTGCTGGGGGTTAATTGTGTGTCCGCTAAGACCAGTGCTGGGGGTTAATAGTGTGTCTGCTGAGACCAGCGCTGGGGGTTAATAGTGCGTCCACTGACAGCAGTGTTGGGGGTTAATAGTGCGTCCGCTGACACCAGTTTTGGGGGCTAATACTGCGTTCAATAAGTCCACTATAATAATCTTAGTTTTTAAAGCTGATGACATCAGTGTCTCAATTGGCAGTGGGACATTAAGATAGAACCCTATTACTGTTGTAGCAAGGGAATGTTGGTTTCTCTATGTTCTGAAAACTTTTTGTTCAATTGGGGTTAGTCATGGAGTTTGGTGTCTGTCAGTGTAGGAGGAGTGGCGTAATCTATCTAAGTCGAAGTAACAAGGATGTGAATCCATTCGTATGGAGGGTTCTAAGTCAAGGTTAGAGCATGAGTTTCTGTACAACTAATGATATGTTCAGGTGTTTGAGGGGGGCTTGAATGAAAGACTGGGGGGGGGGGGGGAGGTAATTACAGCATGGATTATGAAAGGGGGAGGGAATGAAGGGAGTGAAGGGGTATTTATGGGAAGGCTACAGGAATGAGGGGAATGGAGGGGGTGGTTATCCATCTCTTTATCCCTCCATTGGGAAAGGTGGGGGGGGGGGGTTGGTTGTTGTTGTGGGTTTGTAACTAATGGAATCAAATTACTGTGTTATTAGAGATGTTTAACAGGGGTTGTCAATTATGTATCTGGTTATGGGCTTGTTTAGATGTGGGTAATAGAATAGTGTCAGATGGGAGGGGTGGTGGCAGTGATTCGGTCTTGGTAGTCTGAAAATGGGTCCAACAGGCCCATTGACTGCAGGTCATTTCTGGTGTACGTTTTCAAATATACTTTCAGGCAGGCAGGTGATTCAGTGAGCTGCAGTGCATAAATATATATATATATATATATATATATATATATATATATATATATACAGTCGCCTACATATATATATACACTGCATTCTAGTCTAGCCAAGCCTTTATCTGACTGCAGGCCATTCCTGGTGTACTGTTTCTAATATACTTCAGGCAGGCAGGTGATTCAGCTAGCTGCAGTGCATTTAATATATATATATATATACACAGTCTCGTATATATATATATATATATATATATATATATACATATCCACTGTATCCAGTGTAGCTAGATCTGACTGCAGGCTGCTCCTGGTGTACTTTTTCTAATATACTGTCAGGCAGGCAGGTGATTCAGTGAGCTGCAGTGCATAACATATATATACAGTCTCCTACGGATATATCCACTGCATTCTAGTCTAGCCAAGTCTATATCTGACTGCAGGCCATTCCTGGTATACGTTTTCAAATACACTTTCAGGCAGGCAGGTGATTCAGTGATCTGCAGTGCATTACACATATATACAGTCTCCTACATATATATATATATCCACTGCATCCCAGTCTAGCCAAGCCTATATCTGTGTTAGGTACCTGGTGGCGAGCCTGGCTTGACAGAAGGAAACCTCTCTTATGGCCCTGGTTCAGGGTCCACTGGAATGGAGACAGTGGTCCCGTGAGCACAGCGGAGTAGGAGTGTCCGTCCGGTGGGGTCAGCTGGTGCAGGATGGATGGATGCTGATGCTGATGCTGGTCCTCTGGTAGTAGGAACTGCAGGAGATGGTACAGCAGGCAGGGATCGGATGACCAGAGAGAGAGGTAGACACTGGAATAGCAGCAGCAGCAGTAGCAGGCCCTGTGCAGGAGAGAGGCACACTCGGACGGCAGAGGTAGTCAGACAGGCCAGGTCACAGTGTAAGGCAGACAGGCATAAACGGCAGGCAGAAGGATGGTCAATAGCAGGCAGAGGTTCATCAACAGGTAACACAGTCCAGAAACAGGGTTAGGCAAGCCGGGGTCAAGGAGTAGAGAAGACCGCAGGGTCAAACAAGCCGGGTCGGGTTCCAAGGGATTCAGGCAGATACAGGCAGATATCAGGGGAAACTCAGGTCAGAGCTGCAGACGAACAGCACCGCTGGGCTGCAGCTCTGAACCTTAAAAAGGGACACTGGCGCCAAACATCGCTGACCGCGCTCGCGCACGCGTGCGCCCCCGCTATTAGTGCACGGACCCGCGGCGCGCGCCAACGCCCGCGCTGATGCCTGGGAGGGTTGGAGATGGCCGTACGCCTGTGTGCAGGCAATCTGGGCCGCACGGGGCGGCCAGGACCCTGACATTGCCCCCCCACAAGGGGCAACCTCCGGGTGCCCAATAGGCTTCTCTTTTCTGGGTGAGAGGCAAAGAAGGCATGAATCAGTCTTCTGGCATGGAGGTTGCTATCGGGTTCCCAGGAATTGTCCTCAGCCCTGTACCCCTTCCACGTAACTAGGAACTGTGTCTCCACCTCGTATTCCTCACTACCTTCGACAAGAACAGGTCCAGGAGGTCCAGTTCCCCTATCAGGAAAGGGGTTAGGTACAGCGGGCTTCAACAGGGCCACATGAAAGACCGGGTGTATCCTCATTGAGTCGGGCAGTGACAGTTCATAGGACACCTGGTTGATCCTCCTCTTCACAGGGAAGGGCCCCAGAAATTTGGTAGCAAGTTTTTTTAGAAGGGCAAGCTAATTTCAAGTTAGTGGTAGACAACCATACCTGATCTCCTATTTGGAGGTCCAGTTCTCCCCTTCTTTTCCGGTCAAAGATCTTCTTGCAGTCTGCCTGGGCCTTGGTTATCACCTCCTGTAGGATCTGGTTATTGTGGCTGAGGAAGGTCACCGTATCCTGCACCGCTGGAACTGGAGACTCTGGAAGAAAGTCAGGGAGAAAGGATAAGTGGAAGCCATAGTTAGAGAAAAAAGGGGACTGTCCTGTGGCTGAGTGGCTGGCATTATTATACGAAAACTCGGCTAAGGGCAACAGGGACACCCAATAGTCCTGCACAAAGGGCGTAAAGCACCTAATGTACTGTTCCAAAGTCTGATTTGTGCATTCTGTCTGCCCATTAGTTTGGGGGTGATAAGCCGAAGACAGGGCCAACTCAATCTTTAGGGATTCGCACAAAGCCCTCCAGAAACGGGACGTAAACTGGACCCCCCTATCGGAGACTATGCTGGCAGGGACCCCGTGCAACCTAATTATCTCCCTGATAAAGATGCGGGCTGTTTCAGAAGCGGACAGGGTTCCCCTTAAGGGCAAGAAGTGGGCCATTTTAGACAGCCGGTCTACGACCACGAAAATGGCCTTGCATCCCTCTGAGCATGGAAGTTCGACTATAAAGTCCATGATAATCATCCTCCATGGCCGGTCGTGTGCGGGGAGAGGCTTCAGGAGGCCCCAAGCTCGTTGACATATCCCTTGCAGTATTCCCTTAGACCAGGCCACCAAAAGGTACGTTGCACCAGGTCAATGGTCTTGCGGACTCCAAAATGCCCTGCCAGAGGGTGATCATGACAGAGATTCAGAACCTTGATTCGGACAGACTCCGGGACAAAGACTTGGCTTCCTTTCCAAAAGAGACCGTCTCTGGGTATCAAGGGGGCTCCTGGAGTTGTTGGGCCATTTGCAGATGCTTCCCTGATCTGTGAGAGCAAATCCGGTTGCACAAGTAGGAAGTTGCCAGATGACAGGATGGTGTCCGGAACAGCTGTATCTCTTGGGCTGTCAAACATGCGCGAGAGCGCATCTGGTTTCATGTTTTTGGACCCTGGACGATATGTAATGTGGAAACAAAATCTAGAAAAGAACAAGGCCCAACGGGCCTGCCGAGGTTTCAGTCACTTGGCTGTCCGCAAGTACTCAAGGTTTTTATGGTCAGTATACACCAATACCGGGTGACTTGCGCCCTCCAACAGGTACCTCCATTCCTCCAGAGCTGCCTTGATAGCAAGGAGTTCCCGGTCCCCGACGTTGTAGTTCCTCTCTGCGGGGGAAAGTTTTCGAGAGAAGAACCCCACCGGGTGCATCAAGTCCTTGCTGCCTTGACGTTGGGACACCACCGCTCCCAGTGCAACTTCGGAAGCGTCAACCTCCAGAATGTATGGGAGAGCAGGATCGGGGTGACTGAGGATGGGAGCAGAGGTAAATAGTTTTTTAAGTCTCTCAAAAGCTTCCTGGGCCTCGGGACCCCACTGGAAGCGTGTTCCCTGCTTAGTCAGTTGGATAATGGGGTTGACGATGGTAGAAAATCCCTTGATGAATTTCCTGTAGAAATTTGCAAACCCTATAAAGCGCTGAATGCCCTTCTTGTCTACCGGTGCCAGCCAGTCCAGTACAGCGGTTACCTTTTGGGGGTCCATCCTGATCCCCGCTGGGGAAATCTCGAGTCCCAGAAATTGGATCTCCTGCTGCTCAAACATGCATTTCTCTGCTTTTGCATATAGGCCATGCTGCCGGAGACAAAGTAGCACCCTGCCCACGTGTTCCTGGTGTTGTTCAAGGGAGATGGAAAAGATTAGAATGTCATCTAGGTACACGATCACAAAAATGTCCAGAAAGTCCCTAAAGACATCATTAATCAGATGCTGAAAGGTGGCGGGGGCATTGCAGAGGCCGAACGGCATGACCAAATACTCATAATGGCCAAAACGGGTCCGCAAGGCAGTCTTCCACTCATCCCGGACCTGATACGGACCAGGTTGTAGGCCCCCCTTAAGTCCAACTTGGTGAAGATAGTTGCAGTTCAGAACTTCTGGAAGAGTTCCGGTATCAGCGGCAAGGGGTACCGGTTTTTAACTGTAACCTTGTTCAGCTCACGGTAGTCCACACAAGGCCTAAGTGTTTGATCCTTCTTGGTAACGAAGAATATCCCCGCGCCTGCTGGGGAGGTGGAGTGGCGGATAAACCCTTTTTCAAGGTTTTCCGCAATGTACACCTTCAGGGCCTCCTGCTCCTTTTCGGATAAGGGGAAGATGCGTCCGAATGGGATTTCGGCTCCTGGGAGAATCTCGATGGGGCAGTCATACGAACGATGGGGCGGCAGGGAATCAGCCCCTCGTTTACTGAATACATCAAGAAACTCATGGTAAGTTTTGGGCACGGTCCGGCATAAGTCCTGGTCAGAGTTTAGGCAGAACAGAGTAGTGGGTGCCCCAAAGGGCTCAGGTAGGCAGTGTTCTAGGCAATAAGGAGACTGGAACTTCACTTGCCCCGTGGACCAGTTGATACAGGGGTTATGGGCCTGGAGCCATGGTATGCCCAAAATCACTGGAAATAGGGGAGAGGAAATCACATCCAGCGTCAACAGTTCTTGGTGCTGGGACAAGATGGTGGCAGGCAGGGGCAAGGTTTCTTGGGTCACTTGACCCGATTTGATGCGAGATCCATCGGCCAAAAAGACAGAAAGTCCACGGGTCTTCTCCCGGAGGGGCAGAGCTTGTAAACTGGCAAAGGTGGCGTCGATAAAACAACTGCATGCTCCGGAATCAATAATAGCGTTGGTGCGGATTGTCCTTCCTTGGAGCTGCAACGAGAGGGGAAGAGCCAGGTGAGTGGTGTTGGTTGGGCAAGGTGCAGGATTAGAAGAGACAGAAGAAAGGCACTTACGTGTCTTGACTGGGCAGTTGTTTACGTAATGTCCAGAACCACCACAATAGAGGCATAGATTCAACTGCCGGCGCCTGGCACGCTCTTCAGGAGACAAGGTGGAATGCATAAGTCCAATCTGCATAGGTTCAGGACTGTCAAAGGCAGGGCTGGCTGGAACTGTAGCGGGTGTAGGTAGGTAGCGAGAAGCAGGGGTTGGAGCCCTTGCCACCATCCAGGCCGGGCGGTTTGGTTGGGAGGAGCGGTCAGCTCGGCGTTCCCGGAGTCGGCGGTCCAGCTGGATAGTAAGGGTAATCAGATCCTCCAGGGACTCAGGGATCCCCACTCGAGCCAGTTCATCTTTCAGGCTTTCAGACAGGCCTGTGCGGAACTGATGCCTGAAGGCTGCATCGTTCCACCGAGTGTCCGCGCTCCAACGCCTAAAGTCAGAGATGTAGTCCTCGTCCATTCTACGGCCTTGTTGGAGCGTGGACAAAGCAGTCTCGGCTGTGGCGGTTCTTTGGGGATCATCATAGAGCTGCGCCATTGCCTGGAAGAAGGTTGCAAGGTTCTGGGTCTGTGGACTATTGGCTCCCAGAAGGCAGTGAGCCCAAGACTGGGGCTCTCCTTGCAACAAAGACATCATGAATCCCACCTTGGTGGCTTCCAAAGAAAAAGTCCCGGGCTGGAGAGCAAAGTAAAGCTGGCAGGCGTCTCGGAAGGCCGGGAATTTAGACCGATCCCCTGAGAATCTTTCCGGGACGGGCACTCTTGGCTCTGGAGGAAGCATCACCACTGTAGGCTGAGAGGTGGGCTGTACCAGTGGTGCAGGGGGTGCAGCGGCCATAGGACTGGAAAGATGCTGTACCTGTCCTTCCAACTTGGTGTAGCCTTCCTGCAGAGACTTTACTGCTTGGGTGAGAGCTGCAAGGTGGGTGCAGATCTCCTGCATGGCAGAGGGTCCTTCCGCAGGCTCAGTCATCTGGGCTGTTCGTACTGTTAGGTACCTGGTGGCGAGCCTGGCTTGAAAGAAGGAGACCTCTCTTACGGCCCTGGTTCAGGGTCCACTGGAATAGAGACAGTGGTCCCGTGAGCACAGCGGAGTAGGAGTGTCCGTCCGGTGGGGTCAGCTGGTGCAGGATGGATGGATGCTAATGCTGGTCCTCTGGTAGTAGGAACTGCAGGAGATGGTACAGCAGGCAGGGATCGGATGACAAGAGAGAGAGGTAGACACTGGAACAGCAGCAGCAGCAGTAGCAGGCCCTGTGCAGGAGAGAGGCACACTCGGACGGCAGAGGTAGTCAGACAGGCCGGGTCACAGTGTAAGGCAGACAGGCATAAACGGCAGGCAGAAGGATGGTCAATGGCAGGCAGAGGTTCATCAACAGGTAACACAGTCCAGAAACAGGGTCAGGCAAGCCGGGGTCAAGGAGTAGAGAAGACAGCAGGGTCAAACAAGCCGGGGCGGGTTCCAAGGGATTCAGGCAGATACAGGCAGATAACAGGGGAAACTCAGGTCAGAGCTGCAGACGAACAGCACCGCTGGGCTGCATATCTGAACCTTTAAAAGGTACACTGGCGCCAAACAGCGCTAACCGCGCACGTGCACGCGCATGGGCGTGCGCCCCCGCTATTAGTGCATGGGAGCGCGCCCGCGGCACGCGCCAACGCCCGCGCTGATGCCTGGGAGGGTTGGAGATGGCTGTACGCCTGTGTGCAGGCAATCTGGGCCGCACGGGGCGGCCAGGACCCTGACAATCTGACTGCAGGCCATTCCTGGTGTACGTTTTCAAATATACTTTCAGGCAGGCAGGTGATTTAGTGAGCTGCAGTGCATAATCTATATATATATATATATAAATATCTATATATATATATATATATATATATATATATATATATACAGTCTCATACATATATATCCACTGCATTCTTGTCTAGCCAAGTCTATATCTGACTGCAGGCCATTTCTGGTATACGTTTTCAAATACACTTTCAGGCAGGCAGGTGATTCAGTGATCTGCAGTGCATTACATATATATATATATATATATATTATATATATATATATATATATATATATATATATATATATATACAGTCTCCTACATGTATATATCCACTGCATTCCAGTCTAGCTAAGCCTATATCTGACTGCAGGCTATTCCTGGTGTACGTTTTCAAATACACTTTCAGGCAGGCAGGCGATTCAGTGATCTGTAGTGCATTAAATATACATACAGTCTCCTATATATATATCCACTGCATTCTAGTCTAGCCAAGCCTATATCTGACTGCAAGCCATTCCTGGTGTACATTTTCAAATACACTTTCAGGCAGGCAGGCAGGTGATTCAGTGATCTGCAGTGCATTAACCACTTGCCTACTGTGCACTTAAACACCCTTCCTGCCCAGACCAATTTTCAGCTTTCAGCGCTCGCGCACTTTCAGTGACAATTGCGCGGTCATGCAATGCTGTAAGCAAATGAATTTTTTATCATTTTGTTCGCACAAATAGAGCTTTAGTTTGGTGGTATTTATTCGCGACTCCGTTTTTTATTTTTTGCGATATAAGCGAAAACATAGCGGAAATTTTGAAAAAAAACAATATTTTCTCCTTTCTTTTTTAAAAGAAATCCAATAAAATCAAATTTTGTCATAAATTTAAGCCAAAATGTATTCTGCTACATGTTTTTTGTAAAAAAAATTCCGTTAAGTGTATAATAATTGGTTCGCGTGATCACGGACATATGTACGCAAATGATCATGTAAAAGGGGTGTGCAGGTGATCACGGACATATGTGTGCAGATAATCATTGGCACATGTGATTTTAGTGGGACATATGTGAGGGACATGTGTTTTTATTATTTAGGGACATGTGTGTTTTGGGGACATGTGTGTTTTGGGGACATGTGTGTTTTACTGTGGGGACATGTGTGTCTTACTGTGGGGACATGTGTGTTTTACTGTGGGGACGTGTGTTTTTACTATGGGGGACCCTAGACTGGTGATCAGTGAGTAAAAAAACATCTCATACTCACTGATCACCAGCCGGCTGCAGCGATCCGCTCTCCTCTCCTCACCGACGACTTCCGTGTGAGGAGAGGAGGGCCGATTGCCTAGCAACCGGCTGTTTGTTTACATCACATGACAGCCGTGATCCGTCACGGCCGTCATGTGATCAGGAGGGCCAATCACCGTGCCCTCCTGCCGATTCGAGATGCGCCGTGTCCGGGTGACACGGCCGCATCGGGATCGCGCCGCTGCGCGGGCACGCGCGCGCGCGCGATCCCTCTACTTCTGAAGGACGTTCCTGAACGTCCTATCAGAAGTAGACGGCTCCCACCCGGCCGTATATCTACATTGGCCGGGTGGGAAGTGGTTAAATATATATACAGTCTCATATATATATATATATATATATATATATATATATATATATATATATATATATATATATCCACTGCATTCTAGTCTAACCAAGCCTATATCTGACTGCAGGCCATTCCTGGTGTACTTTTTTTAGTAAACTTCAGGCGGTGTTTTGCTAATAAAATTTTACAGCATGTCTGGAAGGCCACCAAGGAGAGGCAGACGCTCACAGGCCACTAAAAGAGGGCAAGTAGGCTCTGTGTCTACAGCCAACAGTGCTGGTCGTGGACACGGTGCATCCTCAGCACGTGGCCATGGGGCACGCTTGTCCTTTTTTTCGGCAGCTGCCCGTGTTGATCTACAGCATGCAGAACAGTTTGTAGAGTGGTAAACTAAGCCGTCCTCATCCTCCCCATCCTCCTCATCCTCTGTCACCCAGGCTCAGAGTACTTTGCCTGCCAATGCAGCTGCCAAAGCGGCCTATTCCATCAGATCAATGTCATCAGTCACTCCTTCTCTATCCCCACCATCATGCAAGGAGGAGTCCCCCCAACTGTTTGACCACAGTGTCGGGTATATGCTGCAGGAGGATGCACAGCATTTTGAAGGCTCCGGTGATGGTACCCAGGTTAAGGAAGGCAGTAACGTGAGCCCAGAGAGAGGGGGTGCCCAAGAAGGACAAGAAACTGGCAGTCATTTTCCCCAGCTGCAGCATACTGCCAGGTTTGCTCCAGTGACAAGGAGGGAGGGGATGATGAGGTCACTGACTCTACATGGGTGCCTGATAGAAGAGAGGAGGAGGGGGCACATCTCCAACCAGGCAGGATGCCCTCCAGGGGTCAGCTTAAGGGCAGCCACCTGACTGCATCAAACTGCAGAGCTCGGCATGTGCAGGGCGCTGCTGACTCCCTGCGTATTTTGAAAAGTTCTTTGGTGTGGGCCTTTTTTTGATACGTGTGCAGCAGATCGCACCGTTGCTGTTTGCAACATATGTCTGAAGCGTATCAAGTGTGGCCAAAACAGCAGACGCTTGGGCACCACATCCTTGACCAGACATATGTCGACCTCCCATGCAGTCCGTTGACAACAGTACTTAAAAGACCCACACAAGGGGGGGCGTGGCCTGCGGCGGAGCGGAATGGCAGCGTGAGACCAGAGCTCCGGATCACCCAGGGACAAAGCGGCTCATAACGGCATCGTAGGACCCCACTTACCGGCTCGTTTACCGGCGCATCGACCTGCCAACACCAGGAGGACATGGCGACCAAGCGAAAAGGGGCTAACAAGCCACAGCGCCTGACGGACTACTTCCACCAGCCGGAACCTGGAGGTAGGCAACATGGCGCCGGCCCCGCACACGCGGAGGCCCACAAACACAGGCCCAAGCCCTGCACATCCACCCCATCTCCCACAAATGACGATCCGATCGTCAACCAAGCATCCCCCTTGCCTCATTCCCCGACAGGGAGCCCGGCTAAGGCGAAATTGAGACTAGATGGGAACGGATTCAACTCTGCCCCAGGCCCTGCATCAGATTCAGGAGATGACACCAGGGAGCTCCCGGACTCAATCACCTCCTTCCCCACAACTAATCAACCTGTCGTGGACACTGTCCTCAAGGACATGCTAGTGTCCCTGAGAAGCACTCTCCAAAACGATATGATCAACTGCATGCATAGATTTAGTGGGGAACTCTCTGCAGTAGAAGCAAGAGTAGAGCACATTGTGAGCAAGATGGGAGAGTATGCCTCCACCATCAATGACTTGATAGATGCTAACGAAGAAAAAGATGATGAAAACGCATGGATCAAGAACAAAATCGCAGATATTGAGGACCGTTCCAGAAGGAACAACCTCAAAATTAGGGGGGTCCCCGAAGCAATACTACCTTCAGACCTGAGGTCATACGCCAAAGATTTATTTTCCTCCCTTTTGCCCGATCTATCCCTGGTGGAACTCACCATAGACAGAATCCACAGGCTACCAAAGCCTTCCCACCTTCCAGATGCAGTCCCCAGAGATGTTATCCTTCGCATGCATTTTTTTCATGTGAAGGAGCAGCTGATGCAAGTTATGCGCAAACAAGATAACATCCCTGCACAGTTTCAAAACCTGCAATTCTATGCAGACCTGTCCCAACACACTCTGCAGAAAAGGAGAAACCTGAATACCATCACAAAAGTGCTCAGGAATCACAATATCCCTTACAGATGGGGTTACCCTACAAAGATCACCATCACTAAGCAAGACAAGTCTTTTACAGTGGATAGCCTAGAGAGAGGCATCTCTCTGCTCAGAGAATGGAAGATACTCCCAGAAAATGACGAGATAGGTGAGCACAAATCCAACCGTCGCCCGCTGAATCCTGAGTGGACACCAGTTACTCATAGGAACATCTCTGAATGAACCTCCTAACATGGGGTCCCTAAAATCCCTGACAAAGGATCCGGATTACCCACTCCTTAGGCCGGAACTTTTACCCCAACTTATTGGAGCAATAGTCAGCTCCACATAAAGTTTGCTCTGCAGTTCCCTGACGGGGACCTACACTCTCTATCAATTATGACATTGATAGAAGGAAAAGTTGAGCTACCTCACGTGCTCGAACACGTTTACTTGACTGTTCTTCTTTTGGTTTGGTCGTTTTCTTTTTTTGCTTTTCTTGCTTTCTTTTTCTTTTTCTTTTTTTTTTCTTTTAAAGTGCACAGCTCTCCACCAGGATCTGTCCCTGAGACCTCCTCTGCACAGAGAATCCAGAACCTCAACCATCCAATATCTGAAAGCCATCACACCAGACAACAGTGACTATGGACCCAATGTGAGTACAGATATTTTTTTCCAAACACCACACAACCTGTATCACCTAGAGGGGGAAACCCCTGCTCTATGCACATGCACCAGCTCTTATTGCCTAGCTGTCACCAAATATCACCACTATGGCCATACGTTTTCTCTCTATTAATACCAAGGGGTTGAACCACCCCATGAAAAGGAAGTCCCTATGGAATGAAGCATTAAACAACAAAACTGACATTGTTTGCGCACAAGAGACACACTTTTGCAAAACGTCTGCCCCTAAATGCGCCCACAAAAGTTTCCCCCATGTTTTTTTTGCAAACGCGGATAAGAAGGCTAATGGGACAATGATAGCTATCAGAGACACGGTGGCGTTCACGCTCCACACCGAACTTATAGATCCCCTAGGTCGATATATCATTTTAATCTGTGATATCAACCAAACTACGTATACTGTCGTCAATATCTATGCCCCAAACAAGCATCAGTTACGATTTCTCAACAAGATTATGAAAAAAGTTAATACTGTCAAGAAGGGGATGCTTATTATCTGTGGGGACTTTAATGTTGTCCCCGACCCCTACATGGACTCAACTACTAAGGCGAGGCGCCAAGTTCAGTCCCTCCAGGACACCATCCATAAAGAGGACCTATATGATGTGTGGAGATGTCATCACCCAGGAGAAAGGGACTTTTCCTTCTTTTCTGCCCCTCACCACACGTACACACGAATAGACCTGTTCCTTACTGACCAACGTACACTATCCAAGGCAATCTCCTCAACCATCAACTCCATCACCTGGTCGGACCACGCGTCCATCACTCTCCATATTAAGGACTCTTCCACGGTGGACACAGTCCCACTCTGGAGAATGAACTCCTTTCTTTTACAGCAACCGGACACAAAAAAAGTCATTGAAGACCACCTCTCTGAATTTTTTACATTTAACGGTCCATCTATGCAAAACAAATTTACCCTATGGAATGCCCATAAAGCATTCATAAGGGGGATCTTTATTCAATTGGGGGCTAGGGCGAAGAGGTGAAGGCAAAACAAATTAAAAGAGATCACTGCAAACATAAGGAAACTAGAAGCTGATAACAAAGCACTAACCTCCAATGCACTTTCAAAGCAATTAAGCCAATTGCGGCATGATCTCAGACTCCTATTAATGGAGGACTTTGAGAGAACCTCCAAAAAGCTCAAAATTACATATTACTCTCACGGGAATAGAGCTGGTAAGCTTCTAGCCCACCAAATAAAGGGACATAGAGGGAAAACCAAAATCCCCTATATCCTGCATTCCACAAACCACACGAAAATGCATCATCCACAAGATATAGCGGATGCTTTTAGTAATTACTACGGCACCCTCTATAACCTTAAAGATGATAGAGAAACACCCCAACCCCAAATTAATAGAGGACTTCCTACAGCAGGTCTCATTACCAAAACTCTCTCCTCATCAGTTAGAATGCTTGAACGCCCCGTTCACAGCAGAAGAAATCCACGATGTTATAGGCTCTATTCCAATTAACAAATCCCCAGGCCCTGATGGCTTCATAGGGGAATATTACCAAACATTTAAAACCATTCTTACCCCTCACCTATCTGATATCTTCAATGCAGCCGCCGCCTCTTCCTCCTTCCCTCCTGAGATGTTGAAAGCTATTATTGTCACTATACCCAAGCCAGGGAAAGCTCCCAACAGCCCTGTTAATTTCCGTCCCATCTCGCTGTTAAACGCAGACTTGAAAATATATGCGAAACTACTGGCCAAACGAATGATTGACTTAATGCCCCAACTGATTCATCCTGATCAAACAGGTTTCACTAAAGGCCGCCAAACCTCCGACGCCACCAGGAGATTGACCAACATCATTCATTTGACTGAGTCCCGTCGGAGGCCTTCTCTGCTACTAGCTTTGGATGCGGAGAAGGCCTTCGACAGGGTCCACTGGGGCTACCTCCTTGGGGTGTTGGAGAAATTTGGGTTCTCGGGACCCATTCTGTCATCAATTATGGCTCTGTACTCAGAACCCTCAGCCCAAGTCTATACAGCAGGAGTATTGTCAACCCCCTTCAAAATTACTAACGGCACCCGACAGGGATGTCCACTATCCCCCCTGATTTTTAATTTAATTCTGGAACCGTTAGCAACCCTCATCAGAACACACCGGCACATTACAGGAATCTCATCCCATGGCTCTGAACATGTCATCAGCTTATTTGCTGATGACATCATCATGATGCTCACTAACCCTGAGAAATCCCTGGCTTCGGTGTATGACGTATTACAAAGGTTTAATAGAGTCTCTTATTACAAAGTCAATGAAAGTAAATCTAATATACTCGGTATAGGTATAAACACCCATCTACAGAACTCTCTCAGTTCACGGTTTCCATTTGTCTGGAGTAAAGAAGGTATTAAATACCTAGGTATCACACTAACGGCATCCACAGGTAAGCTATACCAGGCCAACTACGTATCTTTCCTAAATGCCCTCCCTACGAAATTACAAACCATTGCCAAAACAGAGCTCCTATGGTCAGGGCGCTTAGCAGCATTCAAAATGATAATCTTGCCCCAACTAATCTATATATTTAGGACCCTCCCCATCCCGGTCCCTAACATTTTCTTCTCCAAACTTCAATCGCAGATCAATAAGTTTCTGTGGATGGGGAAAAAAGCGAGATGGGCCTTCCAAAATTCAATAGCAGCTAGAACGGCGGGCGGAGTGGGCAACATACTGATTAAAGACTATTACACGGCATCTATACTATCTCAACTCCGCATATGGTTCCCCAATTCCCCTACTCCTAGATGGAAGGAACTAGAAGAAGGTCAAATTACCAACACCAACCTCTTTAATCAATTAATGGCATCCTCGTTCGGCCACAAAGCCACTACCCCTTTAGCACCCACAATTAGAGCATCCCTGCAAGCCTGGGAAACTCTGCTGAAGCAGCCGTTTTTAACGCCCCCTGCTTCTTCACTCCCAATTCCTATCACATGCCTATCAGGGATTATCCCTGACCTACACATAACACACTGGAACGACCAGGGAATCCATAACATATCAGACCTTATGATCGGCCCAGCAGTGAAAACATTTAGATCCTTACAACTAGAGTTTGGTCTGAGCGACTCAGAACAGTACAAATACATCCAAGTTAAACATTTCCTCCGATATAATACTAGAACCTCCATCCAGTTACCATGGAAGGTGATATTGTTCTTCACCAAACCCGTACCTAACACTAAAGGGATCTCATTATTATATAACACCCTCAGCAACAAACTAATATTTGTTAAAAATCCCAACATTATAGCTTGGGAACGGGATCTGCACACATCCTACACTATTGAACAATGGCAGGCTGCCTTAAAAGCAACCTTCTCTGCTACCAAATCTATAAATTTATGGGAACTACACCAAAAGTTGTTACTACGCTGGTACCTAACTCCACATAAAACTTCTAAATTTAACAATCAAGCCTCACCACTATGCTGGAGGAATTGTAACTGTTTAGGCACCCTTCTCCACACTTTCTGGGACTGTCCCAAGCTCCTCCATCTATGGGATGAGATTTTTAAACTACTCAGACTCATATTACAATGCCCTATTCCTAAAACCCCAGGCTTAGCTGTTCTATCCCTAGGCATTGAAGCATTACCTAAAACAACTAGGAACATAGTTTCTCACGTCCTACTCAGTACCAGATTGGTGATAGCCAGACATTGGAGGACCCCTGATCCACCCCTACTGAAAGAAATAATAATGACTACAAACACGCATGCTATGTATGAAACTATGTTTGCCTCTTCCCTGGGTAAATTCCAGGACTCACAAGCTCTTTGGAAACCGTGGACTGATTGGATATCCAAGAATGGATCTCAATATTACTAACTTAGTCTCGTATGTAATGAGATACTATGCACTAGTTCGTTTTCCTTATCCTCTTTTTATTTAAGTTTTTTTTTTTTTTTTTTTTTTCTTGTTTTCTCTTCTCTCTATTTTTTTTTTCTCTTTGTATTTGCCTTCTTATACATGCCTCAGTAAGAGAGAATGAACTTGCACCACACCTGATGCTTGTGGTAGACGAACGCTGGGTCTCCCCTCCTATAGTACAGTTTGATCCCACTTGGGGTACTTGAGGGGTTGCTTGCGGTAGGCCTCAAAAACAATTGCTCAAACCACATGCGATTACACTAATGCACACTGCTTGTCATGACTTTTAGCATATATGTTTCTTTTTTCTTGAAACGCCAACAAACTAGCAGCTACATATAGGCATGTAACCCTCATGTTCAAAAGTAATCTCATATTCTGTTATGTTACGTATTGTACCCTGTTATGGTACCTCTGTATTTCATATGAAAAATTTAATAAAAACTATTGAAACAAAAAGACCCACACAAAAGAACAAGGCAGACCTCTCCTTGCTCCTCATCAGCTGGGATCTCCAACCCCACTATACCTTCAGTCCTCTCAGAAACCTGCACTGAGAGAAATGAAGATGTATAATTAGGTGTGCCAAGTACTTACGGGCAATCTGCTATCGCTACACCAACATCCGATTGTAGCAGGCAAATTTCCCTACCCCAGTTGCTAAACCGTCAAAAGAAATTTGGCCCCAGCCATCCACATGCTCAGCGACTGAATGCTAGCTTGGCTAAATTGCTAGCACTCCAACTGCTGCCTTTTCAGTTGGTAGACTCCGCCCCCTTTCGCAAATATGTGGAATGTGCGGTACCTCAGTGGCAGGTTCCCAAATTCCATTTCTTTTCATGGAAGGCCATTCCGGCTCTCTACCGGCATGTGGAAGGAAATGTCTTGGCCTCGTTGGACAGGGCAGTCAGCGGTAAGGTGCATATTACCGCTGACTCGTGGTCCAGGAGGCATGGACAGGGACGTTACCTTTCTTTCACGGTGCACTGGGTAACTCTGCTGGCAGCTGGGAAGGATGCAGGACAAGGTGCATTATTGTTGGAGCTTGTTCCACCACCAAGCCTCCAAAATGCTAGTAGTGGTGATTCTGCCACACCTCTCTCCTCCACCCCAGATTCTGTCAGCTCTGCAGGAGCAGTCTCAGGGGTGGTTGACGCCACACCAGCTTCAGCCAGGAATGGTGGTTTGCGACAATGGCACCAATCTCCTCTCTGCCCTCCAACAGGGACACTTGACCCATGTTCCCTGTTTGGCTTACGTCCTTAATTTGTTGGTGCTGCAGTTCTTGTGCAGGTACCCGGGCTTACAGGATCTCCTGAGGCAGGCCAGGAAAGTCTGTGGGCATTTCCGACGGTCATATAATGCCAGTGCTCAGCTGGCTGACCTTCAAAAGGAATGCAACCTACCCATCAACCGCCTCATTTGGGACATGCCCACCAGGTGGAACTCAACTTTGGCAATGCTGCAGCTGCTGCACACGCAGTAGAGGGCCATCAATGAGTACCTGTGTGAGTATGGCACCAGGACAGGGTCAGGGGGAGCTTGGCTTTTTTTCGCCACACCAGTGGATACTGATCAAGAATGCATGCACTGGGGGGGGCGTTTCCTGGACATGGAGCTGTGAGGAAGTGTCTGCTCTCAGCTCTGCATCCACAGCAGCACAGATCAAGGCATACCAGGGATCCCGAGCCTGAAAACGTCTCAGGGCATGTCCCAAAGGCGAAGGAACACAAGCCAGGTCCCGGGGGCTAATAAACCTAAGCAGGGACAGCTGGATTCGTACCTGTACGGGACCCGAGGGAAGGCACCTGAAAAATCCAAGATGGCCCCGGCCGGGAAGTCAGCAAAGCCTCATGCAGCTCCACAGACACAGCCTGTGCAGCCAGCAGCATCCCCTGCATCACCACAGCCATCCCCTGAATTGGTGAGTGACTCTGCACCCCCAGCATCCCCAGGATCCACAGCTTCCAGGGCAAAGGAATCAGACATAGCTGATTTCATGGAGGATAGAGACATTAAAAGGCACATATGGTCACTCCCCACAAGAGAGGACCTGGAAAGGTTCACCTCCAGGGTATAAAAGGCCTTTAAGGAAGATATAGCTCAGCTTAAAGAAGAAACCACACAGCTGGGAAACAGGGTAGAGACACTGGAACAGAGGTTAGATGAAACCCTTCCCTCCATATCAGAGCTACAAATGCGATTCACAGCCCAAGATCACAAATTAGAAGCACTATTGTCGCAACTTGATGATTTTGAAAATCGCAGCAGGCGGGCAAATATCCGCATACGTGGACTGCCTGAAGCTACAGCCCCCAGAGATATAATCCCCTCTCTGGTCGGGATATTCAGAGAAATACTGGAACTCCCTAATACAGTGCCCATCGAGATAGATCGAGCCCACTGAGCTCTGAGACCCCCCTCGCAAGACGCCGATAACCCCAGGGACATTATATGCAAATTGCACAAATACACCGTTAAAGAACGCATCATGCAAAAAATGCGCAATAAACCCTTTTTTGACTTTGATGGTGCTCACCTCTTCTTCTACCAGGACATTTCGAGAAGCACCCTCATGCAACGTAGAGCACTGAAACCAGTGTTGGCGGCTCTGCAAGAAGCAGGCCTGCCCTACCGCTGGGGATTCCCATTTTATCTACAAGCAACTAAGGATGGCCACACGGTAACCTTACGCACAAAGGATGACCTCCCACACTTCCTCTCGGTGCTTGGTCTGGGCTCGGTAGATTTCCCAGACTGGCGCGGAGGCGGCGAGATGCTGGGGTTCTCAGCCACTAGACCTCCCCAACCCTGGATGCAGATGCCACAAAGACGCAACAGGAGACGCAGCCACAACCGCCAAGGAAGAGATACATCCCCTGGCCACTCGGCCTCGAGAGACTGATGTCCCCAGCTAGAACCAACGCCGCCAACTACTCTGCCTGCTAACCTGGAACTAATCTACTTCCCAACACCCACCTCCTGGGCAAGACAAGAACTGAACATTGGCGCGGAATATCCCCCCCCAGTAGGAACTATTCTCCAATGCTTACAGGAGTGCCCGAAGATCCTGACAAGGGCCCACATGGGGGAACATTTTCATCAGGCCTGGTCTTTATCCCTAGGGCCTTAGCAACCCCCCTCATGGCCTGGACCTCATAGGCAGCACTTACCTGACCCCAAGAAGCCCCTTTTGTATGGGCACCTACACCCGGACACCCGGTTCTTCAAAACACCCTTTCAGAGGTGGTTGCAGAGCGGAACTCGCCCCCCCCCCTCTTTTTTTTTTTTTTTCGTTCTTACCTCCATGCTGGCCCACAACCCCCCAGTAGGCCCCCCATATACGGGTATTGATCCCATTTGGGATAACAGGCCCAGGCCTAGTGGGTCCCCCATATTGGGGGTACCCCTGGGCCTCGGCCTGCAGTTTTGTCCAACAGTTAGTTGTTTTTTTGTAACGGTTTATTTACACACTGTACTTATTGATGTTAACCTCTCCATTTTTCTCTCCCACCCTCTCCCTTTCCTCTTGTTCTCACTCTCTCTCACCGTTTCCTCAGATGAAATCCAAGTAGACTGCCACAGCCCGCACCGGACCGCACCGCTAGGAGCACAGTCACCACACCTGACGAAGACACCATGGCGGAAGTCAAGGTAATCTCATACAACGTCCGTGGCCTTTGCTCCCCTAACAAACGTAGCAAACTATGGTGGGAACTGAAGAAGATGAGGGCACAGATAGTTCTCCTGCAGGAGATGCATTTCACCCATCAATCAATTCCCAAACTGCCTACCCACCTCTATAACCAGTGGTATGTAAGCACATCGCCAACTAGCAAATCTAAAGGCACAGCGATTGCTGTCCACAAACACTGCCCCTACAACCCGGAGGTACCCTTATAGACCCCCAAGGTAGATATGTTTTCTTAAAAGGCACCATCGCAGGTACGAAATACACTTTTGCCACCATTTATGCCCCTAACTCGAACCAAATGACCTTCTTAGATAAAGTAATGGAACGCCTGGCGGAATTTAAAGAGGGCCTATTAGTCCTGGGCGGCGACTTTAATATCAGCCCTGACCCCCTACTAGACACATCGCACGGGCGACCCTCGCACACACATGCCTTCTTCAGGCACTTCCGTAAATCTCTCCTAACTGCAGGTCTGGTAGACAGCTGGAGGATCCTCCACCCTAAGGATAGGGACTACAGCTACTACTCTAAGGTCCACAACGTATACACCAGAATAGACATGTTATATATTGATCGGCCTGCTTTGGAACTGCTACAGCGCTCGTCCATCGGCAATATAACCATATCAGATCATGCCCCGATCACTCTCACACTCGCCTTGCTTTCAGGTGCCCATAGGACCTGGACCTGGCGACTCAATGAAAACCTGCTGGACGACCCTGGGGTAGAGTCAAAGATAACAGAAACTTTGCAGCACTATTTCCTAGAAAATACCACTGCAGACCTGCAAGAGGGAACAATATGGGAATGCCACAAGGCAGTAGTAAGGGGAGCGCTGATCGCCCTGGGCGCAAAAATTAAACGGGAACGACAGGCAGATTTCAATAGAGTACTTACCGCACTCCAACAGGCAGAACTAAAGCACAAGCACCATAGCGACCATGAGGCCCTTAGGAAATTGACAGAGCTTAGGGACATATTTTCACGCCTACTGGAAAGACAGGCGCAGAAGCAGTTAAGGTACCTGTCACACAAATATTACGAGCAGGGTAATAAGTGTGGCCGCATGTTAGCAAAAGCACTACAGAACAAAAGAGCCCAAACACAAATAAACAAACTTTGCTCCCCCTCGGGAGATTTGATGTACAAATCTTCCCAAATAGCTGCAGGGTTCCGTGACTATTACGCAACCTTATACAACTTAGACGCCAACGTGGCCCCGAACGACAAAGCAGACAAAGCAAGTAAAATACAAGAATACTTGCACAGTTATGGGTTACCTCTTTTGACCGAAGACCAACAAACTGAGTTAGATACCCCCATAACCGTTGAAGAGATAGTATCCACAATAAAAGCACTCCCAAACGGCAAAAGCCCAGGCCCAGATGGCTACACTAAGGCGTACTACAAAAAAATTCTCCCAGATATTAGTTAGTCAGATGTGCAAATATTTCAATTCCCTGACAAGGGGCAACTGCATCCCCCCAGAAGCCCTATTGGCACATATATCGGTTATTCCGAAAGAAGGGAAAGACCCAACCACCCCACAAAGCTATCGTCCCATATCATTACTAAACACCGACGTAAAAATACTGGCAAAGATTCTGGCAAATCGATTGAAACACCTTATACCCCAAGTGGTCCATTTAGACCAAACGGGTTTTATTACAGGAAGAGAAGCCAGGGACAACTCCATACGAGCGATCCAACTCATTCACTGGGCCAGGAGACAGGAAAACCTCCCCCCCTACTTAATTCTCTCCACGGATGCTGAGAAAGCATTTGACCGCATCGATTGGTCCTACCTGCGTTCAATTCTCGCTACAAGGGGTTTAGGCTTCAATATGCTAAATTGGATACATGCTTTATACACAAAACCTAGTGCACAGGTCAAGGTAAACGACATGCTCTCGCACACATTCCCTATTAGGAATGGCACGAGACAGGGGTGTCCGCTGTCACCCCTCCTCTTCGCACTAGCATTGGAGCCTCTACTACGTAGAGTAAGAATGAATCCAGACATAACAGGACTGACGATAGGGACGGTAGAACATAAACTTTCTGCATATGCGGACGATGTACTATTCCACCTGACAAACCCCCTGACCTCGCTACCCGCCCTGCTGAAAGAACTCCAACACTTTGGGACGATGATGAACTTCAAAATTAATTACACAAAGTCTGAAATTTTGCCCATACAACTACCCGCAAATATGGCTGACATACTGAAATCTAATTTTCCATTTACATGGGCTAAGAACTCTCTTCGCTACCTGGGCATACAACTGACCGACAGCTTTGACACGCTATATGCGATGAACTTCCCCAAATTGATATCTGAGGTCAAACAAGACTTGCTACACTGGACGAAAACCGCATTCACATGGCTAGGCAGAGTAAACGTAATAAAAATGAATGTCCTACCCAGAATCTTGTTCTATATGCAAATGCTCCCTATATTCCTACCCAAAACCTTCTTTAACCACATATCCCACATGCTCACTAAGTTCATATGGAACTCCCAGAAACCGCGTATAGCTATGGGGGTCCTGAAACGCCCGAAGCACTCCGGGGGCTTAGGGGTCCCAGACTTACAGAGGTACTACCAGGCTATAACTCTCCAAAGATTGCTTAATTGGCGATTTCATGACCAAACCAAGCTTTGGGTCACAATGGAAAAGTATATGGCCGGAAGAAACCTGAGGGAGCACAGGGGGCTATCGGATAGCACATCCCCTCTGACACTTCTGACACTCCAGGCATGGGACAAACTTAACCGAACAAGAAGCTTAGCCCCCCCTATGTCACCTCTGGCTCCACTGGGGGGTTTCCTTTGGTTCCCCCCTGGGGAAAACGCAGACTTCTTTGGTACATGGGTCGACGACAGGAATGCTAGTTGTGGGAAACTACTGCGGAACGGCAAACTGATACCCTATGACTCCTTAGCAGACAGAACGGGGAAACCACAATTGAACTACTGGAAGTATAGGCAGTTGCACCACTTTTTCGAGACAAATAGTGGCTCGATAAGAGATCTCACGACACTCACACCTTTTGAGGGCCTGTTCATAGCAGACGAACCAGTCCCACGGATGGTGTCAGAGATGTATCAACTGTTGGGCTCCTCGGCCTCCAAACCCACCTGTATACGACTTTGGGAAAAAGATCTGGGGCAGGAACTCACGAGTTCCCAGCTGTCATACCTGTACCAGATGACACATTCTAGCTCCGCAGACTCCAAAATGCAAGAAACATATTACAAATTGTTATCACGCTGGTACAGAGTGTCAGCAGACTTAGCGCAAATGTACCCCAATAGCTCTGACCGGTGCTGGCGGGGATGCGGAGGCTGGGGAACCCTCCTACACATATGGTGGGATTGCCCCATAATCACTCCATACTGGGAAGATATTAAAAATCAGATTAAGGAAGTTATGGGGATAGAAATCCCCCTTTCTCCGGTCTACTTCCTCTTGCACATTCCTTCCATGCCTATAAGTAATTATAAAAAAAACGCACTGCCTCACCTACTAGATGCCGCTAGATGGCTACTCCCTATTTTCTGGAAGAAAGTGCAGATACCGAACAGAGAGGAATGGATGTGCAAGACAGATCAGATCAGAGAAGCGGAAGAATGGGTTGCAACCTGTAAAGGCACTGGAGAGAGACACACGGCCAGATGGGCTCTCTGGACAGATCACTTTTCTACTCACAATCACATCATCTCCAGTCTAGATGAATCTCTTTTACGATTAGCAGATCCGGCTATAGGCCAGGGTAGGACGCAAAAAAGTACCTGATGCTAACCCCTCAAGGAGGGGGACATGGGCCACGGACGATGAGCTACTGTGCGAAGGTCACTACTTCCTCCACTACATGACGAACGAGTGGCTAGCGGTCCGGTGCTGGCAAGGTAAACCCTCTGAGAGCAAAAGGTGAGACACTGCATCCCCCCCTTCTCCCCACCACCTATCCCATTTCCCCCCTCCCTTTCCTGAGTCCATCCTCATGACTGAGCCTGGGGTCATTATCCCCTTGTCTCTGTCAACCTCTATTTTCTTTCCCCCACTGTAACTTTTCTATTTCTCTCCAATAGTTGCCTGTTACAATGATTAAAGCGGACAAGACTGATAGTAGCAGTCCGCACACAGTTAAGATGCCTGCTCGCGGTGAGGCCAGGCATGTACGCGCGAATGCCCTGTACAAGGGTGCTGGCGTGGTCTGGTGTTGGGTGTGGGGGGGCGCAGACACGGGCGATGCACTGAGGGAGGTTTGATGGAGGCCCTGAAGGGCACCCCTCGCTTGGTGTGGTGCTCGGGGGAAGTCATCCTCAGAGTTGGCTGCTGCGGCTCCCCCCCGCCCTCCCCTTCCCCTAAATATGAAGCCCAAAGTGGGCCGAACCGCGAGCGGACACTAACTTTTCAGGAGCAACAGTTTTTAAGCCACAACTGCTATATCTACAAAGAACCACCATCTCATTGTCTTGTTATACAGATGAAAGTTGTTATTGATAAGAAATGCTACCTTATTGTTTTGTTACGTTTGAAACAAATAAAAATACTATTTACAAAAAAAAAGAATGCATGCACTGTCCTGTCACCATTTGAGGAGGCCACAAGGATGGTGAGCAGTGACAATGCATGCATCAGTGATACTTTCCCTCTGGTCTTCCTGTTGGAGCACACGCGTGGAATAATGGACAGGGCACTTGAGGCAGAACAGAGGGAGGAAGAACCGGACTTCCTTACCTTTCAAGGCTCCCTTTATCCAGACAGTATTCCTGCGGGCCTGCCGATCACACAGGAAGAGGAGGAGGATTGTGTCAACATGGAGGTGGAGCCTTGCACTCAGCATCAGCAGCAGTCTTCAAGGGATCATTTTCAGTCCCCAGAAACCCATGGACATGTGCGTGGCTGGGAGGAGGTGGCTGTGGATCATGTCATCCATAGTGACCCAGAGGACTCCGGATCGAATGCCTCAGCAAACCTTTGCTGCATGGCCTCCCTGATCCTGCAAAGCCTGCAAAAGGACCCTCAGATTCATGGTATCAAGGAGATGGATCATTACTGGATGGCAACCCTTCTTGATCCACGTTAAGGGTAAGGTTGTGAAATTTATCCAGCCTTTGGAGAGGGAGCAGAGGATGAAACATCTTTGGGAGGCCTTGCAGAAAGGTTTGTGCAATGTGTTTCCAGAGCCTGGGAGGTTACAATTTCCTGTTCCTCCTGGACAACCTGTTGCTGAGGGTTCGGTCAGTCACAAAAGGAGTGGTGGAGAAGGTGGCCGTCTGACCAATGCGTCCAGACAATTCTTTAGTCCTCAGCCCCAAGGTCTGATCGGTTCCAGCAACCATCGGCAGCATCTGATTTACATGGTGCAAGAATACCTATGGGCAAGATCAGACTTGGAGACCTTTCCAACCAAAAATCCACTGGGTTACGGCATCTTGAGTATGGATCACTGACCAGAGCTTGCACAGTATGCAATGTCCTTCTGGCATGTCCTGCATCCAGCGTAATTTTTGAATGCACATTCAGTGCTGCTGGAGGCTTTGTAACTGATCAGAGTGCGCCTGTCCACAGACTCAGTTGATCGGCTCACCTTCATAAAAATGAATCAGTCTTGGATCACCAGCTACCAAGCACCTGATGCTGATGTAACCAATGAATTTTTTGATGAATGTGAGATCACTTGAAGACTGCCTATGCTGAGTGACTATCCTGTTATGCTGAGTGACTAACCTATTCCTCCTCAATGTTCATGTTGATAGCTTCTAAGAACATGTTTGTTTCAGGGCACCACCACCAGTGCCTAAGGCCCAATTGTTCTGCCCCTGTTTAACAGGGGCGTGTAATTACAATTTTTGCTGTAATATTTCACAGCAGGGCTTGTTCCTGCGCTCAACTAGAGTATCTGTGGGGGGGTTGCAGTGTTGTGGCACCACCACCAGTGCCTAAGGCCCATTTTTTCTGCCCCTGTCACCACTATGGCCATACGTTTTCTCTCTATTAATACCAAGGGGTTGAACCACCCCATGAAAAGGAAGTCCCTATGGAATGAAGCATTAAACAACAAAACTGACATTGTTTGCGCACAAGAGACACACTTTTGCAAAACGTCTGCCCCTAAATGCGCCCACAAAAGTTTCCCCCATGTTTTTTTTGCAAACGCGGATAAGAAGGCTAATGGGACAATGATAGCTATCAGAGACACGGTGGCGTTCACGCTCCACACCGAACTTATAGATCCCCTAGGTCGATATATCATTTTAATCTGTGATATCAACCAAACTACGTATACTGTCGTCAATATCTATGCCCCAAACAAGCATCAGTTACGATTTCTCAACAAGATTATGAAAAAAGTTAATACTGTCAAGAAGGGGATGCTTATTATCTGTGGGGACTTTAACGTTGTCCCCGACCCCTACATGGACTCAACTACTAAGGCGAGGCGCCAAGTTCAGTCCCTCCAGGACACCATCCATAAAGAGGACCTATATGATGTGTGGAGATGTCATCACCCAGGAGAAAGGGACTTTTCCTTCTTTTCTGCCCCTCACCACACGTACACACGAATAGACCTGTTCCTTACTGACCAACGTACACTATCCAAGGCAATCTCCTCAACCATCAACTCCATCACCTGGTCGGACCACGCGTCCATCACTCTCCATATTAAGGACTCTTCCACGGTGGACACAGTCCCACTCTGGAGAATGAACTCCTTTCTTTTACAGCAACCGGACACAAAAAAAGTCATTGAAGACCACCTCTCTGAATTTTTTACATTTAACGGTCCATCTATGCAAAACAAATTTACCCTATGGAATGCCCATAAAGCATTCATAAGGGGGATCTTTATTCAATTGGGGGCTAGGGCGAAGAGGTGAAGGCAAAACAAATTAAAAGAGATCACTGCAAACATAAGGAAACTAGAAGCTGATAACAAAGCACTAACCTCCAATGCACTTTCAAAGCAATTAAGCCAATTGCGGCATGATCTCAGACTCCTATTAATGGAGGACTTTGAGAGAACCTCCAAAAAGCTCAAAATTACATATTACTCTCACGGGAATAGAGCTGGTAAGCTTCTAGCCCACCAAATAAAGGGACATAGAGGGAAAACCAAAATCCCCTATATCCTGCATTCCACAAACCACACGAAAATGCATCATCCACAAGATATAGCGGATGCTTTTAGTAATTACTACGGCACCCTCTATAACCTTAAAGATGATAGAGAAACACCCCAACCCCAAATTAATAGAGGACTTCCTACAGCAGGTCTCATTACCAAAACTCTCTCCTCATCAGTTAGAATGCTTAAACGCCCCGTTCACAGCAGAAGAAATCCACGATGTTATAGGCTCTATTCCAATTAACAAATCCCCAGGCCCTGATGGCTTCATAGGGGAATATTACCAAACATTTAAAACCATTCTTACCCCTCACCTATCTGATATCTTCAATGCAGCCGCCGCCTCTTCCTCCTTCCCTCCTGAGATGTTGAAAGCTATTATTGTCACTATACCCAAGCCAGGGAAAGCTCCCAACAGCCCTGTTAATTTCCGTCCCATCTCGCTGTTAAACGCAGACTTGAAAATATATGCGAAACTACTGGCCAAACGAATGATTGACTTAATGCCCCAACTGATTCATCCTGATCAAACAGGTTTCACTAAAGGCCGCCAAACCTCCGACGCCACCAGGAGATTGACCAACATCATTCATTTGACTGAGTCCCGTCGGAGGCCTTCTCTGCTACTAGCTTTGGATGCGGAGAAGGCCTTCGACAGGGTCCACTGGGGCTACCTCCTTGGGGTGTTGGAGAAATTTGGGTTCTCGGGACCCATTCTGTCATCAATTATGGCTCTGTACTCAGAACCCTCAGCCCAAGTCTATACAGCAGGAGTATTGTCAACCCCCTTCAAAATTACTAACGGCACCCGACAGGGATGTCCACTATCCCCCCTGATTTTTAATTTAATTCTGGAACCGTTAGCAACCCTCATCAGAACACACCGGCACATTACAGGAATCTCATCCCATGGCTCTGAACATGTCATCAGCTTATTTGCTGATGACATCATCATGATGCTCACTAACCCTGAGAAATCCCTGGCTTCGGTGTATGACGTATTACAAAGGTTTAATAGAGTCTCTTATTACAAAGTCAATGAAAGTAAATCTAATATACTCGGTATAGGTATAAACACCCATCTACAGAACTCTCTCAGTTCACGGTTTCCATTTGTCTGGAGTAAAGAAGGTATTAAATACCTAGGTATCACACTAACGGCATCCACAGGTAAGCTATACCAGGCCAACTACGTATCTTTCCTAAATGCCCTCCCTACGAAATTACAAACCATTGCCAAAACAGAGCTCCTATGGTCAGGGCGCTTAGCAGCATTCAAAATGATAATCTTGCCCCAACTAATCTATATATTTAGGACCCTCCCCATCCCGGTCCCTAACATTTTCTTCTCCAAACTTCAATCGCAGATCAATAAGTTTCTGTGGATGGGGAAAAAAGCGAGATGGGCCTTCCAAAATTCAATAGCAGCTAGAACGGCGGGCGGAGTGGGCAACATACTGATTAAAGACTATTACACGGCATCTATACTATCTCAACTCCGCATATGGTTCCCCAATTCCCCTACTCCTAGATGGAAGGAACTAGAAGAAGGTCAAATTACCAACACCAACCTCTTTAATCAATTAATGGCATCCTCGTTCGGCCACAAAGCCACTACCCCTTTAGCACCCACAATTAGAGCATCCCTGCAAGCCTGGGAAACTCTGCTGAAGCAGCCGTTTTTAACGCCCCCTGCTTCTTCACTCCCAATTCCTATCACATGCCTATCAGGGATTATCCCTGACCTACACATAACACACTGGAACGACCAGGGAATCCATAACATATCAGACCTTATGATCGGCCCAGCAGTGAAAACATTTAGATCCTTACAACTAGAGTTTGGTCTGAGCGACTCAGAACAGTACAAATACATCCAAGTTAAACATTTCCTCCGATATAATACTAGAACCTCCATCCAGTTACCATGGAAGGTGATATTGTTCTTCACCAAACCCGTACCTAACACTAAAGGGATCTCATTATTATATAACACCCTCAGCAACAAACTAATATTTGTTAAAAATCCCAACATTATAGCTTGGGAACGGGATCTGCACACATCCTACACTATTGAACAATGGCAGGCTGCCTTAAAAGCAACCTTCTCTGCTACCAAATCTATAAATTTATGGGAACTACACCAAAAGTTGTTACTACGCTGGTACCTAACTCCACATAAAACTTCTAAATTTAACAATCAAGCCTCACCACTATGCTGGAGGAATTGTAACTGTTTAGGCACCCTTCTCCACACTTTCTGGGACTGTCCCAAGCTCCTCCATCTATGGGATGAGATTTTTAAACTACTCAGACTCATATTACAATGCCCTATTCCTAAAACCCCAGGCTTAGCTGTTCTATCCCTAGGCATTGAAGCATTACCTAAAACAACTAGGAACATAGTTTCTCACGTCCTACTCAGTACCAGATTGGTGATAGCCAGACATTGGAGGACCCCTAATCCACCCCTACTGAAAGAAATAATAATGACTACAAACACGCATGCTATGTATGAAACTATGTTTGCCTCTTCCCTGGGTAAATTCCAGGACTCACAAGCTCTTTGGAAACCGTGGACTGATTGGATATCCAAGAATGGATCTCAATATTACTAACTTAGTCTCGTATGTAATGAGATACTATGCACTAGTTCGTTTTCCTTATCCTCTTTTTATTTAAGTTTTTTTTTTTTTTTTTTTCTTGTTTTCTCTTCTCTCTATTTTTTTTTTTCTCTTTGTATTTGCCTTCTTATAGATGCCTCAGTAAGAGAGAATGAACTTGCACCACACCTGATGCTTGTGGTAGACGAACGCTGGGTCTCCCCTCCTATAGTACAGTTTGATCCCACTTGGGGTACTTGAGGGGTTGCTTGCGGTAGGCCTCAAAAACAATTGCTCAAACCACATGCGATTACACTAATGCACACTGCTTGTCATGACTTTTAGCATATATGTTTCTTTTTTCTTGAAACGCCAACAAACTAGCAGCTACATATAGGCATGTAACCCTCATGTTCAAAAGTAATCTCATATTCTGTTATGTTACGTATTGTACCCTGTTATGGTACCTCTGTATTTCATATGAAAAATTTAATAAAAACTATTGAAACAAAAAGACCCACACAAAAGAACAAGGCAGACCTCTCCTTGCTCCTCATCAGCTGGGATCTCCAACCCCACTATACCTTCAGTCCTCTCAGAAACCTGCACTGAGAGAAATGAAGATGTATAATTAGGTGTGCCAAGTACTTACGGGCAATCTGCTATCGCTACACCAACATCCGATTGTAGCAGGCAAATTTCCCTACCCCAGTTGCTAAACCGTCAAAAGAAATTTGGCCCCAGCCATCCACATGCTCAGCGACTGAATGCTAGCTTGGCTAAATTGCTAGCACTCCAACTGCTGCCTTTTCAGTTGGTAGACTCCGCCCCCTTTCGCAAATATGTGGAATGTGCGGTACCTCAGTGGCAGGTTCCCAAATTCCATTTCTTTTCATGGAAGGCCATTCCGGCTCTCTACCGGCATGTGGAAGGAAATGTCTTGGCCTCGTTGGACAGGGCAGTCAGCGGTAAGGTGCATATTACCGCTGACTCGTGGTCCAGGAGGCATGGACAGGGACGTTACCTTTCTTTCACGGTGCACTGGGTAACTCTGCTGGCAGCTGGGAAGGATGCAGGACAAGGTGCATTATTGTTGGAGCTTGTTCCACCACCACGCCTCCAAAATGCTAGTAGTGGTGATTCTGCCACACCTCTCTCCTCCACCCCAGATTCTGTCAGCTCTGCAGGAGCAGTCTCAGGGGTGGTTGACGCCACACCAGCTTCAGCCAGGAATGGTGGTTTGCGACAATGGCACCAATCTCCTCTCCGCCCTCCAACAGGGACACTTGACCCATGTTCCCTGTTTGGCTTACGTCCTTAATTTGTTGGTGCTGCAGTTCTTGTGCAGGTACCCGGGCTTACAGGATCTCCTGAGGCAGGCCAGGAAAGTCTGTGGGCATTTCCGACGGTCATATAATGCCAGTGCTCAGCTGGCTGACCTTCAAAAGGAATGCAACCTACCCATCAACCGCCTCATTTGGGACATGCCCACCAGGTGGAACTCAACTTTGGCAATGCTGCAGCTGCTGCACACGCAGTAGAGGGCCATCAATGAGTACCTGTGTGAGTATGGCACCAGGACAGGGTCAGGGGAGCTTGGCTTTTTTTTGCCACACCAGTGGATACTGATCAAGAATGCATGCACTGGGGGGGGGCGTTTCCTGGACATGGAGCTGTGAGGAAGTGTCTGCTCTCAGCTCTGCATCCACAGCAGCACAGATCAAGGCATACCAGGGATCCCGAGCCTGAAAACGTCTCAGGGCATGTCCCAAAGGCGAAGGAACACAAGCCAGGTCCCGGGGGCTAATAAACCTAAGCAGGGACAGCTGGATTCGTACCTGTACGGGACCCGAGGGAAGGCACCTGAAAAATCCAAGATGGCCCCGGCCGGGAAGTCAGCAAAGCCTCATGCAGCTCCACAGACACAGCCTGTGCAGCCAGCAGCATCCCCTGCATCACCACAGCCATCCCCTGAATTGGTGAGTGACTCTGCACCCCCAGCATCCCCAGGATCCACAGCTTCCAGGGCAAAGGAATCAGACATAGCTGATTTCATGGAGGATAGAGACATTAAAAGGCACATATGGTCACTCCCCACAAGAGAGGACCTGGAAAGGTTCACCTCCAGGGTATAAAAGGCCTTTAAGGAAGATATAGCTCAGCTTAAAGAAGAAACCACACAGCTGGGAAACAGGGTAGAGACACTGGAACAGAGGTTAGATGAAACCCTTCCCTCCATATCAGAGCTACAAATGCGATTCACAGCCCAAGATCACAAATTAGAAGCACTATTGTCGCAACTTGATGATTTTGAAAATCGCAGCAGGCGGGCAAATATCCGCATACGTGGACTGCCTGAAGCTACAGCCCCCAGAGATATAATCCCCTCTCTGGTCGGGATATTCAGAGAAATACTGGAACTCCCTAATACAGTGCCCATCGAGATAGATCGAGCCCACTGAGCTCTGAGACCCCCCTCGCAAGACGCCGATAACCCCAGGGACATTATATGCAAATTGCACAAATACACCGTTAAAGAACGCATCATGCAAAAAATGCGCAATAAACCCTTTTTTGACTTTGATGGTGCTCACCTCTTCTTCTACCAGGACATTTCGAGAAGCACCCTCATGCAACGTAGAGCACTGAAACCAGTGTTGGCGGCTCTGCAAGAAGCAGGCCTGCCCTACCGCTGGGGATTCCCATTTTATCTACAAGCAACTAAGGATGGCCACACGGTAACCTTACGCACAAAGGATGACCTCCCACACTTCCTCTCGGTGCTTGGTCTGGGCTCGGTAGATTTCCCAGACTGGCGCGGAGGCGGCGAGATGCTGGGGTTCTCAGCCACTAGACCTCCCCAACCCTGGATGCAGATGCCACAAAGACGCAACAGGAGACGCAGCCACAACCGCCAAGGAAGAGATACATCCCCTGGCCACTCGGCCTCGAGAGACTGATGTCCCCAGCTAGAACCAACGCCGCCAACTACTCTGCCTGCTAACCTGGAACTAATCTACTTCCCAACACCCACCTCCTGGGCAAGACAAGAACTGAACATTGGCGCGGAATATCCCCCCCCAGTAGGAACTATTCTCCAATGCTTACAGGAGTGCCCGAAGATCCTGACAAGGGCCCACATGGGGGAACATTTTCATCAGGCCTGGTCTTTATCCCTAGGGCCTTAGCAACCCCCCTCATGGCCTGGACCTCATAGGCAGCACTTACCTGACCCCAAGAAGCCCCTTTTGTATGGGCACCTACACCCGGACACCCGGTTCTTCAAAACACCCTTTCAGAGGTGGTTGCAGAGCGGAACTCGCCCCCCCCCCCTCTTTTTTTTTTTTTTTCGTTCTTACCTCCATGCTGGCCCACAACCCCCCAGTAGGCCCCCCATATACGGGTATTGATCCCATTTGGGATAACAGGCCCAGGCCTAGTGGGTCCCCCATATTGGGGGTACCCCTGGGCCTCGGCCTGCAGTTTTGTCCAACAGTTAGTTGTTTTTTTGTAACGGTTTATTTACACACTGTACTTATTGATGTTAACCTCTCCATTTTTCTCTCCCACCCTCTCCCTTTCCTCTTGTTCTCACTCTCTCTCACCGTTTCCTCAGATGAAATCCAAGTAGACTGCCACAGCCCGCACCGGACCGCACCGCTAGGAGCACAGTCACCACACCTGACGAAGACACCATGGCGGAAGTCAAGGTAATCTCATACAACGTCCGTGGCCTTTGCTCCCCTAACAAACGTAGCAAACTATGGTGGGAACTGAAGAAGATGAGGGCACAGATAGTTCTCCTGCAGGAGATGCATTTCACCCATCAATCAATTCCCAAACTGCCTACCCACCTCTATAACCAGTGGTATGTAAGCACATCGCCAACTAGCAAATCTAAAGGCACAGCGATTGCTGTCCACAAACACTGCCCCTACAACCCGGAGGTACCCTTATAGACCCCCAAGGTAGATATGTTTTCTTAAAAGGCACCATCGCAGGTACGAAATACACTTTTGCCACCATTTATGCCCCTAACTCGAACCAAATGACCTTCTTAGATAAAGTAATGGAACGCCTGGCGGAATTTAAAGAGGGCCTATTAGTCCTGGGCGGCGACTTTAATATCAGCCCTGACCCCCTACTAGACACATCGCACGGGCGACCCTCGCACACACATGCCTTCTTCAGGCACTTCCGTAAATCTCTCCTAACTGCAGGTCTGGTAGACAGCTGGAGGATCCTCCACCCTAAGGATAGGGACTACAGCTACTACTCTAAGGTCCACAACGTATACACCAGAATAGACATGTTATATATTGATCGGCCTGCTTTGGAACTGCTACAGCGCTCGTCCATCGGCAATATAACCATATCAGATCATGCCCCGATCACTCTCACACTCGCCTTGCTTTCAGGTGCCCATAGGACCTGGACCTGGCGACTCAATGAAAACCTGCTGGACGACCCTGGGGTAGAGTCAAAGATAACAGAAACTTTGCAGCACTATTTCCTAGAAAATACCACTGCAGACCTGCAAGAGGGAACAATATGGGAATGCCACAAGGCAGTAGTAAGGGGAGCGCTGATCGCCCTGGGCACAAAAATTAAACGGGAACGACAGGCAGATTTCAATAGAGTACTTACCGCACTCCAACAGGCAGAACTAAAGCACAAGCACCATAGCGACCATGAGGCCCTTAGGAAATTGACAGAGCTTAGGGACATATTTTCACGCCTACTGGAAAGACAGGCGCAGAAGCAGTTAAGGTACCTGTCACACAAATATTACGAGCAGGGTAATAAGTGTGGCCGCATGTTAGCAAAAGCACTACAGAACAAAAGAGCCCAAACACAAATAAACAAACTTTGCTCCCCCTCGGGAGATTTGATGTACAAATCTTCCCAAATAGCTGCAGGGTTCCGTGACTATTACGCAACCTTATACAACTTAGACGCCAACGTGGCCCCGAACGACAAAGCAGACAAAGCAAGTAAAATACAAGAATACTTGCACAGTTATGGGTTACCTCTTTTGACCGAAGACCAACAAACTGAGTTAGATACCCCCATAACCGTTTAAGAGATAGTATCCACAATAAAAGCACTCCCAAACGGCAAAAGCCCAGGCCCAGATGGCTACACTAAGGCGTACTACAAAAAAATTCTCCCAGATATTAGTTAGTCAGATGTGCAAATATTTCAATTCCCTGACAAGGGGCAACTGCATCCCCCCAGAAGCCCTATTGGCACATATATCGGTTATTCCGAAAGAAGGGAAAGACCCAACCACCCCACAAAGCTATCGTCCCATATCATTACTAAACACCGACGTAAAAATACTGGCAAAGATTCTGGCAAATCGATTGAAACACCTTATACCCCAAGTGGTCCATTTAGACCAAACGGGTTTTATTACAGGAAGAGAAGCCAGGGACAACTCCATACGAGCGATCCAACTCATTCACTGGGCCAGGAGACAGGAAAACCTCCCCCCCTACTTAATTCTCTCCACGGATGCTGAGAAAGCATTTGACCGCATCGATTGGTCCTACCTGCGTTCAATTCTCGCTACAAGGGGTTTAGGCTTCAATATGCTAAATTGGATACATGCTTTATACACAAAACCTAGTGCACAGGTCAAGGTAAACGACATGCTCTCGCACACATTCCCTATTAGGAATGGCACGAGACAGGGGTGTCCGCTGTCACCCCTCCTCTTCGCACTAGCATTGGAGCCTCTACTACGTAGAGTAAGAATGAATCCAGACATAACAGGACTGACGATAGGGACGGTAGAACATAAACTTTCTGCATATGCGGACGATGTACTATTCCACCTGACAAACCCCCTGACCTCGCTACCCGCCCTGCTGAAAGAACTCCAACACTTTGGGACGATGATGAACTTCAAAATTAATTACACAAAGTCTGAAATTTTGCCCATACAACTACCCGCAAATATGGCTGACATACTGAAATCTAATTTTCCATTTACATGGGCTAAGAACTCTCTTCGCTACCTGGGCATACAACTGACCGACAGCTTTGACACGCTATATGCGATGAACTTCCCCAAATTGATATCTGAGGTCAAACAAGACTTGCTACACTGGACGAAAACCGCATTCACATGGCTAGGCAGAGTAAACGTAATAAAAATGAATGTCCTACCCAGAATCTTGTTCTATATGCAAATGCTCCCTATATTCCTACCCAAAACCTTCTTTAACCACATATCCCACATGCTCACTAAGTTCATATGGAACTCCCAGAAACCGCGTATAGCTATGGGGGTCCTGAAACGCCCGAAGCACTCCGGGGGCTTAGGGGTCCCAGACTTACAGAGGTACTACCAGGCTATAACTCTCCAAAGATTGCTTAATTGGCGATTTCATGACCAAACCAAGCTTTGGGTCACAATGGAAAAGTATATGGCCGGAAGAAACCTGAGGGAGCACAGGGGGCTATCGGATAGCACATCCCCTCTGACACTTCTGACACTCCAGGCATGGGACAAACTTAACCGAACAAGAAGCTTAGCCCCCCCATGTCACCTCTGGCTCCACTGGGGGGTTTCCTTTGGTTCCCCCCTGGGGAAAACGCAGACTTCTTTGGTACATGGGTCGATGACAGGAATGCTAGTTGTGGGAAACTACTGCGGAATGGCAAACTGATACCCTATGACTCCTTAGCAGACAGAACGGGGAAACCAAAATTGAACTACTGGAAGTATAGGCAGTTGCACCACTTTTTCGAGACAAATAGTGGCTCGATAAGAGATCTCACGACACTCACACCTTTTGAGGGCCTGTTCATAGCAGACGAACCAGTCCCACGGATGGTGTCAGAGATGTATCAACTGTTGGGCTCCTCGGCCTCCAAACCCGCCTGTATACGACTTTGGGAAAAAGATCTGGGGCAGGAACTCACGAGTTCCCAGCTGTCATACCTGTACCAGATGACACATTCTAGCTCCGCAGACTCCAAAATGCAAGAAACATATTACAAATTGTTATCACGCTGGTACAGAGTGTCAGCAGACTTAGCGCAAATGTACCCCAATAGCTCTGACCGGTGCTGGCGGGGATGCGGAGGCTGGGGAACCCTCCTACACATATGGTGGGATTGCCCCATAATCACTCCATACTGGGAAGATATTAAAAATCAGATTAAGGAAGTTATGGGGATAGAAATCCCCCTTTCTCCGGTCTACTTCCTCTTGCACATTCCTTCCATGCCTATAAGTAATTATAAAAAAAACGCACTGCCTCACCTACTAGATGCCGCTAGATGGCTACTCCCTATTTTCTGGAAGAAAGTGCAGATACCGAACAGAGAGGAATGGATGTGCAAGACAGATCAGATCAGAGAAGCGGAAGAATGGGTTGCAACCTGTAAAGGCACTGGAGAGAGACACACGGCCAGATGGGCTCTCTGGACAGATCACTTTTCTACTCACAATCACATCATCTCCAGTCTAGATGAATCTCTTTTACGATTAGCAGATCCGGCTATAGGCCAGGGTAGGACGCAAAAAAGTACCTGATGCTAACCCCTCAAGGAGGGGGACATGGGCCACGGACGATGAGCTACTGTGCGAAGGTCACTACTTCCTCCACTACATGACGAATGAGTGGCTAGCGGTCCGGTGCTGGCAAGGTAAACCCTCTGAGAGCAAAAGGTGAGACACTGCATCCCCCCCTTCTCCCCACCACCTATCCCATTTCCCCCCTCCCTTTCCTGAGTCCATCCTCATGACTGAACCTGGGGTCATTATCCCCTTGTCTCTGTCAACCTCTATTTTCTTTCCCCCACTGTAACTTTTCTATTTCTCTCCAATAGTTGCCTGTTACAATGATTAAAGCGGACAAGACTGATAGTAGCAGTCCGCACACAGTTAAGATGCCTGCTCGCGGTGAGGCCAGTCATGTAAGCGCGAATGCCCTGTACAAGGGTGCTGGCGGTGGTCTGGTGTTGGGTGTGGGGGGGCGCAGACCCGGGCGATGCGCTGAGGGAGGTTTGATGGAGGCCCTGAAGGGCACCCCTCGCTTGGTGTGGTGCTCGGGGGAAGTCATCCTCAGAGTTGGCTGCTGCGGCTCCCCCCCGCCCTCCCCTTCCCCTAAATATGAAGCCCAAAGTGGGCCGAACCGCGAGCGGACACTAACTTTTCAGGAGCAACAGTTTTTAAGCCACAACTGCTATATCTACAAAGAACCACCATCTCATTGTCTTGTTATACAGATGAAAGTTGTTATTGATAAGAAATGCTACCTTATTGTTTTGTTACGTTTGAAACAAATAAAAATACTATTTACAAAAAAAAAGAATGCATGCACTGTCCTGTCACCATTTGAGGAGGCCACAAGGATGGTGAGCAGTGACAATGCATGCATCAGTGATACTTTCCCTCTGGTCTTCCTGTTGGAGCACACGCGTGGAATAATGGACAGGGCACTTGAGGCAGAACAGAGGGAGGAAGAACCGGACTTCCTTACCTCTCAAGGCTCCCTTTATCCAGACAGTATTCCTGCGGGCCTGCCGATCACACAGGAAGAGGAGGAGGATTGTGTCAACATGGAGGTGGAGCCTTGCACTCAGCATCAGCAGCAGTCTTCAAGGGATCATTTTCAGCCCCCAGAAACCCATGGACATGTGCGTGGCTGGGAGGAGGTGGCTGTGGATCATGTCATCCATAGTGACCCAGAGGACTCCGGATCGAATGCCTCAGCAAACCTTTGCTGCATGGCCTCCCTGATCCTGCAAAGCCTGCAAAAGGACCCTCAGATTCATGGTATCAAGGAGATGGATCATTACTGGCTGGCAACCCTTCTTGATCCACGTTAAGGGTAAGGTTGTGAAATTTATCCAGCCTTTGGAGAGGGAGCAGAGGATGAAACATCTTTGGGAGGCCTTGCAGAAAGGTTTGTGCAATGTGTTTCCAGAGCCTGGGAGGTTACAATTTCCTGTTCCTCCTGGACAACCTGTTGCTGAGGGTTCGGTCAGTCACAAAAGGAGTGGTGGAGAAGGTGGCCGTCTGACCAATGCGTCCAGACAATTCTTTAGTCCTCAGCCCCAAGGTCTGATCGGTTCCAGCAACCATCGGCAGCATCTGATTTACATGGTGCAAGAATACCTATGGGCAAGATCAGACTTGGAGACCTTTCCAACCAAAAATCCACTGGGTTACGGCATCTTGAGTATGGATCACTGACCAGAGCTTGCACAGTATGCAATGTCCTTCTGGCATGTCCTGCATCCAGCGTAATTTTTGAATGCACATTCAGTGCTGCTGGAGGCTTTGTAACTGATCAGAGTGCGCCTGTCCACAGACTCAGTTGATCGGCTCACCTTCATAAAAATGAATCAGTCTTGGATCACCAGCTACCAAGCACCTGATGCTGATGTAACCAATGAATTTTTTGATGAATGTGAGATCACTTGAAGACTGCCTATGCTGAGTGACTATCCTGTTATGCTGAGTGACTAACCTATTCCTCCTCAATGTTCATGTTGATAGCTTCTAAGAACATGTTTGTTTCAGGGCACCACCACCAGTGCCTAAGGCCCAATTGTTCTGCCCCTGTTTAACAGGGGCGTGTAATTACAATTTTTGCTGTAATATTTCACAGCAGGGCTTGTTCCTGCGCTCAACTAGAGTATCTGTGGGGGGGTTGCAGTGTTGTGGCACCACCACCAGTGCCTAAGGCCCATTTTTTTCTGCCCTGTTTAACAGGGGCATGTAATTACAATATTTGCTCTAATATTTCACAGCAGGGCCCATTCATGCACTCAACAAGAGTATCTGTGAGGCTTTACAGTGTTGTGCCACCACCACCACCACCAACTAAGGCCAAATTTTTCTGCCCCTGTTTAACAGGGGCATGTAATTACAATATTTGCTCTAATATTTTACATCAGGGCTTGTTCCTGCGCTCAACAACAGAATCTGTAAGGTGTTACAGTGTTGTGGCACCACCACCACTGCCTAAGACCCAATTTTTCTGCCCCTGTTTAACAGGGGCGTGTAATTACAATTCTTGATATAATATGTCACAGCGGGGCCCGTTCCAGCGCCCACCAAGAGTAACTGAGGGCTTACAGTGTTCTGGTGCCACCAACACCTAAGGCCCAATTTTCTGCAGAGTATATAGGGCACGACTCCTACTTACAAATGAAGGGAGACAACAGGAAGTGAGAGGAAATCTACCCTAGGAAGGGAAATTCTCTCCTGTAAGAGTTAATATGGGAAAAAGGTGTCTCCATTGATACTTTATCCCCAATCCTTGTTTCCCTAATAACCCCAAATTTTCTAAATCCAATTGTCATTAGGACAGAAAGTGAGGTGAAATCTTATGAACATGGCCACAGACAGCAAAACAAATGTTACTGGAGTGATAACCCTTCCCCATGTTATCCAAAAAGCTTAAAAATCGATTTTTGGGCTGGAGCTACACTTACAAAATGTACCTGTTCCAAATTACAAACAGATTCAACTTAAGAACAAACCTACAGTCCCTTTCTTGTTTGGACCACCTGTATACTGCTGTTCAGAGTATATAGGGCCTGGGGGCCCCATTCAGCTAAGAGAGGTATAAAGGGTGTACACCTCCTAGGACATATACAAGTAGTAAATGAATTCAGTAACAAAAGTCCATAGTGACAATGAAATTATAAACCAAACAATCTTAAAGTGATAGTCTTTCTTTATGAAGCCTGTGTGATTCGGCAATGGTAAATAAACAGGGACTCCAAAGTTCCACAGTGATCTTATTCAATAAACACCAACTGGAAGGAGTGATCTGGTAAGAGAAAGAAAGGCACCTCCACCGTCAAAACACATTGACCATTACCAGATTGTGCGACCCCCTGTTACAGAGGTCACACTAGCTTGTGGCTTAATCCCGGCCAGGGGTTCCAATGGGCAATAACTGGTTTCTCAGGATAAAGGAGATACAGGCTCAGAGGCAGTCAGGCGAAGGACATGAAATGAGAGAAAAACTCCATAGTGTATCTCTGTGTAAAATTTAATAGTAAAAAAAGGGGAAATATTGCACTTACAATATGACAACAAGATAAAAGCGTGTATTAGCCGGCCGGCTCGATTTCGCTGCCCGTTACTTCCGGGATCTGCGTGGTTGTGTGGTGACGTCAGCACGCCGCTCCTCCCTACGCTGTTTCGTCACAGATGATGTCTTCCAGGGGCACGAATTCATTTACTACTTGTATATGTCCTAGGAGGTGTACACCCTTTATACCTCTCTTAGCTGAATCATAAATTCACATTTATTTGTTACACTTTTGTGGTATAGTCAACACTTATACGATTGTTTGCAGCGCAGTTGTTTGTTTTTTATTTTATTTAATTACATTACAGCCGCAAGCAGTTTTAAATGACTTTTATTCCTTTAGAAATGTTATTTTGTGCAGGGACTGTTCTGAAAAAAGGGAAACACATGCCACTTTGCAGGCATACTATAGTCACCCCCCAGGTATGGTATTTAAAGGAATATTTCACTTTTATTTTTTCACTTTAAGCATTCTTAAAATCAGTGCTCCCAAAAAAACTGCCGTTTTTAAAACTTTTTTTTGCATTGATACATGTCCCCTTGGGTAGGACCTGGGTCCCCGAACCGGGGTGTGTTCGGCTCATCCCTAGTGGCCAACTGTCTTTTAGGAAGTTGCTGTGAATTCTGGGAGGGAAGTCAATGGGTTAAGGTGTAGGGAAGTGAGGCGATCTGGTGTGGTTGATATATAGGATGACTTACAGATGTTATGAAAGCATCTGATGGTCAGGCCAATTAGGGGGTGGCAGCGAATTTCCATCGGTATGTGTTTTGGGAGGTTCCAAGGTAGTAGGTTTAGGGGTGAGGAGGTAAAAGAAGCTTCAAGGGTAACCCAGTCTTTGTGTTTATCGTGGATGTTCTAGTCCAGAATTCTGGAGAGGTGACAGGCATGATAATAGTTTTTGAGGTCTGGTAGGCCAATCCCTCCTTTATGTTTGGGTAGAGAAAGGTGATGGAAGCTGATTCTTGGTCTTTTATCTCCCCATAGGACAGTGGTTCTCAACCTCGGTCCTCATTACCCCCAAACAGGCCATGTTTTGGTAATTTCTCTTAGATAAAATAGCTGTCCAAATTACCAAGCCATTGACACTGATTTAGAGCACCCGTGCAAGATCAAGAAAAACCTGAAAACATGGCCTGTTGGGGGTAATGAGGACCGAGGTTAAGAACCACTGCCATAGGAACTTAGTGCATAAACTTTTGTAGTTCCTGAAAAAAGCAGAGGGGATGTGGATTGGAGCAGCTTGTAGGATATAGAGTAGGCTGGGTAGGGCGTTCATTTTTAGGATGGCAGCTCTGCCAAACCAAGAAAAGATGGGCTTTAGATCACTGTTGAGGTTTTGTAAAATAGGCAGTTTTTTTTTGGTACAGATTTTTAAGGTGTCGGGGGATTTGAATGCTTAAGTATGTTATTAAAAACAACAAACAACTCCGCGCTTAGGGACAAGTAATCCAGGTATGCAGCCTTTCCAGAAAAAAATTGACCCCCTAAGGGGCAAGTTTAAATAATTGGTACAACATAGGGAAAATTGCCGCTTCCTGTGAGTCCAGGTACAGGGTATTGGAATGTACTTAACTAGCCGTGAGAAAATAAAGAGAGAGGGGTGGAAGTAAACACCTAATTGCCGGCGGTACTACCATATACCTATCACCCCCTCCTAGACAGTGTATTATAAACCCAGAGCCTATACTGGGATAATGAAATGAGTGTAAGGGAGGGCAAACCCACGGGTATAAGCATCAACCCCTAATTTGCCAGTCTCCAATATACACTGATGAATATGTGCAAATATGTATGCAATAGTGAATGTGCACGGGGGGAGAGAGAGTGTACCCCAGGACGGCTATCCAAATAGCCTATATCCTCTACCCACCCGTCAATATACCATAAACAATAATAAGTGACAGTATCCAATTTCTATATAGAAGTGATATAAAATAAATAAACCTGAAACAGTGAAGTTCATACACAATATAGACCTAGAATAGGTATATGATGGTGGTGAAATTGTCACTCTAATAAAGTGATAACATCAGTGATAATCATTCAAAAATAAATAACAACACCAGACCATTGAGAAATGACAGTGAAAAATGTGTGAAAAAATATATATGAAAAAAGCATATAAGTTAATAGAGCCCAAAAAACAGGCCCAAGAAAGTGAAAATTGAGTCTAGTAGCAGAAGAAAAAATGTTGGTGACACTGTATTTAGTTGATCTTTTGACAATAGTTCAAACAGTGACTTTGTGCTCCAGCAGTATTGGTGACTTTGTGCTGCCCCCTTTGGCTCCCTCACTCACCAGACTTTTATACTCCTGCAGGGGTAGTCAGCTTATCAGATGTCTGTATAAGGTCCTCCTGTGGTCCCACACTGGAAGGTGTCCTCACCATATGGAACGATTGCCTGCTCCAATGGGTCCTCGCCAGCTGCCCTTATATGATGTTTTAAGAACCTCAGCAGATGAGAGGGGATAGCATCCCGCGTTCCCCGGATGGTGTTGGGGATAAGCCTCACAAAAAAGCGATAGGAGATCTCATGTGTGATACCAGGTGGTAATTTTTATTTAAAACAAATAACAGATATAAAAATAGAAACAATAATAAAAGTCAGGGTATCCCGCAGCATACCCCTAGTTCCACCACACACGTTGTAAAGTTTACAGGAAAAAAGCGGAGGAATTAGGGCCGGTTTGCAGCTTGCGCTACAGCTGCGTGGTACGAAAGTGACTTTGCGCATAGTATAAAACATTCAAGTGATATAAAAATTAACATAAAGTGCTACTAAAACCACAGTGTTTCATGTGTTAGTAAAAATATTATAATTCATCATGCAGTGTTATCCCTGTGTATACTAACAGAAGCTGCTCGAGCTGCTTCTGTTAGTATACACAGGGATAACACTGCACATGAATGTAAGTCTGCACAGCTGACTAGACCAATAGGTTGTGGCACTCGAGGTTTATAGCCCACCGCGTGGAGGAGTACATCAGAGGCTGACCAGCAGTGGAGAATAGGGATGAGCCGAACACCCCCCCGTCGGCTCGCACCAGAACCCGCGAACGGACCTAAAGTCCGTGCGAGCTTTAGAACCCTATTAGTTATAATGGATGCGAACGTTCGAAATTAAAAGTGCTCATTTTAAAGGCTAATATGCATGTTAATGTCATAAAAAGTGTTTGGGGACCTGGGTCCTGCCCCAGGGGACATGTATCAATGCAAAAATTTTTTTTAAAAACGGCCGTTTTTTCAGGAGCAGTGATTTTAATAATGCTTAAATTGAAACAATAAAAGTGTAATATTCTTTAAATTTCGTACCTGGGGGGTGTCTATAGTATGCCTGTAAAGGGGCGCATGTTTCCCGTGTTTAGAACTGTCTCTGCGCAAAGTGTCATTTTTGAAAGTAAAAAAGCTATTTAAAATCACTCGCGGCTAATGTTAATTCACGGCTCCCGTAACACAGAGAACAGTGATTCATTGAAACTCATTCATAAAAAAAAGTCATTGATAAAAAAAAAAAAAATGAAAAAAAAAAAGCGTAGGGGTCCCCCCAAATTCAATAACCAGGCCCTTCAGGTCTGGGATGGATATTAAGGGGATCCCAGCCAAAAAAAAAAAAAAAAAAATGGCGTAGGGTCCCCCTCAAAATCCATACCAGACCCTTGAGGTCTGGTATGGATTTTAAGGGGAACCCTAGCCAAAAAAAAATGGCGTGGGGTCCCCCTCAAAATCCATACCAGACCCTTATCCGAGCACGCAACCTGGCAGGCCGCAGGAAAAGAGGGGGGGACGAGAGCGGCCCCCCCTCTCGCCTGAACCGTACCAGGCCACATGCCCTCAACATTGGGAGGATGCTTTGGGGGTCTAAGACCCCTAAAGCACCTTGTCCCCATGTTGATTAGGACAAGGGCCTCTTCCCCACAACCCTGGCCGGTGGTTGTGGGGGTCTGCGGGCGGGGGGCTTATCGGAATCTGGAAGCCCCCTTTAACAAGGGGACCCCCAGATCCCGGCCCCCCCCCTGTGTGAAATGGTAAGGGGGTACAAAAGTACCCCTACCATTTCACCAAAAAAGTGGCAAAAATGGTAAAAAGGACAGGAGACAGTCTTTGACAATTCCTTTATTAAAATCTTCTTTCTTCTTTCTTCATCCTTCGGATTCTTCATCTTCTCCTTCCTTCATCTTCTTCCATCTTCTTCTTCCATTTTCTTCTTCCTCCGATCCGCTTCTTCTTGCGCTGGTCTTCTCGTCCTTCTCGTCCGGCATCTTCTTCCGTCGGCGTCGGCGTCGGTGTCGGTGTCTTCTTGGGCCGCTCCGCGCAATGGGAGGCTCCCGCTGTGTGAGGCTCCGCTCCATCTGACAGGTCTTTTAAAACGGAGGGCACCTGGTGACCCCGCCCCCCTCTGACATCATGGGGAAAGCCATCATGGAATTCCCCATGACGTCCCTGTGCGTCAGAGGGGGCGGGGTCACCAGGTGCCCTCCATTATAAAAGACCTGTCAGACGGAGCGGAGCCTCACACAGCGGGAGCCTCCATTGCGCGGAGCGGCCCAAGAAGAGACAGAGACACCGACGCCGACGCCGACGGAAGAAGATGCCGGACGAGAAGGACGAGAAGACCAGCGCAAGAAGAAGCGGATCGGAGGAAGAAGAAAATGGAAGAAGAAGATGGAAGAAGATGAAGGAAGGAGAAGATGAAGAAACCGAAGGATGAAGAAAGAAGAAAGAAGATTTTAATAAAGGAATTGTCAAAGACTGTCTCCTGTCCTTTTTACCATTTTTGCCACTTTTTTGGTGAAATGGTAGGGGTACTTTTGTACCCCCTTACCATTTCACACAGGGGGGGGGCCGGGATCTGGGGGTCCCCTTGTTAAAGGGGGCTTCCAGATTCCGATAAGCCCCCGCCCGCAGACCCCCACAACCACCGGCCAGGGTTGTGGGGAAGAGGCCCTTGTCCTAATCAACATGGGGACAAGGTGCTTTAGGGGTCTTAGACCCCAAAGCATCCTCCCAATGTTGAGGGCATGTGGCCTGGTACGGTTCAGGCGAGAGGGGGGGCCGCTCTCGTCCCCCCCTCTTTTCTGCGGCCTGCCAGGTTGCGTGCTCGGATAAGGGTCTGGTATGGATTTTGAGGGGGACCCCACGCCATTTTTTTTGGCTAGGGTTCCCCTTAAAATCCATACCAGACCTCAAGGGTCTGGTATGGATTTTGAGGGGGACCCTACGCCATTTTTTTTTTTTTTTTTTTGGCTGGGATCCCCCTTAATATCCATCCCAGACCTGAAGGGCCTGGTTATTGAATTTGGGGGGACCCCTACGCTTTTTTTTTTGTTTTTTATTAATGAATGACAGCTCTCTGTGTTACAGGAGCCATCAATTCATTAGCCGCGAGTGATTTAAATAGCTTTCTTCCTGCAAAAATGACACTTTTTTGCAGGGAAAGTTCTAAGCACAGGAAACCTGCCCTCCTTCACAGGCTACCTATAGACACCCCCCAGATGTGATACTGCAATGCTGTTCTAACAGCATGCACACACACATATCCCCAGAAATAAAGAACATATTGTTGTCAGCAGTCAGCAGCACACTGACACGCTGACACTGTGAGTGAAACATAATATGCGAGGCCGCCGCCGCGGCGGCCTCTTATACCGTGGGGCGTGTATTAAAGCCCCTGAGCTATAATTGGCTACAGGCATCCTGCCTGTAGCCAATTATGGCTCTCCTCGCTGCCGGCGCTGTGATTGGCCAAGCATGCGGGGTCACAGTGCATGCTTGGCCAATCATCAGCCAGCATTGCACTGCGCGGGCCGCAATGCATTGCGGGGCCGCTCGCATCACACGAATTTGATGCGAGCGGTCCCAATAGTTCTGGGCTCGCCGAGCGAGCGAACACCCGGTGCTCGATTCGAACATGGGTTCGAATCGAACACCGGGCTCATCCTTAGTGGAGAAGAGTATTTGGTCTATTTGCAGTACTAAAGAAATCTGGAGCTGACTAGACCAATAGGTTGTGGCACTCGAGGTTTATAGCCCACCGCGTGGAGGAGTACATCAGAGGCTGACCAGCATTGGAGAAGAGTATTTGGTCTATTTGCAGTACTAAAGAAATCTGGAGGTGAGAGTTCTGGGAGCTTAGCTTAGGATTGTTTTTGCATAATATCACTCATCCCTGGTTTACACTACTAGAGATTGGAAGAGAGGCATTTGAGCCTTACCCAATATAGAAACATCTCTATCTCTGGCACGGACTATTACACCTCTGTTAGAATTGTCTAACAGTTATTATTTTATTACTTGGTGTTTTTATTCACCCTTCATCCATCCCAATATTTATTGTTTGATTACTTTAGCATGATGAATTATAATATTTTTACTAACACATGAAACACTGTGGTTTTAGTAGCACTTTATGTTAATTTTTATATCACTTGAATGTTTTATACTATGCGCAAAGTCACTTTCGTACCATTTTTTCTATTGAGTTGTGTTTGTGCACATTTTTAGATTTTGCAGCAGGTATTTATTTATTTAATATAAGATACACAGGGTTATCTCTATTATCTTAAACATCCATTCATTTATTTATTATATCACCTGGATTTATGTGTATTTATTCATTTTAGTCGCATATGCACTACTTTCACTTTTGGTGAGGATTCACATATTATATAGTTGAATAGTAGCGCGAAGGACACATCACATTTTATCACGCTACAGCTGCGTACCAAGCCTCTAGTTCCCGGAACCGGAAGTGACGTCAGCACGCCTTACGCGTTTCGTCGTCAGACGTTCTCAAAGGCGACGCCATCTGGCTACACCTCACGGTTTATAAGGCAGCAGAGGTGCATGGCCCGCTCGGGTATTATCCAATGGGAGCCAAATTACTAGGTGCCTACGCCCATAGGGGCGTGCATTAGCTACCGCAGTATCCCTTATCCTTAATGGAAAAAACCCTAAGGGGGCGTAAATAATGCCACACAAGGCAGGTAAATAACCTTAATTGGAATAGTAAGGACTGACTACCCCGTAGTTTACTGCATGGCCAGGCATCTCCACTTACCCTTTACAGAGAAGAGATATATTAATAGCAGTTGATTTGTGACATATAAAGTAAAATAACTAAGATTTAATAGTAATATGTAAAAAGTAACTGGTTGCAAGGGTGAGCCCCTTATTTTAATAATGACAATTATATGTCCGACTATAGTGGTGGCCAAAGGAATTGCATCCAAGCCCGGAGGTTCAATAATGAAGCAAACCCAGCTATTACCCTGCAAAACCCAGAGTGTAAGGTCTCATAATAATAACGATTAAGACGGGAATTTTTGTTAGTATATAATATCTCCTTATTTTACCAGGGTAGGTATATATATCTGTAAGGCAAATAAAAGCATGATAAAGGGTGTATAACGAGATTATTACGTAAATTACTGGTGATAGCAAATCTCGTAATTTCTCTACCCCCAACACTTTGAGGCATTAAAATAAAAATAGTAGTAATAATTTACCTAAAAATGTTAGGCTAGCACAAAAATAATATAAAAATATCCAGATACATAGATTTAGCTGCCTAGATATGTTATCCCCCCACGGGGAATATTCTGCAGCATCCCAGATATTAAAATGTATTTGGGAGCATAAATTAAACAGGGAAGACCTTGAGTATATGGGGTTCACCCCCTAAGCAGAAAGTTGAATATATTTGTAAAAAAAGATTAAATACCTTTGTAAAAAAAAGCTGGGGAAAAATAAATGTAATATGACCATAAGCATATACATGATAGGTGAGGTGAATATGTCTCAGCTCTATATTAGTTTCTATTAATAGGCTGAGAGATCCCAAAGCATGTTTATTCCGGACCCCGCAGGTGCCAGAGGGCACAGATGACTTAAGTTATTACCCTTAATCTAAGGGGAGGAAAACACATACCCATAATATCTAATCCAACATAGGGTCAGTCAGTCCCGGATATATAAGTCTACTATTAGTGTATGTCCGGGAGGACCTCCCCTATATACCAATGTTAGTGTCATGGCTGTCCTCAGGCAGGCCCGTGGGTGTGTGTCCTCATGAATCTTACCCATCTAAGAGATTCCCTAGTGGAGAAAAAAGGGGTCAATGTGTGTATACAATATAAAGTAGGTGGGTATACACACATTGAATCATAGAAACAACCATTGGTATGGGTTGTCAGAGCCATACTCCTAGGGATTGGCTATGAAGCAATTGAGGTCAATCTCCAGGTTGAGGCCCCTAGGAGCAAGGGACCCCAACCTGTAGATCCAGCTAGTCTCATTCTGGGAGATGAGGATGGTCTTATTACCCCCTCTCCAGTGGTCATCAATATGATCTATACCATAAAAAATGAGCCCAGATGGATCCCTATGGTGAACCTCGTCAAAATGACGCGATAGGCTGTGTTTAGGAAATCCTTTACGGATGTTATTAATATGTTCCCTAATTCTGACAAATAGGGGTCGAGTGGTTCTCCCTATATACTGGAGATGACAGGGGCACTCGATGACGTATGTAACATGTGTGCTTTGACATGTGATAAGTTGTTTTATTTGGTATTGCCTATGGTCTACTGTGGATCTAAAAAATTCCCTTTTTCTTGGTTGTTTCTTGCTGACCCTACAGGGAAGGCATCGTTGACACCTGTAAAACCCTTTCATTTCAGCTAAAATTCTTACTTTCTTCAGAGGGTCAATGACATTATGTACTAAGTGGGTGCGAAGATTAGGCGCTCTCCTATAGACAAAGCGTGGTTTTTCAGGGAGGATTTTAGCCAGAATTCGGTCCTCCTTGAGAATGGGCCAGTACTTTTTGATGATCCGTTCAACCGATCTGTATTGAGTGTTGAACCCTGTTATGAAGGTTGTTTTCATCTGTTCATCCTGCCCTTTTGGTTTGTTCTCAAGTAAGGCTTTTCTATACATTTTGGCAATTTCTGATTTTAATTTTACCAATTGTTCCCGCGAGTATCCTTTTTCCTCAAATCTTTGAATCAAAACTGTTGATTGTACATCAAAATCTTCGATCTTGTCACAGTTTCTCCGGATTCTCAATAACTGGCCTTTTGGTATGTTGCCCTTCCATTTTGGGTGGTGACAACTGGAGGAGGGGATGTACCCTTTGCGATCTGTGGTTTTAAAAAAGGTTTTTGTACATAGCTCTCCTGCCCCCTTATAGATCTCCAGATCCAAATATTCGATCTTGTTGTGGTCCCATTTCCCTGAGAAAGTAAGCCCATATCTGTTGGTGTTTAGGTTATTGAGAAATACACTCAAATTATCGAGTGTGCCGTCCCAGAGTATTATCAAGTCATCGATCTACCTCCTGTACAATTTGATTTGAGTGATGTTTTTGGCATAGATGTATTCTTCTTCCCACATGTCCATCAGAATGTTCGCTACACTAGGGGCATAGCGAGCCCCCATGGCAACCCCCTTTGTTTGTACAAAAAATTCCTTGTTAAAGCGGGACTGTACTGTAAAAAAAAAATTTAAAAGCCAGCAGCTACAAATACTGCAGCTGCTGACTTTTAAAAAATGGACACTTACCTGTCCCTGGTTCCAGCGGTGTCGGCAGCAGAAGCCGATCGCTCGCTCGGCTCTCTGCTGTAGCCGGCGCCATTCTAGGTGAGGGAATCAGGAAGTGGCTTCACTTCCCGATTCCCTACTGCGCATGCGCGAGTCGCGCGGCGCAATGAGAATCTTCAGCGCTGTCTGCCGGGTCACGTGTGTGTCCCGGCAGACAGCGTGCCGGGACAGGAACTTGCGTAAACTCCCACGGGAGTTTATGCCGGAAGTGGGTGCAGATACCTGTCTTAGACAGGTATCTGCACCCCCCTCCCCCCTGAAAGGTGCCAAATGTGACACCGGAGGGGGGGAGGGTTCCGAAAAGCGGGAGTTCCACTTTAGGGTGGAATCCCGCTTTAAGTAGTTACATTCCATTGCCATGCTGAGCCCTTCCAAGATGTAACTTATTTGTTGCTGTTTCATGCTAGTCCCTTCGTGTAGGGCTTTCTCAACCGCTAACAACCCATCTGATTGTACAATGCTGGTGTACAGCGAATTGACATCGTCAGTGACCAATATCCAGTCATCCGTGCCTTTGATGTTCTGTAATTCTTGAATGAGTTGCAGGCTATCCCTTAGATGTGATCGGCCCTGCTTGACAAGTGGCTTCAAATAGCTATCCAAATATTCCCCCAGTCTTGAAAACACAGAGTTAATCCCACTAATAATGGGCCTTCCTGGTGGTTTCTCCAGTCGCTTATGAATCTTTGGCGTATAATATATGACTGGGGTTTTAGTGGAGTTGGAAATAAGGTACTCTGCTTCCTTATCATTCAGTATGCCATTCTTCTTCCCCTTATCAATATAAATACTGAGTTTAGTTTCAAATAGCTTCTTCGGGTTCCCTTTTAGTTTTTTGTAGGTATTTTCAACATTGAGAATTTTACCCATCTCTTCCTGGTAGTCTTCTTTATTTAGGTTGACCAGTCCCCCCCCCCCCCCCGTCTGCTGGTCTAACAACTACTTCATGCCGTTTTCCAATGAGTTTAATAGCTTTCCAGATGTTTCTGCCCTTTTTGTTATCCTTTTTCTCTAGATGTCATAGGTCGTTCTCGACCATTTTCTGGAATGCTCCCAGACACTGACTACCCAGGGTTTTGGGATTAAAAATTGAATTGTTCTTCAGGTTTGTCTGGACATATTCGGGATCAATTTTTATTCTACTATCTTCATTTATAGCAAAATGCTTCCTAAGATTTAATTTCCGCATAAATTTTTGTAGGTCAATGTCAAACTTAGTTATCAAGGCTCTTGTCTGGGGCGTATTTTAGCCCCAAATCAAGAACTTTAGATTCCTCAGCCGAAAATAATACATTGCTTAAATTAAAAATGCCTTTTCCTAATATTCCCGTCTCCTTTTCTTCTTGCCTCCTCTCCTTCCTCTTGTCTTCCTCCTCTTTCCTGATTTCTCTATAACATTCCTGTATCTCTCCCTTGGTTGTGATTCCATCCATTGCTGTTGTGTACTCGTTCTGTGTTTCTCTGGTTGCCATCTAGGTCTTGATCTTCCCTTTGTGCTGTATTGGCCTTCTCTGTACATCCCTCCTCTGTTCCCATTATGTATTCTCCTTCCGGAGTTCCTGTATGGGACACAGGCCTTCCATTTTCCAGGGGGCTGGCCTCGTTGGCCCCCTCTTTGAAAAAAACCCTTTGTCTCTGTTATGGCCCCTATAGGGAGAGTAAGGTTTTTGGGGAAAACCTATTCCTACTTGGAGCGATATATCTATCCATATAGGGTATTGTGTTTCCCGGGGGTTCTTGGTAGTTGACCCTTCCATAATCCGATCTATTTGGGTTCCAGTTAGGTTCCCTGGATCTTCCCCTACTGGCCATAATAGGGTTAGGTGGAGGTGTCGGTTGGGATGCAGCGCCAATAAGCCCTAGCATCCGCATGCCAATAGCATCTTCAGGGGTTTCATCCATAGATGTTTCCTCTAAATCTTCATGTTGGAGTTCTTCATTGTATTCTCCCATTGAGGATTGCCATTTGTACATGCAGTTATTTCTATAATCAAGTACGTCCCTCTTAAATTTCTTCTGTTCTTTAGTTAGTATTTCACTGTCATATTTTTTAATAGTCTTTTGTAATTCCTTTTCCTTGTCTTTATATTCCTTTTGATGATTGAAGGGTACCAGCATGGTCTTTATTTCTACTATTGTGGTTTCTATCCCTTTTAGCCTAAATTTCCTCCTTTCAACAATCTTTTGGAGTAATTCACCCTCACACTTGTTGAAAAAATTGTACCAAGTCCCCATGAGAGTCATCTACATTATCATTGGGATGTACCTCCCATCTTAGACATCTTGGAGTCATCTTTTCATTTATGTAGGTTTCTAGGGTGGCCACATCCCACCACACTCTAAGCTGTTTCTCCATGGTGTGTTTAAGCTGTTTCAACAGACCTTGCATGTCTTGTGTGTTAGTGATCTGTTCCTGGCTAAATACCCCACCTAGATCAAGTATGTTATTGCATCTTCCTTCTATTGGAAGGGAACATTTCTTTGAAATTGAGTGGCAGTATGATTGGGTAGTGAGATATTTAGGGCATAGGATTTGGGAAATAGATTTTGAGATTAGAGATTGCTTTAAATTGGCAAAATTCTGCTAATAAGTTGGGAAGAGAGATGTGGGGTTCTCTAAGAAATAGAAGTTTATCATCGGCGAAGGCCGCTAGTTTGTATTCCTTGTCAGGGGTATGTACCCCTCTAATACCTGGGTTGTATTTAAAGCAACATAGAAAGGGTTTTAAGGTGAGTATAAACAGTAGGGTGGAGAGGGAACACCCCGACCTAGTACCATTATGTATGGAGAAGGCATTTGACAAGAAGCCGTTAACACGGACCCTAGTCATAGGGTTAGCATAGAGAGCCATTATGAAGCTTAATAGGCAATTACCTAAACCCATGAATCTAAGTACAGCTTCCATGTAATCCCAAGCCACCCTGTAAAATGCCTTCTCTGCATCGAGGGCTAGGAAGAAGCCGGATTGTTTAGAGGAGTTCAGAAGGTGGTGTAAGTTAATTGCTTTGGTCGTATTATCCCTGGCTTCCCTAAGAAACATTTTTTTTTAGCCATCACCATAATAAAAAAGAGAAGTAAAAAGGAATTAAAATATATACAATAAGACTTCACATTACCTTTTAAAAAATGTTTGCTATCTCATATAATTGTTTTTCCAAGTACCCAGGTGCTTTTTAATGGAATGTTTCACTTCTTTATTTCTTAAACAGTATATTAGAGGATTAAGTATAGGTGTTATCACAGTGTAAAAAACTGCAACTACTCGATTAAGAGTAAAAGCCAAACTTACTTTTGGTCTAACATACATAAATATAACAGTACTATAATAAATAAACACAACAATTAGGTGGGAGGAACAAGTAGAAAAGGTTTTTTTTCTATTGTTAATAGGTATATGTAAGAGTTTTGCAAAAATATATAAATAAGAAATCAATGTCACAGAGAAAGAAAATAATGACACTAGGGAAGCACACACAAAATCCAACATATCAATTAAGTATGTGTCTGCACAAGACAGTTGAAGCAGGGGGGGAGTGTCACAAAAGAAATGGTTAATAAAATTACCTCCACAAAATGGAAGTTGGGAGATTAAGACAATATTTGGAAAAGTGGTCACAAAGCCTCCAATGACTGAGAATATACTAAAATTGTAGCACATATTATTATCCATCAGAATTGTGTATCGCAGTGGTTTGCAGATGGCCAAGTAGCGGTCATACGCCATGACACCAAATAAAAAACATTCTGTGGATCCCAAGAAGAAGAAGAAAAGCATCTGTATTATGCAACTAGGGAAAGAAATATATCTCCCATGTGGAGTAATAGTGGTGAGAATCTTGGGCACAATTACAGAAACATAACAAATCTCCAGAAAAGAGAGGTTACGAAGATAATAATACATAGGTGTGTGCAGACTTCTTTCTATCCATGTAATAATGATGATCACAAAGTTACTTGTAAGCGTTAACAGATATGTTATCAGTAGGAGCAGGAAGCAAAAACATTGCAAACTAAGAGAACCAGGAAATCCCAGAATTATAAATTCACCCACTTTGCTTTGATTGACATGCATCTAAGTGAATCAATAAGAGGGAAAAAAGCATGATGGTGATGTTAATTGTTATACGTTCCATGAAATTCAGTTTTATACATAATTGCCGAGTACAGATGTTTACATTGTGATTTTAGCTATACTTGTGAGCATCTTTCCAAAAACAAATATTATTCATACCTCTAATATACAACATCAAAACATATTTCTCTGAAGAAGTGATCTATAAAACCTGCAGTCAAATAATTAACTTTTTAACTTTTTTCTGTGCAAACCAACCATCATGGGTGGAAGGAAAGAAAATCACTTGATTTCCCCCCTCAATACAGTCAGTGGTGATAGGGGAATCCATCTGGCAGTGCTAATGTTTTCTGTCAATTCCTTCCCTGCTGGTAGAACACAATGATTAGTGTTGCAGCTAAAGCTGGTGGCACTAATCATTCAGGAAAAACTTGACAAGCTGGTTGTATGATAGATCGATTTGTGTACAACCTGGATGCCCATACATGGATTGAAATTTGGAAGGTCCCTGCTCAACTGACCAAATTTCGATCCATGTATGGCCGGCTTAACCACTTTCAGACCAATTTGCAGCCAAAGGACCAGGCCCCTTTTTGCGATTCGGCACTGCGTCGCTTTAACTGACAATTGCATGGTCGTGCGACGTGGCTCCCAAGCAAAATTGACGTCCTTTTTTTCCCACAAATAGAGCTTTCTTTTGGTGGTATTTGATCGCCCCTGCGGTTTTTATTTTTTGCGCTATAAACAAAAATAGAGCGACAATTTTTAAAAAAATGCATTTTTTTTTACTTTTTGCTATAATAAATATCCCCCAAAAATATATTAAAAAACATTTTTTTTCCTCAGTTTAGGCCGATACGTATTCTTCTACATATTTTTGGTAAAAAAATCGCAATAAGCGATTATTGATCGGTTTGCGCAGAAGTTATAGCGTTTACAAGATAGGGGATAGTTTTATAGCATTTTTATTAATATTTTTTTTTTTTATTAGTAATGGCGGAGATCTGCGATTTTTTTTGTGACTGCGACATTATGGCGGACACATCGGACATTTTTGACACATTTTTGGGACCATTGTCATTTTTACAGCAATTAATGCTATTTAAATGCATTGATTCCTGTAAAAATGACACTGGCAGTTTAGGGGTTAACCACAAGGTGGCAGTGTAGGGGTTAAGTAGGCCTAGGGGTGTGTTTCTTACTGTGGGGGGGCGTGGCTGTCAGCTAGTGAATGCTGATCTCTGCTCCAATCACAGGGAGCAGAGATCGGCGTCACTAGTTGCTAGGCAGAACGAGGAGATGCTGTTTATCTCGGCATCTCCCCGTTCAGCCGTCCCGTGAGACGATCGCGGATGTCCCCGCGGCGATCGAGTCCGCGGGGACCGCGATCGGACTCACGGGGGTCCCGACCGGCGCGGGAGCGCGCCGCTCCCGGCGCGCTCCCGATGGCACGGACAGGCAGAAAGGAGGGACTTATATATACGCCCTCCTGCCTGTACGTGCCATTCTGTCGACGTACATCGGTGTGCGCCGGTCGGCAAGTGGTTAAGAGTGGTGTTCATGAGTACCAAAAAGTTAACCAGAAATGATCTAAAGAAAGAAATGATCTACATGCAGATGATTAAAGCCATTTGTTGGTCATATCTTTTAGTTCACAATGGAGAAACAGGCAAAAGAAAACAAATGCATAAAATACTCTCTTTGGAAGCACAGTTGTAAGCTATCTTGCATTGCAACAATGGTAGTAATCCTGCACTCTGGAATACAATACTATTTGTAAATAATGATATCCAGAAATGTAACTGGGAAATGCTTCAAAGAAACCCTTTATTGGTTTGCAAAAGAGCAGATAAAGCACTGGGGATGATTTAGTAAAACTACATGGTGCAAAATCTTATGCAGCTTTGCATAGAAACCAATCAGCTTCCAGGTTTTATTGTCAACGCTTAATTGAACAAGCTGAAATTAGAAGATGATTGGCTACCATGCACTCTCGCCTACTGTGGCTAGGGTGGGTGGTCTATTCTATTGCTTGCTTCTGTTTCATCTCTGCATGGGAGAACTTACAATGACAGAATATTAGTTTGGGTAAAAACAGTTTTTTTTAACCGCTTCCCGACCACCTCACGCAGATATACTGCGGCAGAATCACGTGCCTGTACGTGGCCCTTTAATTGCCTGCCCGTGGGTCGCGCATGCGACCCGGTTGGGAGCTCCGTGACCCCGGCCGCGGGACCAGCGGACCCGATCGCCGCTGGTGTCCCGTGATCGGATCACAGAGCTGAAGAACGGGGAGAGGTCTGTGTAAACAAACCTCTCCCCGCGCTTCCTACTCTGCCTGTCATTGATCGGCTGTTCCCGGTCATCGGGAAAGCCGATCAATGACGTCAGACGTCAGCCCCCCTAATGTAAAAAAACACACACACGTCACAGCCCATAACATCTCCCCTCCCCCTAGTGGTTAACTCTTTCACTACAACTGTTATTTATACAGGAATCAATGCATTTAAATAGCATTGATTGCTGTATAAATGACAATGGTCCCAAAAATGTGTAAAAAATGTCCGATGTGTCCGCCATAATGTCGCAGTTACAATAAAAATCGCTGATTGCCGCCATTACTAGTAAAAAAAATATAATAAAAATGCTATAAAACTATCCCCTATTTTGTAAACGCTATAACTTTTGCACAAACCAATCAATAATCGCTAATTGCGATTTTTTTTACCAAAAATATGTAGAAGAATACGTATCGGCCTAAACTGAGGAAAAAAAAAGTTTTTTTATATATTTATTATAGCAAAAAGCAAAAAATATTGCATTGTTTTCAAAATTGTCGTTCTATTTTTGTTTATGGCGCAAAAAATAAAAACCGCAGGGGCAATCAAATACCACCAAAAGAAAGCTCTATTTGTGGGAAAAAAAGGACGTCAATTTTGTTTGGGAGCCACGTCGCACAACCGTGCAATTGTCAGTTAAAGCGACGCAGTGCCGAATCGCAAAAAGGGGCCTGGTCCTTTGGCTGCCAATTGGTCCGGGGCTGAAGTGGTTAAATAGTAACTTCACTTGCCATGAATTTGTTCAGCTTCATTGACCAGGGGTGCTTAAAGGTGTGAGCCCTGGAGAAAAAATAAACTTTCTTGGCTCCCAAACCCTCTATCTGCACTGCTTGAAAATGTATTTTAAATCTACTTGAGTATAAATAATGATTGCAGTAGTAGTGCATCATGATGTTAACTATCCATAAAAAGCAGTTACCAATCTGACTTTTCAAGTCCATTTTGGTAGAGATTTATTTGTTGTGAAATATCAGCAATTTCTCCTTTCAGGTTAGCCCCAGCAGCATATATCTTTCAATATTTCTAAAACAAAACAAATTACACCTTGCTCCTGCCCCGCTACTCACAAAAATCATTAGAGAATTTAATAGGAATGCAGAGGACATTTAATTGTACACTGTAATTGATAACAGTCAGAAAAGGATCATAAGGTATTTGTTTACACCGATTAAACAAATATTACAAAATGCTTCCAATGGTATATTTAACATGGCTAAAATTAGCAAACAAGAGAAGTTTGTTGTCAGGGACTACATGTTAAGACTTGTAACCGTGGGTTACACACAACTTTTTTTTTTCCATTTAGCAAGCAGGCTGAATGAAAAAGAAAAAATCCTGCAATCACACAAATTAAGTTTTCCAGCGGGTCTGTTCGACAGAAGTCAATCTAACCATTGGGATAACCATAGGGAGAGCTACACACAGATCAATCAACTGATAGCAGCATGAATTAAAGCACACATTGCATAGATTAACACATTTTACCATTTTCTTAATTTTAATGAAGCATATGTATTGGGACATTGTCAAAATGTTTTAACCTCCCTGGCAGTATTCCAGAGTCTGGCTCAGGGTGGAATTTCAGTACCATTAGCGGTAACCCCAAGCCAGACTCAGGATCGCATTGCAGGATACAGGGAGAGTTACTTACCTTGTCCCCTGTGTTGCCTGATGCGGTTATGTTATGCCGGGATAGGGAATGAAGTGAGACCATTCAAGTTTTTTTTACATCACTGGGAGTTTCGCCTGTAAGGGGGCGGGCCGCGCTAAGGCAGCCAATGAGAAATCAGGCGGGTTTTTGGTTACTCTGAGGAGAGGGGAGGCATCTCGGTCCTTTCCGGGGGAACCAGCCAGCAGGTAGGATGGCATGTAGCAGGGGAAGGTATGCCCTGCTACTTGTAACTAAACATGCTTGTAGATCACGGGCGGAAGGAATATAATCTATATTCCTTCATATATATATATATTTTATTTCAACCTAGCATTTTCTGCCTTGATGTGCTAGGGATTTGTGTATTAGCTTGACTTTTAACTACCTGTAATAAATGTTATTATATTCAAAGCCTTTCCTCCTTGTCAGTAGAACTCTCATTTAACCCATATCATATTTTGTGATTAATAAATCAGAAATAGACATTTTAGAGGTTACACCTGGATCCTGCGATGTCCTCCCCGATGTGTGTGCGAGCTCCTCCGCTCGATTCACACAGTGCCCGAGTGCCTCTGAGCTCCATACCCTGCGACGTTACAACGCACGCGGAGATCAGCGCCAAATTCAAAAAAGTAAAAACACATACAGTAAACTGTAATCTTACAGTACTGTATAAAAAAATGCACATCCCCTTTGTCCCTAGTGGTCTGTCCAGTGCCCTGCATGCACTTTTATATTATAAATACATTTTTTTCTGGCTGGAATTTGGAGATTGTCCATAGCAACCAAAAAGTTTTCCTTTATGTCAAAAGTGATGTTAGACCAGCTAGAAAACAGCGATAATAAATTAGAATCACTTGCAGAATTGAGCGATAGCGATTTCTGGGGAAATTTGTCATCAAACACTAAATCTAACGACAGCGAAAATTATGCAACTGAGCAAATTTCTGTGTTTTTGATTTGATTACATTATTGAATAATTTTTATTATTAATTGTTATAATTATTTATAGTTATTTATTATATTATAAACATTATCATACCCGGGATGTTTACTAGACTCTGGTTTGAGCAGATTTAAGTGAGTTATTCCTAAGAATTGCAGGCCTACAATATAAAACGCCAAATGTCCATGCAAAATAATTCAGCACCTAAAAACTGAAATAATCATACCGCCAGGGAGGCTAAGATTAGTTCTCTTAAAAACAAGGTATTAAAGGAAAGCTGTGTTTTTTTTGTATTTAAAACATATGGTGAAACCTCCTATCCTGATAAATTTTATTCAGCCATAGGAATGTACAAAATTAGACTTCTTCAGTGGTCTTGAAAGAAAAGAAAAAATTTAAAAAATCTAAATTTTGTTGCTAAATACTCTTAACTTTTTTTTCTATACTTCAAAAACTCTTACTTGTTGGCTCCCAGAAAAAAAATTACTTCAGAATAAAACACTGCTTTGTTTTTGCTTTTCATGTACAGTATATTTTGCCTCTGATCTCTTCTGTTCACTTTCATGCAAGACACTGCTTTTTTAAGGAAACTGCATTTGATCCTCTGTGCAAGTCAGGAAAATAAGGTTTGTATTCTAGAAAGGCATGGCTCTTCTTAGAATATATATAGTATTTCCTTTAAAAAAAAAAAGCAAAACATTCCATTTAGGGATTAATTATTACCATATCTCATGAGCCAAAGTGATGCATTTCCATTGTCAGCTAGTTAAATTAAAAACAATTCTGATTATTAAATTGTTTTCTTTTTTTAGATACAGAATAAAATAATACTAAAATATATTTTGCTCATCATGTACATTATTTTTAGTTATTTAGTTATTTAAAAAGAAATACTACTTGTTCAACTTTACTTCTACTTTTTTACTCAAAAATTCCTCCCAACCCACACCTGTCAGTTTTAGAATATTTATATGAATAATGTGTATATGATAATTGCATATAGTAAGACATCATTCACTGAATGATACAGTTCATACAAGAGAATAATATGTAAAACAATTCATCAACTGTTCTTCCTTTTATGCTATTGATCTTTATCCAAAGTATATATAATTTGACATGCTTTATATACTGTATATATAGTTATACTGGAGCATCATTGCTCAAAAATATATTTTTAGTATTGTTCTTTGTAGCTTATTGTCCTAGTATGTTACGCTGTAGTCTGTAATAAAAGTAAATGATTATATCATCAAAATTGTGTTTGGTACCATAAAAGTCAAGCTTTTGTGTTTATTTTGAGTTACTGTACATCTGCCATGTGGTACCCCTAGTATATTTAGCCCATCTTTTATTCACAAATATTTACCTAAAAACAATACAGCTATATTTCCTACACAGGTGTTATTATCTCCCAATGATCCCAAATGATCTTCCCTTTCCATCATGAGTGGTGCGCACATGATGTTGGCGGTGGCCCTGGTTTTTGCCTCTTATTTGGGGTGTGGAAAGCGCATTTTAGATACCAATCGTCCCCTTCCTTCTCAATGGTGGATCTGGTTTACTACCATTCCTAGTATGGATTTGGATATATAAGATCTGTGGGATTACTCTTATTTCCCTTTTTTCTACCTCAGTCCCAGGGGCGGACGCTCTCCAATGCTCCCCTCATGTACAGAGCTTCCAGAATTTTCCTTCCCTCTCTTTTATTGAGCTGGTATGTAAGTATTAGGGTTTTGCCCCTTCAATACCCTTTCTGGAATATGCCCACCACATATATGAATTATTACATGTAGAGTTACAGGATGCTTAGAAATGATGTTTGGATTGTATTGTTGTTATGAAGTTTGATGTTTTGGTTTTATCTATGAAATGTTATTTATACTTACATAGTCCTATGGTACTATGATGATTTAGTCAATATGAATGAATGAATGAATGAATAATTTGTATAGCGCTACAATGCGAACTGAATCGCCTCAAGGCGCTGGCTCAATTAAATGTTTTTACCTGTAGAATAATTATATTAATTTGGCTTTTTAAACCAAGATCTGTATTTATGTCGTTTGAGTTCCCTTTTAGCTTTGGCTTTGAAAAAGCTCATTCTACTTAGCATGAGCCAAATCTTGAAATAGTTAGGTTGTGTGAATGTCATTTTTGTACCAGTTGTTCTCCATGTCCAGAGTTTATGACTAAAGGTCAGTGGATCAGTGGTTTCACAGATAAGAATACACACAGATTATGTTACTTGTAAAGAGCATTTAAAGTAAATCATAGATTATTCATAATATAGTTATTTATTTGATATAGTTACTTAATTAGTTAACTAGTTCGAGTTTGTGTGAAATATGTGTATATATATATATATATATATATATATATATATATATATATATATATATATATATATATATATATATATGCATTTGTGAGTTTTAGTACAGAATCTAACTTAAAGCTTATAGTCTTTACAAGAATTTGGCCATTAGGAAGGTCAGAGACCTTGAGTTTTTTTTTATAGTAAACTGTTGTGTGTTGCTTTAAATGAGCTTGTCAGATATGACCATTTCATTTTTAGTCTAAAGTTATATATGGTCATAGTTGCATTTTGCTGACTGGTAGTTTTTGAAATGGGTATAAAGAACAGTGTTACGTTTTAGGATGGACACTACATTAGTCCTTCATACAGAAGGACTTCACTACTTTTACACACACACCAAGAAGAGGACATTTTGTTTACTTTAGGCCTATATACAGCCTACCTCACAAACAGCTGTTTTAGCAGACACCTCTCTGACTATAGAGAAGCAAGGAGCTGAATTGTCTCTTGTACTTTCTTTTTAAGCTTTATATCTTTTGTTTTATTACATCAAAGCTGTATGAAGTTTATAACTTTGTATGTATTTTCAAGTTTATGTCAAGTGTGTCCGAATAAATTCACACTTTGATTTATATATATATATATATATATATATATATATATATATAGCCTGGCTATTGAACTATTGAACTAAACACCACACGTGTCTGAGAAGAGAAGCATTTCTCCAGTTTTTACATTGGCGGTAGCCAGACAGATTTTTTTTCCCTGTTCCTCGACAAAGGGGGAGACTAACACATATTCATGATTGATCAGGGGGATCCCAATTGACCTCAGTTCGGATCGAGGAACGCATTTTACAGGTAAAGTAATGCAAGCAATGTGCAAGATTCTGGGTATCCAACAAAGATTTCATGTTCCATACCATTAACAATCTGCAGGTATTGTTGAAAGAATGAACAGAACTATCAAATCCAGGATTGAAAAAATGTTATTGGACAAGGGAAGTACATGGGTAGATGCTGTACCTTTTGTTCTGATGAGCATACGAAGTACAACATCCTCATCTACTCAATATAGTCCATTTGAACTAATGACAGGTAGAAAAATACCTCTTGTGTTCCCACATGAACCTTTTTTGTCTACTCCGCAAAAAGAAGCAATTGAGAAAACAAAATGGTTACAGATGTTGCAAGACAATCTGAACACCATTTTGCCACATGCAGCTTCTCACATGCAGAAAATGATTCCTCTACACACCTCAAAATTCGAGAAAGGTGGACATGACAATTCATGATTAAAACCTTTCGAAAAAGCTGACCATGGCAGAGTAATTGGGAAGGTCCTTATGAGATCTTGGATACACTAGGTGTAGTGATACAAGTCCAAAGGCCTCTCAATTCTGTGAGAAATGCACGGCGACAACAAAAAATATGGGTTCACACTGATCAATGCAAATTGTTTATGCCAAGATAATGATACTGCTTTTCTTTTGCAGATATGGCATCTGATAATCAAACATAGGAGGAACAACAAGCTCCAAGAAGAAATTAGGAAAACATTGGATAATCGGAAAGAAAGAAAATACATAAAAGGGAGAAAATTTGTCATCTCAGGACTCCTTTTTCCGCTAATGACATTTTTCTTCATAAGAACTTATTTGACTTTTTCTAGTCCAGCAGAATAAAACAAGACTGAGACCCTGCATAAAAGAGACTTACAGTTATCCAGAAATAAGAGACATTTTCCAAGATACGGTGACTTTGACACAAGCAATGACATATATGGATACGCTTGCATAGGATATGGGATTACTTGTTGTATGGATTTTTATTTTTTCCATAGTAACACTATTGAAATTTACGCCAGTATAGAGTCCAAGACAAAGTTTATAAAAATGCAAGGATCATATGTACATAATAATAAGACTGGTACATATGAGTGTAATTTAACAAATATGGGATTCTGGGTTATAGTTTTAAAAGGAAATTAATCTACAACTTGGACTGGTGATGCAACTAATAGTAGAGTACATTCTTCTTCTGTGGGAGGATCCAAAACTGATATTTGGTTTCTTACACAATATTATTTACAGTTTGTAGATCCTGAACATTTGAAAATTACAGTTGATGAAAAAGGAAATGTAACTAGAGTATGGGATATTCAAATAGTAAGAGTTTAGCACAAGTCAAAGTGAAGGTTACGATTACTGTTGTGGATTTGATTATTCCCGACATAAAAGTATCTCCGCGATCTGTTAAAGTTACAGAAGGAAAGAATATTTTAACTTTGATGTGTACTATGCAAATAGATTTACCTCAGAATTCACTATTAACTTGGAAGAGAAATGGTGAGTTGTTGGGTAGTCTTTTTCATAGCTCAGCTAATATTATTCATAAGGGTAATCTTGGTCATTTGGATTGGACAAAAAATAGCTTGATTTATCATTACGCTAGTCCAAATCTAAATGATTCAGGCATATATGAGTGTTGCCTATCATTGGAAAATTATCCTATGAAATGTGATATTGCAAATGTTGTAGTTTTATCCCCTGAAAAAACTAAGTGTACTAACGGAACATTTATTTCTGCCAGTGCTTTTCAAATTAATCATTTCCAATCCAGAACACTCTTAAGAGTAGGAAGTTTTGTGATCATACTTTGGAAATTTAACATTTCTGAATGGAAAATTTCGTCAAGGTATCCTTAATGTCAAGAGTATATAGTTAATATGGAATTGGGTATCGATAAATGGTTTGGAACTAATAGTAAAAATAATAACAGGAATAAACAAGGTATTGTAGAAGGAATTCTTGGAGGAGTTGGAACATTTGGTAGCATTACCAATAGTATGGATATTAATACGTTGAAGTCTGATCTAGAAACAACAGGTTTAGTGGGAAGTAAAAGTATTAAAGTTCAGAGAAATTTAAACCAAATATTAGAAAATATGATAATGAAGACAGAAAGGGTTATAGGCCCATCTATAGTCCATTTACAAGATATAACTTTAAATTTAACCACTTCCCGACCGCCTCATGTAGATATATGTCTACAGAATGGCATGGGCAGGCAAAAGCACGTACGGGTACGTCCCCTTTAATTTGCCTGCCCGTGGGTTGCGCGCGCGCCGCCAGCGGTGCGCTCGCGACCCGGTCGGGAGCTCCGTGACCACGGCCGCGGGACCAGCGGACCCGATCGCCGCTGGTATCCTGCGATCGGGTTACGGAGCTGAAGAACGAGGAGAGGTTTGTGTAAACAAACCTCTCCCCGCGCTTCCTACACTGACTGTCAGTGATCGGCTGTTCCCTGTCATCGGGAACGCCAATCAATGACGCCAGACGTACAGCCACGCCCCCTACTGTAAAAAAAAAACACAACACGTCACACTGACTACTCCCCGCCCCCTAGTGGTTAACTCCTTCACTACAACTGTCATTTACATAGGAATCAGTGCTATTTAAATAGCACTGATTTCTGTATAAATGACAAATGTCCCAAAAATGTGTAAAAAATGTCCGATGTGTCCGCCATAATGTCGCAGTCACAATAAAAATCGCTGATCGCCGCCATTACTAGTAAAAAAAAAATATTAATAAAAATGCTATAAAACTATCCCCTATTTTGTAAACGCTATAACTTTTGCGCAAACTAATCAATAATCGCTAATTGCGATTTTTTTTACCAAAAATATGTAGAAAAATACGTACCGGCCTAAACTGAGGAAAAAAAATGTTTTTTTATATATTTTTTGGGGATAGTTATTATAGCAAAAAGTAAAAAAATATTGCATTTTTTTCAAAATTGTCGCTCTATTTTTGTTTATAGCGCAAAAAATAAAAACCGCAGGGGCGATCAAATACCACCAAAAGAAAGCTCTATTTGTGGGAAAAAAAGGACGCCAATTTTGTTTGGGAGCCACGTTGCACGACCGCACAATTGTCAGTTAAAGCGACGCAGTGCCGAATCGCAAAAAGGGGCCTGGTCCTTTGGCTGCAAATTGGTCCGGGGCTGAAGTAGTTAATGAACAGTGAAAACATTCCCGTATAGCCAGGACATGTCTAGAGATACATAGTATTCTACCAATTTTAAAATAACAGCTCAAGCATTCCAAAGTGGAATAATTCCTCTAGGTATTTTACAAAGTTTACCTAATGAATATGTATTTGCAAAAAATCATACAGATTTATGGGTAAATAATGGGTAGGATGTAATCAGCAGGAATGTTTTAGTACCTCAAAGATTCCTATAGCAGGAAGGGAACAAATATTTGTTCCTATTAGGCTACTTTCACACTGAGGCGTTGCAAAAACGCCTGTTTACCGCCTAGCGCTATTGCCGCGTTTTTTACGTGTTTTTGCCGCGTTAGCGCTAAAATTAGCGCTAACGCCCAAGCATTTTTTCCGCGTTTTTTAGGCGTTAGCGTTAGTATAAAAAAAACCCCATTTACATCATATCCTGTTCACTTCCTGAATTACGTGGCTGAAGAGACTGAATGCAGCGAAAATGGAGTTTACTGAGCTCTTGTTACTTTTGGTGCTTATGTTTTGGGAACATACCCTGAAACAGAGGCAGGAACGTCGCTATTGGATCCATCCCATCCTCCAAACATACTCCTCCAGAGGTCAATTTGTGTTGCTGTATCAGAACTTGAGAGAGCACCCTGAAAAGTTAAAAAAATTACACACGGATGAGCATCACAACGTAAGTGATAATATCCCATTACAAACTCTGAACCCTAATCCCACTTTTAATACTCCCAAACTCTGAACCATAACCCTAATCCCACTTTTAATACTCCCAAACGCTGAACCCTAACCCTAATCCCACTTTTAATACTCCCAAATGCTGAACCCTAACCCTAATCCCACTTTTAATACTCCCAAACTCTGAACCCTAACCCTAATCCCACTTTTCCTAGTCCCAAACGCTGAACCCTAACCCTAATCCCACTTTTAATACTCCCAAACGCTGAACCCTAACCCTAATCCCACTTTTAATACTCCCAAACTCTGAACCCTAACCCTAATCCCACTTTTCCTACTCCCAAACGCTGAACCCTAACCCTAATCCCACTTTTAATACTCCCAAACTCTGAACCCTAACCCTAATCCCACTTTTTCTAGTCCCAAACTCTGAACCCTAACCCTAATCCCACTTTTAATACTCCCAAACTCTGAACCCTAACCCTAATCCCACTTTTCCTAGTCCCAAACGCTGAACCCTAACCCTAATCCCACTTTTAATACTCCCAAACGCTGAACCCTAATCCCACTTTTAATACTCCCAAACTCTGAACCCTAACCCTAATCCCACTTTTTCTAGTCCCAAACTCTGAACCCTAACCCTAATCCCACTTTTAATACTACCAAACTCTGAACCCTAACCCTAATCCAACTTTTAATACTCCCAAAGTCTGAACCCTAACCCCACTTTCCTAGTCCCAAACTCTGAACCCTAACCCTAATCCCACTTTTCCTAGTTCCAAACGCTGAACCCTAACCCTAATCCCACTTTTAATACTCCCAAACGCTGAACCCTAACCCTAATCCCACTTTTAATACTCCCAAACTCTGAACCCTAACCCTAATCCAACTTTTAATACTCCCAAAGTCTGAACCCTAACCCCACTTTCCTAGTCCCAAACTCTGAACCCTAACCCTAATCCCACTTTTCCTAGTTCCAAACGCTGAACCCTAACCCTAATCCCACTTTTAATACTCCCAAACTCTGAACCCTAACCCTAATCCCACTTTTTCTAGTCCCAAACTCTGAACCCTAACCCTAATCCCACTTTTAATACTCCCAAACTCTGAACCCTAACCCTAATCCCACTTTTCCTAGTCCCAAACGCTGAACCCTAACCCTAATCCCACTTTTTCTAGTCCCAAACTGAACCCTAACCCTAATCCCACTTTTTCTAGTCCAAAACTCTGAACCCTAACCCTAATCCCACTTTTAATACTCCCAAACTCTGAACCCTAAACCTAATCCCACTTTTCCTAGTCCCAAACGCTGAACCCTAACCCTAATCCCACTTTTAATACTCCCAAATAAGGATGGGCCCGGTGCTCGATGCGAACCCACGTTCGCATCGAGCACCGGGCGTTCGCTCGCTCGGCGAGCCCAGAACTATTTTGGCCGCTCGCATCACGTTCGTGTGTTGCGAGCGGCCCCGCAATGCATTGCGGCCGGCGCGGCCGACGCAGTGCATTGCTGGCTGATGATTGGCCAAGCATGCACTGTGACCCCGCATGCTTGGCCAATCACAGCCCCGGAAACTCGAAGAGCCATAATTGGCTACAGGCAGGACGCCTGTAGCCAATTACAGCTCAGGGGCTGTAGTACACGCCCCCCCCTATAAAACGCCGCCACGCCGTCTGCGCCGGTCACATGCTGTTCCGGCGCAGATTGAGCAGGCTGTTCCTGTGACACTCTGCTGCATTTAGATAGATAGAGAGAGAGATTCACTTGCAGAGATTGAGTTAGATAGATTCAGTTACAAAGATTGATTGACAAAGAGGGGCTTGTAGTGTGCTCGTGGCAGGCAGGCAGAGCTCCTATATTTTGTTACCAGAAGCACCTATAGGACTTGTAGTGTGTTCGTGGCAGGCAGGCAGAGCTCCTATATTTTGTTACCAGAAGCACCTATAGGACTTGTAGTGTGTTAGTGGCAGGCAGGCAGAGCTCCTATATTTTGTTACCAGAAGCACCTATAGGACTTGTAGTGTGTTAGTGACAGGCAGGCAGAGCTCCTATATTTTGTTACCAGAAGCACCTATAGGACTTGTAGTGTGTTAGTGGCAGGCAGGCAGAGCTCCTATATTTTGTTACCAGAAGCACCTATAGGACTTGTAGTGTGTTAGTGACAGGCAGGCAGAGCTCCTATATTTTGTTACCAGAAGCACCTATAGGACTTGTAGTGTGTTAGTGACAGGCAGGCAGAGCTCCTATATTTTGTTACCAGAAGCACCTATAGGACTTGTAGTGTGTTAGTGGCAGGCAGGCAGAGCTCCTATATTTTGTTACCAGAAGCACCTATAGGACTTGAAGTGTGTTAGTGACAGGCAGGCAGAGCTCCTATATTTTGTTACCAGAAGCACCTATAGGACTTGAAGTGTGTTAGTGGCAGGCAGGCAGAGCTCCTATATTTTGTTACCAGAAGCACCTATAGGACTTGTAGTGTGTTCGTGGCAGGCAGGCAGAGCTCCTATATTTTGTTCCCAGAAGCACCTATAGGACTTGAAGTGTGTTAGTCCCATCACACACACAGAGCTATATTTTCTTCCCAGAAGCACCTATAGGACTTGAAGTGTGTTAGTCCCATCACACACACAGAGCTATATTTTTTCCCAGAAGCACCTATAGGACTTGAAGTGTGTTAGTCCCATTACACACACAGAGCTATATTTTCTTCCCAGAAGCACCTATAGGACTTGAAGTGTGTTAGTCCCATCACACACACAGAGCTATATTTTTCTTCCCAGAAGCACCTATAGGACTTGAAGTGTGTTAGTCCCATTACACACACAGAGCTATATTTTCTTCCCAGAAGCACCTATAGGACTTGAAGTGTGTTAGTCCCATTACACACACACAGAGCTATATTTTCTTCCCAGAAGCACCTATAGGACTTGAAGTGTGTTAGTCCCATCACACACACACAGAGCTATATTTTCTTCCCAGAAGCACCTATAGGACTTGAAGTGTGTTAGTCCCCACACACACAGAGCTATATTTTCTTCCCAGAAGCACCTATAGGACTTGAAGTGTGTTAGTCCCATCACACACACAGAGCTATATTTTTGTTCCCAGAAGCACCTATAGGACTTGAAGTGTGTTAGTCCCACACACACACAGAGCTATATTTTGTTCCCAGAAGCACCTATAGGACTTGAAGTGTGTTAGTCCCATTACACACACAGAGCTATATTTTGTTCCCAGAAGCACCTATAGGACTTGAAGTGTGTTAGTCCCATCACACACACAGAGCTATATTTTGTTCCCAGAAGCACCTATAGGACTTGAAGTGTGTTAGTCCCATCACACACACAGAGCTATATTTTCTTCCCAGAAGCACCTATAGGACTTGAAGTGTGTTAGTCCCATCACACACACAGAGCTATATATTTTGTTCCCAGAAGCACCTATAGGACTTGAAGTGTGTTAGTCCCACACACACACACACAGAGCTATATTTTGTTCCCAGAAGCACCTATAGGACTTGAAGTGTGTTAGTCCCATCACACACACAGAGCTATATTTTGTTCCCAGAAGCACCTATAGGACTTGAAGTGTGTTAGTCCCATCACACACACAGAGCTATATTTTCTTCCCAGAAGCACCTATAGGACTTGAAGTGTGTTAGTCCCATACACACACAGAGCTATATTTTCTTCCCAGAAGCACCTATAGGACTTGAAGTGTGTTAGTCCCATTACACACACAGAGAGCTATATTTTGTTCCCAGAAGCACCTATAGGACTTGAAGTGTGTTAGTCCCATCACACACACAGAGCTATATTTTCTTCCCAGAAGCACCTATAGGACTTGAAGTGTGTTAGTCCCATCACACACACAGAGCTATATTTTCTTCCCAGAAGCACCTATAGGACTTGAAGTGTGTTAGTCCCATTACACACACAGAGCTATATTTTCTTCCCAGAAGCACCTATAGGACTTGAAGTGTGTTAGTCCCATTCCACACACACAGAGCTATATTTATCTTCCCAGAAGCACCTATAGGACTTGAAGTGTGTTAGTCCCATTACACACACAGAGCTATATTTTGTTCCCAGAAGCACCTATAGGACTTGAAGTGTGTTAGTCCCATCACACACACAGAGCTATATTTTGTTCCCAGAAGCACCTATAGGACTTGAAGTGTGTTAGTCCCCACACACACAGAGCTATATTTTGTTCCCAGAAGCACCTATAGGACTTGAAGTGTGTTAGTCCCATCACACACACAGAGCTATATTTTCTTCCCAGAAGCACCTATAGGACTTGAAGTGTGTTAGTCCCATTACACACACAGAGCTATACTTTGTTCCCAGAAGCACCTATAGGACTTGAAGTGTGTTAGTCCCATCACACACACAGAGCTATATTTTGTTCCCAGAAGCACCTATAGGACTTGAAGTGTGTTAGTCCCATCACACACACAGAGCTATATTTTGTTCCCAGAAGCACCTATAGGACTTGAAGTGTGTTAGTCCCATCACACACACAGAGCTATATTTTCTTCCCAGAAGCACCTATAGGACTTGAAGTGTGTTAGTCCCATACACACACAGAGCTATATTTTGTTCCCAGAAGCACCTATAGGACTTGAAGTGTGTTAGTCCCATCACACACACAGAGCTATATTTTCTTCCCAGAAGCACCTATAGGACTTGAAGTGTGTTAGTCCCATCACACACACAGAGCTATATTTTCTTCCCAGAAGCACCTATAGGACTTGAAGTGTGTTAGTCCCATCACACACACAGAGCTATATTTTCTTCCCAGAAGCACCTATAGGACTTGAAGTGTGTTAGTCCCATCACACACACAGAGCTATATTTTGTTCCCAGAAGCACCTATAGGACTTGAAGTGTGTTAGTCCCATTACACACACAGAGCTATATTTTGTTCCCAGAAGCACCTATAGGACTTGAAGTGTGTTAGTCCCATCACACACACAGAGCTATATTTTCTTCCCAGAAGCACCTATAGGACTTGAAGTGTGTTAGTCCCATACACACACAGAGCTATATTTTGTTCCCAGAAGCACCTATAGGACTTGAAGTGTGTTAGTCCCATCACACACACAGAGCTATATTTATCTTCCCAGAAGCACCTATAGGACTTGAAGTGTGTTAGTCCCATCACACACAGAGCTCCTATATTTTTTTCCCAGAAGCACCTATAGGACTTGAAGTGTGTTAGTCCCATCACACAGACACAGAGCTATATTTTGTTCCCAGAAGCACCTATAGGACTTGAAGTGTGTTAGTCCCATCACACAGAGCTATATTTTCTTACCAGAAGCACCTATAGGACTTGAAGTGTGTTCGTCCCATCACACACACAGAGCTCCTATATTTTGTTCCCAGAAGCACCTATAGGACTTGAAGTGTGTTAGTCCCATCACACACACAGAGCTATATTTTGTTCCCAGAAGCACCTATAGGACTTGAAGTGTGTTAGTCCCATTACACACACAGAGCAATATTTTCTTCCCAGAAGCACCTATAGGACTTGAAGTGTGTTAGTCCCCACACACACAGAGCTATATTTTCTTGCCATAAGCACCTACAGGACTTGAAGTGTGTTAGTCCCATCACACAGAGAGCTGCTATATTTTCTTCCCATAAGCACCTATAGGACTTGAAGTGTGTTAGTCCCATCACACAGAGCTCCTATATATTTTCTTCCCAGAAGCACCCATAGGACTTCTAGTGTGTTAGTGGCATCACACAGAGCTCCTCTATTTTCTTCCCAGAAGCACCCATAGGACTTCTAGTGTGTTAGTGGCATCACACAGAGCTCCTCTATTTTCTTTGCAGAAGCACCCAGGACTTCTAGTGTGTTAGTGGCATCACACAGAGCTCCTCTATTTTCTTTGCAGAAGCACCCACAGGACTTCTAGTGTGTTAGTGGCATCACACAGAGCTCCTATATTTTCTTTGCAGAAGCACCCATAGGACTTCTAGTGTGTTAGTGGCATCACACAGAGCTCCTATATTTTCTTTGCAGAAGCACCCACAGGACTTCTAGTGTGTTAGTGGCATCACACAGAGCTCTCTATTTTCTTTGCAGAAGCACCCACAGGACTTCTAGTGTGTTAGTGGCATCACACAGAGCTCCTCTATTTTCTTTGCAGAAGCACCCACAGGACTTCTAGTGTGTTAGTGGCATCACACAGAGCTCCTCTATTTTCTTTGCAGAAGCACCCACAGGACTTCTAGTGTGTTAGTGGCATCACACAGAGCTCCTATATTTTCTTCTCAGAAGCACCCACAGGACTTCTAGTGTGTTAGTGGCATCACACAGAGCTCCTCTATTTTCTTTGCAGAAGCACCCACAGGACTTCTAGTGTGTTAGTGGCATCACACAGAGCTCCTCTATTTTCTTTGCAGAAGCACCCATAGGACTTCTAGTGTGTTAGTGGCATCACACAGAGCTCCTATATTTTCTTCTCAGAAGCACCCACAGGACTTCTAGTGTGTTAGTGGCATCACACAGAGCTCCTCTATTTTCTTTGCAGAAGCACCCACAGGACTTCTAGTGTGTTAGTGGCATCACACAGAGCTCCTATATTTTCTTTGCAGAAGCACCCACAGGACTTCTAGTGTGTTAGTGGCATCACACAGAGCTCCTCTATTTCTTTGCAGAAGCACCCATAGGACTTCTAGTGTGTTAGTGGCATCACACAGAGCTCCTATATTTTCTTCTCAGCAGCACCCACAGGACTTCTAGTGTGTTAGTGGCATCACACAGAGCTCCTATATTTTCTTTGCAGAAGCACCTACAGGACTTCTAGTGTGTTAGTGGCATCACACAGAGCTCCTCTATTTTCTTTGCAGAAGCACCCACAGGACTTCTAGTGTGTTAGTGGCATCACACAGAGCTCCTATATTTTCTTCTCAGCAGCACCCACAGGACTTCTAGTGTGTTAGTGGCATCACACAGAGCTCCTCTATTTTCTTTGCAGAAGCACCCATAGGACTTCTAGTGTGTTAGTGGCATCACACAGAGCTCCTATATTTTCTTTGCAGCAGCACCCACAGGACTTCTAGTGTGTTAGTGGCATCACACAGAGCTCCTATATATTCTTTGCAGAAGCACCCATAGGACTTCTAGTGTGTTAGTGGCATCACACAGAGCTCCTATATTTTCTTTGCAGAAGCACCCACAGGACTTCTAGTGTGTTAGTGGCATCACACACAGAGCTCCTATATTTTCTTTGCAGCAGCACCCACAGGACTTCTAGTGTGTTAGTGGCATCACACAGCAGCACCCACAGGACTTCTAGTGTGTTAGTGGCATCACACAGAGCTCCTATATTTTCTTTGCAGAAGCACCCATAGGACTTCTAGTGTGTTAGTGGCATCACACAGAGCTCCTATATTTTCTTTTCAGCAGCACCCACAGGACTTCTAGTGTGTTAGTGGCATCACACAGAGCTCCTATATTTTCTTTGCAGAAGCACCTATAGGACTTCTAGTGTGTTAGTGGCATCACACAGAGCTCCTATATTTTCTTCTCAGCAGCACCCACAGGACTACCGACTACAATGGCTGGAAGACCGCCAAGGGGAGGCAGAGCGTGCAGAGCCAAGAACACAGGGCAGGCAGTCTCTGTTTCTAGTGGACGTGGCCGTGGACGTGGACGTGGTCGTGCATCGTCATCAGCACGTGGCCATGGGACACGCGCGTCTTTGTTTTCGGCAGCTGGACATGTGGAGCCGCATCATGCTGAAGGCTTGGTAGAATGGATGACCAAGCCCTCCTCATCCTCCTCATCCTCTCTCACCCAGGCTCAGGGTACTGACAGAGCATCATCAGCCACCCCTTCCCTAGACCCACCATGTCCTCCTGAGGAGTCCCCCGAACTCTTTGAGCACAGTGTTGGGTACATGCTCCAGGAGGATGCCCAACGATTCGAAGGCTCGGATGACGATACCCAGCTTGAGGAATCTGGCAGTACAGTTCCACCAGCTGCAGCTTACTGCCAGGTTTGCTCTAGTGGTGAAGAGGGAGGGGATGATGAGGTCACTGACTCCACGTGGGTGCCTCAAGGGAGAGAGGATGAGGAGGAGGACGAGGAGGAGGAGGATGCGGCGTCACATGTCCAACGAGGCAGGATGCCCCCTGGAGGCCAGGTAGAGGCCAGCACAGCAACTGTACAACACCGCAGAGCTCCGCCTGTGCAGGGCGCTGCCTCTGCACGTTATCAGAAAAGTTCTTTGGTGTGGGCCTTTTTTGAGACGAGTGCAGCAGATCGCACCACTGCTATTTGCAATATTTGTCTCAAGCGTATCTCGCGTGGCCAAAACATCAGCCGCTTGGGCACGACAAGCATGACCAGACATATGGCGACCTGCCATGCAGCTCGTTGGCAGGCACACATAAAAGACCCACACCAAAGAACTAAGCGGACCTCTCCTTGCTCCTCCTCAGCTGGGATCTCCATCCCCACTACACCTTCAGTCCTCTCTGAAAGCTGCTCTGAGAGGACTGAAGGTGTAGAATTCGGTGTGTCACAACCAAGTACTTGCAGTACACCGACGTCCGAATGCAGCAGGCAAATTTCCCTGCCCCAGCTGCTGGACCGTAGAAAGAAGTACACTCCCAGCCATCCACATGCCCAGCGGTTGAATGCTAGCCTTGCTAAATTGCTAGCACTTCAACTGCTGCCTTTTCAGTTGGTAGACTCGGCCCCCTTCCGTGAGTTTGTTCAATGTGCGGTTCCTCAGTGGCAGGTTCCCAAACGCCACTTTTTCTCGCGGAAGGCGATTCCGTCTCTCTACCGGCATGTGGAGGGCAATGTCCATGCCTCGCTGGACAGGGCGGTCAGCGGTAAGGTGCATATTACCGCTGACTCATGGTCCAGCAGGCATGGACAGGGACGGTACCTTTCTTTCACGGCCCATTGGGTCACTCTATTGGCAGCTGGGAGGGATGCAGGACAAGGTGCAGTAGTGTTGGAGGTTGTTCCGCCACCACGCCTCCAAAACGCGACTACTGCTACTGGTTGTGACACACCTCTCTCCTCCACCCCCTCCTCTTCTTCTTCCTCCAGTGCTCTGTCCTTGGAACCAGCGGTGCTCCGTAGGCGTACAAGGGGCTACGCAAGTACGCAGGCAAAAAGATGCCATGCCGTGCTTGCGCTGGTGTGTTTGGGGGACAGGAGCCACACTGGGCCAGAGGTTCTGGCAGCTCTGCAGGGGCAGGCCGAGAGGTGGTTGACGCCACGTCAGCTTAAGCCAGGAATGGTCGTTTCTGACAATGGCACCAACCTCCTCTCCGCCCTGCGACAGGGGCAGCTCACCCATGTGCCCTGCATGGCTCACGTCCTCAACCTGGTGGTGCAGCGGTTCTTGGGCAGGTTCCCAGGCTTACAGGATGTCCTGAGGCAGGCCAGGAAAGTCTGTGTGCATTTCCGCCGATCTTATAATGCCAGTGCTCGGCTGACTGAGCTGCAAAAGGAGCTGAACCTGCCCAAGAACCGCCTAATATCTGACATGCCCACCAGGTGGAACTCAACGTTGGCCATGCTGCAGCGACTGCACACGCAGCAGAGGGCCATCAATGAGTACCTTTGCGACTACGGCACCAGGACAGGGTCAGGGGAGCTTGGGTTTTTTTCCCCACGTCAGTGGAGCATGATCAGGGATGCATGCACTGTCCTCTCACCATTTGAGGAGGCCACGAGGATGGTGAGCAGTGACAGTGCATGCATCAGTGACACTGTCCCTCTTGTCCACCTGTTGGAGCATACGCTGCGTGGGATAATGGACAGGGCACTTGAGGCAGAACAGAGGCAGGAAGAGGAGGACTTCCTTGCCTCTCAAGGCCCCCTTTATCCGGACAGTGTTCCTTCTGTCCCACCCATCACACAGGAAGGAGGAGGAGGAGGAGGAGGAGGAGGAGGAGGAGGATTGTGTGAGCATGGAGGTGGAGCCTGGCACTCAGCATCAGCAGCAGCAGTCTTTTAGGGATGATGTACAGTCCCAACAAGCCAGTGGACTTGTACGTGGCTGGGAGGAGGTGGCTGGCGATCATGTCATCCTCAGTGACCCAGAAGACTCCGGACCGAATGCCTCAGCTAACCTACGCTGCATGGCCTCCCTGATCCTGCAAAGCCTGCGGAAGGATCCTCGTGTTCTTCGGATCAAGGAGAGGGACCATTACTGGCTGGCCACTCTCCTTGATCCGCGGTACAAGGGTAAGGTTGCGGACCTTATCTTGCCGTCGCAGAGGGAGCAGAGGATGAGACATCTCAGGGAGGCCTTGCAGAAAGGTCTGTGCAACGCGTTCCCAGAAACTGGGAGGCTACAAACTCCTGGTCCTGGGCGACGAGTTGCTGAGGCTTCGGTCAGTGGCAGAAGGAGCGGTGGGGAAGGTGGACGTCTGACCGATGCGTTCAGACAATTTTTTAGTCCGCAGCCCCAAGGTATGATCGGTTCCAGCAACCATCGCCAGCGTCTGATATACATGGTGCAGGAATACCTTGGGGCAAGGTCAGACTTGGACACCTTTCCCACCGAAAATCCTCTGGCTTACTGGGTCCTGAGGATGGATCACTGGCCAGAGCTTGCACAGTATGCAATTGAGCTACTGGCCTGTCCTGCCTCCAGCGTTCTTTCCGAACGCACATTCAGTGCTGCTGGAGGATTTGTGACTGATCATAGGGTGCGCCTGTCCACCGCCTCGGTTGATCGACTGACATTCATCAAAATGAATCAGTCTTGGATCACCACCAGCTACCAGGCACCTGAGGCGGATATAACCGAATAATTTTTAATGTCACATCCCTTCAAGACTGCCTATGCTGATGCTGAGTGACTGTCCTCTTATGTTCACTGACTATCCTCTTCCTCCTCCTCAATGATCCATGCCACACACCAGTGCCTAAGGCACAATTTTTCAGCCCCTGTTTAACAGGGGCGTGTACTTACAATTTTTTTAAAAAAATGCTTCGCAACACGTGTGACTGCTGTGCTCCAAGTACAGTCTCTGTGAGGGCCGTGTTGCAGTGTTGTGGCACCAGCACCAGTGCCTAAGGCACAATTTTTCAGCCCCTGTTTAACAGGGGCGTGTACTTACAATTTTTTAAAAAAAATGCTTCGCAACACGTGTGACTGCTGTGCTCCAAGTACAGTCTCTGTGAGGGCCGTGTTGCAGTGTTGTGGCACCAGCACCAGTGCCTAAGGCACAATTTTTCAGCCCCTGTTTAACAGGGGCGTGTACTTACAATTTTTTAAAAAAATGCTTCGCAACACGTGTGACTGCTGTGCTCCAAGTACAGTCTCTGTGAGGGCCGTGTTGCAGTGTTGTGGCACCAGCACCAGTGCCTAAGGCACAATTTTTCAGCCCCTGTTTAACAGGGGCGTGTACTTACAATTTTTTAAAAAAATGCTTCGCAACACGTGTGACTGCTGTGCTCCAAGTACAGTCTCTGTGAGGGCCGGGTTGCAGTGTTGTGGCACCAGCACCAGTGCCTAAGGCACAATTTTTCAGCCCCTGTTTAACAGGGGCGTGTACTTACAATTTTTTAAAAAAATGCTTCGCAACACGTGTGACTGCTGTGCTCCAAGTACAGTCTCTGTGAGGGCCGTGTTGCAGTGTTGTGGCACCAGCACCAGTGCCTAAGGCACAATTTTTCAGCCCCTGTTTAACAGGGGCGTGTACTTACAATTTTTTTAAAAAAAATGCTTCGCAACACGTGTGACTGCTGTGCTCCAAGTACAGTCTCTGTGAGGGGTTGCAGTGTTGTGGCACCAGCACCAGTGCCTAAGGCACAATTTTTCAGCCCCTGTTTAACAGGGGCGGGTAATTACAAATCTTGATCTAATAGTTCACAGCAGGGCCCATTCCTGCGCCCACCAAGAGTAACTATGAGGGCCTACAGTCTTGTGGCAACACCGTCCACCACCACCGCCAAAGGCCCAATTTTTCTGCCCTGTTCATCAGGTGCTTGCAATTACAAATCTTGATCTAATAACTCACAGCAGGGCCCATTCCTGCGCCCACCAAGAGTAACTGTGAGAGCTTACAGTCTTGTGGCAAAACCGTCCACCACCACCACCCCCACCCCCAATTTTTCTGCCCTGTTCAACAGGTGCATGCAATTACAAATCTTGATCTATTAACTCACAGCAGGGCCCATTCCTGTGCCCACCAGTCTTGTGGCTACACCAACATCTAATAGGGCAAATTTCTGCAGAGTATATACGCCAGGCCCCTACTTTCAAACATCCAACTTACAAACGACTCCTACTTGCAAATGGAAAGAGAAAACAGGAAGTGAGAGGAAATCTACCCCTAGGAAGGGAAATTCTATCCTGTTAGATTTAATTTGGGAAAAAGGTATCTCCTCTCTACTGATACTTTATCACCAATCCTTGTTTCAATTAAAACCCCACTTTTCCAAAAACATTTGTCATTGGGACGGAAAGTGAGGTGACATGTTCTGAACAGATGTGCAAAGACAGCAAATGTTACAGGGGTGATAACCCCTCCCTATGTTCTCCAAAAAGCTTAAAAATAGATTTTTTTGGGATGGAGCTACACTTCATAATGTACCTGTTCAGATTCTACTTAAGATCAAACCTAAAGCCGCAAGTGGTTTTAAATGGCTTCTTTTTTTCCTTTACAAATGTCATTTTGTGCAAGGACAGTTCTAAACACGGGAAACACATGCCACTTCACAGGCATACTTTGGACACCCCCCAGGTACCATATTTAAAGGAAAATGTCACTTTTTTTTTTTCACTTTATGCATCATTAAAATGACTGCTCCCGAAAAAACGTTAGTTTTTAAAAGTTCTTTTTGCATTGATATATGTCCCCTGGGGCAGGACCCGGGTCCCCAAACCTGTTTTATGACATTAACATGCATATTGGCCGTTGTAATTAGCACTTTTGATTTCGAACGTTCGCGTCCATTATAACGTATAGGGTTCGAAAATTCGCGCGAACTTTCGGTCCGTTCGAAGGTTCTGGTTCGAACCGAACCCGGGGGGGTGTTCGGCTCATCCCTACTCCCAAACGCTGAACCCTAACCCTAATCCCACTTTTTCTAGTCCCAAACTCTGAACCCTAACCCTAATCCCACTTTTTCTAGTCCCAAACTCTGAACCCTAACCCTAATCCCACTTTTTCTAGTCCCAAACTCTGAACCCTAACCCTAATCTCACTTTTTCTAGTCCCAAACTCTGAACCCTAACCCTAATCCCACTTTTCCTAGTCCCAAACGCTGAACCCTAACCCTAATCCCACTTTTCCTACTCCCAAACGCTGAACCCTAACCCTAATCCCACTTTTTTTTTTAACTAAAGATTTTTATTGAGTTTTACAGTGTACATGTGATATCAATAAACAGTGTAAACAGGTAGTTACAATGAGAACAGTAGATACGTGAAAGATTAGTTCCATATTTCACATCAAAAACAAAAGCAAAGGCTACCCCAACATACATAGGAACGGTCTCAAATGAGACATGGCCTGTCACCCCGTATGGGTATCTTGTGAGCAGGCTTAGATTAATTAAAACCTCAAGGTAGCATCCCATGGACCTTACTGAGGGTCTTGGGTGATAGCGAAGATGCGCCGGATGATGCGTAACTAACAAGCAATATATGGTTAAGTGAACACATACTATAAACATAGTAAACTACGATAAGTACATAGAAAAGGTTAATACACATGTCTCCCCAGGACAACAAAGGTAGAGTGTGCTGGAGTACTGTGCTATAGGATGGTGCCTTCGTTGCTCTGGGTAATCTACACCTCTCCCACTAGGTGGGCAGACAAACATTATATATCAGGAATTTGTGGTACGACATATCTTACAAATGTGAAGAGGCAAATTTGGAAGTTCTCCAGTTATCCCAATATTTGTGGAAAACTGGAGCCCTGGAAAGGAATGAGGAAAGTAATAGCACATATCTTATTTGCTGCCCGCATTGCCATAGCGAAAGAATGGCGCTCTACATCACCACCCACGCTGGCAGTAGTAATATATCGAGTTAATACCCAATACACCATGGAAAAGCTCCTAGCATATAAGAAAGGATTCTTATATGCTAGGAGCTTTTCCATGGTGTATTGGGTATTAACTCGATATATTACTACTGCCAGCGTGGGTGGTGATGTAGAGCGCCATTCTTTCGCTATGGCAATGCGGGCAGCAAATAAGATATGTGCTATTACTTTCCTCATTACAGGGGGGTATTGTTCAATTTCAAGGCTGAGTAGAGCTAAAGCTGGTGTTAGTTCAATAGTGGTAGTGGTGACGACCTGTATCATGGAAGAAACTTCCTTCCAGAAATTAGTTATTATACCGCAGCTCCATAGTGTATGTAATAGGTTGCCATGGCTCTGGCAATTTCTCCAGCATAGTGGAGTGATAGATGCATCCATGATGTGTAGTCGTGTAGGTGTAAGATACCATCTATGTAGTATCTTTTGTGCATTGTCCCAATGGTCAATACATGCTGAGGATTTGCTATTAGTTTTAATTGCGAGTTGCCATTGTGCTAGTGTGAATACCTTCTGCAACTCCTGCTCCCATTTAGTCATGCTATGTAGTTTGGAGGTGAGATACATAGGTTGAGACATTTTGTAGAATAGTGAGATCCCTTTTTTCTGTTTAAGAGAGGGTTTGTTGATCAAAAAATCCCATAGTGCTTGGGGAATTTCTATAGGTTTACTAAAATTAGCTGAGGAGTGGTGCTTTATTTGGTAAATTTGGAAGTCATCAAGTGGTGTGTGGTTGTAAGTCTCCAGGAGGGAAGAGAGGAAGTGTATACCCCTCTTTTTCCAGTCAGAGATAGAGATGTTAGGTATGAGGTATTGGTAGGAGGCTAGTGGGGTCGGAAGTTTTCTATTAGGGGTGTCAGTGAAGGTTTGCTGCGTAAGGGCCGACCAAGCTGCGACAGTTGCCTGGATAGACGGGTATGTTGGTATTATAGGCTTGTGATAAATACTTGCTGCGAATGCTAGTGCAGGGAGGTCATGTCCTGGGGTGAATGCGTGCTCCATGGCTGACCATCTGTTGTCCGTTTGGCAGGAGAACCAGTATTTCATTTGGTCTAGTAGCGCCGCTTTGTAGTAAGAATGGGCATTGGGCAGACCTAGTCCTCCAAGGTGCTTAGGTTTGTATAGGTGGGACAGTGCTACTCGCGGTTTTTTTCCCGCCCATATAAATGAATTAAGGAGTTTAGATAATTGTGTAAAGAAAGCTTGGGGGATGGGGATGGGAAGGGTTCTGAAGTGGTATATCAATTTTGGCATAATTTGCATTTGGTATGCAGCGATCCTTCCTATCCAGGTTAGTTGGAGCTTAGAGATTTGCTTCATTTCCTCAGCCACTTTGATCAGTAGTGGGGGAAAGTTGTGAGCATAGATATTTGCTGAAGAGGAGGATAGCTGCACCCCAAGATATGTGATAGAAGGCGAATTCCAGGTACAGGGGAAGACAAGTTGCAGTCTCTTCTGTGCCAGCAATGATATATTCTGTGTAAGTGCGTAGCATTTACTAGTATTGATTTTATAGTAGGATACTAATCCAAAGTTGTGCAATAGTTTGTTTACAGCAATGATGGAGGTTTCTGGGTTGGTGATAGTGAGTATAATATCGTCGGCGAATAATCCTATTTTGTGGATGTCCCTACCAATTCTAATACCGTGTACTGAGTCAGAGGCTTGGATACTTTCTGCAAGGGGTTCTATAATAAGGGAGAATAAGATTGGGGACAGTGGGCATCCTTGACGGGTACCATTAGAGAGCGGGAAATTATCAGAGAGGAGCCCAGAGTTGTAAACTCTAGCTGTGGGTTGGGAGTATAGGGACATTATTGCAGATTGGATTTGGCCCGTTATTCCAAATTTAGTTAGGGTTTTCGCTAAGAAAGTCCAATTCACCCTATCAAATGCCTTTTCGGCGTCCAAAGCTAGAAAAGCACTAGGGGTGTTATTGAGTTCAGTGAAGTGCAATAGGTTAAGCATCCTTCTGGTTCCATCTGGTACCTGTCTGCCTTTTACGAAGCCTACCTGGTCTAGTCCTATAAGGTCGGGGGTGACTAACATAAGTCTATTGGCCAGTACTTTAGCAAAAATTTTGAGATCAGAATTTAGCAGGGATATTGGTCTAAAATTTTGAGGATGGTTGGGGTCCTTGCCCGGTTTCAGGATTGTGACTATTATTGCCTGAAGCATCTCCTCAGGAAATGACCCAGCAGTAATAGCCCCATTAAAAACTTCTACTAGTCTGGGCACTAGAGTTGGGAGAAAGGCCTTGTAGTATTTGGCTGAAAAGCCATCTGCCCCTGGAGACTTGTGCATAGGGAGGGCTTTAATTACTGAGGTTACCTCATCTGGTGTTATTGGGGAATTTAGGTGCTGGAGAGTGGTTGTATCAACAGAGGGTAGGTCCACTCCTTTGAGGTAGTCATCTATTTCTATCTCAGAGGGTTGGTGGGTAGAGGAGTCAGTTTCAAGATTATAGAGGGAGTCATAAAAATCTTTAAAGGTGTTGGCGATATCTTTAGGGTTATAGGATATTTTTTGGGTTCTATGGTGTTGGATTTGTGTGAGATTTGTCCTGGCTTGTCGTTTTCGTAATTGGGAGGCGAGAATTTTACCTGTTCTATTGTTTTGCGAGTAGAAGGATAGCTTCATTTTCTTAAAAATATGTCCTGATCTTTTTTGAGCTCCTGACGCAAATCCTCACGACATTGAGTGAGCTGTTGTAGGATACTAGGGGAGGTAGTAGCTGGGTTCTTATGCATTGATTCAAGATCAGCAATAGATTTATGGAGCTGAGTCATGCGTAGTTGTCTTTTCTTTCGTTCTCTAGAGGCTATCTGGATAAGAGCGCCCCTAGTGAACGCTTTGTGGGCACACCATATAGTGGTGGGGGAGCAGTCCTTGGAGCTATTAAATTGGAAGAACTCTTTAAGCTTACCTTCTATTTCAGCCCGGAGTTGGGGATGGGACAGGAGGAAAGTGTTGTTGCGCCAGAGGGGTCTGGATTGTGGTCTGTAGGTATCCATAAGCTCAAGCGTGATCGGAGCATGGTCCGACCACGTGATATTGTGGATATCTGATTTTACCACATTCTGTAGGGTGTACATGTCAGTGAGAAAGAAATCAATCCTAGAATAGCTGTTGTGTACGGCAGAATAATAAGTGTAGTCCCTTTCGGTGGACCTGGAACAGCGCCAGGGGTCAAAGAGTCTTTCTTCATGACAGAGAGGGCCTAAGCAAGGTCTCTGTTTCAGGGCCACCGAGGAGGAGTCTAGGTCAACATTCAGAACAGTATTGAAGTCACCACATATTACTAAATTGCCTTTTTGTACAGACTTAGCTTTGCTTATCACTTTACGAATAATTCTTAATGGTTTAGCAGTGGGTGCATACAAATTTACCAGCGTGTAAACATTTCTGTTAATTTCTGCAATCAAAATAATGTAGCGGCCACGTGGATCGACATATTCCTGTAATAAAGAAAAGGTTACAGAGTCCCTCACAGCGATCAGAACACCATTTCTTTTTGGGTCATCGTTTGCATAAACAATGTAAGGGAATTTTTTGTGAGTACATTTGGGTGGGTTGTTTTTGGCAAAATGCGTCTCTTGCACGCACAGGATGTCGCAGTTCTTTTCCAAGGCCGATTTCCAAAGTGCCCTTCGTTTATAGGGACTATTGAGGCCCCTCACATTCTGTGACAAGATTTTAAGGTTCATGTCTGTGTAGTAGGGAAGCAGAATGTCGCCATCTAGTGGAGGAGGTTATAGTGACGATATTGCATGCAATACATTCAAGCATGTGTATCAAGAGGTATGTAGCTGCACGATTAGGCAGCAAAACAAAAACAAAAATAAAATAAAACCAAAGATAACTAGAACTAGACCTCAGTTGGTCGTACGGAGAGCAGGATATTGGGTTCATGTTGCACCCCAACATCCTATCTATATTCAGATTAGGCACTGTACATTAAGGGTCTTTGGTTTTGGTTTTGATTTGCAGATTATTAATTAGGGAACCTGGTACGCGATGCATATTCAGTGAGATATGTATTTTCTCTATCCATATGTATCCACATTTGCTAATTCATTATACACAACGTACAGTCCCTCTCTATGATATCTGCCTAACCTGGTGACATTCAACACTCCCATGTAGGTCCGGTATGTCCTGCTCTCTAAATGTCGGCTTTCCTTATCGTTATGTAAAGTACCTCCCCATATACTTGGAATGTAATTAAATCTTTTCTCCTACCCTCTTTCCCCTTTTCCCCCCCCCCCCCTCCCCCCCTTCCCCCCCCCCCTCCTCGGCCATCCAACCTTTATGTATCAATATATAAAAGTCATTATTCTTTACTCATGAATGGTCTCACCTTGGAAACTATGTGTGGACATATATCGCTAAACACTCTGTCCCTTTAAGAAAGATCTAATCTGGTGGGAGTCCTACGTAGCGCTGTGCTATAAAAAGGGACGACGTAGGCTCCACCAATACGTCCAGACGAAGCTACGCAACTGTATTTGCGAAACGCGTTGACGTCACCGCGTCCTGAGACGCCGGCACACCTTCCGGAAGCCAGCCCAGGCTGGGCGAAGAGACGGAAGGAACAGCGAGGAACTAACTGGAAGCTGACCTAACACAGGAGACGCCGAGACACCTGAGACATCAGAGACAGCACAACATACTCTTTGTGGCCATACATTTGGAGTCAACTGCATCCATCGATACATATCGATATACATTCGGTCACCGGGACAGCATCAGGTACCGCAAACTCACTTTATGGGACAGATGTACACATTTTTCTCTGACGGGACATTACCTGTGTTTTTTTGAGAGCTGACTGCAGCCCAAACAACCCCTGGGTGATTTGATTTAGCGGTACCCCATAAGGCTGTCTACCCGTAGCAGATATTAATTATACCCTATCCCGGGACATTAATGAGAAATTGAAATCAATTCACTCAAACATTGATGCCGGTCTGTCTTTGTCCCTGGAAACCCATACATACTGGGTTGAAATATCAACACATTCCCACGGGTATACTTCCATTTCCAGGCACTATCGCTTGACCGTTTGTCTCCATCAAATGCCCACTGTATCTGTTTGCTGATGTTCTCCCATTGGAAATTTAGACATTTTGAAGAGAACTAAATCCCTCTCTCTCCCCCCTTTTTTCAATGTGGTGGAAGATATGCACTATTTTTACTACTCAGCAAGAATTGTCCTTTATTACCATCTTAACTAGAGATTGACTTTCCACAGTACATCTTTGCATTTTCCACCTTCCCGCATTTTCCTGTGTTCCTTCCCTATACCCCTCCATTCCTATTCCTCTTCCCCATCTCCCCGCCCCCATTTTTGGGCTCGAGCTTCCCTTTAATCTCTGTGTGGATTCCCTGACCCATAGGTGATCATAGCCATTATATATATGTGTAATACACACGCAGGTTCTCCACACACAGATTGCCGGCGTCCGGACGCTTTGTTTTATGTTGTTTGTATATTTTTGTTTAGTGTTTATGTGTCCTTTTATTATTTTTTCTACTGTTGCTGCACCATATACTCATCAGGTGACTGGAAGAGTCATATGATGTTATAACTGCAAATGTCACATATATTATATTGATCCACATTTGGGATCATTCGTGATCACACTGATCTTTCTCCCCTTCCTTTTTTGTATTTACAATAAAGTATCATTGTTTTTTTATTCAAGCCCTCACTTCGTGTATGTTTTGCCACTCATTTGGTCTCCTGGTTCCTGCCAGCCTTGATAGGAACATCTCAGGTTTTTTTGTTTATTTGCTAATATTAACTAGACCAGAGTGACATAGTCCACACTGGACAAGCTAGATCTGAGGAGACTTCTAGGTGCCCCTAGTGGCACTGGTTCACTTCATTCCCTATTGCTCCCTCCCTTTTTTTGTAATGAATATTGGGTTCATCCCGCAGGTGGGTATTGGGGGGAAGTCAATGTTCGGAATCAGCCGAACAGCGGCTGCAAATTGGAGTACCAGTGTAGAAGTGTGAATATTGCTAACAAGCTCTGGGGAGAAACGTAAGGGCACAGTGCTGTTGGAGAAAAAGGAATGAGGGTGGAGTGATAGATTTGTACTCATCTGTTTCTTCTTTCTTGTTGTTTTTGAGTGCGCCGATCCCGAGTAGGGTCAGGGTCTGCAGCTTCTGCATCCGCAGGTAGTAGGCGCCATTTTCGTAGGAGCTCCAGACCTTTTTCTAAGGAAAAGATGGCATGAGGTTGATTATTCCAGTCAAGCAGCAGTTTAGCAGGGAACCCCCATTTATACAGGATTTTATGATTGCGTAGAATTTTGGTGATGGGGACCAGGTTGTGTCTGGCAGAAAGTGTAGCTTGCGATAAATCAGCGTACAGTGCAATGCCAGTGAAGGGGTCAGGGAGGGATGGGTGTTGTCTGGCATAGCGCATGAGTTGGTCCTTCACGTGATAAAAGTGAATTCTGGCAATGACATCTCTGGGAATTTGTTCGGATAGGAAAGAGGGTTTAGGCAGTCTATGCGCTCTGTCAATGATGACGTCCGCTGGTCCTAACTCTGGAAGGGCTGTAATCATTAGCTTTTGAATATATGCAGACAGTTCAGCTGGTTTAACTGTTTCAGGTACCCCTCTAAATTTCACGTTATTCCTGCGTGCTCTGTCTTCGATGTCCGCCATTTTGAGGCGCATCGCTTTGATTTCATCTTCCACAGTGAAGTGAGCGTCCACAATCTCATTGTGGGCAATAGTGAAATCCTCCATTTTATGTTCCACATATGTCATTCTATTGCAGAGTACTGACATTTCAGCTTTAGTTGTGTGCATAAAGGACACTATATCCTGCTGAATAGCCCCCCTTAATGTTTGCAGCATCTCCTTCATTGTAGTATCAATGATGGGCTGGCCTGAGGTGGGGAAAGCATCTAGCTGCTGGGCATATGAGGAGGATTCCTCCATGGAATCCTCATCTGATCCTGTGTGTTCTGTGAGGTGCCCCTCTGTCCCTAGCTTCCGCTTCTGCTTCACAGGGCTCACAAATGGGGATGCAGGCATTGGGGTCAGGTTGGAGTGTGACTCACCCTCGGATGGTTGCTGGGAGGCTGGATGCTGGGAGGATTGTGCTGTGTAGGCCGCGGCCTGCCGTTCCCCACGGGCGCCATCTTGGATCGTCAGACCGGCCGCTGGAGGGAAGAATTCGGTCAATTTCCTGGGGCCATCCCGGTCCTTTCTCTTAGCCATCGGTCCCGGAGTGTACCTGGGTCTTTCCCCTGGCATATGTGCTAAAATTCCGAGCTGGATACTCGCTGTGTGCCGCTATAATTGAGCCGCTGTGTCAGAGCGCTCTCCTCAGCCGTCCATGCGCTCTGGCCGCCGGCTCCGCCCCTCCTAATCCCACTTTTAATACTCCCAAACTCTGAACCCTAACCCTAATCCCACTTTTTCTAGTCCCAAACTCTGAACCCTAACCCTAATCCCACTTTTAATACTCCCAAACTCTGAACCCTAACCCTAATCCCACTTTTCCTAGTCCCAAACGCTGAACCCTAACCCTAATCCCACTTTTAATACTCCCAAACGCTGAACCCTAACCCTAATCCCACTTTTAATACTCCCAAACTCTGAACCCTAACCCTAATCCCACTTTTACTAGTCCCAAACTCTGAACCCTAACCCTAATCCCACTTTTAATACTCCCAAACTCTGAACCCTAACCCTAATCCAACTTTTAATACTCCCAAAGTCTGAACCCTAACCCCACTTTCCTAGTCCCAAACTCTGAACCCTAACCCTAATCCCACTTTTCCTAGTTCCAAACGCTGAACCCTAACCCTAATCCCACTTTTAATACTCCCAAACGCTGAACCCTAACCCTAATCCCACTTTTAATACTCCCAAACTCTGAACCCTAACCCTAATCCCACTTTTTCTAGTCCCAAACTCTGAACCCTAACCCTAATCCCACTTTTAATACTCCCAAACTCTGAACCCTAACCCTAATCCCACTTTTCCTAGTCCCAAACGCTGAACCCTAACCCTAATCCCACTTTTCCTACTCCCAAACACTGAACCCTAACCCTAATCCCACTTTTCTAGTCCCAAACTCTGAACCCTAACCCTAATCCCACTTTTAAATAGTCCCAAACTCTGAACCCTAACCCTAATCCCACTTTTCTAGTCCCAAACTCTGAACCCTAACCCTAATCCCACTTTTCCTACTCCCAAACACTGAACCCTAACCCTAATCCCACTTTTAATACGCCCAAACTCTGAACCCTAACCCTAATCCCACTTTTTCTAGTCCCAAACTCTGAACCCTAACCCTAATCCCACTTTTTCTAGTCCCAAACTCTGAACCCTAACCCTAATCCCACTTTTCCTAGTCCCAAACGCTGAACTCTAACCCTAATCCCACTTTTACTACTCCCAAACTCTGAACCCTAACCCTAATCCCACTTTTCCTAGTCCCAAACGCTGAACCCTAACCCTAATCCCACTTTTCCTACTCCCAAACGCTGAACCCTAACCCTAATCCCACTTTTAATCCTCCCAAACTCTGAACCCTAACCCTAATCCCACTTTTTCTAGTCCCAAACTCTGAACCCTAACCCTAATCCCACTTTTTCTAGTCCCAAACTCTGAACCCTAACCCTAATCCCACTTTTTCTAGTCCCAAACTCTGAACCCTAACCCTAATCCCACTTTTAATACTCCCAAACTCTGAACCCTAACCCTAATCCCACTTTTCCTAGTCCCAAACTCTGAACCCTAACCCTAATCCCACTTTTTCTAGTCCCAAACTCTGAACCCTAACCCTAATCCCACTTTTAATACTCCCAAACTCTGAACCCTAACCCTAATCCCACTTTTCCTAGTCCCAAACGCTGAACCCTAACCCTAATCCCACTTTTAATACTCCCAAACGCTGAACCCTAACCCTAATCCCACTTTTCCTAGTCCCAAACTCTGAACCCTAACCCTAATCCCACTTTTCCTAGCTCCCAAACCCTTTTAAATACTCCCAAACGCTAACCCTAATCCCACTTTTAATACTCCCAAACTCTGAACCCTAACCCTAATCCCACTTTTTCTAGTCCCAAACTCTGAACCCTAACCCTAATCCCACTTTTTCTAGTCCCAAACTCTGAACCCTAACCCTAATCCCACTTTTTCTAGTCCCAAACTCTGAACCCTAACCCTAATCCCACTTTTAATACTCCCACTCCCAAACTCTGAACCCTAACCCTAATCCCACTTTTCCTAGTCCCAAACGCTGAACCCTAACCCTAATCCCACTTTTAATACTCCCAAAAGCTGAACCCTAACCCTAATCCCACTTTTAATACTCCCAAACTCTGAACCCTAACCCTAATCCCACTTTTCCTAGTCCCAAACACTGAACCCTAACCCTAATCCCACTTTTCCTACTCCCAAACGCTGAACCCTAACCCTAATCCCACTTTTAATACTCCCAAACTCTGAACCCTAACCCTAATCCCACTTTTTCTAGTCCCAAACTCTGAACCCTAACCCTAATCCCACTTTTAATACTCCCAAACTCTGAACCCTAACCCTAATCCCACTTTTCCTAGTCCCAAACGCTGAACCCTAACCCTAATCCCACTTTTAATACTCCCAAACGCTGAACCCTAACCCTAATCCCACTTTTAATACTCCCAAACTCTGAACCCTAACCCTAATCCCACTTTTTCTAGTCCCAAACTCTGAACCCTAACCCTAATCCCACTTTTTCTAGTCCCAAACTCTGAACCCTAACCCTAATCCCACTTTTAATACTCCCAAACTCTGAACCCTAACCCTAATCCCACTTTTTCTAGTCCCAAACTCTGAACCCTAACCCTAATCCCACTTTTTCTAGTCCCAAACTCTGAACCCTAACCCTAATCCCACTTTTAATACTCCCAAACTCTGAACCCTAACCCTAATCCCACTTTTCCTAGTCCCAAACGCTGAACCCTAACCCTAATCCCACTTTTAATACTCCCAAATGCTGAACTCTAACCCTAATCCCACTTTTAATACTCCCAAACTCTGAACTCTAATCCCTGGATTATGTTTTGCCGTGGATTAGCAGAAATTTATGGTTAATTTATATTTTTTTCTTTACCAGATTTGACTTTCTGCTTGTCATCTTAACCCCTGACTTGTTAAGGCAGGATACCAATTGCAGGTTGGCAATATCACCATGTGAACGTTTACTGATTACGCTAAGGTAATTTCCGTATATACTCGAGTATAAGCCGACCCAAACATAAGGGGAGGCACCTAATATCGAAACTAAAAACTGTGTAAATACAATTTCCACGCAAAATGTGTAGTCTCTGGACCCAAAGGGAGCCTAAATCACATTGCTGCAGATGTGCAGAAATGTTGGAATTAGTGGCCCCGTATCTGGCACTATAACATATACAAATAGTGGTTTGCTAGCCCAAAGTGGGCCCCAAATCTGTTGAGCCAAAGTAGTTTGTGAAAAAATCATTCTCTGCTTTGGAAAATTTATTGACTCTAGTATAAGCTGAGGGGGGCCTTTTTAGACATGTGCACTGACCAAAAAAGGTTTTATTTTCATTTTAGCTTCCTTTTTTGTTCTATTTTTTGTCAAAATTGGGAAATGCTAAAAAGCAAAATTCGGCATTAATAGAAATCCTCAAATCACAAATGCAAAACTTCTGAAATGCAAAAATGGGAAAATATTCATTTACGAACTTATTACAATTCGTGAAACTAGTAATTATTCAAGCAAACAATTGCACATGTCTATTTTCAGCCTTAAAAAGTGTAACAAAAATATGTTTGGACTGGAGTATATATGGTGTATATGAATAATGAAGAAGTGGAAGTTTAAACACATAAGAAAATGACACCACGAATTTGAATTGGAAACTAAATAACATTTTTATTCAATTTATTGTGAAAAATGCACCACATGTGCAAAGCCTAAAAAAAATAAATACACCATAAACCTGGTCTTTATCCATAAAAAATTAAATTCACAAAAGTCAAAATTAAATTAGATGAAACTTGAGTTTTTACATATTCAGAAAGGTGGGAGCAGGGTGTGTCTCCTCTAGAGGGGTGGGAGGGGGAGCTGGGACATTTGGGTAATATGGCTGCATATCAAAATGTGGGGAGGGAAAATGTTGGGGGTTTTGGGGCATTTGAAAATTGGGATAGGGGTTTTGGGACATGACGGGATACCTTGCAGCTGATGGGTAGGATTGGGAACGTGAGGGACCTTGACCCTCGTACCTGCCATAAAAATTTTGGCTTGTATTGGCCTCATATGGAGCATCTCGATTTGTAATGGGTTGCTGCTGGAAATGATGGATCACCTTAAAAATTTCAGAACGCATGGAGCATTGATGCTCTGATAGAACTTTGGCCATTTGAGGAACTAGGCTTCGGGCAAAAGTTTCTAACTCTCCCCCATCTTTTTCTTGTTTTTTAAGCAATTCTTTAACCACATCGATAAAGTCCTCAGACATTTGGTGTTTGTTTTTTTTCCTTGATTTTTGCCTTTGGCTCGCCACTGGTGCTTCGGTGGTTTCGGCTTCAGTTTCCGACATTTGTGGGAAGTCTGTTGCCTCAACCAATTGGCTGTTGGGCTCGCCATCCTCAGGCTCCTCCTCTGTCTCCGTTTCAATATTGCTTTCTGTACTGCAAAATGACATTATTTTTAAAAAAAACGTTCAAAATAGCACTCTAAATAAGCATTCTAAATAAAAAATAAAAACATTGACATAATAAATGTTGGTATACTTACGGTCTCATCTCCATGACGGGCTTCAGGAACATCAGCTCTTCATAATGGCAATAAACTCGCCCTCTTTTTTTGCCAGAAGACTCACTCCTTACACTATTTTGCAGAAGGAGCTCTTTTCGATAATTATCGCGCATGGTTTTCCACCTTTTTTTTAGTACATGTACTGAAATAAATTAATAAAACTTTATTTTATTACAGATATCTGGGCACTGGAAATACCTATACATCATTACACTATGAATTCAGAACAGGAATCTCAACAATTGGAGAAATAGTCAAGCTAACATGTGATGCTATTTGGAAATTGAAAACTACTTTCATGCCAATTCCCAATCAAGAAAAATGGAAGAATGTTGCCAAGCAGTTCTGGATCAAAACAAACTTTCCAAACTGCCTGGGAGCAATTGATGGGAAACACATTCGCCTAAAAAAAAACCCTGTCACAGTGGTAGCCGATATTTTAATTATAAAAAATATTTTTCTGTAGTGCTAATGGCTGTGGTTGATGCAGATTATAAATTCCTATATATTGATGTAGGAGCATTTGGCAGTTCAGCAGACTCTTTTGTTTTCATGAATTCAACATTTGGGAAACGTCTTCAATCTAATCGACTCGATTTACCCGAAAACAAACCATTACCCGGTACACAAAGTCCAGATATGCCATTTGTTTTTGTGGCTGATGAGGCTTTTGCTATCAACGAACACTTAATGAAGCCGTACTCACGGAGGAATCTAGACACTCAGAAGAGAATCTTCAATTATCGTCTCTGTCGGGCACGTAGGCTGGTTGAATGTTCCTTTGGGATTCTTGCTAACAAATGGCAAATATTCCTAAAGCCTATCAATCTTAAGGTTGAAAATGCCTGTAAATTAATCAAGGCAGCGTGTGTTTTGCACAATGTAGTAAGGGATAGGGATAGTGTTAATTTTGAGGACACATTGTCTCATAATTTACAACCTGCTGATTTTCCTCATGTCCGTGGTCCAACAGCAGGTTTCAGAATTCGGGAGGAATTTGCAGATTATTTTATGAGCCCTGCAGGAGCAGTAAATTGGCAACAAAATATGATTTAATAATTACAGGGATCACATTATAATTATCATTAAGATGTTGAATCTAATTTTGGGTTTGTGTTTACAACTATATACTTAGAAACAAAACAGCATATTGTTATATAGTTTATCTTGAACATTCTTATTGTATTGATTAAAGACAATAAAAATATGTTTCATTCAACCTTGTTTATACTTACTTTAGGAGTTCACTAATAACAAGAATATTCAGTATCTCACAAAAGTGAGTACACCCCTAAGTAAAAATTGGAAAATTGTGCACAGTGTGACAATATTTTGTGTGGCCACCGTGAATTCCTAGACATGTGCACTGGCCAAAAATTTTACTTTGACGTTTACATTAAAATGATTTGTTTGTCTTTTTGTGTGAAATTGTTCATTAACGAATTTGTCATAACGTATTCTGAACGTAACAAATTCCACATGTCTATGAATTCCCAGCAACGACCTAACACTCTTTGACATGTAGTTCAATCGAGCTTCCAAGGTTGCCACTGGAGTCCTCTTCCACTCCTCAATGACGATGTCACGGAGCTGGTGGATGTTAGAGAACTTGTGCTCCTCCACCTCCTATTTGAGGATGCCCCACAGATGATCAATAGGGTTTAGGTCTGGAAACATGCTAGGCCATTCCATCACCTTTACCCTCAGCTTCATTAGCTTGGTAGTCATCATCTTGGAGGGGTGTTTGGGGTCGTTAGGTTGGAATACTGGCCTGCGGCCCAGTCTCAGAAGGGAGGGGATCATACTCTGCTTCAGTATGTCACAGTACATGTTGGCATTCATGGTTCCCTCAATGAACTGTAGCTCTCTAGTGCTACCATCACTCATGCAGCCCCAGACCATGACAATCACACCCAGGGCCGCCATCAGGGGGGTACAACCCATACACTAGTAAGGGGACCCGTTGTATTAATGGCCCGGCCGAATGGCAGGGATATGAGAAGGCGGGTCGGGTGCAGGGGAGCTCCTGCATGTGTGGGAGTCAGCAGGCTGCTGCTCTGTCATGAGCTGACATCGGGCGCTTTGCTGCCACCTCTGACCATTTCCTACATGGGCACCCCTCTGCGTGTGTAAGCAAGAGCTGGGACTACCATCACCTTACAAGTAAGGGCTGTGGTGGAGGGGGGGGCTGTGTGTGTATGTACATGCATGTCATATATACACATGTGAGGGGGGCTCAGAGAGTACAGGTGTGAGGGGGCTGAGGCACTGAAGGACTTGGTGGGACGGCAAGTAGACATAAACCTGGGTAATTTTGGTGATCAGACTTGGGGGGGCAGGCTTAAAGCTGTATAAGGGGCCCCGCAATTTATGATGGCTGCCATGCTCACACCACCATATTTGAATTCACTTCTGAAGTCATTGTCGGTAAAAATTATAATAATTAGTTAATTACTATTGTCTAAAAAGTTGACTTTTCACAATTTTCATTGCTCAATAATTTTTAAACATTTTGTAAATAAAAAAGTGAAGAAATTCTAAATTAGAAAATTAGCCAAAAATACATACATTCTAAGTTAGCAAATGTTTAGGGTTAGGGTGTTAATGTTATAGGGTTATGAGTTAGAGGTAATATTCTGAGTTTGGGACTAGGAAAAATGTGATTAGGGTTAGGGTTCAGAGTTTGGGACTAGGAAAAGTGGGATTAGGGTTAGGGTTCAGAGTTTGGGAGTATTAAAAGTGGGATTAGGGTTAGGGTTCAGAGTTTGGGACTAGAAAAAGTGGGATTAGGGTTAGGGTTCAGAGTTTGGGACTAGAAAAAGTGGGATTAGGGTTAGGGTTCAGAGTTTGGGACTAGAAAAAGTGGGATTAGGGTTCAGAGTTTGGGAGTATTAAAAGTGGGATTAGGGTTAGGGTTCAGAGTTTGGGACTAGAAAAAGTGGGATTAGGGTTAGGGTTCAGAGTTTGGGAGTATTAAAAGTGGGATTAGGGTTAGGGTTCAGAGTTTGGGACTAGAAAAAGTGGGATTAGGGTTAGGGTTCAGAGTTTGGGACTAGAAAAAGTGGGATTAGGGTTAGGGTTCAGAGTTTGGGAGTATTAAAAGTGGGATTAGGGTTAGGGTTCAGCGTTTGGGAGTATTAAAAGTGGGATTAGGGTTAGGGTTCAGCGTTTGGGACTAGGAAAAGTGGGATTAGGACTGTTTTGCGGTTGATTTTTTGGGACTTGGGACTACTCTAAATGGGATTAGGACTGTTTTGCGGTTGATTTTTTGGGACTTGGGACTACTCTAAATGGGATTAGGACTGTTTTAGGGTTGATTTTTTGGGACTTGGGACTACTCTAAATGGGATTAGGACTGTTTTGACGTTGATTTTTTGGGACTTGGGACTACTCTAAATGGGATTAGGACTGTTTTGGGGTTGATTTTTGGGACTTGGGACTACTCTAAATGGGATTAGGACTGTTTTGCGGTTGATTTTTTGGGACTTGGGACTACTCTAAATGGGATTAGGACTGTTTTGGGGTTGATTTTTTGGGACTTGGGACTACTCTAAATGGGATTAGGACTGTTTTGCGGTTGATTTTTTTGGACTTGGGACTACTCTAAATGGGATTAGGACTGTTTTGCGGTTGATTTTTTGGGACTTGGGACTACTCTAAATGGGATTAGGACTGTTTTGCGGTTGATTTTTTGGGACTTGGGACTACTCTAAATGGGATTAGGACTGTTTTGCGGTTGATTTTTTGGGACTACTCTAAATGGGATTAGGACTGTTTTGCGGTTGATTTTTTGGGACTTGGGACTACTCTAAATGGGATTAGGACTGTTTTGCGGTTGATTTTTTGGGACTTGGGACTACTCTAAATGGGATTAGGACTGTTTTGCGGTTGATTTTTTGGGACTTGGGACTACTCTAAATGGGATTAGGACTGTTTTGCGGTTGATTTTTTGGGACTTGGGACTACTCTAACTGGGATTAGGACTGTTTTGGGGTTGATTTTTTGGGATTTGGGACTACTCTAAATGGGATTAGGACTGTTTTGGGGTTGATTTTTTGGGACTTGGGACTACTCTAAATGGGATTAGGACTGTTTTGCGGTTGATTTTTTGGGACTTTGGACTACTCTAAATGGGATTAGGACTGTTTTGGGGTTGATTTTTTGGGACTTGGGACTACTCTAAATGGGATTAGGACTGTTTTGGGGTTGATTTTTTGGGACTTGGGACTACTCTAAATGGGATTAGGACTGTTTTGCGGTTGATTTTTTGGGACTTGGGACTACTCTAAATGGGATTAGGACTGTTTTGCGGTTGATTTTTTGGGACTTGGGACTACTCTAAATGGGATTAGGACTGTTTTGGGGTTGATTTTTTGGGGTTTACAATCACACTCCTGCATATCTGACAAGGATTATGGCATTTGTACTCACTTTTTGCAGATTGTTGTTTTCTTGGAAGGTCATGCCAGTCAAGAATATGCTGTTCAGCAATGCTCTCCCATGCTACTATTTTTTTGCTGCGGTTAGCATAGAGTGAATTTTTTGTATCCCAAAGCTCTGGGTGTTCCCGCACTGAATCTATAAACTCTTCAGGTTCAATTGTTGATCTTCTGGACCTGGATGATCTGGCCACATTTTCGGCCCTGCTGGCTTGCATCCTCCTGTCTGCAGCGTCCATACTTCCTGGTCTTTCTCCTCAACCCCTCACAACAGCACTTCCTTATATCCCAGCATGCTACACTTCACTGTGGTCATGTGACCTTTTCTCTGCTTCAGTGTACTGTCTTGGACGTTTTTCAGGCGCTTTTCAGGCACTTTTAAAGCGCTTTACATTATGTTCAATGGACTTGGGCGTTTTTGAAGGCCTTTTTTTAGCGCTAGAAACAAGCTCCAAAAAAGCTGCTTGCAGGACTTTTCTCAACGCCCCTCCAGCGCAACGCCTCAGTGTGAAAGCACACATTGAGATGCATGGGAGGCAGTTTTGATGCGTTTTTCAAGCGCTATTTTTAGCGCTAAAACGCCTGAAAAAGGCCTCAGTGTGAAAGGGGCCTTACAGTCTTAAGCCCCATACACACGGTCGGATTTTCCAATGGATTCTGTCCTATCGGACAATGTTGTCGGAAATTCCGACCGTGTGTAGGCACCATCGGACAGTTTCCATCGGATTGTCCGACGGACAAAGTCCTATCTCCTGCTGGATAGATTTTTTGACAACAAAGTCCGATCACACCAAATCCGATTGTGTGTAGCGAATTCCGACGGACAAAGTGCTACGCATGCTCAGATCACATTACAAGACCAAAGCTATTGGCTACTAGCCTCTACGTAGTCCCATCGTAGGCAACAAACGTCACCACGTTCAGAATGATCGGATTTTCCGACAACATTGTCCGACCGTGTGTATGCAACACCAGTGTCGGCCTAAATCTGTCGGACCAAATCCGATGGATTTGGTGGTCGGATTTTCCGACCGTGTGTATGGGGCTTAAGGATTACCAGTAAGTGATACTCAATTGTTATATTATCAATTGCAGTTTACATATTTTGCTTTGGATAGTAATTATTCAGAACCAAAACAACTTGATCTATCTTCCTGTTTACATTTTCAATCAAAAATAATCTGTTTGCCTAAGCAGGACAAAGGAATTTTTCATTCTTGTTTCCATAATCATTCATTATGTACAGCAAGAATAGAAAAAGTAAAAACTTAATTTGACTTAGTAACTTCAGTAGGAAAAAGAAAGGTTTGTTTTCAAGTTATGACTAGCACTGAAACAGTTAAAGCTTTTTTCCTATCCTGCACACAAACAGAAATCCTGAGCCGAGGCTTGTATTGTATAGAAGGAGATCTTACAGGAATCAGTATTCATGGAGTTAGAGTCAATTTAACCAATATGCTTATGAGAAATGTGGGTGTTCTTCCTATACAATAGAATATATCTCAAGTAGATGAATTTCCATGGAAGGAATGAGCAGACATTTTACAAAAGGATAAGGGTTTATTAATTGCTTATCTGAAGAACTTCAAAAGCTGAGATAATATTTAGGCATGAACAGGGGAATTTAAATGTAATAGAATATGAATGGTCTGGGGGGCGTGGCCTAACTCCGGACCGGAATGGACGCTTAATCCATGCTCTCTGGCACATAGGAGCAGCTAAATTGCAACACAGGCCGAATCGCTCTCCATCCGAACATGGGAAAGGGGATAAGCACTCCGCAACACCCAGGGAGTCTCCAGAGGTAATCCCCAACAATTTAAACAACATCCCAGCGATGTTCCGGACATCGCTGGGAGAAGGCTCAAAAGCCGCGGCCTCGCCTAAACCATGCAGCCCACTCGGCGGCTCCAGCGGCGCGCCGGACGGCGCGATCGGCACACACAACCACACAGGGGTGGAATTTACCCCTAAACAGCCCTCACAGACCCTGTGCCTATCAGACTTACAGGCAGTGGCAACTTTGTCGGCCGCCATCACAGACCTCAAGGCAGACATACAAGGGGTAGCAGCAAGGCTGGGTGCAGTGGAGCAGACAACAACAAGGCAAGCTGATGCGATAAAACAGGTGCAAAAAACCTCAGACATGCATCTCTCGCATATCGTGGAAATACAGCGCCATTTAGAATACCTTGATAACCGAGGAAGACGCCATAATATTAGAGTCAGGGGGGTCCCAGAACTAACTGACCAGAACCAGCTTGAACAAACTGTGGCGACAATTTTCAATGACCTGCTGGAAAGACCACCAGACTCCCCCATAGATTTTGAGAGAATCCATCGCGCACTCAGACCGAGAGGAAGAGACACAGACCCACCCAGGGACATAATTTGTTGCTTGGTAAACTTCCCTCTCAAAGAAGCCATTTTAAAAAAAGCAAGAGAGAAAGGCAGGGTGCACTTTAATGGGACGGAGATCAAATTGTTCCAAGACCTTTCCAATATTACTTTGCAGCAACGCAGAGCATTACGCCCGATCACAGACCATTTACGCACGAGAGGAATACCCTATAGATGGAAGTTCCCATTTTGTCTCTCAGCAACATGGAGGGGCCAAACTGCATTACTTCGCACACCAGAGGATCTCCGTGCCTTCTTTGAAACACTGAATATCCCGCCAATCGAGGTCCCGGATTGGTACAATTCTTACATGCTGAATGAAACCTGGATCGAAGTGACCAACAACTACACTCCCAGAACCCAAAGAAACAGAGATCGACGCAGACGATCACCATCGGCCCAACAATGCAGGAGAGGCCTAAACCAAGGAAGCCCTGGTTTCTCACCACCGAGACGCAGAGACCGCATGGAGCACCATGACCAGATGGACACCTAAACACAAACCGCCTTCTGAAGTTCCAGTAGACATTTACCAATTTAGCAGTGTACGATCCCTGTCCTACACTTCGTCCAAGCACACACCTGACCAACGGTAGACAAGCGGAAAATCGTCATCTACAAGTCATCGGTTTACTTTTACCGCCCCCCAGATTGGATTAGATTAGATTAGTTTTCTATTTCTTTCCCTTTCTCCTTTTCACCTTTACATTACAGGAAACTGACACACCTGGGACGCAGCAAACCTACCTTCAACAAGCACACCTACAGAACTCCAATGATCCAAAGCGGAAACAACAAACCCAAAAAATTAACGACAGACCGGTATGCACGAGCCTGGTATGACTTTACGTGAGTAATTGGACCGTAACGAAGTTCCCCATACACTCAAAAAAGGTAAAACTCAAGACTTATATCTCAAAACACAGTTGTTTTTTTTTTCATACTACACAGGAACAAAGGGGAATGCTTTACTCACATTACTCCTATGCCCTATATGACGTATCAATCTTTATGATACACAACTTTAAGGGAAAAAGACTTACGCGAGTTGGGCAGGGAACTTGAACTCTCGCTATCTCCACCTGCAACTGAACATTTGATTTTTTTATGTTTTACTTTTTCCGCCTTTTTGCGGTCTTTATTTGCTTGCTAGCCTGACTTCTACGCTTTATAGCCTAGAAGTAGGGCACAGTTGAATAATACGGCAGGTACAGTTACATTACGTATTAAGTAATAAAATGTTGAAAAATAGAAGGGTTACCATTTAATGACAAAATTCTACCTTCAATGTTATGCTTAGTTCAACTTATTACGGTGATGAGGCAATATGGCGGATCTCTGTGAATATCACATTAGAAATGAAACATAACCTACAAAATCTATCTAATTCCCCACCTCATCAAACAGTGTCCCTCATATTAGAGGTGACACAACTTGATGACACCTCCGCTGGTTATGTGGCTCCCATGCAATTAGCTAGCAGGGCCATGATAAGATTATATAATATTTCCTGACCGCCATGCTGCCTTACAAACAATCCAGCCTTTTCGGTAATAGATATACTGGGTAAATAATACGTATTAATAATTGTTAGTAATGATGTATAAGAGCCCAGACAGATATATATAGCATGACTTAACCACTTGCCGACCAAGGACGTCATATGACGTCCTTGACTTTAAGTGGTGATATCTGAATGATGCGTACAGCTATTGGCATCATTCAGATATCATTTTTTCCGGCCGGCGATTCTGTGCACCATAAGAACGATCATAGCGGCAGTTCCGCCGCCTGATCGTTCTTATAGGCAGCGGGAGGGGACGTCCCCCCCCTCCCGCCGCCATCCGGTGCTTCTCCGGGCTCTCCCGTGCCATCGGGGCCCGGAGAAAGAATCGCTTGCCGCCGGATGACGAGCATAGAGATTTCCGGTGACCAGATGGTCACCAGTCATCTCTATGACCGTCGGAGGTCCGGGCGCGACGTTATGACGTCACGCCCGGTACCCGGATGTAAACAAAGCCGCGATCGCGGCTGTCAGCATGAGATCGGTAAAAAATTTTTTACCGATCTCATGCTTTCCAGCCTGGAGGAGAGATGTGGGGTCTTATTGACCCCACATCTCTCCATAAAGAGGACCTGTCACAATAAATTACACCCAACAGGTCTGTGCCCCAAAAGTTCTCTCTCATTATCCTATAGTTAACAAAAAATATGGACTTTCCAACACACTAGCCCCATCTTGTGGCCAAAAAACAGAATTGCAGAAGGAATTAATTTACATACCAAACCTGTTTAAATAATCAACACATGTTTTTATGGCCTAGCTCTATTACAATAAAAGATACACTAAAAAGAGTACACACATAAATCCAGCATTCATTATCCCAATAAACACAATGTGATAGATACTTACCCACTTAACGCCCAACATCCCTGATTCCTGGATATTATAGTACTCCACACTAGAAAATATCTAACAGTAGTTTACTGAATATTTCAAAACATCTTCTGGCTCCAATTAGACCTCGTTCCCACACAAAGAGCACTATACCTGCTCTTTGACATTACCGGACCTTTAAAATAGGTTAGACTAGCTGGTCCTAACCTATCTCCGGAAAACCCTCTTACCCCTTGCCCCTTCCCCTTGCCAACCTCCCCCCCCCCCCACATACCTACCTCTTACTTTTTTCTTTATTTTTCTTTATTAATTTATTTTTATTTACTTAATTATTTATATATACTTTTTCAATTTGTATTCTCTTTTTTTTTCTTTAGATCTTCATCCCCTACTCTCCCACCTTCTGTGTGATATACAATATGTGCATAAGCTAATAGACACTTTCCTTCAATAAGTGCACTAAAAATTATTACTTCAAATACCGTAGCCCATTCTCAGTATCTCTGAGACAGTAAGCCCTTTGACCTTACGGACTAAACTCAAGATGCCATCCTACAAGCATCAAACCATTCAAACCTCGATAAAATTGTTCTCAATAAACGCAAAAGGGCTTAACGTCCCAGAAAAAAGAACTAAATTTCTCAACAAATTTCACAAACAAAAAGCAAATATTGTGTTCATACAGGAAACGCACTTCAAATCAGACAAAACTCCAAAATTACAGGACAAAAGATTTCCAACAGTGTTCCACCTGGAAGGGAAAACCAAAGGTGTCTCAATATTACTCTCAAAACAGACACCTTTCCAAATTCATGACAAACTGGCAGACCCTGGGGGTAGATACCTCTTTCTGAAAGGAAAAATAGGCCCTCATCCTATCACGATAGCAAACATCTATGCCCCCAACTCTAAGCAGGTAGCGTTTTTTCGCAAAATAAAAGAACTTCTGACAACCTTTTCTACAGGTATCCTAATTCTAGGTGGAGACTTTAACGCTCCCCTAGATCCTCTCATTGATACATCAAGCGGTACATCGAGCCTTCCCTACAGAGCACTGAAACAAATAAAAACCCAATTACAAGAACTCGCGCTGCACGACACCTGGAGAACTCTGAACCCACAAACTAAAGACTATACATATTTCTCACCAATACACCAAAAATATTCCAGAATTGATTATTTCTTCCTTTCACAGACAGATCTCAAACTTCTAGTAATGACCTCTATTGAATCCATGACAATTTCCGACCATCACCCGGTTACCATGACACTAACTTTCCCAGAAAAAAATACCTCTACTAAGACCTGGAGACTCAACACCACAGTCTTGAAAGACCCCATAGACTTGTTACACTTCAAAAACACCCTAAAAAAATACTTTACACAAAACGAAAATGACGAAACTTCTTCACTCACACAATGGGAAGCACATAAGTGCGTCATAAGAGGGGAATTCATTATAAAGTTAGCCAAAATTAAAAAAGACCACCAAGCCAAAATTAGTTCCCTACTGGACCAAATCCACAACCTAGAGACAACACATAAACGATCCTTGGCGATCTCAGCATTTGAGGAGCTGACTAGAGTAAGAACACAATTATCTGAAGAACATGAAAACCAAACGACAGTATATCCTGAGACATAAGATCTATTATGAGCAGGGAAACAAAAGCGGGAGACTTCTTGCGAGAGCAGTCCAGAGTAAAAAAGCTGCTTCAACAGTACATCACATAAGAGACAGCCAAGGGATAACTCACTCCTCAAATGAAGAGATTGCCAAACAATTTGAATTATACTATCAGAACCTATATAATATCCTGTCTAATCCCCAATACCCCCTTAACTCAACCAAGAGGGTAAATCTCATCCACAACTTCCTCGAGAAATACAGCCCACCACATATAGCAGAGAACACAGCACTAGAGCTTGAAGCACCTATATCCGGCCCAGAGTTTGATAAAGCGATAAAGGACATGAAATTAGGGAAAGCCCCAGGCCCTGATGGACTTCCATTACAATATTACAAATCATTCACAGATATTCTAAAACCAAGATTTCTGAAAACCTATCAATCACTACATTTAGATCAAAATCCTCCAAAACAAATGCTTGAGGCCCATATAACAGTCATACCCAAAGAGAGCAAGGATACATCCCAAGTTACTAACTACAGACCAATATCTTTAATTATCGTCGACGTAAAGATATACGCAAAAATACTCGCCAACAGACTGTTACCACTACTAACCTCCCTTATATCACTTGACCAAGTGGGTTTTATCCCAGGTAGAGAGGGACGAGACAATACAATCAAAGCATTAAATATAAATCACTGGCTAACATCAAAAAAGAAACCAGGTTTCTTCTTATCCTTAGATGCAGAGAAGGCGTTCGACAGAGTGGCCTGGGACTATATGGATGAAGTACTAAAACACGTAGGTATACTACCACAAATGAGAGCATATATTAGAGCTTTATACTCCAACCCAACAGCCAGGGTCCGAGTCAACGGCCACCTGTCGAACGCCTTCAATCTCCGTAATGGTACAAGACAAGGTGGTCCCCTTTCTCCATTATTGTTCGTACTTACATTAGAACCCCTACTAAACAAAATAAGATCTAACCCAGACATTAAGGGAATAGAAATCCAAAACAAATCATACAAAGTCGCAGCCTTTGCGGACGATATGCTCCTCTTCCTCGCGGAACCCCATATATCCCTACCCAACTTAATTCAAGACCTAGAGCACTTCCAATTACTCTCTAACTTAAAGATCAACCATTCAAAATCCAATGCCCTCAACATCACCCTACCCCAAAACGCAGTAGATTTATGCAAACAAAATTTCCCCTTTGCGTGGGCCAAACAAAAAATAACATACCTAGGAATAGAGATCCCCACAAACCTAGAAGAACTTTTCCAAATCAATTTCCTTCCCATCTTGAGGGAAACCCAAGAAGACCTAAAAAGATGGAATGCCCTCAATGTCTCCTGGTTCGGTAGAGCATCCCTAATAAAGATGACAATACTACCTAGATTTTTATATACTATGCAAACTATTCCCATCCGCCTGCCATCATCATTCTTTGCATCCTTCCGCAAAGCATGCTCGGGATTTATTTGGAGAGGTAAACCGCCCAGAGTTAAATTTACCAAATTGAACTTACCCAAAAATAAAGGGGGGATAGCCCTGCCCGACTTAAAAAAATATCATCAAGCAGCCCTCCTAGCCAGAATAGTGGATTGGAACATTCATCAGGCAGTTAAAGACTGGGTAGCCCTGGAACAAATTCAATTCTCCGAACAGATTAGAGTACTACCGTGGTTAAACCCAAAGCACCACTCTAAAAATCTCAAAACTCATCCCCTCATAGGACCCACCTTAGAAAACTTCCAAAATACCTTCAAACAGACTCGTCTTCTCCCTTGGCTTAGCCCCCTCACTCCGATCAGAGATAATCCTGACTTCCCCCCTGGTCAGGATCAGTACTTCCTGATCAATGACTGGCCTCATGAGGACATACAAGTGAAACATTTCTTTAAAAGAGGTAATCTCTTAACCAGGGACGAAATTAAAACGAAAATTGATCCAAATACGATACCACAATGGAATTACATGCAAATCCGACACTTCCTGACAAAAAGTGAGACCGCCCAATACTGGACGAGACTTCCTACAACACTAGAAACCCTATGCACAAAAAAATCCCCACAAAGACATATTATATCGTCCCTATACTATTCATTATTTGGGGATAATACGGAGTTCTCCAGTGTGTCGTGTCAGGCATGGGAAAAAGACCTTGAAACAAACATATCAGAAGAAGACTGGGAAAAAATTCACACTTTTGCACACAAAGGATCTTTAAATGTAGCCACTCAAGAGTGTGGCTTCAAAATAATCACAAGGTGGTATAGAACCCCCACGCTTCTACATAAATTTTACCCCCAGATATCTGATAGATGTTGGAGGTGCGGAGATGGGGAAGGCTCGATAATACATATATGGTGGTCCTGCTCTGCAATCCAGGACTTCTGGAGGGCGGTGCACGACACCATAACATCAATCACTTCAGAAGACCTGGGGTATTCCCCTGCACAATATTTGCTACACCACAACTCTCTACCCAAACAAAGATATCTGAAATCATTATCCATGATCATGATGAACGCAGCAAGACACTGTATCCCCTGTCACTGGCGCACGAATATAGTCCCTACAAAAAAAGAATGGTTCAGGAGAATAAACTGTATAGAAAAAATAGAAGAGCTTATCAGTATCTCCCAAGAGAAAATAACCAATTTCACATCTATGTGGTACAACTGGCTGGAGTTTAAAAGCACGCAAGAATATAAAGATATTATCACTTAAGAAAGGTATATATTGACTGGGAAGGAATTTCTTAAGACTATCCGTGAAAATATTGAAATAATAATGTCTCACGTTAATGCATACTCCCCTATCTCCTCCCCCCCCCCCCTCCTTATCTATCTTTTTTTTTTTTTCTCTTCTCCCCCTCCCCCTCTCTCTCTTCTCCCCTCCCTCTCTCTTCTTCCCCTCCCCCCCCCACACTCCCATGATATAGTGTGGTATGACCACACCAAAAATATATAAGTAAATATATTTGAACCACTTTTATATGACAGAATTTATTTACCTTTAAATTCTATAGGCCTAAAAATATGTTAATAACTCATTGTTAATATATTTTGAGATTTCTGTAATTCATCTCTAATCATCATAAAATGTAATATGCTCACGTTTCTCTATTGACATGACATTGTATTACCTGTTCATACTTTAAATAAAAATTTATGAAACAAAAAAGAACATGAATGGTCTGAAATGTCAGCTAATTTATGGTGGTCAAATTTAAAAAAAAAAACTGTATCGGTTTGGGGAAATACCTCAGTAACAACTGCTGCTGGAAATATATTATTGCATCCAATAGTTATTATATTTATTATAATGATATTATGTATTTTATTTCAAATCTGTATTATGGTTAGAATGAAACAATTTTATAAACTGATCAAAGGAAGAAATTAAAAAAGGTGAAAAAATTATGACAAGTATTTTTAGTCAGAAAATTACTCCTGGCTTATCTGATCCTATGATTAGCTGTGGTACATCTGGAGCAACTGATTCAAAATGTGTATAAAAGGGCCATAAATGAAGTGCGCAAGATTTAGGTAATATAATAAATTATATTCAGGGGGAATTGTAGAATAATTATATTAATTTGGCCTTTTAAATCAAGATCTGTATTTATGCCGTTTGAGTTCCCTTTTAGCTTTGGCTTTGAAAAAGCTCATTCTACTTGAGACAAATCTTGAAATAGTTAAGTTGTGTGAATGTCATTTTTGTACCAGTTGTTCTCCATGTCCAGAGTTCATGACTAAAGGTCAGTGTGTCAGTGGTTTCACAGATAAGAACACACATAGATCATGTTACATGTAAAGATCATTTAAAGTAAATCATAGATTATTCATAATATAGTTATTTATTTGATATGGATAATTAATTATTTAACTAGTTTGCGTTTGTGAAATATATATATATATATATATATATATATATATATATATATATATATATATATATTCAATTATAGTTTGCTATGCATTTGTGAGTTTTAGTACAGAATCTAACTTAAAGCTTATAGTCTTTACAAGAATTTGGCCATTAGGAAGGTCAGAGACCTTGAGTTTTTTATAGTAAAACTGTTGTGTGTTGCTATTAATCAAAGAAGTTTAAACGAGCTTGTCAGATATGACCATTTCATTTTTAGTCTAAAGTTATATATGGTCATAGTTGCATTTTGCTGACTGGTAGTTTTTGAAATGGTATAAAGAACAGTGTTACGTTTTAGGATGGACACTACATTAGTCCTTCATACATACAGAAGGACTTCACTTCTTTTACACACACACCAAGAAGAGGACATTTTGTTTACTTTAGGCCTATATACAGCCTACCTCACAAACAGCTGTTTTAGCAGACACCTCTCTGACTATAGAGAAGCAAGGAGCTGAATTGTCTCTTGTACTTTCTTTTTAAGCTTTATATCTTTTGTTTTATTACATCAAAGCTGTATGAAGTTTATAACTTTGTATGTATTTTCAAGTTAATGTCAAGTGTGTCCGAATAAATTCACACTTTGATTTATATATATATATATATATATATATAGCCTGGCTATTGAACTATTGAACTAAACACCACACGTGTCTGAGAAGAGAAGCATTTCTCCACTTTTTACATTGGCGGTAGCCAGACAGATTTTTTTTCCCTGTTCCTCGACAAAGGGGGAGACTAACACATATTCATGATTGATCAGGGGGATCCCAATTGACCTCAGTTCGGATCGAGGAACGCATTTTACAGGTAAAGTAATGCAAGCAATGTGCAAGATTCTGGGTATCCAACAAAGATTTCATGTTCCATACCATTAACAATCTGCAGGTATTGTTGAAAGAATGAACAGAACTATCAAATCCAGGATTGAAAAAATGTTATTGGACAAGGGAAGTACATGGGTAGATGCTGTACCTTTTGTTCTGATGAGCATACGAAGTACAACATCCTCATCTACTCAATATAGTCCATTTGAACTAATGACAGGTAGAAAAATACCTCTTGTGTTCCCACATGAACCTTTTTTGTCTACTCCGCAAAAAGAAGCAATTGAGAAAACAAAATGGTTACAGATGTTGCAAGACAATCTGAACACCATTTTGCCACATGCAGCTTCTCACATGCAGAAAATGATTCCTCTACACACCTCAAAATTTGAGAAAGGTGGACATGACAATTCATGATTAAAACCTTTCGAAAAGGCGGACCATGGCAGAGTAATTGGGAAGGTCCTTATGAGATCTTGGATACACTAGGTGTAGTGATACAAGTCCAAAGGCCTCTCAATTCTGTGAGAAATGCACGGAGACAACAAAAAATATGGGTTCACACTGATCAATGCAAATTGTTTATGCCAAGATAATGATACTGCTTTTCTTTTGCAGATATGGCATCTGATAATCAAACATGGAGGAACAACAAGCTCCAAGAAGAAATTAGGAAGACTTCTGATAATCGGAAAGAAAGAAAATACATAAAAGGGAGAAAATTTGTCATCTCAGGACTCCTTTTTCCGCTAATGACATTTTTCTTCATAAGAACTTATTTGACTTTTTCTAGTCCAGCAGAAGAAAACAAGACTGAGACCCTGCATAAAAGAGACTTACAGTTATCCAAAAATAAGAGACACTTTCCAAGATACGGTGACTTTGACACAAGCAATGACATATATGGATACGCTTGCATAGGGTATGGGATTACTTGTTGTATGGATTTTTATTTTTTCCATAGTAACACTATTTTACAGCTGTTTTAGCAGACACCTCTCTGACTATAGAGAAGCAAGGAGCTGAATTTTCTCTTGTACTTTCTTTTTAAGCTTTATATCTTTTGTTTTATTACATCAAAGCTGTATGAAGTTTATAACTTTGTATGTATTTTCAAGTTTATGCCAAGTGTGCCCGAATAAATTCACACTTTCATTTAAGATAGCCTGGCTATTGAACTATTGAACTAAACGCCTACTAAGCCATTTGTTGACACAACACGTGTCTGAGAAGAGAAGCATTTCTCCACTTTTTACACACTCTGTATCATTTAATATAATTCAATAAAAAAACAATGAACATAAAAAAAAAACACTCTTAAAATACCACATGAGCTATTTTATGAAGTCATGCAATATTTTGGTAGTCAAAGCCTGCGATAACTTACTGCCTGTGGTAGCCGGCATCTTTACCACAGGCTGTAAATAGCTGATTAAGGATCAGATGGTCACCGCCTCCCTAACTACCAATGAGTCATTAGCTGTCAGCAGGGTTCCCTGCTGACAACTGAAAGTAAACAAAAAAGTAACCAGCAATAAAAAAAATTAAGAAAGAAAATGGCACGGGGTCCCCCTAATTCCTACCAGGCCAGGTCCTTCAGGTTTTGAGGGGAACTCCTATGCCAATTTTTTTTAAATGGTATGGGGTCCCCCCAAAATCCATACCAAACCCTTATCTGAGCATGCAGCCTTAGGAGAGGAGGGACAAGTGAGTGCCCAAACCATACCAGGCCACATGCCCTCAACATAGGGGCAGTGCTTTCGGCCAGGGGGCTCTTCCTTCCCAAAGCACCTTTTCCCCATGTTCACGGGGACAAGGGCCTTTTTCCCACAACCCTGGTTTTTGGTTGTTGGGGTCTGCGGGCCCCCATATGAATGCACCCCCATATGAATGAGTATGGGGTACATAATACCCCTACTTATTCACCAAAAAAAGTGTAGTGTAAAAAAAGACAGTTTGTGACAAGTCCTTTACTTAAAAAACTAAAATCAATGCTCCCCGGTGTAGATCCATGACCAATCACAATGCCTGCCGCCCCCGCTGACCTGAAAGGCTTCCGCAGTATGCCCGCCCCCCCCCCCTTTTCCTTACCTGCCAGGCTACATGCTCAGATATGGGTCTGTTATAGATTTTGGTGGTTACCCCACGCTGTTTTATTTATTAATTTTATTATTGCCGCCATTTTTTTTTTTTTACATTCAGCCGTCAGCTGCTGACTCATCGGTTGTTAAGGACGCAGCGGCCACCTGCTCCTTAACAAGCATTTTTACTGCTTGTTGAGGATGCCAGTGGCTGCCTGTTCCTTTAAACATTGCTTACCGGAACCACTACTTATTTACCAAATGCGTTCTTTCTTTCCTTTTGTGAATTTAATTTCACTCCTGTTTTATGCAGTATTTACCAAGCGATTTTGCTTTATGTGGTAAATACTGCAATAATAGTGAGTTGACATTTTCTGGATCCCATGCATTTTTTGGGAAAACACCTAAATACTGCATGCAATCTAGTTCTGTGACTGGAGCTCAGTGAGTTCGAGAAAGTGGTGTGACATCTACATTGATGCCTGTTGTTAAATTAGTGAGGTATGAAGAGCACAATCGAGTGAGATGAGGGATAGAAAGATAGTTATGGGTGTTATCAGCATAAAAATGGTATTGAAACCTTTGGGAGGCTATCTGTGACCCAGGAAAGATGTGCAGATCAAAAATAGGAGAGGTCCAAGGACAAAACGTTGGGAGACCCCAATAGAGATAGGAATAGGAAAGGAGGAGGTAGAGTTGTAAGTAACACTGAAAGTGCTGTGAGATATGTAAAATGAGAACCAACAAAGAGTACAGTCATGGAGTCCAAGAGAATAGAATTTTTTTATGAGGAGGGGTAGTCAACTGTATCAAAGGTAGCACAGAGGCCCAAGAGTAAGTGTACAGAAAAGTGACCATTGATTTTAGCCATTAGTAAGTAATTTGTGGGTTTTAGGAGAGCAGTTTCTATGGAATGTTGTTGGCAATGTTGGCATTATTTTAGCTGAAGGGGATCAAGAAGGCAGGAGGAAAAGGGGACAAGTAAGAAAAACTTTAAATCTGTCCACTGGTTCTACTTCTTGGACACAGAAGCGGCAGAAGACTGAGGAACACATGGGAAAAGGTTGTGGGGCTGGCAAAGATCAGGATTAGGAGAAAGGAGTACAGGCTTTTAGAAGGGGAATTTCAACCATCACAAACCCAAGCCATACTGTACTAAGTGACACAGAAGACTTTGGGTCCACAGTTGTATTGGGTTATACTACAATGATTACAGAAGGACTTACAAACATAGGGATCATTATGGGGTGCCACTGTTCAATTACCCAGACCCAAAGGGTTTAGTTGTCAATTAACCTATTTTATTGCTGATGAACTATAATCACTGGTCAATTTTACCCTCTTAAACCCAAGAGCTGCACTCCTATATTTTTTTTTTGTCACCTACCTGTTATTTATATTTTTTTTGTGCATCTAGAGCTGTTGGTGTTGCCATCAAACTGTGGTGTCACTGGCCAATTTCTATCCACCCAACCCTAAAGACTGCAACTCTGTCTTTTCTTTAAGACACCTCCCTGTGGCTTGTGTCTCTATAATAAGTCTCCTGACACTGTCATCAAACAATGGTGTCTCTATCTAAATTTACTCATCTATATCTGAGGGTTCTAGCTCTATTTTTTTATGTAGACAGCTGCATGTACATTTTGTCTTAAATTTTAGGTCTGTTGACCTACTCATCAAACTGTGGTAACACTGGGCACTAACTACTGCCCTGAAATTTACCAAGAATTAAAACAAATAAAAAAAAAGGAAAAGACCCAAGTTAAAAGAAAACAAATAGCAGCTCTTGGGTTAGAAACCCAAGAGCTAACAATTATTAAATTTATTTAAAAATAGCAACAATGGTGTTCAGTGCATTATGGGTGAAGGCCAATTTATTTGGACAACATATTAAACCAAAATTTTTAAATTCAAATGTAATTCAAATCCTGTAAATTTGGTGCAAATTTAGGTTTCACCAGAATCTAAATCCCTTCCTTTACATTATTGCAATCTACATAATGAAGCTACTCTAGAGAACTAGGCCCAAGGCAATGTTGCTCCCCAGACAATTACCATGGACAGGGAGTGCTGAAAAAAAAGGCTTCAATTCAGGAGAAAGGAGACTAGTAAATAAATTCTTAACAGATTGTACTTGTGAACAAGATTTTTTGCCTTTTGATTTTACTTCACTAGGCTTTAGTGATAGAGTAAAATACTCAAAGAGACTCCAGGTTACAAGGCACAAAGTATCAAACCACCTGCACCAATAGGCAGATTAATCTCCAATGTACTTTTAATGCTAAAACTTGGGGGCATATTTATAGAGCAGTAAATGTGACTTTCACAAAACATTCACTGGTGGTGAATCAATCACTGTCAATTAAACATATGTAACAAGAATATTCTGCTTCAGTTATTTTTTGAATGTCAGATTCACTGCTTTATAAATATATTCCTTGGTATTTCAGAGAGTGAAAAAAAACAAAAACGATTTGAACCAGGTGTTAAAATTACAATGGACCGTTTTCCACATTACATTGCCATGTCAGGGTTTCTCTGTACAGTATAGTCCTACTCTAATCTATAGAAGTACCAACACTGGAATAAGTACAGCAATGAATAAACTAAGAGCAACATTACTTGGAGATTATATAATTTCCATAATATTTTATTAAGGAAATTCAAAATATACAAAGATGGATGGGTATAGAATACCAGAATGTACTTGGGCCCAATGGCCTAAAGATATACATGCATACCATAACCGTAACAGTAGTTTATCATTTAATCCAAATATAATGACAAAAAGTTGTATAGCAATGCTAGAATTCACTTAAGAAAACACAGAGGAGTAGTAAAAGTTATATGGTGAATATTAACGAACTTTGTAACTTGTAGGCCCAAAGGGACCTATTTTTAGGGAAGTCAAATCCATGTCGGAGTTGACTGTGTTGTGAATTGAGCTGGTTTCTTGAGATAAGAGATATTGGTTAGGGGAATCTCTGTGTAGAAGTGGATGAGAATAGTCTTCGGAGTGTTAAATTAAAAAGAGTGGTATTTTTATAGGTCTTGGGGGTTTCCATGGTTGGAAGAGCTGCTGACAGCCAAGGTTAGGAACATTTGTTGGTTTGGGGTGATAATGGTGTGTGGTAAGGAGGGTGGTGAGAGGGAGGAGAAGGGATTGGAGAGGTGGGTGGGGAATGAGGGAGAGAGTGAATGTAAGAGTGGTAAGGTATATGGGTGGGGTAGGCCGAAACAGGGGGGCATATGCCCCTATCTGGCCCTGGTTTACAGTATATCCGGCCTCAACTGTCCCCGGAGCTTTATGTAGGGTAAAGGTTAAAAAGGGTGGTGTTTTTATAGGTCTTGGGGGTTTCCATGGTTGGAAGAGCTGCTGACAGCCAAGGTTAGAAAAAAAAAAGTGATGGTAAGGAGGGTGGTGAGATGGGACAGGGAGGAGAAGGGATTGGAGAAGTGGGTGGGGAATGAGGGAGAGAGTGAATGTGAGAGTGGTAAGGTATATGGGTGGGTTAGGGGGAAACAGGGGGGCATATGCCCCCTATCTGGCCCTGGTTTACAGTGTGAGGTCACCCAATAAAAATAAAAAAAGGAGGGAAAATCCTGGGTAGTAGGAAGTAGTGTGTTTTTAGATGTTGTCATGGGAGATGGCTATGAGCTCTTCCATCTCGGCAATTTTGTCAATTCTCCGATACCATTCTTTGATTGAGGGGGCATGTGCTTTGCCCCACAAGGTTGGGACCCATAGCTTAGCAGCTTTTAGCATGTGCATAGCAAGAGATTTGAAGTAAGAGTGTCTGGGTAGAGGAGTATGATATAAGAGAAATTGGGAAGGAGAGAATTCTAATGTGAGGGTAGAGACCCTGGAGATTATGTTGTGGACTTCACTCCAGAACTTTTGGATGATGGGGCATGACCACCAGATGTGGAAGAGAGAGCCTAGTTTGGACTTGCATCTCCGACATAAGTTGGATATTAATGGTGTGAACTTGTAAATAACGGTCGGGACTCTGTACTACCCAGTGGGGACCTTATAGCCATTTTCCTGGGTTGACACATTTATTGAGCCCTTGAGGATGTTTTTGAATATTTGCTCCCAGTGTTTATCTGTGAGGTCTAATGATAGTTCTTTCTCCCAAAATTGACATGTGTTGTTTTTCGTGGGGTGTTTGTAAAAGAGTAAAGAGTAGATGGTTGAAACCACATGTCTCTGCGGTATGTTCCCTGAGCATAGTGATTCTAGGGGAGTAAGCTGACAGGTTCAGTGAGGTTTGTGGTTCGGACCTAAGAGAAGATGCTGTATTTGGAGATATGTCCATAGTGGGAACTTGAGATCATTCATTTGGGAGACTAGTTCTTCCCAGTTAGGAATGTGGCCCTGTGGAAGAAGTGTTTTACTTGGAGATTATATCAATATTTTTTATTTTATATTTTCCTTCCTACTTTATTATATGATGAACTGCTAAAATTGTAATTTCTTTACTTTTATATAGTCAGTTAATATAGTATGTTATATTGCATATGAATAGTTCATGGTTCCATATTCAGACAGGAGATGGGCTTTGTGCTCCTTTTTACATGGTTTTTAGATTATCCTTAGTTGTTCTGATGGTTGTACAGCTCAGTGGCTCAAGCTCAAATTCACAAATAGAGGTGAATGAGTCAGAACAATAATTTACCTATCTTCCTTTTCCCTCCCTGCCTGTCTCCTCAGATGGGACCATACAAAGTTTCAAACAGAGAGATTGAAAGTATACCCTTTAGTTATGTTACTGTATCTCTTTAGAAAACCCAAAATGATGGTTGCTGGTGATGCTTTGTTGTTTCATTCCTGCCAAATACTACTGTCATTTGTAATCTTCTGGCACAGATGGTGTTAGTTCTGGTGCTTGACAATAAAGTATTCCTTTTTTTTCTCACTTTCTCCATTCACAAAACATATTGTACTCGATACATATAATTAAAGGCATTGTGTGCATGGACAAGGAAAGAGAAGGGGCTGGTGAATGACAGGACCTCCCCTTATACATTCACAGAATGCCTTATAATCTGTAAATAGAATACACAATGTTTTGTGAATGGAGAAGAGGGGACAAAACTGAGTTTAAATGACACCATCTTTCACTGTATGAGCACAAAAACTAACACCAGAAGCATTGCAAGATTACAGCTGACAGTAGGATATTTCAGGGACAAACTTAGGATTGTAGAATCCCAGCAACCATGCAGATGTAGTATAACCAATATTAGAGGTCATTTTTCTGGACAAAAGAGTTTTATTTCAAGAGAAAATATCTGCCACCTTTTGTATAATTAATTAAGGGATGTACATGTTGGGGGCATATCAAGACAAATGAAGGCAAGTTTTATGTTGATTTTGTTTTCCATTAATGTCAGCTTTAATTTCCTTATTTTATTTTAGATATTTTCTAAAATGTCAACAGATTAATATATATTTATTTTGTTTTACAAAATATTAAATATAATTATAATCATTTCTCAGCTTGCTTCATTATTTCTATTTTCATAAATCCTGTGCAGTTATCATTTAAATTGTTTGTTATGTTTTACTCAAGGGGTTCAACAATAATATTGCACATTGAGAGCATTGCTTATGGATCCTCATATGTATTGTTCCCTAGACTTCAAAAACCATATAAAGAGAGGGCAAGATATCATTCCTTTTGATCAAGACTTCACTTCATTGTCAAAGGTAAAGGTGTGATCCATTATGTACATTTTTACTTCTAAAAATGAATGTACTAATTTTGTCATGCATATAATAGTGTTTTCATTTGTATTACCCAATTGTCTCTAAACAACAATTATTGCTTTTATACAAGATCAAAATAAACTCAGCTTTTTCCCTGGTTCTGTATATCTTTGTTTTTGTTTTTTTATTTACTATATATTTAATCAAACGATGATAAAATGCATTTGTTTTATCTGATTAAACCTTCTTTTTTAAATCTGGTATTTGAGGGCAATCAACTCGTCTTCTGGGATGACTCATGCAGTGGATATGTTCTAGGTCCAATGAGTACTTTTGCACATAGGACTAATCTTTAATCTTCTAGTAAATGGTGTAAGTAGGGCACAGTCTGTTATGTCTTTAGTCACCTTTATATGGGAATTTATGAAAACTGAAGCAGACACAATCTGGAGCATCTGGACATGGCAACCAATCAGTTTCTGTCTTCAGCTTTTTTCAGTTGAGCTTTGTAAATGAAAGATATGAGCTGACTGATTGCCATGTATAAATGCTCCAGATTCTGTCTGCTCCAGAAAGTGTGGGGAGATGTGATTATTTCCCCAAAGTCTCTATGATAACATCAGGGGTATCAAGCTAACATATTTTTTTTTCTTCAGCATAACACCTGAACAGATACAGTAGGTATTTCTACTCATCATGAGAATGTAGACTGCACCTCTCCCTCCCCGAATACCAACAGTATTCATTTCTAATAAATAAAGACACTCAATGCGAATCTTGGTAGATAATTGGCCGCAGCATGTTTATTGGTGTAATATTTAAATAAATTAAAATCCATTTAATCATTTTTATTAATACATACACTTCTTAACTTGTAAATAATAAGAACAAAACAGCTCAGTCTTCAGGACTCGAGCAATACCGCATATCAATAAACACAGGTATCCCCTTTAAATGTAGAGTGACCAACCACATAACAAAAAAGGTGGGGAGTGGGGAGCTTGTTGCTGACCAACTGTCAAATATTCCCGCGGGGCCACTTTATATAGCGAGCCCCCTTTCTAGAATACTCCCAGCTGCTCATGTGACCCTCTGGGAATTTCCATGGTGGTCATGTGACATTCCAGGGAATTCCCCAATGTTACATGACCCCCTTTTTCCCACTCAAGAGTCAAATATTTTTTTCTTAAATTGACCCCTTTTTAAACAAAAAAGTTGAAAGGGGGAGGCCACATGCCCATGCTATTCAGACTTAAATACTTAAAATATAACTCCACTTTTGTTGAGAAAAAAACATTCCCCCCTGGGTGATCTATGTACATTGCAAGAATTATAATAACCTTTGCAGATTCCTACCTTTTATTATTCTGAAGAAATCCATGTGTGTTTGTCTGTGCATCTGCTCTAAGTGGGTCTAATGGGAGTGGTTTCATAATTAATTGTCAGGTGTGCACCTGCAGGGCACTAATGAGGACAACTGCTGGGCCTGCATCCCTTTAGATGTGTTCCAATTGAAAGTATCTCTCCAAAAATGTTGTTGCAAAGGATGCCTGAAATCTGACTTGTAGTGCAGACTTCTGTGAAAATTGGTGAGCCAATCACACAAGCAGGAAATTATGTTTCTGGGGAGTGGTTAGTACATAACCTGTGTACAGAACAACTCCAGGTAGCCATATTACAATGCATTCTCAGAAAATTACAACGGTTGCGGATTGAAAAGGAAAGGTAATTTTTAATAACATTCAATCACAATACAACTTGTGTTGCAATTATACGTGCTATATTATTTTTTCTTTATTTGCTATTTTTTTCCCCATGAAAGTGGAGTTACCCTTTGGGCCCTCTCAGTCCATTCTCCAACAAACAACTAATGTGTTATGAAGTCTAGTAAAATATTGCAGTATACCCTTTATTTAATAAACTGTTAGCCCTAATGGTAGTAATGCAACCTGTGTGCTGTACAGCACTTGCGTCTGAAACAGCTCAGTGCTGTATATTTCTGACATCAGATGAAAGCATTTTAGTAGTATGTTCATTCATTTAAAAAAAAAAAAAAAAATGTTCCTTTCTCTTATAGGCATATGCAAACCATAGCACAGGATGTACAATGAAACCACAGTGTCTGAATTCATTCTTCTTGGTCTTTCCAGTGCTCCAGAGTTGGAAGTCATTTTATTTTGTGTTTTCTTTCTTATGTATATAATATGCATGACTGGGAATCTTATAATAATCATTATAACAAGTATCGATCCAGCACTGAATACTCCCATGTATTTCTTCCTCAGTAACCTTTCCTGTTTAGATGTAGTATGCACAACAGCCACTATTCCAAACATGTTGGCTCATTTCTTTTCTAAACACAAGGGGATATCATTCCAAGGATGCCTTGTACAAATGTTTGTATTTACTGCTGCTATGGACACAGAGTTTCTCTTATTGACCATTATGTCAATAGACCGTTACCTTGCAATCTGTAATCCTTTGAGATATAAGACTATTATGAGCAAAAAAGCTTGCTATTTTATGTCTGCTGTTGTGTGGACATTTGGATTGTGCAGCTCAACATATCACACATCAAGCACATTTCGTCTGTCATTTTGTGCATCCAACAAAATCAATCACTTTTTTTGTGAAATTCCACAATTGCTGGCGCTATCTTGTTCTGACACAAGTATTAATGAGCTAGTTCTCATAGTAACTGATGTTGTTTTAGGAGTATTTTGCTTTATCTTTATATTCGGGTCGTATTTATTCATTATTTTGGCAGTGTTAAAAATACGCACCGCTGCAGGGAAAATGAAAGCTTTCTCCACTTGTGCCTCTCATATCACTGTTGTGCTATTATTTTATGGAACATTAATATTTGCCTACTTTAAGCCCTCAAATGGAAATGCGTCAAACATGGACAAAGCAATAGCCGTTCTTTACACTATTGTCATTCCAATGCTCAACCCTATATTATATAGTTTGAGAAATAAAGAAGTAAAGGAGTCTGTTCAGAAAGTTATATTTAGGAAAATACATGCAAATTAATTTTTGGATATCCATTGGGTTTGTCCTATGGTATTTGCTGTTTGTATACTGTATGAAAGAGAGTGCCCTGGTTGTATGATATTATAATTAAAATAACTTATGAATTAAAATAAAAACATTTCTTTTGCATTTGTGTTCTTTTTTTGTTGGTCTTGTCGTCAGATGAGAACCTGATAAAAAGTAGAAATAATTACTGTGTTTCTAACAAAAAAACAATAAAATTCTTGCACAAATCACGACCTAGTACCATGACCTAGTACTTGTAGCTACTACAAGCTAGCTAGTACTAGTAGCTGTAAGACATGTGTGGCCAGTGTATTGTAAAAAGCTGTGGGAACAGCTGTGGGTAATAACGATTGACCTAGAGCTCATTCTCTTCATGTTGAAATTAGAAATATCACCACTAGACAACGTTCTATAGATTGCGATGTAAAACTGGAAGGAAGCAGTTGCAGATGTAATGCAGAAAAGCAGTTGAAAATGACTACGCCACAGGATTCCTCTATTTATGGACATCTTATCATGTGTTCAATCTCATTTTATCTGTTAAAGACATAAAAATATGTGTTGCAGCATATTTTAAAAAAACTGCTAGAATGTAGATGACTATACTAAATTTATGTTTTGGTAAAGCATTAACTACTATTTAAATATATATTCGGGTTTTAAAAAAGAAAATTATAAAAATGTATTTTCCTATAATTATAATAATGTATTTTTCTAAACAAAATGAATAATAACACAAAAAAAGGGTAACTCAACTGTGAAAAAAAATAGCAGATAAAAAAATAATATAACAAATATATAGATGCTGCACAAGCTATATTGTAATTTAACTTTATCAAAAGTCACCTTTCCTTTTCAATCTGCAGTCACTGTAATTTTCAGTTAAAATCAATAAAATATGGTGACCTGGAGGTGTTCTGTACATTCTTGATTTCCTGCTTGTGTGATTGGCTTGCTGGTTTCCTGTACTAAGATATACCGTAAGTCAAATTTTTGGCACCCGCTGTAATAGAAATTTACGTTTTAGTGAGCTATTCCTCAAGAGTTGAAAAAATCTATAGGCATGCAAACACTGCAGCTTTCCTCATTAGAACACAGAAAATGCATCATCTGAATATAATGAAAAGGTCAATCCCATTCAGAATCAGGATCCAAAGGACATAGTGGAACAAACAGATTTTTTTTCTTTAACCTGTAGCTGACCGCCCACTGTCAAATGACGGCGGGACGGTGCAGCTCTTGTGGCATATGACGGCGCTTGCTTTTTGGCCACTAGGGGGTGCGCGCGCCACGGGAGGCGCGCATGCCCGCCGCATAGCTGGGGACCCGATGCGCATGCCCGGCGGCCGCGATGTCCGCCAGGCACCCGGGATTGCCCGGTAATTGAGCAGGACGTGGATCTGTGTGTGTAAACACACAGATCCACATCCTTTCAGAGGAGAGGAGACCGATGGTGTGTCCCTTGTACATAGGGACACCTATCGGTCCCCTCCCCCAGTCAGTCCCCTCCCCCCACAGTTAGAATCACCAATATAGGGAACATATTAACCCCTGCAGTGCCCCCTAGTGTTAACCCCTTCCGTGCCAGTCACATTTATACAGTAATCAATGCATTTTTATAGCAACGATCGCTGTATAAATGTGAATGGTCCCAAAAATGTGTCAAAAGTGTCCAATATGTCCGCCGCAATGTCGCAGTCACAATAAAAATCGCAAATCACCGCCATTACTAGTAAAAAAAAATAATAATAAAAATGCTATAAATCTATCCCCTATTTTGTAGACGCTATAACTTTTGCGCAAACCAATCAATAGACGCTTATTGCGATTTTTTTTACCAAAAATATGTAGAAGAATACGTATATTTGGATATTTATTATAATAAAAAGTAAAAAATATTGCGTTTTTTTCAAACTTGTCCCTCTTAATTTGTTTATAGCGCAAGAAAAATAAAAACCGCAGAGGTGATCAAATACCACCAAAATAAAGCTCTATTTGTGGGGAAAAAATGATAAAAATTTTATTTGGGTACATCCTTGCATGACCGCGCAATTGTCATTCAAAATGCGACAGCGCTGAAAGCTGAAAAATGGCTTGGTCAGGAAGGGGGTGTTCGTACCTGGTAGGCAAGTGGTTAAAGCAGAAAAAGGAAGGACTCCAGAACAAACTTTGCTAGAATCCCTGAAGTGTACATTGATCACCCAAAGGGGAATATTTTTTTTCTTAACAAAAGTATAGTTACTTTTTACATTTGGTGCTGAAATAAAAGAATGCAAATGATATCTCATAAAATTTCTTATTTTCTTTAGGAGAAGACAATCATGCAAATTTGGACAAAGCTTAATTGCAGTCCCAGAGCTTTACCTTGCAGACAATACTTCCCAGTGTCAAGATAGACAAACTATTTGATAGGTTCTCATAATCCTGCAGTATGGCCTGAAATGGGGTTGAGGTGTTTGTAATAACCTGTACTGCTATAAATCAGATATTATTGGTCCCCACTAGACTTTTTGCATTTTTGACATCATATTTTGTAAGTTTCAGGGCCAGTTAAAGCGGAAGTAAACCCATTGATTTAACAGTCTAAAAAAAAAGGCATGCCGTGAATGCTAACTGCACATTGGCTGTGCTCTCAACCAAACAGTCAAACCATCCAATGGCTGGTGTCATAACAGATCACATGTGCAGCACTGTGGCAGTTGAAGATTAAACAGAGGCAAAGATGGCAGCTTCCTTGGCTGAAAACGATAGGGGGGTTTACTTCCACTTTAACATTGGAACATGGGCATTCCCGCATGTTGCTAAGTGACCTGGTTTTGACAGCCCAATCACTTGAATGGGCTGCAAGACACAGGGAAACATGCAAAAAGTAATGTAAGCCTACTTTTTCAGATAACACTGCACCAACCCGCATGGTACTGCAGTACCAAGTAGTTTGGTTACCGCAAACACACTGTTTACAAGATGGCACCCATATGCATCTCACAAGGGCAGTGTGTTCACATGCTGTGCAGGAAATGCACACGGAACGTGCCTTTCCCATGTTTTGGTGTGAATGGGTCCTTGATTTCTTGAATATATTTTTGAAAATATTTGGCTGTGGCTGTTTCCTTTTATTTATCTACTATGCATCCCAAGGATAGTACAAGGGAAAATGAAACACCAGTAGAAAGATTAATTTTATACATCAGTTTTGAAAAAAAATCTTTACAGATACAACATGAGGTAATAATGACAAATAAGACAACCAAAATAATATAACAATAAATTAATACAATTACACAGGCTTGGCAAAAATTTGGGCCATGGCACCTTATTTTGGTTTGAACAAATATAACAACCATACTTTAGACTTTAATATCAAACCATCAAAAAATGACAGTAATTGTTTAGTTATCAAAAACTCAAGCAAAATCACATTTTATACAATAACAAAGTCTCCCCGGATCCAATGGTGACATACCACATATAAGTGCTGGCGATGGGAGAGGGAGAGGTAAGCTCTGAGATGTGGGAGTTTGAACTGGGGGAACATCTTTGTGTTAGTACCTACTGTTCACCTCTCCTTAGATGATTGCAGGTTATAGGCAGTTCATGATAAAAAAATCTTTAAAGTAAAAATAAAAGGTTACACAATAACTAACTTGTTAAATGTTGCTTCTCCATTGGCGTTGTACTCCCTATATACATTTTCTAATAAATTACTATTTGAATTTTTTTTGTTCCATGCAGTTATACAACAGCAAAGCTGCATCTAAATCCTATCCAGATGCTATGGCATGAATCCTCTTCCAGCTCACAACTGTGCTTTGTGGTAGGGATGAAACAAACATACTTGGATTCAATTCACAGGATATTCACTGAACTGCTCCTAACTTATGATTGTTAACCTGAATCCTATTTAAGTCAATGAGATATGAGATATCTTTAACCACCCTGGCTGTATGATTATGTCAGATTTTTGCATTTCAAATCGGTACATTGTTTTGCATAGAAGTTTGGCGTTTTATATTATAAGCCTGTAATTCATAGTAATAACACACTTAAATCTAGGTATGATAAAGTTTGAAACATGAATTCATAAATTATAATATAATAAATAACTATAAATAATTATAAAAAATAATAATAAAATAAATTTCCCCACGATCGCTCAATTCTGCAAGTGTTCTAATTTACTTTTGCTATTTTCTAGCTGGTCTAAAACCAGCCACTTTTCACGTAAAGGGACACTTTTTGGTTGTCATGGACAATCTCATGTTTCAAGAAAGAAAGAACAGTATATATAATACAAAATTGCAAGCAGGGCACTGGACAAAGCACTAGGGACAAAAAAGGATGCAAAATGATTTAATACAGTTATGTAATCTGCAAGATTATAGTGTACTGTATGTGTTATGAATTTTATACTTTTTGAATTTGCCGCGGGGCTCTGCCCCATGCATCGCAACGCTTGCAGGGAATGGAGCCTGGCACACAGAGTCATCGGGGGGAGGACACAGCCCGCAGACACATCGGGGGGACATCGCAGGATCCTGGTGACAAGGTAAGTATACTGGACCAGGATTCTGCAATGCGATCCCGAGTGTGGCTCGGGGTTACCGCTAATGGTATTGAAATTTAACCCCCAAGCCACACTTGGGATTACCACCAGGGAGATTAAATTAAATAAATTCTGGCCATTTTCAAGGTTAATAGACAAACGATTGACAGCTGCTTTAAGGAAATTCCTTTCCTCTATAACAGATCAGATTAGGCCAATATGTATTCTACATATTTTTGATTAAAAAAAAATCGCAATAAGAGTATATTGATTGGTTTGCGCAGAAGTTATATCGTCTACAAGAGAATAGATTTATGTAATTTTTATTATTTTTATTTTTTTTACTAGTAATGACGGTGATCAGTGATCAAGGGGTTAAATGTGTTCCCTGGGAGGTGTTTCTAACTGTGGGGGGCAGTATACTGACTGAAGGAGGAGAGAGATTGCTGTTCCTAATCACTAGGAACAGATGATCACTCTCTACTCCTCTGACAGAACGGAGATCTGTTTGTTTACATTGACAGATCCCCATTCTGCCTCTCTGTGGAGAGATCTCATGTGGCCGGCGGGCATCGGGCACGTGCATTAGCTCCCCCGCCATGCAGCGGGCACGTGCGTACCTGCTATAGGTGTTTAAAAGGTTGACGTACAGCTATGGCGATTTGTGGGAACGAGCCCACCTGCCGCAGTATAATGACAGTGGCTGGTTGGCAAGTGGTTAATGGGGCATCCCACACAAAAACAAAATGGAATGGATTGGGGTTCCCCCTAAAAATACATGCCATACCAGAGTTTGATATTGATTTCAAGGGAGAACTTACACATAAAAAAAATCAAGAGAAAAAGCATGGAAACCCTCCAAAATTCATACCAGACCCTCATAAAAAAAGGGGAAGTTATCAGAATCTGTAACCCCCTTAAAAAAGGAGCTCCCACAAATTATTGCAAAAAAATTGCTGCTAAATGAGAAAACAAACAAAAAAAACAACATGCATTCCCTCCAAAAATCATTTACCTGTATCCTTGATGAGGGTCTGGTATGGATTTGAAGGGGGACACCAAATTGCATGACTTGCTTCTGCAATTGGAGATTTGGCTCAGTGGGTGCTACAAACTCATTATTCAGTTTTCCTGCTCATCAAACACTGAACAGCCAAAGGTTGGACTGAATCTTACATCAGCCTGAAATTGAATGACATCTCTATGGTATGAATTTAGTAGCTTTGTTGTTGGCCATCCACAGGACACGCAGACTAGCTAAAGCTTAGTGGTCACATGACCACATAGAAAAACTTAGCTAGTATGTGCATGTACAGGTACGTGGGGATGAAAACTTAAAAAACTTTGGGATTGTTTTTATTCATTGTGTGATACTTTACATTTTTTTTTGTTTACTTAACTTTATTGCTATAACATACGGATATAATAGCCTCCTATGTGATAGCATAATTGAAATGACAGGTCATCTTTAAAGAAACACCAGGAATCTATTAGACCTTTATTATCCCCTCTGGATCCAATTAAAACTGATCACTCACAGATTGTGGTTGATCAACTTCTTATCTAACCAACGTTGCTATTGAGTGACAGGGACAGCAAAGAGACAGCAAAGCCCAGAACACATGGCCAGGGTAGTCATGTCCCGAACCAAGATCCCTTGGACACCACCCACCATCTTTGGACAGACCATCTCTCCAAGGACCAAGGTCAAAAGTCATCTTTGACTCTGAAATGTCAATGGATGCACAAATAGGAGCAGTAGTCAGCGGTGCTCCGCCTGCTACGCAGACTCATCCCCTTCATCAGGACAAAGCAGCGGTAGTTGGAACGGTCATTAATTCACAACTTGACTACGCAAACTCCCTTTACATAGGTTTACCCCAATATCAACTTGCGCACTTACAACTTATCCAAAACACGGCGGCAAGGCTGATAACAGGAAAAAAAACTGGGAATCCATCTCCCCTTCCCTGAGGAGCCTACACTGGCTAACCGTAAAGAATCGGGTCATATTCAAGCCCCTCTGCCTCACCCACAAATGCACCCATGGAGACGCTCCTCAATACCTTCTCGAGAAAATAAAACACTATACACCCAATCGCAGTCTCCGATCGTCTAACCAAAACCTCCTCCTCATTCCCAAATCCCGCTACAAATCAAAGGGGGAACGGAGATTCACTGTCCAAGGACCACGGCTATGGAACGCTCTACTGAACGATATCCGCATGGAAGAAAACCATCAGGCCTTCAGGAAAAAAATCAAGACCTACCTCTTCTAGGAAGCTTGACAACAAAGCATGATTACAGCGCCTTGAGGCGATTCAGTTTGCATTGTAGCGCTATACAAATTATTCATTCATTCATGTTGGGGTTGGTATCTTTGTCAATTTTGTGGAAATGATCAGGTGGCTTTACAGCGACCTGAATCACTTCCAATAGAAAGTTGACTTGGCATATAAGCACAGTTCTGGTTGCTTTAGCCGCCAAGGTAAGCCTTAAATCTGTGGCAGAGAAAGGGTTAATTGAACCTGTATCCAGTCCATGGACAATAATGCACTATATAATAAAAATTATATCCCTGACTCTCTAGCTTGTACAGTAAAGTGAGTATTTTTTTTAATTTCTCATAGAAGAACACATCATCTCTAAATATGCCCACCTTGCCAAGATGGCTACCTAGCCAATGAGCTATGCAGGAAGCTAGCTAATTTTCTCCAGTCACATAGCCAAGGAGAACCTGACAGACCTGCTGGAGGAGTGAAGAATTCCTGTGCACATTCCCACTGTTAGATGGCCAGAGGAATGGAGAGAAAAGCCTGTCGCAGGCCCCCACCAGTAAACTGTTCCACAGCACTTGCAGGAAAGATGGCAGTGGTGACCCTGCCACAGACACATGGTCTTGAGGCTGCAGAGGTTTCCCAGGACTGTACACTGGTGCTACATTCTTAACATGAGAATTCTTCTCCTGCAAGTAAAACCTCCTTTGGAAGGAAGTCCCTAGCCTCCACTGAGTCCCTAAGAGGGACTTTTAGACCCAGCCATTAGACTACCTCTCCCTGATGATATGGGGCACCAGTCACAAAAATCTAGGATCTTCTAGTTAAAGGGCTGACTGAAACTGCTCTAAAAATTACAACAGACATCAAAGCTGACATTAGGGAGATGGGCACACGGATTGAATCTATTCAACATAAACTGAATACCACTATTTCCCATACTAATCAAAAAAGCAAGAAAATTGAGGACTCAATAGAACAACTGGACCAGACTTTGGCTAAGTTAGACAATCTTGGATGTGAACCCTCAGTATCAAGGATTAAAAGTTAGAGTTTGCAGTCTGCATGTCCTGATGGTCTACCCAGAGACATAATTGTGGAGCCCCACTACTATGGCGTTAAAGAGCTGGTGATGAAGAAATCTAGAGAATCATCATCCTTATCCATCATGGGACATTTTGGTGGTATTTCACTGTTCACAATTTAGAGGCACATGGCCCTTAACTCCTACTCCAGGCACTATTGCCTGGAGTAGGACATTCCCTTTGCCCCTCATCTGAACCTACAATAACAAAGCATTTTATTTTGCCTCCTTTTCAGAGAAACTAGATCTGCTTCTATGACTGGGTATAGTTTCACAAGATGCTGATCCACATTCCTCTCTACTTCACCATTGGGATGGGACCTGCCTCCCTGCTGTTTGCCCACTATCACCAATCTGGCTGAAGTCACAAACTTGGCATTCAAGAAATTCTACCCTGCCCTGAACTCTCTGGGTCCTTTCATTAATTTATCTACTTAGGTTTACCTGGTCCTTATATGAGTTTCTTCTAGGATAAGTTTCTGCTAGGCAATAATGTATGCTCTACCCCAGGTTGCTGCTCGGAGGTGGACTATTACCTGACATGCTTGGTCCCCTTGTAGTATTCGTTTTAGTTTCTGCTTGGGACATTTACAGCTCTGGGTCATGGCTACCTATCCCACTTAATTCCTGCATCCAAGATTGTTGGTCATCATTTTGTTTTCCTGACATGATACAGATTTCATACCCTTGTTATGACGATGGGGAAGCTTTCTCCACTTTTCACTTAATTCACCAAAGTGGTTTTAGTTGTTTTAGGTTCTTTTTGTGATTCACTTACTGTGTTCAGATCACTCTTCAGGGAGCATTTAACAGATGGCAAAGAAGCATTTATCACCTCCAGGAGGTTTAATTTCTGTCGCAGCTGCAAAGCATCACAATTGTGGCATGTGTACACCCCTGGCCCCTGCTTTTGCAGCTAAAGAGGGTAGCAGTTGGTAGGCAGAAAAAAAACCTTGCTGTTGAGTCCCCAACCTCATGTGTGAATGAGTCTTATGCCCCGTACACACGGTCGGAAAATCCAACCACAAAATCCATCGGATTTTTTTCCGACGGATTTTGTCCGACACTGGTGTTGCATACACACGGTCGGACAAAGTTGTCGGAAAATCCGATCATTCTGAACGTGGTGACGTTTGTTGCCTACGACGGCACTAGGTAGAGGCTAGTAGCCAATAGCTTTGGTCTTGTAATGTGATCTGAGCATGCGTGGCACTTTGTCCGTCGGACTAGGCTACACACGATCGGAATTGGTGTGATCGGACTTTGTTGTCGGAAAATTTGAGAGCAGGAGATACAACTTTGTCCGTCGGACAATCCGATGGAAAATGTCCGATAGTGCCTACACACGGTCGGAATTTCCGACAACATTGTCCGATAGGACAGAATCCATCGGAAAATCTGACCATGTGTATGTATGTGTATAGTGCAGCCAGTCACTGTGTCTCCGATGTCACAGTCCGATGCTGGGACTGTGACATCACAAGGGGGCAGGGTCACCATGTGACATGAGCATGTGACCCTGTCCCCTTGTCCCTATATAAGTCCCAGCACAGCGCGGCTCTGGCATTCCGGCCAGAGAGAGCGATGTGTCAACATTGAAAGAAGAAGAAGAACAAGAAGAAGAAGGCGGAAGAAGAAGAAGAAGGCGGCGCAGAAAGCGACGACAGCGGCAAGAACAGAAGAAGAGACCCCGGAAGAACCCGGAAGACCCCCGAAGGCGGATCGAGACCCCCAGACGACGGCGACGACGACGAAGAAGGTAGCCGGACTTCTCCGCTCGGTAAAAGAACTAGGTAAATGGCGGAGGAGTCCGGCGAGAAGACCCCCAAGACGGAAGAAGACCCCCGGAGCAGTGCAATAAAATATTTTTTCAAAAGTGTGTTTTTTTTTACTTTACATTTTACACCTTAGGTAAATGGGTAGGGGTATATCGTACCCCATACTCATTCACATAGGGTGGGGGGCCGGGATCTGGGGGCCCCCTTATAAAAGGGGGCTCCCAGATTCCGATAAGCCCCCGCCCGCAGACCCAGACAACCAACGGCCAGGGTTGTCGGGAAGAGGTCCTTGTCCTCTTCAACATGGGGACAAGGGGATTTGGGGTGGGGGGGGCGCACGGCCCCCCCTTTCCCCAGGGCACCCCCCATGTTGAGGGCACGCGGCCTGGTACGGCTCAGGAGGGGGGGGGGGGCGCTCGCTCGTCCCCACCCCTTTCCTGGCCTGCCGGGCTGCGTGCTCGGATAAGGATCTGAGATGGATTTGGGGATTCCCTTTAAATCCATGCCAGGTGACGGAGCTAGCGCGCCGGCATTTACTGCCTACGCTAGCTACGTACCTGAAGTCACGTGCTAAATGAACGGACTTTTCGATGAGCGGCAAGTCCGTTCATTTCAAAAGTCCGGCGGACTAGCCTACTAACGCCGGGATTGTCCGCTGGGCTGCCAAGTCCAGTGGATAATTTTAAAACAAAACTTAAAACTTTAGTCCGCCGGACTTTTTGAAAAAAAGTCAGTCGGAGGCCCACACACGAGGGGATTATCCCCTGGACTTGAGTCCAGGGGATAATCCCGCGGGATAGTCCCTTCGTGTGTACGGGGCATGAGTATTACCTATGTATGAAAAGGAAGGGAAACGTTAGTGGATGTACAATACCCTTCTAACGTTTAATAAATAATGAATACACAATGACCTTCCTACATGAGACCGATGTGATGACACACATAAATCAATCTCACATATAGTGTACAATACAATGTAAATTATTAACTCCAATACAAATCAGTAAAAATATTAATAAAACTGATGATGGTCTATGAAGGTTTTCTGGATGCACCTTTTAGGCCCTTGGTATATATTACTTATTGGTTCTTATTTGTCACATTGTTTTGCCTTCAGTGGCACACATGATTGTTAAAGTGGAGTTTGCACGCTCCTTTTACAAATTAAAAAAGTCAACAGCTACACATACTGTAGCTGCTGACTTTTAACATTAGGACATTTTACCTGTCCTGGAGTCCAGCAATGTCAGCACCTTAGCTGATGTTTCCATCGGCTGGTCACCATTGCGGGTAAGGGAACACGGCAGTGTAGCCTTTCGACTTTACAGCTACTTAAAATATGAATCAATTCGGAAAGTGAATATATTTTTTCCCAAAATAAGGAAAACATTACAAAAATGAATCATTCTAACATTGCTATTATAAAAAAATTAAATGATTTACTTAATGAATGAAACCGAAACAAAACTAATTTTTCCATTGTGCTTGTGTCTATTGTGTGTAGAGAATTGTTTATAGTTGTAATACATCAGTATCTAATCACATCAGCACTTTGTATAGATTTTTATATTATTAAGGTAAAATGATGCATTTAGGATTGCTATTGATTCTCTGTTAACTTAAATTTTTTAATGCAGTAGCGCAGCAAGGGATATATTTATATACACTGTGCAAAATTATAAACGCAACACTTTTGTGTTTGCCCCTATTTATCATGAGCTGAACTGTTCCGTTCACAAATCTAAATCTGTTAGTGAGCACTTCTCCTTTACCGAGATAATACATCTACCTCACAGGTGTGGCATATCAAGATGCTGATTAGACAGCATGATTATTGCACAGGTATGCCTATGCTGGCCACAATAAAAGACCACTCTAAAATGTGCAGTTTTACTGTATTGGGGGGGTCCGAAAACCAGTCAGTATCTGGTGTGACCACCATTTGCCTCATACAGTGCAGCACATCTCCTTCGCATAGAGTTGATCAGGTTGTTGATTGTGGCCTGTGGAATGTTGGTCCATTACTTTTCAATGGCTGTGCAAAGTTGCTGGATATTGTCAGGAACTAAAACACGCTGTCGTATACGCCGATCCAGAGCATCCCAAACATGCTCAAAGGGTGACATGTCCAGTGTGTATTCTGGCCATGCAAGAATTGGGATGTTTTCAGCTTAGAGGAATTGTGTACAGATTCTTGCAACATGGGGCCTTGCATTATCATGCTACAACACAAGGTGATGGTCTTGGATGAATGGCACAACAATTGGCCTCAGGATCTCGTCACAGTACCTCTGTGCTCTCACAATGCCATCAATAAAATTCACCTGTGTTCCTTGTCCATAGCATACGCCTGCCCATACCATAACCCCCACCGCACTATGGGCCACTTGATAGACAACATTGACATCAGCAAACCACTCACCCACATGACGCCATACACGCTGTCTGCCATCTGCCCTGTACAGTGAAAAACGTGATTCATCCATGAAGAGTACACCTCTCTAAAGTGCCAGAAGCCATAAAAATGTGAGCATTAGCCCACTCAAGTCGGTTACGATGATGAACTTCAGTCAGGTCGAGACCCTGATGAGGATGACGAGCATGCAGATGAGCTTTCCTGAGACAGTTTCTGACAGTTTTTGCAGAAATTCTTTGGATATACAAGCTGTCCGGGTGGCTGGTTTAAGACAATCTTGGAGGTGAAGATGCTGGATGTGGAGGTCCTGGGCTGGTGTGGTTACACATGGTCTGTGGTTGTGAGACCGGTTGGATGTACTGCCAAATTCTCTGAAACGCCTTTGGAGGCAGCTTATGGTAGAGAAATGAACATTCAATTCAAGGGCAACAGCTCTGGTGGACATTCCTGCAGTCAGCATGCCAATTGCACACTCCCTCAAAACTTGCGACACCTGTGGCATTGTGCTGTGTGATAAAACTACACATTTTCGAGTTGCCCTTTATTGTGGCCAGCCTAAGGCACACCTGTGCAATAATCATGCTGTCTAATCAGCATCTTAATATGCCACACCTGTGAGGTGAATGGATTATCTCAGCAAAGGAGGAGTGCTCACTAACACAGATTTGTGAACAATATTTGAGAGAAATAGGCCTTTTGTGTACATAGAAAAAAGCGTAGATCTTTAAGTTCAGCATGATAAATAGGGGCAAACACAAAAGTGTTGCAATTATAATTTTGCTCAGTGTATATTCACATTCATTTTGATTTGTATATTTTTTACTTTATCGTGACTAAGTGCAGAGGGGGATTCAGTATAATATAAATAATACAATGCATTTTTCAGAGAAAAGTTAAGCCTAGTACACACGGGCCGAATGTCGGATGGCATCGGCCAGTTCAATAAAAAACGTCCGACATTCGACCTGTGTGCACTACAGTCGGTCTGGCACAGAAGGCCAGATTCTGCTGAAGGGGCATGATTCAAAAAGGTCTCCAAAACTTTAAAGAAGAAATACGCTGCTCCAGGTAACAAAATCCCTTTACTCCATTACCTCTGCACATGGAAAGGGTGCTGGCCCTGCATACACCAGGAAGCATGAGTGAAAAGTCTGGATGGCTGCACTCCCATAAAATCACCTTTATTGATCCATGATAGAAAACCGACAATCCATACAGCAATGGGGGTACAAATACAGCACAGCTAACGTGTTTCACACCTTCCCTGGTGCTTAGACACAGCTGAAAAAAGGTCTGCCGATCGGCTCCTGACCAGCGCTCTCAGCCAATGTCTGAGAGAGCTGACCGGAGTGTTCTGGAGGGGGGGGCATCCTCCTGTCAGAACACAATAGAACAGCAGGGGAGATTGCTGTACTAACATCAGATAGTTAGTATCTGATCTGTACTAACATCAGATAGTGAGTACAGTGGCTCCTGAGCCGTCATGTTTTTTCATTCAGCTCTCCTGGGTTGAACAAAGAAAAACTACTAGTGTGTACTAGGCTTAATAATCTCTCTAGCTTTTTTGAGCACCTTCTGGGAAGATTGCTCCTCAATTCCTGGGATTTGAAGGAGCACTTTCCTAACAGAGATACCACAGAAATGTCCTATCCATTCCCTGCTTTATCTTCTAAAAATAATGTAATGTAAATCAAAAGATAAATTAGCACTTGGTAATTGAGACAAACTGTATATTAAAATTATAATACAATGCATGGAAGTCCAGCCTAATTAGGCCCAGTGGAGCAATCCAAGATTATATAATGCAAGTATAAAACAAGCTGGAATCATTCTAAAGAATTCTGCATATAAACAATAATGTGGAAACATGTGCTGCTGACTTAATTGAACTTATGCTTATTTAACATTCACAGAGACCATGTATTAAATCAATTGTATATAAATATAGTATATAGATCAACATCTTTCATGCAATACACAAATAATTTTGCAATTTGACTCTTAAGATTTTTTAAGTCACCTATTTCTGTTAAAGAAATTATGTGCAAACAACCAGTTTTTTTATTGTGTGTTCCTGATAAATCGGATAATCCATATTTACATTTGAAGAAGATTGTTATAACATTTCTTATAACATGGTGAAAACTGATATATCTCTGGCTAGAAGTATATTTTAATTAATTAAACAGTGTTAAAATAGTGATGGTTGCACAGAATAACATTACTATTGTAACACATTTCAAGCTATTGGGATTTCCTCTACATCCATATGCAACTGTTTTAGTCTTCTGTCTTGCATTGTTTTGCTATATTGTCACTATAACTGGGAATTTCCTTATCATTTCAATAGTATGCTTAAATAGGAAACTTCAAAGACCTATGTATTTTTTTCTGTGTAACTTAGCTTTCATTGATATCTGTTTTATAACTACCACGGTACCAAACTGGTTAAAGGACATCTTAAGTACAGAGAAGCATATATCTGTATTCGCTTGCTTAGCCCAATCATATATTTTCTTTCTTTCTGGAACAGCTGAATTTCTAATTTTAGCTGTAATGTCTGTTGATCGATACTTAGCAATCTGTTTCCCCCTGCAATACTCTACCATTATTAATAAACATTTTTGCATTCAAGTCATAATTGGAGTATGGTTTGGTTCATTCTTTTCTATGTTTATTCCTTCTTACTTAATAATGAGCTTGACATTCTGTATTTCTGAGATTGATCATTTTATGTGTGATGTAGGTCCACTCTTGAAAAACGCCTGCATAAACACAGAGCTTATTGAAAAATGTGTTATTGTTTCATCCAGTATTGTCATTATTTCTTTCCTTGTGACCTTTATATCTTATGTAAATATCATAATTGCAGTTGCAAAAATTAGTTGTGGGGGAAAAGAAAGGATTATTTCAACATGTTCTTCTCATGCTGTAGCAGTATCCCTTGTATATGGCAGCTGCATATTTATGTATTCCCAACCAAAAAGTCGTAGATCTTTTATTAACAAAGATGTGTCTGTAATGAATACTATCATAGTCCCTTTAATAAATCCTTTTGTTTATACTCTAAGAAACCAAAATGTTAAAGAAATTGTACATAATGAGATCTTTAAAAACCTAAAGTTTAAAAACTTAGAGTTCTTTAAAAACTTATAGTCATGATAACGTTCTTCGGGGAGAGAGTAAAAATGGGTTTGTTGTTGTTTTTTTGTCTTATTGCATTTATAAACTTAAGTATGGTATTTATTGATATTAAATATTTATCTGTCTAGAAAAATATGTTTAATACAGGGAACATTCAATTCACTCAGATTGCAAAATATACTGAATAATCCATTAACAAAGCTCCATACTGCCCATTCACTTGTTAGCAACCTTTGAGTAAATGAGTCTTAAGGTGGGTACAGAAATTTGTACAGTTCAGTAGGGACCTGCAAAATTTTCATCTGTCTGTGGCCCTCCCTGTTTTATAAAAGTCAATCATTAGATTCACTGCTGTTTTACGGCCACGCTGAGAAACTTTCTTAGATCAGCTCCTGCAGCCAAGAATGAGTGTATTCTGACAGCTGAGACACTCCACTGTCAGAATGCAATGTTGAAGTAGGGAGGATTTCTCCATCCACCTCACTTGTGTGGGTGGGAAAATCCATTCTTATTATGTTTTTATTTCTTTCAGCAGGTGGGAAAAACTAACCATGTTTACCAAGTTTTATCCATAGGGAGGTAGCATATACCTTCTCTGAGTCACACACCACTGTGTAATCTGACCAGTCAGTTAAATCAGTAATCAGTCTGAGTCAGTTAATACAGCAGAATGCTTCTGCTATGATTGTAGCTCCCCACCTGAAAAACTTTATCAACTTAATTTTCCTCCTCTCATTTCCACAATTGTAAGAAAATTGGAAAAAAAAGGCATGAGCTTCTTCTCTCCCTCTTTGGAAGGTGTTACCTTTTCAAAATGGTCAGCTTTGCTGGTCTGTTTCCCCTGCAGACAATCCCTTTTACGGTTGAAGCATAAAGATATCCTATCTTTACAAAAAGCTCAACTTAAGTATATAGGACAAGTATAAGTATGTATGTAAGTATGATAGGGCAAACAATTACACATCGCATTACCAAAACTAAATTTCTTGAGCAGCAAATGTGTGTTGGGTATCCTGAATCTTAGGGTATATAACTTAGCTTGTTTATTGAGACAAGCATTGGATTGGATTTCCAATACCTCTAAATATTCAAATGCTTCTCTGGAAGCAGCGATGATGGTGCCTTGGTCCTCTTTGAGGGTCCTACATTGTAAGATCAGCACCCTATGCCCTGGGTTACATAACAATATAATTTGGTGGGATACAATTATCTCATGAAGCGAGATAAGAAAAGTAATGGGCCTTTCACCTCACATATCTCATTTCATTTAAATCCAGCAAAATCCAATGTGTCTTTTATACCTCTGAACATTAAAGCTGTGTACACAAGATCGGATTGTTGGCCAACAAAACTTTTGTCTGAAGGCGGAAGTGGAATCTCGTAACTGCCATCAAGTCAGCTACCAGGCGCCGTCTCGTGCCCACCGACCTCTCCCTGGTTTTTGAACATAACGACCTACTTTGGTCCAAGGAAAAAAATCCTCAAGAGACAAGGTCATTGGTTCTCAAAACTTCCACACGACCACAAATGGCAGGCCACTTCAGGGTCCACAAAGATACTGAACTCGTCTCCCGTTCGTTCTGGTGGCCGGGTTGGAGACGAGATTTTGCAAGGGACTATGTTGCCTCCTGTATTACGTGCCAGCGCAGTAAGGGCCCAAAGGCCAAGTCTTACACAAGATCGGATGGGAACCTTTAGGAACCTGCACGCCCCAGCCCACTTAATTCGGGCCTTTCACCAAGCTCACCCAGAACTGATGGCCAGCTTGGGTGTCCAGAGGCCACCCTTCGGGAGGGGGGCACTATCAGGAGAGCGGCGTCGGACGGACGACCCGCTCTCTGGTGCGCATGCGCGGGGGCTCGGCGCTCCGGCGCATGCGCACTCGGGCTCGGCGGTCCGGCGCCGGCGCATGCGCACTGTTGACCTCCCACCATTCACCTGCCTACGGACTTCCTGCTTATCTCCTGTGTTTTGACCCCCTGGCTTGCCTACGGACTTCCTGATTATCTCCTGTGTTTGGACCCCCTGGCTTGCCTTACGGACTTCCTTGATATCTCCTGTGTTTGACCCCCTGGCTTGCCTTACGGACTTCCTTGATATCCTGTGTTTGACCCCTGGTCTGCGAGGACCTTGCCAACAAAAGTAACAACTGACAGGCCATCTCCCCCCACAGCGGGTAACCTTGCCGCACCCAGTGGGCTTCCCCATCTGCAGCACCTACGAACCCCACAGTAGTCATGGCCACTCCGGAACCCAGGGTCCCTATACCGGAACGATTCACGGGTGATCGCAAAAAAATTCAGAGCATTCAAAGAACGCCTGCTCCCTGTACCTAGCCCCTCCAACCCAGAACCTTCTCTTCCGAAGTGGTGAAAGTGGGGTTCATTATTTCTCTGCTGGCTGAAGAACCCCAGGCCTGGGCCCATAGCCTAATGGAGCAAAGGAGCCCTATACTGAACGCTGTGGATACCTTCTTTGAAAGCATGGGCCAGCTCTACGATGACCCTCAAAAGGGGGCCACAGCTGAGACCACCCTACATAACCTTTCTCAAGGCCGGAGGCCGGTTGAGGACTATACAGCGGAATTCCGAAAATGGTCAGCCGACACCGGCTGGAATGAGCCAGCCCTCAAGTACCAATTCCGCCAAGGACTATCTGACACCCTTAAGGACGAGCTTGCCCGGATTGACGTCCCGGACGCCTTAGAAGATCTCATACAAGCCGTCACCAAAATCGACCGGCGCTTACGGGAACGTCGCGCTGAACGCTTTCAGTCCTCTCGCCCCAGTTGGATGCTACCCAAACCAGGTCCTGGTCCTGCCCAATCCTCCTTTCACGCTCCACCTGGGAACACCTCCGTAGTCGAGCCCATGCAGCTAGGTCTTGTCCGCGCTCCTCTGACCCCAGAAGAGCGTTTACGTAGGCGACAAGGCAACTTGTGCCTTTACTGCGGAAGCTCCGGTCACTTCCTTCGGTCCTGCCCCATAAGACCCAGTAAGTTCTCACACATCCCTAATTTCAGCCTCCAAGTCTCCAGATTCTCTCAAACTTACATTGTCCTTTTTTATCTCCCTACAGTTGACAGAAAGGGCGGTCCGCCTCCCAGCCATAATTGATTCCGGGACCTGCAGCTGCTTCTTGGATTCTGCCCTTGCTGCCAGGCTTCAGCTTCCCCTTGTCCCCAAGAAGCATTGCCTACAGGTTCACCTAGCCGATGGTTCCCTGCCCCGTTCCGGCTTAATTACTCACGAGTCTGGCCTCATCCCGGTTACCACCGATTCGGGTCATCAAGAGCTCCTTTGTCTGGATGTTATCCCTTCTCCCATGTTCCCCATCATCTTGGGGCTCCCCTGGCTACAAACGCATGAACCCCTCATTAACTGGCGGACGAAGGAGGTCTCCTTCCCCTCTCACTACTGTACCCAGAACTGCCTTGCTCTCCGCCCTGCTACTTGTTCAGCTCTAGTACCAGTGCCCGAGCACCTAGAACACGTCCCACCAGTCTACCTCGAGTTCATGGACGTCTTTGACAAACAGCAGGCCGACTGCCTACCACCTCACCGGCCCTACGATTGCCCCATAGACCTCTTACCTGGGGCCGCGGTCCCTTTCGGCCGTATCTTTCCCCTATCTGAAACCGAGTTGAAGACTCTTAAGGCCTACATCGACGAAAACTTAGCCAAGGGATTCATCCGTCCCTCCTCTTCACCGGCTGGTGCTGGTATTTTCTTTGTCGAAAAAAAAGATGGCTCACTGAGGCCCTGTATCGATTACCGGGAGATTAACAAGATCACCATTAAAAATCGGTACCCGCTTCCTCTCATTCCTGAATTGTTCCAACGTTTCCGGTCAGCACGGGTCTTCTCCAAACTTGACCTCCGTGGGGCTTACAACCTTATAAGTATCAGAGCGGGTGATGAGTGGAAGACCGCTTTTAGATCGAGATTCGGGCACTACGAGTACCTAGTTATGCCATTTGGACTTTGCAATGCCCCGGCCACGTTCCAGCATCTGGTCAACGATATATTCCGTAGGTACCTAGATGACTTCTTAGTGGTCTATCTCGATGACATTCTCATCTTCTCCGCCACTCCCGAGCTCCACCAGACACACGTCAGACTGGTCCTCACCATCCTTAGGCAACACAAGCTCTACCTCAAAGCAGAAAAGTGTGAGTTTGAGAAGACCACCGTACAATTCTTGGGATTTATCATTTCCACCCACGGAGTCGCAATGGACCCACAAAAAGTTCAAGCCATTCTAGACTGGCCGGCCCCCAAGGACAAGAAGGGAGTCCAGAGGTTCATTGGGTTTGCCAACTTTTACAGACGCTTCATCATTGGTTTCTCCTCCATTGTAGCTCCAATCACTCAGTTAACCCACCAACATAATCAGTTCCATTGGTCCCCTGAGGCCCAGGCGGCCTTTACCCAGTTAAAGACCCTGTTCTCATCTGCTCCAATCCTACGGCATCCGGATCCCGGACTACCCTTCGTGCTGGAGGTAGATGCCTCTGAGACAGCTCTCGGGGCTATCCTCTCTCAGCGGCAGGGCGCTAAGGCCCTCCTTCACCCAGTAGCCTTTGCTTCTCGGAAACTGAGCCCTCCAGAGAGGAACTATGATGTGGGAGACTGGGAGCTGCTGGCTATTAAATTTGCCCTTGAAGAATGGCGGTATCTCTTAGAAGGGGCGTCTCACCCTGTCATGGTCTGAACCGACCATAGGAACCTGGAATATTTGAGAACAGCCAAACGCCTTCGGCCCAGGCAGGCCAGGTGGGCCCTCTTCTTCTCAAGGTTTAACTTCCTTATTGCATACCGACCGGGGTCCAAGAATGGGAAGGCAGATGCGCTCTCCCGCATGTTTCTAGACACCCCTCGGGAAACGGAACCTAGCACCATTTTATCCCCCCAGAACTTTTGCCTAATTACGGAAGTGGATCTCGTAACTGCCATCAAGTCAGCTACCAGGCGCCGTCCGGTGCCCACCGACCTCTCCCTGGTTGAACATAACGACCTACTTTGGTCCAAGGAAAAAATCCTCAAGAGACAAGGTCATTGGTTCTCAAAACCTTCCACGACCACAAACTGGCAGGCCACTTCGGGTCCACGAAGACTACTGAACTCGTCTCCCGTTCGTTCTGGTGGCCGGGTTGGAGACGAGATTGCAAGGACTATGTTGCCTCCTGTATTACGTGCCAGCGCAGTAAGGGCCCAAAGGCCAAGTCTTGGGGGCTGTTAAGACCTCTACCTATCCCTGAACGTCCATGGGCAGAGATTTCCATGGATTTCATTGTAGAGTTACCCCCTTCAAAGGAATTCACCACCATCTTTGTTGTCATCGACCGGCTCTCTAAGATGGCCCACTTCATACCTTTGGTGGGTACTCCTTCGGCTTCCACCACGGCTGATGTGTTTTTTTAAGGAAATTGTAAGGCTGCACGGGGTACCTAAAAGCATCACCTCAGACAGAGGCACGCAGTTCACGTCAAGATTCTGGAAAGAGTTGTGCAAGTCCTTGGAAATTAAGGTCTGCCTCTCTTCCGCGTATCACCCCCAAAGCAACGGGCAGACAGAGAGGACCAACCAGACCTTAGAACAATACCTCCGATGCTTCTGCTCTGACTCTCAAAGCGACTGGTCAACCTTGCTGCCGTACGCTGAGTTTGCATACAACAACTCCATCCACTCCGCCACCCAACAGACACCTTTCTGGGCAAACTTCGGCTTCCATCCCTCATTTCTCCCTGCTTCACCCCCGGAAACCTCAGTCCCGGCAGCCCAGGACCGGGTGAATTCTCTTCAAAGCAACTTTCAAAAACTTCAGGAACTAATGCAAAAGGCCCAGGAGGGGTACAGTAAATACTACAACAAGGGGAGGAAGGTGAATCCGGTTTTCGAGGTCGGCGAGAAGGTTTGGCTGTCTTCCTCCAATTTGAAGTTACCTGTTCCTTCCCACAAATTGGGGCCGAAGTTCATCGGCCCATTCAAGATAAAAAGGGTCGTGAACCCTGTGGCCTTTGAACTCGAGCTTCCCCAGAGCTATAGGATTCATCCGGTTTTCCACGCCTCCTTACTGAAACCCGTTACTCCCAGTCCTTTCCCTGGCAGGGAAGTACCACCGCCACCACCTATCCTAGTTGAGGGCGAAAGGGAGTTTGAGGTGGAGGAAATCTTGAACTGCAGGAAAATGGGCAGACAGCTTCAGTACCTAATTAGGTGGAAGGGTTACCCCCCTGAGGACAATTCGTGGGTACCTTCTAGGAACCTGCACGCCCCACGCTTAATTCGGGCCTTTCACCAAGCTCACCCAGAACTGATGGCCAGCTTGGGTGTCCAGAGGCCACCCCTCGGGGGGGGGCACTATCAGGAGAGCGGCGTCGGACGGACGACCCGCTCTCTGGTGCGCATGCGCGGGGGCTCGGCGCTCCGGCGCATGCGCACTCGCGGCTCGGCGGTCCGGCGCCGGCGCATGCGCACTAGCGCCACCTGGCGGCGGTGACGCGCTATTAGCGTCACTCGGGCGCCTATTTAAAGCGCCCTGACGCACAGGCACCTTGCTGGTCTGTCTCTCCAGCTAAGTGCCTGTGTGTCCTGTGTTCTGAAGCTCCCTGACCTTACTTACTGTTGCCAACCCGGATTGCCTGACTTCTCCCACCATCTCCTGTGTTTGACCCCCTGGCTTGCCTACGGACTTCCTGCTTATCTCCTGTGTTTGACCCCCTGGCTTGCCTACGGACTTCCTGCTTATCTCCTGTGTTTGACCCCCTGGCTTGCCTTACGGACTTCCTTGATAATCTCCTGTGTTTGACCCCCTGGCTTGCCTTACGGACTTCCTTGATATCTCCTGTGTTTGACCCCCTGGCCTGCCCTACGGACTTTGCTGACGCCTCCTGTAAGGGGTCCTCTATTTGCCTGCTGAAGCCTCCTGTGGTTGACCCTCCGGCTTGTCCACCTGACCTCTACCGGATTCCCCAGTGTTAGCACCCCAGCCGGGCGTTTGGTCCTTGCCTCCCTATCCTGCCATCTGCCGGCCACCTGGGCCAGGTCTCCATCACCCCCAGGTGCCCCGCCAGTTTCTGCTTACATATCGGAGGTGACCTGTGCCTCCTGGTGCCGTTCGCTCCCTGTTCCATCTCCAGGGGCTTTCTGCGCCGGGTCGCAAGGGTGAACCGCTCTCGGCATCTCGGCCTCGGTAAGTACAGTTCTGACATCACCTCACATATCTCATTTCATTTAAATCCAGCAAAATCCAACAAAACCATGGACTTTTGTCTGAAGGGTGTTGGCCCAAACTTGTCTTGCATACACATGGCACACAATTGTTGGCCAACAATCAAGTACGTAGTGACGTACTACATGGTCTTTCAGCTCTTTAGCGACATCCTTGGGGCTGTTTCTGCTAATTTTGTGTTAGTAGAAGTTTGGTGAGTGTTGATTCGCGCTTTTCATTTTGCGCTTTTCATTTTGCGCTTTTCCTTTTGCGCTTTTCAGTTTGTTTCTGAGTGGCCGTTCGTCAACCAGACATGTTGCGGAATCGGAGGAGATAACGTGTTATTTATTATTGGCCTTGGAGTTATTGCTTTGACATTATTTTTTGGGTTGAATAATGATTTAATTTGGTATATTTTCTATATTTTTGGATGTATAGAATGCACTTTTTGGTTAAGTTCTGTTGGCAGGAAGCATGTCTAATTGTATTTGTTTTCTATTTTTAATGCACAATAAAAACAATTGTGGAGAATAATACTTGACTATGTGTTTTACTTCAAATGACAGTTTGGGAGTAGGCAGTTACATTTAAAAAAAAAATACAATGTAAAATTGTCAAGGGACACCAACATAGTTGTATCTTTGATCTTATAAAAAAACTAATTATATTATCCTTGATATCACTAGAAAAAAAAGCATTTGAAAATTTGTTTGGAATAACTCCATCAGTATCACCAGAAAAGCAGCTTCATTATTATCCCATTGAAGAAGACGAGAATGCGCGCTGCATTTTGAGATTTCATAATTTGTCATGTCACAAATGTTAATTCTCCATTACGATTGGTAGTTTACAAGACGGACCACTTCTGGGTCGCCCTTGCTTCCGAGCATGCGTGTTTGTACTTTGGACTTTTGTCCGACGGACTTGTGTACACATGCTAGGAAAATCCAACAACACGGAAAATTTAAAAACCTGCTATCCAACATTTGTCTGTGGAAAATCCAACAACAATTGTCCGGTGGAGCATACACACGGTCGGATTTTCCACCAACAGCCTGTCATCACATATTTCCCAGTGCAAAAAAGAGAAAATCAACCAGCGCTAAAATTACCACACACCCTAAACTAAAAATGCTGCTGAAATACTGAGGGTCAAATTACCAAATCCCAAAAATGTGTTATTTGAAAAAATCTGTACAGCGCAAATATTAAATAAAAAACTAAGTGTAAATACATGAACACAAATAAATGCAAAGAGAATAGTCCATTTTTGTGTGTGAACAAAAATCAATACAAGAAAAAAGTTGATGCATCCAACAAGCGTGCAAAAAATCCAGTGACTTGAGTGATGTGAATCATCAGGTAAGGTGACTTGCGTGACCCCCTCCACCATTAACAGCAATGGCCGCTCACCTCAAACGTTGGACCCCTGAGTGAATCAGTCAGGTCAGATAAAGCGGTCCCTTGCAGGGAATCAAAATAGCTGGTATGCCCAAATGTTGGTGTCAAATATGCTGCAGACTGATATCAGGTATAGGTTTCCAGACTAATCGTCATCAAAGCTCTTTGATGACTCAAGTCACTGGATTTTTTGCACGCTTGTTGGATGCATCAATTTTTTTCTTGTATTGATTTTTGTTCACACACAAAAATGGACTATTCTCTTTGCATTTATTTGTGTTCATGTATTTACACTTAGTTTTTTATTTAATATTTGCGCTGTACTGATTTTTTCATGTATCACATATTTCCCGTCTGAAAATCTGATCGCGTGTATGAGGCTTTAGCATTCCAGACATGGGAACATGCAAGCCTAGGCTCACTGTTATCCTTTTTCAGAGACCACTCATGAAAATTTTTTAACCACTTCAACCCCGTAAGATTTGGCTGCTCAATGACCAGAGCACTTTACAATTTGGCGCTGCATTAACCGGTATATGCGCGGTCATGTTGTACCCAAACAAAATGTGCGTCTTTTTTTCCCACAAATATAGCTTTCTTTTGATGGTATTTGATTGCCTCTGATTTTTATTTTTTGCAATATAAACGGAAAAAGACTGAAAATTTTGAAAACAAATGATATTTTCTACTTTTTTGTTATAAAAAAATCCAATAAACTCAATTTTAGTCATACATTTAGGCCAAAATGTATTCAGACACATGTCTTTGGTAACAAAATGTCAATAAGCGCATATTTATTGGTTTGCGCAAAAGTTATAGCGTCTACAAACTAGGGTACATTTTCTGGAATTCTCACATCTTGAGGTGCTAAAATTGCAGTACAACCCCCCCAATGACCCCATTTGGAAAGTAGACACCCCAAGGGAATTGCTGAGAAGCATGTTGAGCCCATTGAATCTTTTTTTTTTGTCACAATTGTTTGGAAAATGACAAAAAAAAAATTACACAAAGTTGTAACTAAATGATATATTGCTCACACATGCTATGGTCATATGTGGAATTATACCCCAAAATACATTCTGTTGCTTCTCCTGAGTATGGGGATATGACATGTGTGAGACATTTTGGGAGCCTAGCCACGTACAGGACGCCAAAAACCAAGCACCGCCTTCAGGATTTCTAAGGGCGTACATTTTTGATTTTCCTCCTCACTACCTATCACAGTTCCAAAGGCCATAAAATGCCAAAATAGCACAAACCCCCCCCCCCCAAAATGACCCCATTTTGAAAAGTAGACACCCCAAGCTATCTGCTGAGAGGCATATTGAGTCCATTGAATATTTTATATTTTGCCACAAGTTGTGGGAATATGACAAACTTTTATTTTTTTTTTGCACAAAGTTGTCACTAAATGATATATTGCTCAAACATTCCATGGACATATGTGAAATTACACCCCAAAATACATTCTGCAGCTTCTCCTGAGTATGGGGATAACACATGTGTGAGACTTTTTGGGAGCCTAGCCATGTACAGGACCCAGAAAACCAAGCACCGCCTTCAAGCTTTCTAAGGGCGTAAAATTGGGATTTCACTTCCTCACAGTTTTTGAGGCCATGAAATGTCAATATAATGATCCCCCTTCAAAATACCCCATTTTGGAAAGAAGACACTTCAATCTATTTGCTGAGAAGCATGTTGAGTCCATGCAATATTTTATATTTTGCCACAAGTTTCGGGAAAATTGAATTTTTTTTTTTACACAAAGTTGTCACTAAATGATATATTGTTTAAACATGGCATGGTTATATGTGGAATTACACCCCAAAATACATTCTGCTGCTTCTCCTGAGTATGGAGATACCACACATGTGAGACTTTTTGGCAGTCTAACCACGTACAGGACCCTGAAAACCAAGCACCGCCTTCAGGCTTTCTAAGGGTGTAAATTTTTTATTTCACTCCTCACTGCCTATCACAGTTTTGGAGGCCATGAAATGCCCAGATAGCACAACCCCCCCCCCCCAATAACCCCATTTTGGAAATTAGACACCCCAAGCTATTTTCTGAGAGGCATGTTGAGTATTTTCAGATCTCGCTTTTTGTCTCAAGGTTTTGAAAATTGAAAAAAGAAAAAAATGTATTTTCTTACTTCATTTTCAAAAACAAATGAGAGCTGCAAAATACTCACCATGCCTCTTAGCAAATACTTTGGGATGTCTACTTTCCAAAATGGGGTAATTTGTGAGGGTTTTGTGCTGTGTTGACATTTCAGGGCCTCCGTAACTGTGATAGGTAGTGAAATCAAACGCTGTTGCTGTCAGAATAAATAAACACGTGCTGCAGCTGAATGGCATACCTGATAAGCAAATGATGGTTAACAATAAAACAAAGTAACATTACAGTATAACAGTAAGACATACCATACCTGCAAAGCAAATACAATAAAACATAGTAAAAATAAAACATTACAGTTCTAAAATACAGGAACAATAGAGAGAGAACAATAGATATAGAACAATATAGATTGAACAATAGAGCGGGTAATAGAGAGCGAACAAAAGAGAGAGAACAATAGAGAGAGACACAAGAAAAATAAAACCACAACAATTTTTTGCTTTTTTTTTTTGCATTTTTATATAAACTGTAAACATTCCAGATTATGTGATGGCCATCTCATCTTTCAAGACCCTGTTTAATTGTGCCCTAGGACTGTGTAGTGCTGTACCCTATGCTAATACTCCACTAGTGCGTGGTAGCATTTAAAACAGTCACCGATGCAGAGACCAGGTTGGTCAGGACAGAAGGGACAATAAAAGCGGGTGTCACGCCTAAATCCGCAATTTCTGCAGACACAACATCTTCTTTGGGGTGTTCTGTGGGCAGGGGTACCAGGGAGGACATACGGAAAATGCCTCTCATGCAGCCAGCTCACTGCATTTGCATTGGGAAGGTGGGCCATAGCAGTGTTTGGAAACAGAAGGGCTGTGACATTCTCTTCCTGGTATTTAAGGAAGGATCCAGTTTGTCCTGAAGCTTTATATAGCACAAAAGCATGCAGCAGAGCCAATTGGAATAAACATACACTTTTTTAAACCAGCGTCTGGCCTTAGGTACGGCGCCAACAACTGGTCGTTGAGGTCCACCCCTCCCATGTTAAGGTTGTATTGGTGGACACGGAGGGGTTTCTTGACAACACCAGTCGCCGTAGGAATTTGGACTGTCGTATCAGCGTGAAGGGAGGACAGAACGAAAACATTCAATGAATCCCTCCACTTCACTGCTAACAAATTATTACATTTCAAGCAGGCTCTCTCCCCCGTCTAATTTGGGTATCTAAAAGCCGTTCGGGGAAGCTCCGGTGATTAGATCGCAATGGTGCCACATACGCCAATTCCACAATCAAAAAGGTGACTAAAAAGTGGCACAATTGTGTAATAATTGTCCATCTACAAGTGGTACCCCTTTCCGAAATAAAGGTGACACCATGTCTCACACAATTTTACCAGTGCTCCTATGTAGTCTAGGCAGTTCTACGGCTCCACGTGACTATCTATTCCCTTGTAAACCAACTATATGTATAGCCTGTTGCCCTTTCACAGAGCTTATACATCTTGACCCCATATCTGGCACGCTTGCTGGGAAGATACTGTTTGATAGGCAAGCGGCCAGAAAACTTAATCAGGGACTCATCAATGCAGACAACTTGATCAGGAGTAAACAAGGCTGCAAACTGCTGGATGAAGTGGTTTACGAGGACGAAAGAATTCATTGTCATAAAAATGCATGAATCGCAAGATCTGCTCGTATCGTGTCCTGGTCATGGTAGCAGAGAACATGGGCATATGGTGAATTGGGTCAGTGGACCAATATGAGCACAACTCACTCTTTTTAGTTACGCCCATGAGGAGGGATAGGCCCAGGTAGGTCTTAAATTCGAAAACCGTAATAGGTTTCCAATCTCTGGCAAGGGTCAACTGGGGATTAGCGGTGATGAATTGACCAGCATACAAATTTGCTTGTTCTTCAATGCAAAACAGTGAATAAAAATCAAGTGACGTAAAATCAACTTGGACCACCTGAATTCCAGTGAATGATTGAAGTACGGGTGCTGCAAAAATGGTGGGCTCCCAATTTGGATTGGCAAATGCAGCAGGAAGGGCACTATGGGCTTAACGGGCCTGTGTTTGCCTTCTTCTTGGTGGCTGTGGGACACCAGTTGTGCTAGCCACCTCACCAGCTTGAACTGCACTTATGGGACTCGCCACATCACCAAGTGTTACTGCAGTGCTGGATGTAAGACCAGGATGTACTAGGCTGCTGGTGCTTGCCAGTTTACCAGAAGGATGAGCGGCACTAGTACTGGCTCTCTGCTCCATACGCGAGCCCTGCGGTTCTTGCACCTCAACAACAGTAGAAGAATGGGGTCGGGTACGCCTGACCTTAGCAGGGACCACTACTCCGTCATCAGAACTATCTTTCAGGGTGCTGCTGCTGTCCACTGGTTCGTATTCTTAACCAGAATCGGACAGATGGGTGACTTCCTTTTCACTCTCATCTGACAGGCTCAGAAACGTGTAGGCCTCTTCACTAGTGTACTTTCCATTGAACATTTTGGTCTCTAAATTTACTGGTACACTAGTGAGACTCAAAGGAAAAAAGAGCACCTGACTGTCAGCGACTGCTTCAAACACTAACAAAAAAACTGTTAGCATTCGCAGGGATCAGGCCTGACTCTGCGAATGCTTCAGTTATGTGTTTTGTGTTTTGTAAGTGACAGTGATCGATTGATACTGCACTTGGGTGGGCTGGACTGGGCTGGGTGGAGGGGCTAAACGCAGGTGTTAGCAGGTATCTGGGCTGATCCCGATAATGCTGCATTTTTGGGAACCCTAAACTACTGAGGATGCTAGTATAGATCTGATCAGATATTGATCTATTCAGACACTATACTACTAAGGGAGGTGTATGGTGCGTACATGGGTGATAGTGCTACTGGCACTAATTTAATGCTGCCTGGGGCAATGCAGACCCTGACTGAAGCTAAAACCTAACTGATATCACCCGCAGGTTATACCTTTATTTAGGTAATATACGGCGGGTGCCTTGGTGCTATAAAAAATAACTAGCTAACCAGCGTCACCCGTGACACTAATATGGTGATCACTGGTGACAGGGGGTGATCAAGGGGTTAAACCTTTATTAGGGGGGTTTAGGGGGGTCCCTAGACCTATCTGGGCCTACCACTAAGTACCCTAACAATGATTATTGTCACAAATGACACCAAAAATATGAACACTGCACTGGGTGACACAGTGACAGGGAGTTAAGGGGTTAACTGGGGGTGACAAGTGTGCCTATGAGTACTGTGTCAGTGTAGTGTTGGTGCAACTTACTCTGAGATGTCTTCTCTCCTCTCCCTGCAATGGAAAAGAGTTCCAGGAGGGGAGATGACTTCCCCTGCCTATGTTTACACTTACACAGGCAGGGGAGGATTTCATTTGCCAGAACCGATCACCAGTTCCAGGCCAGAAATTATTGGCCTGTGCCTGTAGATTGATCAGTTCTGAAGCGAATACGATGGTCTGTGCGGCTGTGCGATCGATGTACAGCTATGACGCTTCGCCCAGCCGAGCCAACCTGCTGCAATATAACTGCGGCAGCTGGTCCGACACTGGTTAAAACTTGGATCAGGAATATGGCCTTCCATCCAACTTTGCTCTTTATTACCATCAAATAAGCAGCTATTGGAAATCATATGCTAGAAATATCTTAAGACTTAAGACTTGCAACCACATTTTGTGGATACTTTGATCAGCTGGATGTCCACCTCTATTTCAGACATATATCCTCCTCTACGAAAGTCTCTTTACTAAAAACCTAGAGAAATAAAATGTTTCTAAATGGGCCAAATATTTCCCCACTGACAATATTGTGGAAAAATTGCTAAAGGGTTACCATTCAAAAGTATCAGTAGTAACCTCTAAAACATGGAAAAAAAATTCACAATAATGCATTGGGCTTAAGTCCTGTTTCTTATCAATAGACACTGGACTAAGCTTTGTCATGCCCATATGCACAAAGTGTGGCTGTCTTAAACCATCATTGGCTCACTGTCTTTGGACCTGTCAATCAATAGCCAGCTTCTGGAATCAAACGAGAGTTTACATTCTCTTAGTTACCATCTGGCAACCAGACACTCCATAACTAATAAATAGAACTCCCCTTATTCTCCAAACATTACTGCTGTAAAATTTGCTATCCTATAGGTTTATCTGAATGAAAAGCTGGATACTGAACTGAACTGAACTCCTACTTAGGATCCCAGTTCATGTCAAAATAGGGAGAATATGCTAAGACCATCACTCCAGCTAATGGACCTGAAAGGCACACTCAGCCCCCTTAACCACTTCAAGTTCAGACACTTCCACCCTCTTGCAGTCCAGACCATTTTCAGCTCTCAGTGCTGCCACACTTTGAGTGACAATTATTTAGTCATGCAACACTGTACCCAAATTATTTTTTTATTATTTTTTTGAGACAGATAGAGCTTTCTTTTGGTGGTATTTAATCACCGCTGAATTTTTTTTTTTTTTTGCTAAATCCTAAAAATTTTGAAAAAAAATATAATTTCCTTAGCTTCTGTTATAAAATTTAGCAAATTAATAATGTCTTCATACATTTAGGTAAAAATGTATTCTGCTACATTTCTTTTGTAAAAATAACCCAAATCATTGTAACTTATTTAGTATGTGTGAAAGTTATAGCGTCTACAAACTATGGTATACATATTTGAAAATTGGGACCCTGAAATACCAGGACAGTACAAACACGTCCCCTTTTTGGAAAGTAGATAGTCCAAGGTATTTATTAAGAGTCATAGTGATTTGAAGTTGTGATTTTTGTCACCATTTTTTGAAAAATTAAGAAATTTTATATTTTTTTTCACAAATTTATATTATTATTAAGTATTTCTCATACACACCACAACACATTCTTCTATGCCTCCCAAGTATAGGGATACCACATGTGTGAGACCTTTTCACAGCCTAGATGTATAGGGGGCCCAAAATTCAAGGAGCACCTTTGGGCTTTCAATGGGCATAAATTATGCATCTAATTTCCTGACTACCTATTACATTTTCGGAGGCACCAGGGCAGTGGAAACACCCAGAAAATGACCCCATTTTAGAAAGAATACACCAAGGTAATTTCTTAAAGGCATAATAAATCTTTTGAAAATGTTATTTTTTGCCACAAGTTTTTGGAAAATGCCTAAAAGAAAATGATCATGCATTTTTTTTTACACAAAGGTGTCAATAAATAAGATATTTCTAACACACAACACAGGCATACTTAGAATTACACCCCAAACACACATTCTGCTACTCCTTCTGAGTATGAATATGCCACATGTGTGAAACTTTTTCACAGCCTAGCCACACAGAGGGGTCCAAAATCCAAGTTAAAGAAAGCAGTCAGAAGGAAAGTAAGAGGGGATGTTAGCTACACGCAGGCTCAGTATCTTGACAATTAATAAATGCTGCATTTTGGTTCCCCAATGATGTGTAGACTGAATCCTGTGTTAAAGATCTGTGTGGACTATAGTGTGATAGATCAACATCCTGAGCCACAGAGTTGCATCTGAAGGTATCACTGGAGTCGCATGCTGCCCATAGCAATTACTAAGGGCTTTCAGTATTGCAATATTTTTAAGCCAGAGATTTATTAGCTGTTATTTTTATGCTTTGACACCAAAGCTGTACAAATGTACCACATATAGAGCCCATTGATTGTAGTCTCAACATGAACCTGAATGTGGTCTTTTAAAAATTAGTTTTTTATTTTTTTCTCTTAAATAATTGCAGATTAGTCATATCTCAGAAATATTGATTTGTTAAACATTGCTATCTTCATAAAATGTTTAGCATGGTACCCAGATGTATTACTTTGCATGCAAATAGCAAATGATTACAAGCAGGATGATTTTTTTGTTTTTTTTGGAAGCTATGTACCCTTCTGGAACCTCACACCAGCCATTATCGTCCTTCATCTTCCAGCCATTATCTTCCTTTATTGCACAGAGAAGCAGTGATGGTGTCACAGTGGAGTCCTTTTACTCTAGGTACACATTGCCAAGTTTATTCTGTGGTGGTCTGTTTATCATATAACTTGCAATGACAACAAATGAAAAAGTAAACTGGTTATACAGTAAACACGTGTCCAGCATGCTATGCTGAGTCAGCAGCAAATTAGCATCATTCAAACTAAGGTCAGATGGTTTAACATCAAATGTTAAACAGCACACCCACATGTTATATAATTGATTGCAGTGGTTTATGTTACCTTTGGACAAACTATGCAAGTGTGCAGTCTGTGTGATTTGCAGGTATGTGTTCACAATAATAAATGTTAGTCGAATACTGCTCTAAACTACTAAGAAATGTGCATCTGTCATTTATTTCCCTGTCTCCAAACTTTATCATTGGCAAGTACTTTTTTGAATTTCAATGCTAGCCCTTATATCACTAGTGAATACACAAATGCTAGCGCTCAGGATACAGGTAGGAAAGCACAACTAAAAATAGGGGCAATCGGTGAATACAGGACAAGTCCAGGGGTAAGGGTTAAAACATGTCCAAGTAGATTGAGACAATATTTCCGTAAAGGTTGATGTTATGTCTTCTAGGGGATAAGACCAGCACTGAGGGCACAGATTTTCGCATTAGCAAAGCCAGTTCTGGTAGACAACACAAGAAAAAAAACTGAAAAGCGCCTCTGAGTGCAAGGTTTATTGTTACAGTAGTATATTATCCAACACTTGCATAAAAGTAAGGGATGACAGGTAAGTGAGATCTCCCAGGTTGGTCTCCAACGTCTCTGGTAACCACGATGACCCTGGAGAAAGCTGGCTGATCCTCTCGGTGGCTGGAAGAGGTGGAGGTATTCGGCTCTGGGAGCGCGCCAGTAAGCGTATGGCGCCCCTTACCCCGGTGACGTAACACACTCACTGGCACGCTCCCAGAGCCGAATACCTCCACCTCCTCCAGCCACTGTAACTGTAACAATGAGCCTTGCACTCAGAGGCTCTTTTCAGTTTTTTTCTTTTATCACTAGTGAGGTGAGTTGATTTAGTTACAGTGGGGACGGAAAATATTCAGACCCCCTTAAATTTTTCACTCTTTGTTATATTGCAGTCATTTGCTAAAATCATTTAAGTTCATTTTTTTCTCATTAATGTACACACAGCACCCCATATTGACAGAAAAACACAGACTTGTTGACATTTTTGCAGATTTATTAAAAAAGAAAAACTGAAATATCACATGGTCCTAAGTATTCAGACCCTTTGCTCAGTATTTAGTAGAAGCACCCTTTTGATCTAATACAGCCATGAGTCTTTTTGGGAAAGATGCAACAAGTTTTTCACACCTGGATTTGGGGATCCTCTGCCATTCCTCCTTGCAGATCCTCTCTAGTTCTGTCAGGTTGGATGGTAAACGTTGGTGGACAGCCATTTTTAGGTCTCTCCAGAGATGCTCAATTGGGTTTAAGTCAAGGCTCTGGCTGGGCCATTCATGAACAATCACGGAGTTGTTGTGAAGCCACTCCTTCATTATTTTAGCAATGTGCTTAGGGCCATTGTCTTTTGTTGTTGGAAGGTAAACCTTCGGCCCAGTCTGAGGTCCTGAGCACTCTGGAGAAGGTTTTCCTCCAGGATATCCCTGTACTTGGCCGCATTCATCTTTCCCTCGATTGAAGCCAGTCATCCTGTCCCTGCAGCTGAAAAACACCCCCACAGCATGGTGCTGCCACCACCATGCTTCAGTGTTGGGACTGTATTGGAAAGGTGATGAGCAGTGCCTGGTTTTCTCCACACATACCGCTTAGAATTAAGGCCAAAAAGTTCTATCTTTGTCTCATCAGACCAGAGAATCTTATTTCTCACCAGCTTGGAGTCCTTCAGGTGTTTTTTTTTTAGCAAACTCCATGCGGGCTTTCATGTGTCTTGCACTGAGGAGAGGCTTCTTTTGGGCCACTCTGCCATAAAGCCCTGATTGGTGGAGGGCTGCAGTGGTGGTTGACTTTCTACAACTTTCAAGGACTGCAACTCTGGAGCTCAGCCACAGTGATCTTTGGGTTCTTCTTTACCTCTCTCACCAAGGCTCTTCTCCCCCGATGGCTCAGGTTGGCCAGACGGCCAGCTCTAGGAAAGGGTTCTGGTCATCCCAAACGTCTTCCATTTAAGGATTATGGAGGCCACTGTGCTCTTAGGAACCTTAAGTGCAGCAGAATTTTTTTTGTAACCTTGGCCCGATTTGTGCCTTGCCACAATTCTGTCTCTGAGCTCTTCAGGCAGTTCCTTTGACCTCATGATTCTCATTTGCTCTGACATGCACTGTGAGCTGTAAGGTTTTATATAGACAGGTGTGTGGCTTTCATAATCAAGTCCAATCAGTATAATCAAACACACTCAAATGAAGGATGATCAGAAGAAATGAACAGCACCTGAGTTAAATATATGAGTGTCACAGCAAAGGGCCTAAATACTTAGGACCATGTGATATTTAAGTTTTTCTTTTTTAATAAATCTGCAAAAATGTCAACAATTCTGTGTTTTTCTGTCAAAATGGGGTGCTGTGTGTACATTAATGAGGAAAAAAATTAACTTAAATGATTTTAGCAAATGGCTGCAATATAACAAAGAGTAAAACATTTAAGGGGGTCTGAATACTTTCCGTCCCCACTGTATATAGAAACACGTTACATTGATAATTACAGTATCTCACAAAAGTGAGTACACACCTCACATTTTTGTAAATATTTAATTTTATCTTTTCATGTGACAACACTGAGGAAATTACACTTTGCTACAATGTAAAATAGTGAGTGTACAGCTTTTTTAAAAAGTCCTTTATTAAAACATTGTTCCCCGGTGCAGATCCATTATCAATCAGGCCCTCACCCCCATCTCCCAATCATGTAAGTACTTCAAGACAGGGCTGTTTTCCTGGCTTTTTTTATGATTTTTTAGACAGAGCTTTCTTTTGGTGGTATTTAATCACCACAGTTTTTTTTTCCTATATGAAGGAAAAAAAGACTAAATATTATAAAAAAAAATGTGTTCTTAGTTTTTGTTATACAATTTTGCAAATAAATAAACAATCTTTCTTCATGCATTTAGGCATACATGTATTCTGCTACATTTCCTTAAATACATTTCCTAAAATATATTTGAAAATGAATAAATCCTGATATACTGACTGCCTTTCTCATTCCTTGACAACCTAAAATGTCAGGATTAGTACAAATACCCCAAAATGACCCCTTTTTGAACAGTAGACAACCCAATGTATTTAGTAAGAGGCGTGGTGAGTTTTTTTAAATTGTCATTTTTTGTCAATGTTTTTGGAAAATTAAGATTAAATATTTTTTATTCACAAAGATGTAATTTTAACAAGTATTTCTAACACTCAGCATAGATATACTTATATTTACACCCAAAACACATTCTGCTACACTTCTTGATTATAGGTATAACACATATTTGATACTTTTTCATAGCCTAGACACATAGAAGGGCCCAAAATTCAAGGAGCACCTTAAGGTTTCTAGGGGCATAAATTATACTTCTGATTTCCTGACTACGTATAATTTTTCTTGAGTGCCTGAAGTGACAGGACAGAGAAAATCCCACAAAATGACCCAGCTGTGGAAACTAAACACTCCATGATATTTTATGAAAGGCATAGTCAGTCTCTTAAAATTTAAGTTTTTGCCACAAGTTTTTGGAAATGCAGGAAAGAAAATGAAATTATTATTTTTTTACACAAAGCTGTCAATTAATGATAGATTTTTAACACACATCACAGGCTTACTAAGAATTACAACCCAAAACATATTCTCCTCCCAAGTATTGCAATACCACATGTGTGAGACTTTTTCACTGTTTGTACTGATAATGTACTGGACATTGTATCTTGTGTATTACACAAATTGACAAATTGTGTCGAAACCAATGTACTGTAATAGTCATCTCTATACAAGTGGTCAGGGAATATAGCTTAATGTAGTGTCACTTATAGTAGTCCCAGTTCCTATAAGCCAAATAAGTCTAGCCTACTGGTACATGGCTGCCTCCAGGAATGCTATATTCACTGGCCAAGAAGTACAGGAGTAGGAGCCGAATGCCCCCCGGTTCGGTTCGCACCAAAAGATGCAAACGGACCGAAAGTTTGTGCGAACGTTAGAACCCTATTAAATACAATGAACGTTCGAAATCTAAAGTGCTAATTATAACGGCTAATATGCATGTTATTGTCCTAAAAAGGGTTTGGGGACCCGGGTTTCTTTCCCAGGGGACATGTATCAATGCAAAAATAAGTTTTAAAAACAGCCGTTTTCTCTGGAGCAGTTATTTTAATGATGCATAAAGAAAAATGTGAAATATTCTTTTAAATATCGTACCTGGGGGGTGTCTAAAGTATGCCTGTGAAGTGGCATGTGTTTCCCGTGTTTAGAACTGTCCCTGCACAAAATGACAGTTGTAAAGGAAAAAAAGCCATTTAAAACTGCTTGCGGCTTTAATGTCATGTCTTGTCCTGGCAATATGGATAAAAAATCTTTGAGAAAAATGGCATGGCTACCCCATTACCCCCCTCCCCCACCCCAGCCCATTACCCAAGATAAAACCCTATACCTAAAACCCTATATACCCAGCAAATAAGGGTAGATACAGGTGTATACTGTGCTGTGCTGGAGGCACACAACACACACTAACTCATGCAGATGGCTGTATTAGAGAACACAAGCAAATATGGGTAGATACAGGTGTATACTGTGCTGTGCTGCAGGCACACAACACACACTAACTCCTGCAGATGGCTGTATTAGAGAACACCAGCAAATATGGGTAGATACAGGTGTATACTGTGCTGTGCTGGAGGCACAGAACACACACTAACTCTTGCAGATGCCTGAGTAAATAACACACTGTCCCTGCCTATCTAGCTCTCTCCCTGCACGCCGGAAACACACTACACAAGGCCGCCGCGCTGGCAGCCTTATTTAGTGTGGGGCGTGTACTAAACCCCCTGAGCTATAATTGGCCACAGGCATCCTGCTTGTGGCCAATTATTGCTCTCCTCGCTGCCGGTGCTGTGATTGGCCAAGCATGCGGGGTCACAGTGCATGCTTGGCCAATCATCAGCCAGCAATGCACTGCACCTGGCGCAGTGCATTGTGGGCCGTTCGTATCACACGAATTTGATGCGAACAGCCCACAAAGTTCTGGTTTCGTGGAACGAACGGCCGATGTTCGATTTGAACATGGGTTTGAATCGAACACTGGGCTCATCCCTATACAGGAGCCTGAAGAAAGAAAGAACAAAAGACTTCCTGTGATTCAAGGAGTGCAGTTGTCCACAGTTGGTGGCTGGGACTGGTGTCTCATCAGAAGGTAGTCAGTGGGACTTGCAGAAGAAGCAATTCAGGAAGCAGGTAGAGACATTATTAGTAAACAGGAAAAGGATTGGTCAAAGCATCAGGTAGAAACATGGTCAATAAACAAGCCAGGGTCAATACAGGAGGCAGGCAGAGGCAACATTGCACTGGTGTGGAGGTAAAACCTTATGGTTGAGCCACAGGATGAATAGGGGTGCATGTGCAGGGTTCAGAGGTTTAATCAGGTGTTGAGAAGACACTAAAACACCTCCTCACCACCTATCAAATGCTCTCTGAAGAGCGATCCAAACACAAGAGTCCTTATGGTGACTTATAGTGACTCTTTGACTGGTGTGGCAGTGTGGGACTGGTGTGATGGGGATCAAGGATACTGTGATTGGTATGGAGTAATCAGGGAGACTGTGAATGATGTATCAGTGATCAAGAAATAAAGCCCCATACAGCCCTTCATATATACTGTAACATTACCATAGAAAAGACGGAGGCTCCCTAGGGCCCTAATGTCCATGAATGCCGCCTCACCACCAGTGCCCATGAATGCAGCCTCATCATCAGGCATCAATGCAGCCTGATCAGTGCCCATCCCATCACCAGCTCACCCTTACCTGTGCCCATTCAGCCTGATCAGTGCCCATACCATCACCGGCTTAGCCTTCCCTGTGCCCACCTGTGCCCATGTAGCCTCATCAGTGCCCATCCCTACACCAGCTCAGCCTTACCTGTGCCCATGCAGCCTGATCAGTGCCCATCTTATTACCAGCTCAGCCTTGCCTGTGCCCATGCAGCCTGATCAGTGCCCATGCCATCACCAGCTCAGCCTTGCCGGTGCCCATGCAGCCTGATCAGTGCCCATCTTATCACCAGCTCAGCCTTGCCTGTGCCCATGCAGCCTGATCAGTGCCCATGCCATTACCAGCTCAGCCTTGCCGGTGAACATGCAGCCTGTTCAGTGTCCATCCTATCACCAGCTCACCCTTACCTGTGCCCATGCAGCCTGTTCAGTGCCCATACCATCACCAGCTCAGCCTTGCCTGTGCCCATGCCGCCTGATCAGTGCACATCTCATCACCAGCTCAGCCTTACCTGTGCCCATGCAGCCTGATCAGGCATCAGTGCCCATCAGGAGAAGAGAGCCAACAATTTACACAGAGCAGGAATCTCCCACTCACCTGGCGTGGCCCACCTCCTGACAGGCTCTTATGATGGATGTTTCACGTCCCAACATTGGACCAGCGTGACGTCCACCATAGGAGCCAGTTCAGGAGGCGGGACTTTGTATGTCACTCGGCAGCGGGGTAAGCAGTAGATGGAGATCCCCACTCTCTCCAGTGGCGCTTGCCCCCCTTCCCTTTAGAGGCAGCCCGGCGTGCACCCACCCAGGATCAGCCTGAAAGCGGCCCTAGGGCAGGCGGCCAATAGCCCTGAGTTCCTGGCCAACCACAGGCCATGGGACTCAGGGGTAATAATTGTCAATGTAGATACTGAGAGGGCTTTTTGTGGGCACACTCGAGGCTACAGCCCCGCCTGATGCCACTGCAGCTGAGTGTCTCTGCTCCCTTCCTCCCATCTACTTGTACTTATTATGCAATCAAATTGTACAATCGCTGTATAATTTTCTGTAGATTTACCAAAACAAAAGTAATAGGAGGGCCCACAAGAACAATTTATTCAATTTGTATCAAATCAGGAAGGCCCTTCCACGATGTCTCCTTGTGCAGAGGCAAAGTTTCATCCTGAATTACTGCATTGATTCAGAAGAAGTACACAAAGCACAGGTTCATGTAAGAATACACATGCCAGGGTCTACAGAATACCAGCATTTCTACATAAAATAGGTTTAAGGGCTGATGCTAAATGTTCAAAATGTAGAGACAACCAAAGATCCCTTATGCATGTGCTTTGGAGATGGATCATGTGCTTTGATTCTGGGATAATAATTATTTCAATAATCCAGAAAATCTTCAATGTTATTCTTAGTAACAAACCAGCAATAAGTGTTCTAGGGCTATTCAATTTCTCTACCTTGGATACCCATACCTTTCTAGCTCTGTAAAGACCATTATTTGCAGTTAACAAGATGGCAGTCCTTAAATTGATATCCAAAAACCCTGCTACAGTTAAGACCTGGATGCTAAAGCTAGATAGACTTAGCCTTATTGGCTGATAACTGGCACATTAATAGTGAAATGGAGTAAAATATACCTTTGTCTTTGCTAACATACAATATTTACAAATGATCAGGCTGTGCAGTTGGTTCCATGTAATATGCTTGTTTCATTTTTTTTTTTCTCCCCCCCTGTATCACATGTATCCATTTACTACATGTGTTCAGCCTTACATTGTTCTGGATGTTGTGATCTATATGTACTGTATGTTTTTATTACTATATTTTGTGTAAAACCTTTAAAACGTAATAATAGTTATCTGATTAAAAAAAAAAAAAAATCGCATGTATCATGTATTTAAAAAGATTAAGAGAGATTTCCTTTCTTGTTGCTCTGCTGTACCTTTAACAAGGAAAAGTTTGCAGTTCTGTTTATTTGAGCCATGCATTATAATTATAATGCAATTAACTATTTAAGCCAGGTGTACGTAATTATACCCAGCATTTCAATAAATATTTATCCAGAATTATTTGAACGCAAACTGATCATTTAAAAATTGGATCAGATCATCTTTTTGTTATGTAATTTATTATAAAAACAGAGGGAAGTATAAAATTCAGCAGTAAAATATCTGGAAAATCAAATACTAAAACAGCGCTAAAAGATATTGGTGCAAAAAATTGCATAAGATCTTATGTAATGAGTCCACAATCATAAGTTCAGAATAAATATAAATGAGCAGTTCTTGAGTGAAGGATAGTGATAGGTGAGCAGTTCAATACATCATGGTGACTTAATTTGCGATATACTATTCAAGCACCGCTTTATCCCATATGACTTTTGACCGCGTGAGGCACACTCCCCTTAGGGGTTCAAACTCACCAGAAATACAGAAAAAAACAGCCTGTCAGAATTGGCATCACCAGGGTACACACTGCATCCACATCATCACTAATCCACAGCTAAGATAGGGTTAAACCAGTAAGGTAGCCTTCTTAAACTCTTGTCATCACCAGGGCACTGCACTGCATCAGGGGTCCAGGGATAAAGTGTCTCCCAATAAAATCGCCATAGAAACAAACAGAGTTTTGCACATAGCGTAATATTGCTTTATTTTAAAGATATTAAAAACATATCATTTCCCATAAAAAAAACGTAAGGTAATCAGCGTACATTCATTATGCTTTTTAATAGGCTAAACAGATTCACTTGTGACTTGCGTGTTAGATGGTAGAATTGCTCCGCATCAGCCCCAGCACTTCCGTTTGTGTAGCATGTGTGTCTATGCAGACACACATGGAGCTTCCGGGTGGTGGTAAAGCAATATTACGCTATGTGCAAAACTCTGTTTGTTTCTATGGTGATTTTATTGGGATACACTTTATCCCTGGACCCCTGATGCAGTGCAGTACCCTGGTGATGACAAGAGTTTAAGAAGGCTACCTTGCTGGTTTAACCCTATCTTAGCTGTGGATTAGTAATGATGTGGATGCATTGTGTACCCTGATGATGCCAATTCTATGACAGGCTGTTTTTTTCTGTATTTCTGGTGAGTTTGAACCCCTAAGGGGAGTGTGCCTCACGCGGTGAAAAGTCATATGGGATAAAGCGGTGCTTGAATAGTATATCGCAAATGAAGTCACCATGATGTATTGAACTGCTCACCTATCACTATCCTTCACTCAGGAACTGCTCATTTAAATTTATTCTGAACTTATGATTGTGGACTCATTACATAAGATCTTATGCAATTTTTTGCACCAATATCTTTTAGCGCTGTTTTAGTATTTGATTTTCCAGATATTTTACTGCTGAAATTTATACTACCCTCTGTTTTTACATTTTTATAATTTTAAACAGCTGCTTAAATTATATATATATATATTTTAAAAAGTATTTATTTATATATATATTCTTTGATTAATCCAATATAATCTAGTTGTGTTGGGAACTGTATATATCATATCGGGTGCTGAGCAGTGTATAATAGGCCATTTAATATACACTCCCCTTGTTCATGTAATTTATTATGCCTGGAGATTTGCTGTGACTTGATGATCATTACAAGCCATTGGGGCTGATTTACGAAAGCCGTGTGCCACCAGTAGAGGCACAACGCACATTTTCATATTTACGGAACGGTGCGTTGGGAACTGAGCGCGAATCCCCCATTTACTATAGCAATCTCGGCACACGGGACAATGCAATCTGTGCGCCACTATGGACATGGCGCACGGCATCTTCAATTCAATATTAACAGAAGATGGAGGTGCCAATATTATTGGGGGCTGTGGGGTGATGTGAGGAAGTTTAGTAACAACTGCCCAAGTAACAAATATGCCTAAAATAGAATGAGAAAGTAACTTTTTCAGAGGAAGCCTGCTGTGCCTGCAAGTACGTTTAGAACTGCGTGAGATCAATGTAAGCACTGCGCAAGCAGCTCTTGTGCTCATTCAATTGCGTTTGTTCACTACCCGCCCAAAATCGTAGAAAATGTCAAGCAATGCAAATGCAATTGCGTGGGTTGAATGGGCACACCTCTAAACTTGACTTTTTTTTTTTTACGCTGGTTCACCTTTATGTATTTTTTTAAGGTGATTTGCACACAGGTAATGTTAGCATGCTACGTTGCCAACATGTGACATGCACCTTGGTAAAATTATGTAAAAAGACTGTCGCTCCTCCACCCCCTCCTAAAAGGGCATTTGACCTTCCCCCTCTAATGCATATGGTTTTCTTGGGTTAGCTTTTGCTTTTAACCAATTCAGCCCCGGAAGAATTGGCTGCTCAATGACCAGGCCATTTTTTTGCGATACGGCACTGCATCATTTTAACTGACAATTTTGCGGTCATGCGACGCTGTACCCAAACAAAATTGATGTCCTTATTTTCCCACAAATAGAGCTTTCTTTTGGTGGTATTTGATCATCTCTGCAATTTTTATTTTTTGCGCTATAAACAAAAAAGAGTGACAATTAAAAAGAAAAACACTATTTTGTACTTTTTGCTGTAATAAATAGCCCCAATTTTTTTTTAAAAAGCTAATTTTTTCCTCAGTTTAGGCCAATATGTATTCTTCTACATATTTTTGGTAATAAAAATCACAAAAAGCATATACGGTATTGATTGGTTTGCGCAAAAGTTATAGCGTCTACCAAATAGGGGATAGATTTATGGCATTTTTATTATTATTATTTTTTTTACTAGTAATGGCGGCGATCTGCGATTTTTATCGAGACTGCGGCATTATGGCAGACACATCGGACACTTTTGACACATTTTTCGGTCGATTGACAATTATACAGCGATCAGTGCTATAAAAATGCACTGATTACTGTATAGATGTCACTGGCAGGGAAGGGGTTAACACTAGGGGGTGATCAAGAGGTTAACTGTGTTCCCTATGTCTGTGTTCTAACAGTTGGGGATGGGACTGACTATAGGAGATGAGAGATCATGGTTCCCAGTGCCTAGGAACTCATGATCTCTCTCTTCTCAGCTCACAGAACAGGGATTTGTGTGTTTACACGCACATTTTTCTGTTTTGCCTCTCGTGCCCGCAATCGCTCGTGGCCGGCGATCATTGTGACCTCCGGTCACGAGCATCGGCACCCCCGCTATGCAGTGGGCAGGCGCCACTTAAAAGGACCGACTTACAGCTACGACGGTTTGCAGGATCGTGCCGACCTGCTGCAGTATAATGACGGCGGCTGGTTGGCAAGTGGTTAAAGGGGAACTCCACACTCCATTCTCCAATGCTCTTGTCTCCCCCTCTGTAAGTTTTCTCTAAAGTCGTACCTCTTGAAGCAGCATTTTGGATACATGCTACAGATGCACCACTTTACAGGCAGAGTAAGCCCCCCACCCAAGTTACGCAATTTTGCATTTTTAAAGGCACTTTTCTGTGTTTCGTTTTTGAGGTTGTCCAAATTGGTGACATTGATATGTCCCTTAGGGTAGGACCTGGGCCCCCATACCCATTTTAAGGCCAATAACTAGAATATAAGCCAGCCAAGTGGGGACTAGCAAAATTAACAAGTCAGTTCCCATAGACTGGAATGGTATTTGTTGTATAACTTTTGCCCATTTTAGGCTCTTTGTTTGCCCCCCTGGATCGGGGGGTGTTTGTCCCATCTGTCATTTCGTAGCATGCTGGATGATGTTCTTAATTTTGGACAGGGGGTGGCTTATTTTGTACTAGCTGCATTTGGGTTGGTCTGGGCATGCTCAGGGAGTGTGTTTTTTGGGTTAGTAATTTAAGGACAAGCGCCGTATGAATCCCCCCCAAATTACCCCTTTTTTGGAAAGTAGACAGTTCAAGCTATTCAGTAATAGGCATGGTAAGTTTTCTAAAAGTTGGTATTTTTTGTCACAATATTTTGGAAAATTAAGAAATTAAATAAAATCTATTTATTTATTTACATACTGTCACCAGAGCTGTACGGCATCATCATATGATGGGTGTGGTAGTGATCAGGGATACTGACTAGTAACAGTATGTAAAAAAAATATATATATACATTTTTTCAATTTATTTCCTTTTTTTTACATACTGTGACTAGAGAAGTACAACGTTACCATAGACACTGTACTTCTCTTGTGAGGTGATCAGAATTTTTGTTACAATACGATTGCTTATAACAGCTTTGCTCCTGTTATAAGCAATCATTTTTATGAATGGCATCCATTTATTGCCAGTGTGCACTATTGTCACAGCTGTTACTGGCCACAGCTATCACATGGTACAGATGTGCTGTGATTGGCCCTGTCTGTACCATGTGGCCACTGTGACCAATCACAGAGATCATCACAATAGTACACAATGAATGGCTATGAATGAAAGCCATTTATTGAGTACAACTGACAGGTGATCACTCTGATTAGTCACAGCAATCACATGGTATCGGGGATGGCCCAGTACAATGATCAATCATCCACTGTGTCTACTAGAGCGTGCAGAAGGCTTGCTACTGGGAGAAAATCATATGACAGTCACCCAGGATGGGAAAGCTTTAATCATTTTGCTATAGGCCAGGCAGAAAGCAGGTAATGACAAACATGTTATACTTAACTGCTCTGTGCAATGGTTTTGCACAGAGGAGCCCCCAATCTTGTCTTCTCAGGTTGCCCATATAAACTTGGAGTACCGCTCAAAGTTGGAGCATAATAGGTGTCCTTACCGGTATTCAGAAAGTAGGTGTCAGGTACTAATTCAGAAGTGTGGACATATGTGGGATAAAACGCCGCTCAAACCCACCCAGTGCATCAGATGTGGATATAGCTACACCCCCTGACATGTTAAACCCCGCCTCTTGGGGCTTGGTCACAGAGGTGAAGTTCTCAGGTCCCTCGCCAGAGCTCCTGGCTCCTCCCACCTGCCAAGTGGCCACCAAGGAAAGCTGCCAGAGGGCTGTTTATTTTACCTAAAAATGAAATGCAATAATTTATGTGAATTGTGCATTCCAACTTTTAGATTATTGTTGAATTTTAATTTATTACTATAACATTTACCCCAATATCATTTTGTTGCAATGTTAACATTTTTACATGCTTGTTGATCCACATTTTCAGATTTAATTTTACACATTGTATTATGTAATATTATTATTATTATTATTATTAATATCATTATTATGTATAGTGTTAGATGCAGTCAACATTCCTGTTGGGTACAGAGAAAAAAAAAAATCAAAGGGTGAGAATGGGCACTCACAGAACAAACCAGGCAGGGAGCAAATTATTTTAAATTTTTCGAATCTCTCATTGGCCTAAACTATGATAGGAAAAGTAAAACACAATTGTTTTTCTACAATACTAAGCAGAAAACATAAACCTGTATATGTAACGAAAGGTCAGTAAGAGCCCCACAGGAGTTCTAGTTCCCACCCAATATCCAAAACAAGTAAAAATGTTTAATAGAAACCACAAAAATGTGATATCTCTGGTATCCCAAGCATTGTGCAATGTGTATTACAAATGAAGACAGATTCCCTAGTGTCTTTTTAAACAGATAATTTTTAACAACCTATGCTATTTTAGGTAGTAATCTTTATCAACAGAGGACATTTGTCTGGATAAATACAAAAGCTATAAAATGCATACACTTTGGATATGTTTTCATTACTTTTTACAATGCTTTCTATTAAATGGAAATAATATTATAAAATGTGTTCCCTGTGGACAAAGAAAGTATGGAATTTATACTTAATAAATACTAGTTATACACTTGTAATTTTAACCTTTGTTTTCTCTAGTAATGAAATGCAACCTTTCAGTTTCACTACTAAAACAAAAAGGTATAGTTCTCCATATTCTGTTGTATTAACTAGCTAAATGGCTTGTTATTTGGAAGCAAATACTGTATATTTGAACAGATCGTGGATATTTCAATGCAAATAATGTAAAGCCATTAAAATAAATGTCAAAGGTAAGTTGTCTAACATGTAGGATGTATGTTTAATAAAATATTGTTTGGTGAAAATACCTATTTTATGGAGCATGTAGTTTGTAGGTAAGTGAACTGAAGGAAATACATAATTGAGACAAATATATCAAGCTAAATTCACAAAAACCAAAACACCTGGATAAGGATCCTTATTTTCAAAAAAGCGCAGTTATTTTCAATTAAGTCTGATGAGATTTAAAAATTGCAGTCCCACTGACAATAAAGATCCTCATCCTCATCCTCATCCTTGTGTAAAGCTTTGCAAATTTGACTTGATTGTGATTACTGATCTATCCTGACAAAAATGCTAGGTGCCTGGTTGTTATGCTAAGCCTAAGCCAGTGGTTTTAATTCTATCTGGATCACTGGACAAAACAAGTATGCAAATATTCTGAACTGAATATTTCTGGCAGCATTGTACGATAATAACTCATAACTCTAAAGCAAGTAAAAGCCTGAAAATGAATGTGCTTAAAGTAAATGTAAACCCTAAATACATGGCAATTATTTCACTAAATCACTTTGCATCATAAACTTTTTTTAAATCCTTTTTTCTTTTTTTTCTGTGTTGCATCTCAGAGCTGCTGATCTCCTGCAGTTTCTTTGAGGCCACTTTCTGTCTACATGTATTCCAATGATGCTGCATGGCACTTGGTGGTGAAAACAGTGGAAATGCCTCTGAAATGTTGTGTTAAACCAGCAGCCACTTGTATTTTTCACTGGAAGTCCATGTTGAGAGAAAGGCTGTCACCTTAGAACAGGAGGTGCCTGAGCAAAAACTTTAATAACAATTTCACAGGGTATTATGTTAACGAAATCTGAAGATTTAAAAATATTGAAAATTACTTTTCACATTTCAATAAAAATGCTGAAGTTTAAATTAGGTTTTAGTAATTGGGTTTTTAGGTATATTTTAATAGGACAGAATCAATAACTAATATATTTCTCTTAGTACAGGATTGATTTAAATCTGGACTCTAGCATCCTATATAAAACATTTGTAGAAGATTTAAATTAGATGAAAGTCACTGAAATTGCCTCAAATTGCTATTTAAAATCACCCTAACAGAATATGATGCATCCACTTGATGATGTATTTGCTGCTGTTCTGGAGATGGGTGTACACTGCTGCATCAGATCATAATAGTGTCTTACCCTACTGTACACCATTGCTCTTCCAAGATGCCATATTGTTTCCAAGCTATTTTTTCCTATTTGGAACTCTTCTAAACTATACAGAAACGATCCTGCTGGAAAAAGAGCTAATTTTTACAATGCATTTACTCTGTCCTTACCAAGTAAATAAAAAAAAATTTTGAGCAATCATACTGTTCAAGAAAAAATGAATACACATTTTAAGCATACCCAAAGCCAAAACTTTTTTAATTTGGGGTAAAGTAGAGAATTGGGAAAACCCCATCAGTTTTTTCATCTGTATTATCCTTCACTTCCTGTCCCATGATGACAGCAGGAAATGGGAGGAAATCTCTCTGAAAATCCCTCTAAGACAGCTGTCACTGGGACAAGCCACCCCATTGAAAGATTTCCCCTCTATTCCTATTCTGGTATCAGCTTATAATTTTGATTTCCCCCTTTTTTTCATTCCTGGTGATGGTGGTTGCAAGGAAAAACATCTAATTAAAGTGGAAGTAAACCCCCCTTTCGTTTTCAGCAAAGGAAGCTGCCATCTTTGCCTCTGTTTAATCTTCAACTGCCATGGTGCTGCACATGTGATCCCTTATGACACCAGCCATTGGATGGTTTGACAGTTTGGTTGAGAGCACAGCCAATGTGCAGTTAGCATTCCTGGCATGCCGAGAATGTAACTTTTTTTTGAAACTGTTAAATCAATGGGTTTACTTCCACTTTAAATAGGGACACAGGCACTTCTGTGTTTGCATTTACCAATGGTGCAGATACAAATAAATAAATGGAGACAACATTATGGAATGCTGCTGAAAATAAATGTTTATATACTGATAAGTTGGGATGAGCTTGATGTTCGGGTCGAACATGAGTTCGACTCAAACATTTGGTGTTCGCCGAATATCGAACATTACGGGTTGTTCGCAGGAAATTTGAGTGCCCGTGGAACGCCCCATAATGCACTGTGAGATCGTAGTACATTGCTGTATGATGATTGGCCAAAGCATGCACCGGACCTGCATGCTTTGGCCAATCCCAGCGCCCTCTGCTAGGAGAGCCATAATGAGCCAAAGGCAGGGTGCCTTTGGCCAATCATGGCTCAGGGGGACTAAGTCCATGCTCCACACTATATAAGGCTGCCTGCACAGCAGCCCTGTAGAGTGTTGTTGGCGTGGACGGAGACATAGCTTGATTTAGATTTCAGCAGGCAGATTATTCAGTTAGTGGCAGTGTATTTAATATATGTAGATATATACAGTCAGTCTAGTATATATATATATATACACACACTGCATCCAGTCAGTGTAGCCTAGAGAGCTACATTCTACAGTGCATTCCGTAGTGTACTATTTCTAATCTACTTCAGGCAGTGTATTTGACATATATATACAGTCAGTCTAGTATAATATATATATATATATATATATATATATATATATATATATATATATATATATATATATATATATATATATATATATATCTGCAGAATCCAGTCAGTGTAGCAGCCTATATCTACAGTGCATTCCGTGGTGTACTATTTCTAATCTACTTTAGGCAGTGTATTTAATATATATATATATATATATATATATATATATATATATATATATATATATATATATATATATATATATATATATAAAGTCAGTCTAGTATATATATATATATATATATATATATATATATATATATATATATATATATATATATATATATATATACAGCCCTCAAATTTTCCACTCGCCTACTCGCATTTTGCGAGTGGAAAATGAGGGCTTGCGAGCTGGGCTGCTTGGGAGTGGTGGGGCTAGCACCGCTGGCAGGCGGGGTTGATTGGGAGCCGTTCTCCCAGTGATCGCTCCGATAGAGAGCATGGAGGAAGAGGAGACCCGCGGGATCGCAGAGCGGTATAGCCATTGCCAACTCAGTGTGCCCCCATTGGTGGCCGGATCATAACAGGAGGAAGCGGAGACCCGCGGGATCGCAGAGCGGTATAGCACGCTATAACAGCTTACATTTAAATCTGCTCTGCTCCGCTCGCCGTGACACACAGCCCCGCCTCCTCCTGACCCTGCGCCTGTGATAGACAGTATGCATCCCAGTATTGGACCCGCATTCTGTCTATCACAGGCGCAGGGTCAGGAGGAGGCGGGGCTGTGTGTCACGGCGAGCGGAGCAGAGCAGATTTAAATGTAAGCTGTTATAGCGTGCTATACCGCTCTGCGATCCCGCGGGTCTCCGCTTCCTCCTGTTATGATCTGGCCACCAATGGGGACACAGTGAATCTGAAATGGGGGCACACTGAGTCGGCAATGGGGGCACACTGAGTCGGCAATGGGGGCACACTGAGTGGCAATGGGGGCACAATTAATCTCCAATGGGGGCACAATGAATCTGCAATGCTGGGCACAATGAATCTGCAATGCTGGGCACAATGAATCTGCAATGCTGGGCACAAGGAATCTGCAATGCTGGGCACAATGAGTCTGCAATGGGGGCACAATGAGTCTGCAATGGGGGCACAATGAGTCTGCAATGGGGGCACAATGAGTCTGCAAAGGGGGGCACAATGAGTCTGCAAAGGGGGGCACGGTGAGTCTGCAAAGGGGGCACGGTGAGTCTGCAAAGGGGGGCATGGTGAGGCTGCAAAGGGGGGCACGGTGAGACTGCAAAGGGGGGCACGGTGAGGCTGCAATGGCGGGCACGGTGAGGCTGCAATGGCAGGCACGGTGAGGCTTCAATGGCAGGCATGGTGCGGCTGCAATGGCGGGCACGGTGAGGTTGCAATGGTGGGCACGGTGAGGCTGCAATGGTGGGCATGGGTCACGCTGCAATGATGGGCACAGGTGAGCCTGCATTGATGGACACTGATGAGGCTGTGCTGAGGGGAACTAATAAAGTTGTTAATATTTATTTTTGTAACTTAATTCTGCATAAAACATTTAGGTGTCATTTCACGAGATCATTTGTGAGGGCGTGATTAGTGGCAGAAGTAGGGGCAGGGCATGGTAGAGGTTGGGTGGGGAAACTGGTGGCGAGTAACCCTTGAGGCCTGGCTAGTGGCTCAGGACTTGAAATTTTGAGCCCTGTATATATATATATATATATATATATATATATATATACACTCTGCATCTATTCAGTGTAGCCTAGAGATCTACATTCTACAGTGCATTCCGTGGTGTACTATTTCTAATCTACTTCAGAAAGTGTATTTGATATACATATACAGTCAGTCTAATATATATATATAAACAAGCATACCCCACTTTTAAGTACACAATAGGGTTTATTTGCTAAAGCTGGAAAGTGCAAAATCAGGCTTACTTCTGCATAGAAACCAATCAGCTTCTAACCCCAGCTTGTTCAATTAAGCTTTGGTAATAAAACCTGGAGGCTCATTGGTTTCTATACAGAAGTAAGCCTGATTTTGCACTTTCCAGCTTTAGTAAATAAACCCTATTGCATACTTAAAAGTGGGGTATGCCTGTATACAGTCTGCAGCATCCAGTGTGGCGTATATCTACAGTTCAATCATAGTGCAGTTGCTACTACTTTTCTAGTGGTGTACACATTAAACAATACAGTGCAACCGTAGTGCAGTTGCTACTACATTTCTGATGGTGTACACATTACACAATACAGTGCAACCGTAGTGCAGTTGCTACTAATTTTCTGGTGGTGTACACATCACACAATACAGTGCTGGTGTTGCCAAACAAAATATACATCATGTCAAAGAGGCCACCAAGGAGAGGCAGATGCTCACAGGCCACTAAAAGAGGGCAAGCAGGCTCTGTGTCTACAGTCAACAGTGCAGGTCGCAGACATGGTGCATCCTCTGCAGGTGGCCGTGGGGCACGCTTGTCCTTTTTTTCTGCTGCTGTCCGAGTTATTGTGCCAAAACATGCAGAAGAGTTACTGGAGTGGATATCAAAGCCATCCTCATCCTCCTCATTCTCTGTCAACCAGGCTCAGAGTAGGTTGCCTTCCAATGCAGCTGCCAAAGCAGCCTATTCCACCGACTCCTTGTCCACAGACACTCCTTCCCTAACCCCACCATCATGCACAAAAGAGTCCCCCGAACTATTTGACCACAGTGTCAGGTACATGCTGATGGAGGATGCGCAACGATTGGAAGGCTCCGATGTTGGTTCCCAGGTTGAGGAAAGGAGTAACGTGAGCCAATAGAGAGGGGGTGTCCAAGAAGGACTAGAAACTGGCGGTCATGTTCCCCCAGCCACAGCATACTGCCAAGTTTGCTCCAGTGACGAGGAGGGAGGGGATGATGAGGTCACTGACTCTATTTGGGTGCCTGATAGAAGAGAGGAGGAGGCACACCTCCAATGAGGCAGGATATCCTCTAGAGGCAGCTTAAGGGCAGCCACCCTACTGCATCACACAGGCAGAGCTCCGCAGGTGCCGGGTGCTGCTGACTCCCCGCTGATTTTGAAAAGTTCCTTTTATTGACACGTGTGCAGCAGATCGCACCATTGCTGTTTGCCACCTATGTCTGAAGCGGATCAAGCGTGGCCAGTACAGCAGCCGCTTGGGCACCACATGCTTGACCAGACATATGACGACCTCCCATTCAGACCGTTGGCAACAGCACTTGAAAGACCCACATCAAAAAAAAAGGCGGACTTCTCCTTGCTCCTCATCTGGAATCTCCAACCCCACTATACCACCAGGCCTCTCAAAAACCTGCACTGAGAGGAATGAAGGTATAGCAATAGGTGTCCCGAATACTTGCAGCCAATCTGACATTCAAAGGGAATGCAACCTGCCCACCAACCGCCTCATTTGGGACATGCCCACCAGGTTGAACTCAATGTTGGCAATGCTGCAGCACCTGTTCTTGCAGAAGAGGGCCATCAATGTGTACCTGTGTGAGCATGGCACCAAGACAGGGCCAGGGGAGCTTGGCTTTTTTTCGCCACGCCAGTGGCTACTGATCAAGGATGCATGCACTGTCCTGTCACCATTTGAGGAGGCCACGAGGATGGTGAGCAGCGACAATGCATGCATCAGTGATACAGTCCTTCTTGTCTTCCTGTTGGAGCACACGCTTCATGGAATAATGGACAGGGCACTTGAGGCAGAACAGCGGGAGGAAGAGGAGGACTTCCTTACCTCTCAAGGCCCCCTTTATCCAGGTAGCATTCCTGTGGGCCTGCCAAGCACACAGGAAGAAGAGGAGGAGGAGGAAGATTGTGTCAGCATGTATGTAGAGAATAACACTCAGCATCAGTCTTCAAGGGATGGTTTTCAGTCCCCAGAAACCCAAGGAACTGTACGTGGTTGGGAGGAAGTAGTTCCTGACAACGTCACCCTAAGTGCCCCAGAGGACTCATAATTGAATGCGTCTGCAAACTTACACTGCATGGCCTCCCTGATTCTGCAAAGCCTGCAAAAGAACACTAGGATTCGTGGTATCAAGGAGAGGGATCATTACTGGCTGGCAACCCTTCTTCATCCACGTTACAAGGGCAAGGTGGCAGAATTCATCCTGCCTTTGCAGAGGGAGCAGAGGATGAAACATCTTGAGGAGGCCATGAAGAAAGGTTTGTGCAATGTGTTTCCAGACCCTGGGAGGTTACAATTTCATGGTGCTGGACAACGTGTTGCTGAGGCATCGGTCAGTCAGAGGAAGAGTGATGGAGAAGGGGGCCGGCTGACCGATGCCTTTAGACAATTTTTTAGTCCTCAGAGCCAAGGTCTGATATCTGATATCTTGGGGCAAGAGCAGACTTGGAGACCTTTCCAACAGACCATCCACTGGGTTACTGGGTCTTGAGGATGCACCACTGGCCAAAACTTGCTCAATATGCAATTGAGCTACTGGCCTGTCCGGCATCCAGCGTTATTTCTGAATGCACATTCAGTGCTTTCTGGAGGGTTTGTAACGGATCATAGAGTGTGCCTGTCCACAGTCTCCTTTGATAGGCTCACATTCATAAAAATGAATCAGTCCTGGATTAGCAGAAGCTATCAAGCACCTGATTCTGATTGATTGATTTTTCTATGGATGTGGGATGCCTTGAAGACTGCCTATGCATTGCTGAGTGACTATCCTATTCCTCCTCAATCTTGATGATGCTAGCTTCCAACAATATTTTTGGTTTAGGGCACCACCACCACTGCCTAATGCCCAATTTCTCTGCCCCTGTTTAACAGGGCCATGTAATCACTATTTTTGATGAAATATTTCACAGCAGGGTCCATTCCTGAGCCCAACAAGCGTAACTGTCAGGGGTTACAGTGTTGGGGCACCACCACTGCCTAAGGCCCAATTTTTCTGCCACTGTTAAACAGGGGCATGTATTTACAATTCTTGATATACTATTTCACAGCAGGGCCCGTTCCTGCACCCACCAAGAGTAACTGTGAGGGCTTACAGTGTTGTGGCACCACCACCCAAGGCCCAATTTTTCTGCCCCTGTTTAACAGGAGCATGTAATTACAATTCTTGATATAATATTTCATAGCAGGGCCCGTAACTTACAGTGAGGGGTTACAGTGTTCTGGCACCTCCAACACCTAAGGCCCAATTTTCTGCTGAGTATTTAGGGCAGGCTGTATAGTATATATACTTCTATTCAGAGAATATAGTGCCTGGGGTCCCCCCACGCCTGTTATTTTTAAATTTGGGTACAGGGTTCCCCTTAATATCCATATCAGACCCAAAGATCCTTGTAATGGGATGGGGGGGACTCATGCCGTTTTTATCAATGATTTTCATGTATATTGCCGGGACCTGACAATTCATTACAGCCACAAGCAGTTTTAAATTATTTTTTTCCTTTAGAAATGTCATTTTGCTGTGGTGTTGTTTTAACATGGAAAAACTGTGCCACTTTACAGGCATACTATAGACACCCCCCCCCCCCCCAGGCACAATATTTAAAGGAATATTTCATTTTTATTATTTCACTTTAAGCATTCTTAAAATCACTACTCCCGACAAAACGGCCATTTTTAAAACTTATTTTTGCATTGATATATGTCCCCTGGGGCAGGACCTGGGTCCCCAAACACTTTTTAGGGCAAAAACTTGCATATAAGCCTTAAAAATTAGCACTTTAAATTTTTCACGTTCGTGTCCCATAGACTTTAATGGTGTTTGCGTGTTCAAAAAACTTTTTTGCATGTACGGATGTTCTGGTGCAAACCTCATCCCTACTGATGAGACCTTTTTATATTCTGATCTAAAAAAGAAAGGACTAGAATATAAACAGAGTATAAAAATATTGGCCTTGCTATGTTTTGAATTGTTTTTTAAAGTGATATTAAAGTCTTGTTTTTTTTTGTTTAATAAATAACAAACATGTTATGCTTACCTGCTCTTTGCAGTGGTTTTGCACAGACTAGCCCAGATAACCCCTTCTCAGGTCCTCGCTGGTGCTCCTGGCCCCTCCCTCCTGCTGAGTGCCACACAGCAAGCAGCTTGCTGTGGGGGCACCGGAGTTGAGGAGCTGCTCCGTGTGTCCATTCAGACTCAGAGCAGTGATTCGACCCCTCTCCTCATTGGCTCTCTGACTTTAATTGACAGAACCATTGGCGCCCCACTGCTGTCTTAGCCAATGAGGAGGGAGGGTCGTCGACAGCCGAGGCTTTTGTGCAACATTTCTGAATTGAGATGGGGCTCAGGTAATTATTAGGGGGGCTACTGCACATAGAAGGTTTTTTATCTTCATGCATAAAATGAATGAATATAAGGAAAACCCACTGCCTTTAGAACCACTTTAAGGCTACTTGGCAATGATGAAAGCTTTTATTTGCATTATGGTAACAATTATAAATTATTGACGAGTCCTATTCTATAAAATGTACTTACTTTTGGGACAAAAACTGTAACTCTGATAATATACTAATTTATTTCCTACGTATTTTTGCATGGATTATTTGATACCGAAATCTTTGTCACATCTCAATTTACGGTAATAGAAGGCATATCTTACCAATGTAACAGAATTCTTCCAGAATGGAGAATATAACCATTGTAGCAGAATTTATTTTATTGGGTTTCTCTATACATCCCTACCTAAGTTTTAATATCTTCTGTCTTGTGTTGCTATTCTATATCATGACCATGACAGGGAATCTCTTTATTGTATTCTTGGTAGTGTTGAATACCACAATACAAAGACCTATGTATTGGTTCCTGGCTAACTTAGCCATTATTGACATCTGTTTCATCAATACCACATTACCAAACTTGCTGAAGGAAATCTGGAACAACAGTAATTCCATATCTTTATCCAGCTGTCTAACACAAATGTATAGCCACGTCCTTTCTGGAACTGCGGAATTTCTCATTTTAGCTGTGATGTCATTTGATCGATACTTGGCCATATGCTTCCCCCTACACTACAATGCTATTATGAAAAGACAAGTTTGCATACACCTAACAGTTGCAGTGTGGTATGGCTCCTTTTTCTTGACATGTATTCCAGCATATTTAATAATGCAACTCCCTTACTGCTTCTCTAATATTGACCATTTCTTCTGTGATGTTTATCCTCTCTTAAAGAACTCCTGTACAAGCTCACCTTTGATTGAAAAATGTATATTGGTATCATCATCTTTTATAATTGTCTCTTTGCTAGTTACAATTATATCTTATGGAAATATCATCATGACTGTAGTGAAAATTAAAACTAACAAAGGAAAACAGCGGGTTTTTACAACATGCTCTTCGCATGCTATAGTTGTGTCCCTTGTATATGGCAGCTGCATATTTACTTATTTTCACCCATCTCAGATTCAGCGGTATTATTTTAACAAGAATGTCTCTATATTAAATGCAGTTATAGTGCCTTTAATTAATCCATTCATTTATACACTACGAAACCAAAGCATGAAAGAAGCAATTCATAAAATCTATTTGAAACTTACTAGAAAAAGGTTATTATGTGAGTTTATTTAACTGCTTCCAGACCACCCACCGCACATTTACTGCGGCAGGGTGGCCCGGCTGCATGAAACAACGTACCTGAACGTTGCAGCTTCTTTCGTGTTTAGGGCGGGTGCGCATTGCCCCCGGCGACCCACTCCTGCTGTGATTGAACACAGTGGGAGCCAATCAGCGGGTCCAGCGGACCCGATGTATGTGACACCCGGCGAGGGAGATTGCTGTTCTGTCAGAGGGGAAGATGGAGATCTTTTTTTTCTGCTAAGCAGGATCACAGATCTCTCTCTTCCCCCAATCAAAGCATCCCCCACACAGTTAGCAAGCACTCCCTAGGAGCACATTTAACCCTTTGATCGCTCCTGATGTTAACCCCTTCCCTGCCAGTGTCATTAGTACAATGATGGTGCATTTTTTTAGCACTGATACATGGTCTCACTGGTCCCCAAAAAGTGTCACTTAGTATCAGATTTGTTTGTTGCAATGTTGCAATCCTGCTAAAAATCGCTGATCTCCGCCATTACTAGTAAAAATAAAAATGTCATAAATATATCCCATAGTTTGTAGACATGATAACCAATCAATATACGCTTATTGGGATTTTCTTTTACCAAAAACATGTAGCAGAATACATATTGGCCTAAATTGATAAAGAAATTTGATTTAGGCACTGCATCGCTTTAACTGACAAACGTGCAACATGGCTCCCAAACAAAAGCGTTTATTGATTGGTTTGCGCAAAAATTATAGCGTCTACAAAATAGGGGCTTGTTTTATGGCATTTTTATTAATAACTTTTTACTTTACTAGTAATGGCGGCGATCTGCGATTTTTATTGTGACTGCAACATGTGACAATTTTGACACATTTTTGGGACCATTGTAATTTTTACAGCGATCAGTGCTATAAAATTGCACTGATTACTGTAAAAACTACACTGGCAGTGAAGGGGTTAACCACTAGCTGGCTAGGAAGGGGTTAAGTGTGTCCTGGGGAGTGATTCTAACTGTTAGGGGGCGTGGCTATGAGTGACACATCACTGATAATAGCTCACGATCACAGGGAGCTATGATCAGTGACAGTGTCACTAGGCAGAACGGGGAGATGCTTGTTTACATTAGCATCTCCCCGTTCTTCAGCTCCGTGAGACAATTGCAGGGTATCCCCGAGCACATCGAGTTTGCAGGACCCCCGATCCTACTCACGGAGCTCGCGGCAGGGTCGGTCGCACGCCGCCGCCGGCCACACGGCGGCAAATTCAAAGGGATGTACAAGTACGCCCATTTGCCCAGTCGTGTCATTCTGCCGACGTAAATGTACATGCGGTGGTCGGCAAGTAGTTAAAGCTACCCTTTTTTCTCTTATCCTATCCCCTCAGACTGCTGTTTTAATTGCTCCCTTTCTCTTATCACAGCTCTCTAACAATTCTTAAGCCAGCCATAGACGGTTCAAATCTCGGCTGGTTGAAAATCAATGACTGATCAATCAAATTGAATGCAATCAGTCTGCTAAATTTTTATTTTGATTATTGGCAGTGGCAGTAATCATCCTGCCCCCTCCCCCCGCCGCTGGGAGAACACAATAGATCTGTGGGAGGTATTCCCCCATTAACACTGACTGTGTTGATGGGAGAATCCAGTGATTTTCTTTCCTGCAACTCATGGTTGCAGGAAAGAAAATTGCACCTTCTATGGCCAGCTTTAGATTGAAGCTATTAAAATTGTAAAAATTTACTTTATATTCAGAAGTCTGATTTCTGTGACTTCTATTCAGATAAAATATCATCCTTTCTTGATTGGCTGCGTGTTTTTCTGTTGGCTGAAGTTAAGTATTTCTGTCAAGTTTTATTGCTGTCTGCTAGGCTTTCAGCATAGCTGTCTGCTTATACTTTATATGGGCAGTCAGGTACCCGAGAGCAGGAAAACAAATGGACTCACCAGTGCCCTTTCAGCTCATTGAAAACGACAAGCTGTCAGCTGCAATGGCTGAAATTACTTGTAGGCATTAATTGACAGGAAAAAAGTGAATTAGTGACACAGCTGTGTAGGCGGAGAGCCACACGGTTTGGTAAAATTGTGACAGTGGGTACAGGGAGAGGATACCCCCCCCCCTGCTGTCACAGGGAGGGAGGATCAGGGGGAGAGGCTGCAGATGCTCCACCCTAACAAAAAAAAATAAAAAAAATTATATATATATATATATATATATATATATATATATATATATATATATATATATATATATATATATATATACACACACACACACACACACACACACACACACACATATATATATATATATAGTTCTATATAGATCTATATATAGTATCTCACAAAACTGAGTGCACTCCTCACATTTTTGTAAATATTTTATTAGATGTTTTCATTTGAAAACACTGAAGAAATGCCACTTTGCTACAATGTAAAGTAGTGTGTGTACAGCTTGTATAACAGTGTCAATTTGCTGTCCCCTCCAAATAACTCAACACACAGCCATTAACCCCTTCAGTACCAGGCACTTAGACACCTTCCCGCCCAGGCCAATTTTCAGCTTTCAGCGCTGTCGCACTTTGAATGAAAATTGCACGGTCATGCTACACTGGACCCAAACAAATTATTTATCATTTTTTTTATTAGAGTAAAGACAATACAGAGGTACATCAACACAAAGTGGACAATTTCGTACAATGACTTATGAAAACAAGTTAACTAGTCAGCACCTATCTACTGATCATCTAAAGCATGCGAGAATATCTTATAGTGAACTAAAAGTACTCGATCACTTTCGTCTCCTCGTGTACAGGAATGGTATCTTGTGATATATAACGGAATGATATCTAGGAAACGTTAACTGTGGTACAATTGAGGCTGATATCTGTTCTATTAATCCCCAAGGTGTTGAGTGAACTGAAGAGCAAAGAAGAGGGTAGGAGGGATAAGAGGGAGAAGGGAAGGGGTAGTGGGAGGGGTGTGGGGGGGGAGGGAATGGGGCCCCAAGGTAGGGGGATAGAAGAAAGGAGCCGGAGAGAAAGTAAAGAAGAGGGGAAGGTCAGCCACCCCAACAGCGGACTCCAAAGTAACTCCAAGGAGGTCTTTCCTGGTTTAGTCTGGTGCGCTGTTACGATCTGCTGTAAGATCTGAGTAAGTCTCTGAATATTTAAATATGGTCAATGGTTGCCATGTTTCTAGAAAGCTCTCCACCCGTTCATTGGACTGAGCCAGGGTGTTTTCAATTTTATAAATTTCTGAGACCTTGTAAAGCCAGTCCTTAGTGGTCGGGACCCGTGTGGATTTCCAGAGGACTGGAATAAGTGCCTTAGCAGCGCCTAGTAGATGTATGGTGAGCGAATGCTTGTATTTCTTCAGGGGCCATTTCGTTATATGTAATAGGCAGCATGCAGCGTCTAGATTCAGTGTGGTCTCTGTGATGGATTTAATAAGGCTCCGTACTGCATCCCAAAAGGGAACGAGTACTGGGCATTGCCACCAAATATGCAGCAGGGAACCTGTCTCCCCCAAGCATCGCCAACAAAGGTTGGGTACCTGAGGGTTCCATTTGTGGAGTTTAAGTGGGGTGAGGTACCATTGCGTTAGCAGTTTGTAGGCCGTTTCTTGAATCTTAGTGCTGATAGAGCACTTATGAGACAAAATACAAGCATTCCTTCACTGTTGTGGGTTGATCGTTACCTGTAGGTCTTCTGACCACTGTCTCCCGAGTCTGTCATCTGGTAGGATTTTAGCCTCTTGTAACCAATTGTAAGCCTGTGATGTAGCCCTAATCACCTGTTCCCCTGCAAGGCACACTGACTCGCACTCCGTCAAGGGCCTGAAAAATTTGTTCTGTGTCCCATGCTACTGGTGGTAACTACGCAGCTGCAGGTATGTCCAAAATGGTAGGTCAGACAAATTGTTGTCTGATTTTAGTTTAGGGAAGCTTTTCACTTTTGATTGTGTGTAGCAGTCTTTGGCTAAGAGAGGTCCCTCCGCATTCTCTAAAAAAAGGTGTATGTTCCCTACTCCTGGGGTAAATTTTGGGTTGTCTTTTAAGGGAGTTAAGGGGCCTCTGGAAGGTAGATGTCTTGAACTATTACTGAGTTCTTGGACTATTTTCAGTGTCGTCCCCGTTAATGGGTGTCGTGTTATGTCAGCCGGGTATTCTGACCATGGAATCCAAGGTGAGAATGTCAGCGGAATAGATTTATCTGCCATCTCCAGAGACACCCAGTCCTTGGTGTCTCTGTGGCAGTGCCAGTCAATAATCCTTGCCATGTGAGCTGCCATATAATAGTTTTGAAAGTCTGGAATACCCATTCCCACAAGCTCCTTTGCCTTGAGTAAGGTCTCATATTTAATTCTTGGTTTCTTATGTGCCCAAATAAATTGCATGATCATTGATCTAAGTGAGATGAACAATCGCCTTGGGATCGTGATCAGAAGTGTGCGTATCAAGTAAAGGAGCCTGGGTAGGACGGTCATTTTTATTATAGCTGCATGGCCAAACCACGAAAAGGCGCCTGTGTGCCATCTTTTCAAGTCTTGTTCTATGGATTTCAGCAAGGGTAGGAAATTTAGGTCTAGAATGGTCGAGATTTGTGGGGTGAGCCTGACTCCTAGATACTTAAGGGATTCAGAATCCCATCTAAAGGGTGAGTTGGCCTGTGTTAGTTCGAGTGTTTGGTTCGGGAGAGAAATGTTCATGGCCTCCGATTTTGAATAGTTTATTTTCATGTTGGATATATACCCGTATTGTTTGAATGCTTTTGTCAGATTGGGGAGCGAAAGGTGTGGGTTGGTAATAAAAAAGAGCAGGTCATCTGCGTAGGCGGCGACCTTGAACTCCCTGTCCGCCACCCTGAAGCCCTCTATGGAGGGATTCGTCTTAATCGATCTGATGAAGGGTTCCAAGGAAAGGATAAATAGGAGTGGGGATAAAGGACATCCCCGCCTTGTGCCGTTTATGATAAGGACCCTCTCGGAGAGTGTTCCATTAATCTTGAGTCTGGCCGTGGGTCTCTGATACAAGGCTGCGATCCAGGCCATCATTCTGGAGCCCAGGCCTGAGTGTCTGCATGTGGCCAGCATGTAATCCCATGCCACCCTGTCGAAGGCCTTCTCCGCATCCGTAGATAGGAGAAGGCCCTCGACCGCGCTGGCTTTAGCTGAGTGGATCAGTAGTAGGGATTTAATTACATTATCTTTGGCCTCTTGCCCAGGCATGAATCCGACTTGCTCGAGGCCTATTACCTTATATAGAAGCGGTTTCAGTCTTTCCGCCAGAATTTTGGCGAAAATTTTCAAGTCTAAATTTAACAAGGAGATTGGCCGATAGCTTGCACACTCCGAGGGGTCCTTACCAGGTTTAGGCAAGACTGTAATGTGGGCTGAGAACCAGTCTGGTGTCACCTCCTTGGAATCGGACAGGGAGTTCAAGGCCCCCAACAATGGGTTTGTCAGTGAGTCAATAAAGGTTTTGTAATAGAAACCATCTGGGCCTGGACTTTTACCTAATTTCAATGACTTAATTGTGTGTCTTATTTCATGAGCTTCTATCGGGATTTTGAGGGAGCTGGATTCTGATTCCTCCAAAGTCGGGAGGCTGCTTTCTATTAGGAAATTCTCTATGATCTGTTTTCTATCTCCAACCATCTCAGGTTGTCTGTGTTGTTGCTGAAGGTTGTAAAGGTTGGAGTAATAGGTGTGAAAGTGCCCTGCGATGGCTTCAGTGGTGATATATGCAATGTGCCGTCCTACCTTTTGATGCCTAGGATGGTGTTACTCTGGGTGTGCTCTTTAAGTGCTCTTGCTAATGTCCTACCTGTCTTGTTTCCTGATTCGTAATACAGCTTTTTCCTAAAGAAAAAGAACCGTTTGGCCTTTGTTTCAAAAATCTGTTGAAGTGATTTTCTGGAATCTAGTAGATCCCTGGTCGAATCTATGGAAAGGGATTGTTTGTGCAAAGTTTCTAGTCTGTTGATGCGTTCTGTCAGTGCTTGAATTTCCTTTTTTTCCTGTCTTTTGCGCTGAGCCCCCATTCTCATTAACTCACCTCTCAATGTGCATTTATGGGCCTCCCAAATGATTAAAGGATCCATTCCTGGCGTAGTGTTGTGTGTGAAAAAATCTTAGATTTTTTCCTTAAGTGTGGGTAGTAGCGTGTGATCTGACAGCAATGAAGAGTTCAGCCGCCATGTCTGTGGTTTAGAGGGTGACAAGGTCACATCCAATGACAAGGCAAGGGGACAAGGTCTGATATGGTTTGTATTCCAATACGTGTGGCCACAATTTTAGTTAGATCGTTTTGGGATACAAAAAGATAGTCCAATCTTAAGTATTTTTCGTGGGGTATGGAGTAAAACGTGTCGTCACTTCCGTTTGGGTTGCTGAATCTCCAAGAGTCTACCAAATGTAAGGATTGTAGGAGCGTTTTAATTTGTTTGAGAGTTCTGGACCTGATACTTGTTCTGGTGGAGGTATCCTCTAGGGGGTTCAAGGGGATATTAAAATCTCCCCCCACTATGAGGCACCCCACTGCAAACCCTGTCCGCAGATAAATGTCTGAAAAACGTCAAGTGATTCCTATTTGGAAAATACATATTCACAATGGTGACCGGTTTCCCTCCATAGTTCCCTTTTAGGAGAATGTACCTGCCGTCTTTGTCTATTAACTGTTCGGTCAGCTCAAAAGGTGCTGATTTGTGTATCAATATTGAAACCCACTTAGACTTCGCTACATTGTTCGTGGAATAAAAGGCCCTAGTGAAGGTCGAATCGGTGAGCCTGGGCACACTATTTGTTTTAAAATGTGTCTCCTGCAGTAGAACGAAGTGGAGCTTACCTTTCTTGAGTTCTCTGAGCAGCGTGGAACGTTTCTCAGGGATGTTTAATCCCCTCACGTTATGCGAAATTACCGTGGGGTTGCGTCCCAAAGAGGTGTAGGCCATGGTGCAGACTCAGGAGCGGTGGTGGTCTTGTGAAACCTGTCGAAGTAAAGAGAGAAGAGCGGCACCAGAAAATGTAAGTTAGAGAGGTATGATGTATTGAGTTAAAGTCTAGGTGGCTGACCCTGGATCCCCAGAAAAGAAAAAGGAAGAGATCTTCAGGGATAAGGAGATAAAAAATGTGTAATCTCTAGATAGAGCCCTATCTAGTAGTAAAGTGAGGACTCTGGAGATTCCAAAGCCCCTAGTGGGGAGAAAGGGAGACGGCCACTCGGTAAGTGCGTTAGAACTGAAATCTAATCCCAACACACTTCCGGTAAATTTATTCAAGAATCAAAAATGTCTCCATGTGACACACAACTAATATTTTTCCAAAAAACAAAACAGCAAGTGATGTATAACCCTGGTAGACTGGGAGCCCGCCGCCCACCAACATGAGTCACGGGGTCCCAGTCCCCACCAACCTTATTCAAATCGATAAAAGTAAAATGAGCATCTTCTTCAGCCCCCCGCGATCATCGCCTTCCAAGTGTCATGATAGCAGTTGTGACCAGGGGTCAAGTCCTGGGGAAAAAAGTGTGGGAACTCCCACCCAAGATCCACTCGCCCACCAAAAAATAAAAAATGATACACTCATATGCACGAACGCTTCAAAAGTGGTATTTTTCATCCAATTTTCGTATTGTGTGTAGGAAGCTTAACTGTTAGTACATAAAAAAAAAAACAATCCTCAATAAACATAAAAACGGTAATTCTCTGAATAATAAGCATTCATTCAATTGTGCTTCCATGCAAATGTGAACATCATGTTCTGATCTTTATTGGGGAATTTTATTTTGTATATAGAGTGTTTATGTGCTGAGTTTACACTTTTCATTGAACAGAGTTTGGATAACACAGGGTTAAACGGAAAGGGCATAAATTAACTGCACATTATCTGGACAGAATGCTTGGGGAGATAGTGATGTGTTCCTGCTTAGGAGATGTATGTTAGCTTGGGGGGCTGCAAACTCTGCAGGGCACTCGCTGCTATTCCAACCCTTCACATATTTCCACATAAACTTCCTTCCTGGCATTAAACTTTGCCAGGCATTGTGCTCAGCTTACCACTCCAAACTGATGTTCCTCCCTCAGCTCCCCTCTCTCCCTGCATGTCCTGTGAGCAGAATAGCTGTGCTCCTCCTCTGGGTTCTCTCATCATATGGCACTGAAGATAGAGGAGGGGGGATTCATCGGGACACACAGAGCAAGTATGCAGGAGACTGGGGGGGGGGGGGAGATGAGGAGACAGAAAATCAGGAGGGGCCGGCGGGGAGGAGCACATCACGAGAGGTCTGACTAAATACAATTCCTTAGCAGCAGGGACCTGATCTACCTGTCAGCTAGCTGTGATTGACAGGTACATCGAAGCGGAAGCTGTCATGGGGCCCCCTACTGGCAATGCCTGAATGGTCAGCACTTACTATTGCGAGATGTGTCGGCAGCTGCTGGTGTAGCACCTGCCACACAGCTCGCATACTTCAAAGTCTTGCAGGACATGGCTGCTAATGGGAACTGAGTTCCTGTTGTGGGAAAAGTACAGGAACTCCGCTCCCATGCGTTCCCGCAGGACTTGAGCCCTGGTTGTGACCCTCTGTCTCCAGATCCACCCGCAATAATCTACCAAACTCTTATCCCACCCAATCCCCTCATAAATCACAAGCTGACTCCTGGCTAATACCATCAATTGAGTCAATGAGTGAGGAGAGTCCATCAGCCTAGGAGGATGAAAGGTCTTGCATCTAGGTTTTCATCTAGGTATCTGGATGCAGGTCTGTCTTATTCTTGCAAGTCTGTTCTTAGGGATTGGGAGGGATGTGAGGCCTTGTTGCTCCTTTCGTCAATGGTCGAGGCTGCAGGCTCCTATGCGATCATGGAGAGGGGTTACCAGTCTGCATGTGAGACAGAAAAGGCACTAGTATGCATGTCTGCAAAAAGATAGTTGACAAACTGGAGGACCGAAGCCTCATGAGCAAAGTAATTTCAGGGAAGACTTATCCCAGAGTCAGAGTGTCGGTGTATTGTGGCATCCAGAGTCTGTTGAGGGATCTGCGTACTTGTCAGCAATGGTGGGGGGCGACCCCTATCTCGTTAGTCAGCTGCCAAATCTCTGTCAGGGGCTCCCCTTGGGTTTGGGGTGCCACATTTTGACCCTTCTGATCTGCCATGTTTCGGCTTTTTGCTGGAGGATTTTTCCGGTGAGGAGAATGGTGAGCGTGGAACATTTTTGGTGCGGGGAGGTAGAGCAAATTCTGCATACCAGTCCGGCAAGTCAATGTAATCCAGGCCCAGGGCTGCATAGAAATCCAGTAGGTCCGATAGAGAGAGCAGGACATGCTGGCGGCCATTACAGTGAGCGCGAACGGGAAGCGCCAGGTGTATTTTAAGTCCCTGTCTCTCAGTTTCTCAAGTAAAGGCCGCAAAGCCCTGCGGTTCCTTAGGGTGATCTGTGATAAGTCCTGGAACAACATGATATTCTCTCCATTGAAAACAATCCTGTCGTTCCTTCTAGCTCTGCGCATGATGTCCTCTTTTAGCTGAAAGTTTTGAAGGCAGCATATCACATCTCTGGGAGGTGCAGTGTCCGGGCCTCTTGGTCTGAGGGCCCTGTGCGCCCTAACAAACTCTTCTGCCATGTCCTCCTGCCTTTCTAAGAGGCTGTTAAACACCCGTTGCAAGGCCGGGGCAATTTGGTCGCTGTCAACAGACTCGGGTATTCCTCTCACCCTAATGTTGTTCCTCCTGCCCCTGTTGTCAAGGTCTTCCAAATGCCTATTTATTTTAATAAAGTGTTGTGTATGGGCTACCGCCACTTCATCAAGTCTGTGCAGGGCCTTGTCTCTCTGTCTGCCCGCGTGATCTGTGGCCGCCAATTTCTCAGTGAGAACCACTAGGTTTGTTTTCAGGTTGTTATTGCCACTGAGAAGGTGGATTTAATGTCCGCTGAAAAGCAGGACATATCAGCATAAGTCAGGAGTTTACTCAACCTCGATTTTCCCCTACCTGGGGCCTCCGCGGCCAAGTCTGAGTCCCCGCTGCGTTCCTTCTCGTGGTGCTGTGGCGGCGCCATCTTGGAGCCGGACACTGGGTATCCACCGGCAGGCATCTTTTTAAAAAGCTCTGAGATGTTTCTCGCGGCGGAGGGGGTCTGTCCTCGGCATGGGCGAGATGGGGCTGAGCTGTAGAGTTTTCTGCCCGGCATTGAGGGCCTGGTGGAGGGTTATAGTGCCGTTAGGCCGTGTGTCAGTCGGAGCTCCTCTAAAGTGCTGCCATCCGAGCCGCGCACCAAGCCACGCCCCCATTATTTATCATTTTGTTCCCACAAATAGGAGCTTTATTTTGGTGGTATTTGATCACCTCTACGATTTTTTTTTTTTTTTTGCGCAACAAATAAAAAATGACCGAAAATTTAGAAAAAAAACAAGTTTTTCTTTCTTTTCTGTTAATTATTTTTGTAAATAAGTAAGTTTTCTTGTTCAATGATGGGCACTGATATGGCTGCACTGACTGGCACTGATAAGGTGGCACTGATGGGCACCGATGAGGTGGCACCAATGAGGTGGTACTAATGAGGTGGCACTGATAGCCGGCACTGATAGCCGGCACAGATGGACACTGATAGGTGGGCACTGATAGGTGGCACTGCTGGACACTGATGGGTGGCACTGAGGACACTGATGGGTGGCATTGCTGGGCATCACTTATTTTATGTGTTGCATGATGGTGCCAGTCAGTGCCCATTTGTGGGCACTGATTGGCACAGATTGGGTACATTGGGCACATGTGGATGGCCATGGGGTACATACCTGGCCATCCACATGTTGCCCCCCTTCCTGGTGGTCTTGGGGGATTCCCTGGTGGTCTAGTGCGGGCAATCGAGGGGGGGCTGTGCTGATAAACAATCAGCACAGACCCCCCCTGTCAGGAGAGCCGCTGATCGGCTCTCCTGTACTCGTGTCTGTCAGACGCTAGTGAGGAAAAGCCGATCAACGGCTTTTTCTGTTGACATCGTGAACAGCCGTGATTGGACGTGGCTGATCACATGGTAAAGAGCCTCCACCGGATGCTCTTTACCAAGATCGGTGGAGCGGTGTGTCAGACTGACACACCGCTCCACCGATCGCCACGATGCGCACCCCCACGGGCGGCATGTTATCCTGAAGGACGTCATATGACGCCCAGTCAGGATAACAGAACCACTTACCGGACGTCAAGCTGCTATTGACCGAGCGGAAAGTGGTTAATGTCTAAACCGCTGGCAACTAAAGTGAATACACCCCAAAGTGAAAATTTTCAAATTGGGCCCAATTAGCCATTTTCCCTCCCCGATGTCATGTGACTCGTTAGTGTTACAAGGTCTCAGGTGTGAATGGGGAGCATGTGTGTTAAGTTTGGTGTTATCGCTCTCACTCTCTCATACTGGTCACTGGAAGTTCAACATTGCACCTCATGGCAAAGAACTCTCTGAGGATCTGAAAAAAAGAATTGTTGCTCTACATAAACATGGTCCAGGCTATAAGAAGATTGCCAAGACCCTGAAACTGAGCTGCAGCATGGTGGCCAAGACCATACAGTGGTTTAACAGGACATGTTCCACTCAGAACAGGCCTTGCCACCAAAAAAATTAAGTGCACCTGCTTAGCGTCATATCCAGAGGTTGTCCTTGGGAAATAGACGTAGGAGTGCTGCCAGCATTGCTGCAGAGGTTGAAGGATCAGTCTGTCTGTGCTCAGACCATACGCTGCACACTGCATAATATTGGTCTGCATGGCTGTCGTCCCAGAAAGAAGCCTCTTCTAAAGATGTTGCACAAGAAAGCCTGCAAACAGTTTGCTGAAGACAAGCAGACTAAGGATATGGATTACTGGGACCATGTCCTGTGGTTTGATCAGACCAAGATAAACTTGATTGGTTCAGATTTTGTCAAGCGTGTGTGGTGGCAACCAAGCGAGCAGTACAAAGACAAGTGTGTCTTGCCTACAGTCAAGGATGGTGGTGGGAGTGTCATGGTCTGGGGCTGTATAAGTTCCTCCAGCACTGGGGAGCTACAGTTCATTGAGTTCATTGAGAGCATGATCCCCTCCCTTCGGAGACTGGGCCGCAGGGCAGTATTCCATAATGATAAGGACCCCAAACACACCTTCAAGATGACCACTGCCTTGCTGCCTTGGTCTCTAACATCCACCAGCTCTGTGATGACATGGAGGACTGGAAGAGGACTCCAGTGGCAACCTGTGAAGCTCTGGTGAACTTCACACCCAAGAGGGTTAAGGCAGTGCTAGGAAATAATGGTGGCCACACAAACTATTGACACTTTGGGCCCAATTTGAACATTTTCACTTAGGGGTGTATTAACTTTTGAGTGTGTTGAGTTATTTTGAGGGAACAGCAAATATACACTGTTATACAAGCTGTACACTCACTACTTTACATTGTAGCAAATTTTAATTTCTTCAGCGTTGGCACATGAAAAGATATAATAAAATATTTACAAAAACGTGAGAAGAAAGGGCTGGGACATAAACATGTGAGTATGAAAAAGTATGAAAATATTGGCTTTGCAGTAAGTTTTGAATATTTTTTTAAGGTTACCCTATCTGACAGTGATAAAAGATGTTATTTGCCATTGTGGTAACAATATTGAATTATTGACAAGCTCTGTTTACTAACTTTTGGGACACAAAACTGCAACTATATTTAATTAAAAATAATAAAACTTTCTGATAAGGTACAATTTTATTTTCTACAGATTTGTTCCTGGATTATTTGATACCAAAATCTTAGTCATATTTCAGTTTAATGTAATGGAAAGCATATCCTACCGAAGTAAAATAATGTTTCCAGAATGGAGAATATAACCATTGTAGCCATTGTAGCAGAATTTACTTTGTTGGGTTTCTCTATACATCCCAAACTAAGATTTCATATATTCTGTCTTGTGTTGCTATTCTATATCATGACCAAGACAGGGAATCTCTTTATTGTATTCTTGGTAATGTTGAATACCACAATACAAAGACCTATATGTTGGTTCCTAGCTAACTTTGAATTATTGACATCTGTTTCATCAACACCACATTACCAAACTTGCTGAAGGAAATCTGAAACAAAAATAATTCCATATCTTTAACCAGCTGCCTGACACAAATGTATAGCCACGTCCTTTCTGGAATGGCTGAATTTCTACTCTTAGCTGTGATGTCATTTGATCGATACTTGGCCATATGTTTTCTCCTTCACTACAATGCTATTATGGAAAGACAGGTTTGCATACACCTAACAGTTGCAGTGTGGTATGGCTCCTTTTTCTTGACATGGATTCCAGCATTGGGGATGGTCCCGATGTTCGAGTCGAAGGTAAGTTCGACTCGAACGTCAGGTGTTCGCCGAATAGAGAACAATTTGGGGTGTCCGTGGCAAATTTGAAAGCTGCGGAACATCGGAGAAATCAAAAGTGCTAATTTTAAAGGCTTATATGCATTGTATTGTCATAAAAAGTGTTTGGGGACCTGGGTCCTGCCCCAGGGGACATGTATCAATGCAAAAAATAAGTTTTAAAAATGTCAGTTTTTTCGGGAGCAGTGATTTTAATAATGCTTAAAGTGAAACAATAAAAGTGTAATATTCCTTTAAATTTCGAACCTAGGGGGTGTCTATAGTATGCCTGTAAAGTGGCACATGTTTCCTGTGTTTACAACAGTCCGAAAGCAAAATTAAATTTCTAAAGGAAAAAAGGTCATTTAAAAGTACTCACGGCTATAATGAATTGTCAGTCCTGGCAATACACATAAAAGTTTGTTGATAATAATGGCATGGGATTCCCCCAAAGGGGAACCCCAAACCAAAATAAAAAAAATGCGTGGGGGTCCCCCCAAATTCCATACCAGGCCCTTAAGGTCTGGTATGGATTTAAAGGGGAACCCCATGCCAAAATTTTTAAAAAATATGGCGTGGAGTCCCCCAAAAATCCATACCAGACCCTTATCCGAGCATGCACACTCTACACTCTAGTCAAGTAGGGTCAAACAATCAAAACTAATAGCATGCAATAGCCTGCATTAAAACAAAAAATCCAAACTGAAAGGAATGATATGGAGACCAAGTTTTGTACATTTAATGGCAATGCACCATAATGAAATACAAAAATGAATGGTCAATATGGCCAAAAAATAAGTAAAAAATGTTATTTTAGGGAAATAGCTGTCTCAAAATTAGGTTTTGAGTTCTAATGATGCCAGCACACCATAAAGAAATAAAAATATTCTTAAAGAACATAATATGTTACCTGCCCAAAAATATATTTTTTGGGGATTGGAGCATTAACCTCCCTGGCGGTATGATTCTGGCTGGAATTTTCTGCTGAAAGCGGTACAATTATTTTGCATGGAAATTTGGCGTTTTTATATTGTAGGCATGCAATTCTTATGAATAACTCACTTAAATCTGTCCGAACCAGAGTCTAGTAGACATCCCGGGTATGATAAAGTTTGAAACACAAAATCATAAATTATAATATAATAAAAATATATATAAAAATGATTCAATAATGTAATCAAATCAAAAACACTGAAATTTGCTCAGTTGCAGAATAGTCGCTGTCATTAAATTTATTGTTTGATGATAAATTGTGATTCAAATTTTTTATCTGTGTTTTCTAGCTGGTCTAAAACCACTTTTGACATAAAGGGACACTTTTTGGTTGCTATGGACAATCTCCAGTTTCCAGGCAGAAAAATAATATTTTTATTATATAAAATGACATGCAGGGCACTGGGCAGACCACTAGGGACAAAGGGGATGTGTATTTTTTGTCTACAGTACTGTAATCTGTAAGATTACAGTACTGTATGTGTTGTGTGTTTTTAAACTTTTTTGAATTTGGCGCCGATCTCCGCTCCCGTGCGTCGGAACGTCGCAGGGAACGGAGATCAGGGGCACTGTGTGAATCGAGCGAGCGGACGGCTCGCTCACACAGCGGGGAGACATCGCAGGATCCAGGGGAAAAGGTAAGTAACTTCCCCCCTGTATCCTGCAACGCAAGCCCGAGTCTGGCTCGGGGTTACCGCTCCTAGCAGAAAAAACTGAACCCGAGCCAGACTCGGGAATACCGCTAAGGAGGTTAAGAGGGCTAAAACCCTAGGACATATTCTTGCGAAGCACAGGCTGTTACCTTGCCATAAAATATTTTTTTGCAACTATGAAACAGCTACAAAAAATTGGGAGTGCTAAATTAGAAGTGCTATTGAAACAAACAAGAGCAATGGGCCCAGTATGAAATAGTAATGGAAGCAGGCCTACAGTACAGTGGTGGCAATATATGTTAACAGTAAGACTCTAGCAGTGGTAGAAGGAAGTGTTATTGGTGGTCAGGTGTGCTCATAATGGCAGGAGATGGCAATGGTGGCCCCAACAGCACAAAATGTTTGCTCAGAGAGAATGTGTGAAAGGACCCTAGGATTCATGGTATCAAGGAGAGGGAGCATTACTAGCTGGTAGCCCTCCAGGATCTGCATTATAGGAGAAAGTTACAGAGCTTAATCTGCCCTTGCAAAGAGGTAGCAAAAGACGTATAGGCTTTTTTACTTTTACCCATAATTGAACTTTAAACCCCAGTGTCATGGATCTTCCCATAGTCGACCCAGCGATGGGCACCCTGTGGAGCGCCGCTCTGTGCCGGCCCGAGCTGGCGCCCGTGGGCGTGTTCACGTGCACGCTCGCGGCGGTGCACGCGTCGCGCGCGTGTGCGGTGTTTGGCGCCAACCGGCCTACTTAGCATCCTCATGCACTGTGCTCAGTGCTGTCTGATCTTCAGCTCCCAGTACCCCCGCACCCATTGCCTTACCTGAGTCTCCTGATTACCCGGCTTGCCCTTGGATTATCCTGTCTTCTGCCTGTACCCGACCTCGGCTTGTCTTTGACCCTGCACCTGCCTGCTCCTTTGTACCACGTTGCCCGCCTGCTGCCTACCTTGCTTGTGACCCGGACTCTGTACCTGCCTGCCCCTTTGTACCACGTTGCCCGCCTGCTGCCAACCCTGCTAGTGACCCGGACTGTGAACTTACCTGCTCCCCAGTATAGTGCCTGTGTGTGTGGACTTGTTGTTCAGCTCCTGCCCTGCATCCGCTGCCGGTCACCAGCTGCCTAGTAGACGCCACCCCACCAGCACCTGAGCCGTTGGACCTCTTCACCTGCACTCACCCACCAGGCTCTCATACCAGCTTGTGCTCCCGTGCCTCCTGTCTATACTACCAGGGGCCGCGAACCAGGCGCATAAGGGAGACCTTCCTCTGCTATATCGGGCTCACCTGTCAGGTACGTGAGCGTGACAGTATCGGACAGCCATGTCCGAGCCCGAGCAGGGAGCCTCCCCCATGGAGGAGCTGTGTAGACACCTGGCGGGTCTCACCCAAGCTGTAAAAAGCCTTCAGGAAGGCTATACAAGGTTGGAAGGTCAAGTTCAGATCCTGTCTTCTCCTGTACACCCTCAAGGTGCCTCCGCTCCTGGACCCCCTTCTGCACCCTCAGTGGTAATGTTACCACCCGAGCCCCGGGTACCTATACCCGAGAGATTCTCTGGATACCGCAGCAAATTCCGATCATTCCACAGTGCCTGCGAACTTTACTTTGCTCTGCAGCCCTGTACATTTTCCTTGGAAGCAACTAAGGTGGGCTTTGTGATCTCTCTCCTATCCGGCGAACCACAGACCTGGGCCCACCGTCTCATGAGGCAGAAATCTGCTTTCCTCGATAATCTGGACACCTTCTTTGCTGCCATGTCTCAGCTGTATGTGGATCCCTAGCTGAAAGCGACCGCGGAGGCCGCCTTACATGCCCTACAACAGGGACGTAGGGCAGTGGAGGATTATGTGACAGAGTTCAGAAGGTGGAGTGCCGACACCGAGTGGAATGACGCGGCCTTGCTTCACCAATTCCGTTTGGGACTATCTGACTCCCTTAAGGACGAGCTGGCACGGGTCGGAATTCCTCAATCCCTGGAGGAGCTTATCAACCTGTCAATCAAAATTGACCGGCGCCTTAGGGAACGCCGCTCGGAGAGGTCCACCAGTCAGTTTCGCCCCACCTGGATGCTTCCCAAGGTCCCTAGTGCCACCAGCTCTTTCGGACAGACCCCCCATGCACCTCCTTCTCCGGTTGTTGATTCCTCTGAACCTATGCAGCTTGGTCTCCTCCGACCATCCCTTACCCTGGAAGAACGGCAGCGCCGAAGAACCAATAACCTATGTATGTACTGTGGTGAACCCGGTCACTACGTGAGATCTTGTCCCAACAAGATACGTAAGTCTCGCTCAACATTTACACAGCTTGCATCTGCTTTACATAAACCTGCTTCTCATCTCGCTCTCCCTGTCATCCTACAGCTTCCCGAAAAGGACATCCAAATCCCAGCTATAATTGACTCCGGAGCATGCAGCTGTTTTATTGACCTCACGTTTGCTGCCAACCACCGCATTCCCCTGCAACCCAAGCCACAGGAACTTGCTGTACACCTTGCTGACGGCTCAGCTCTCCGTTCCGGACCTGTCACGCAGGAGACCGCCCCCTTACTGGCCAGCTTGGGCACTCATCACCAAGAACTTTTACGTTTGGATGCCATTCCCTCTCCCCTTTTTCCCATTATCCTGGGAATACCGTGGCTGCAGGCCCATAACCCCAGTATCAATTGGTCAACAGGGGAAGTCAAGTTCCTTTCCGGATATTGCCAGCAGCATTGCCTTCATGAAATCCCTGTAAAACGGGCTCAGCTCCTCTGTCTGGACATTGACTTGGAATCACAGCAGGCAATTCCGGCACCCTACCGGGACTTCCAGGATGTCTTCAGTAAGAAGGGAGCAGAGGTTCTCCCTCCTCACAGGTCTTACGACTGCCCGATAGAGCTTCTGCCAGGAACTGAGGTACCTTTCGGGAGGATTTTCCCATTAACAGGGCAGGAGCTTGAAACCCTAAAAGCCTACATTGATGAAAATCTACAGAAAGGTTTCATCCGCTCATCAACCTCCCCAGCTGGAATTTTCTTTGTCGAGAAAAAGGACCACTCCCTACGGCCCTGTATCGATTATAGGGAGTTAAATAAAATAACAATCAAGAATCGCTACCCCTTGCCCCTTGTGCCTGAACTCTTCCAAAGGTTGGGATCTGCAGTCATCTTCACCAAATTGGATCTTCGCGGGGCCTACAACTTGATCCGTATCCGAGAGGGTGACGAATGGAAAACGGCTTTTCGTACCCGATTTGGGCTCTTTGAATATTTGGTCATGCCCTTTGGACTGTGCAACGCACCGGCTACGTTTCAACACTTCATTAATGATATCTTCCGTGATCTCCTGGACCTGTACGTCATAGTGTACCTGGATGACATCTTAATCTTTTCTGCCTCAGTCAGCGATCACCGCAGGCACGTTCGGAACGTCCTAACCCGGCTCAGGCAACATGGGCTCTACGCCAAATTGGAGGAATGTGAATTCGAGCTTCAGTGCATTCAATTCCTCGCCCTAATCATCTCTGTCAACGGCATTAAAATGGACCCCCAAAAGGTGTCCGCCATCCTGGATTGGCCCGCTCCCTCCGATAAGAAGGGAGTCCAGCGCTTCATTGGCTTCGCCAATTTTTATCGAAAATTCATTAGGGGCTTCTCTACTATAGTTGCACCCATCACCGAGCTGACCAAGCAGGGAAGCCGATTCTGCTGGTCCCCTAAGGCACAATCCGCCTTTGAAAAACTCAAGGGACTTTTCACCTCGGCCACTATCCTAAAACACCCAGATCCTGCCCTGCCCTTCGTCCTTGAGGTGGACGCTTCGGAAATCGCGATAGGAGCCGTGCTCTCCCAGCGGCAGGGCCCCAAGTCCCTTCTCTTCCCGGTAGCCTTTTTCTCACGCAAACTCTCCACAGCGGAGAAAAATTATGATGTCGGAGATCGGAACTTCTGGCCATCAAGGCCGCCTTAGAAGAGTGGCGTTATCTGCTGGAGGGGGCTGCACACCCCATCCTGGTTTACACTGACCACAAAAATCTTGAGTATCTGAGAACGGCAAAAAGATTGAAACCACGGCAGGCAAGGTGAGCCCTCTTTTTCTCTAGATTCCAGTTTCATATTACCTATAGACCTGGTTCTAAAAACACCAAAGCGGACGCCCTTTCCCGCATGTTTCTTGATTCTGAGAGATCCTTACCACCAGACACCATTCTCCCTGCTGGCAATTTCCTGTTACTCCAAGGGGATCTCCTATCCCGGTTAAGGCAAGCTTCGGTAGGATGGTCCCCATTCACTGAAAACGAGGTGAGGGCACAAGATGGCCTATTCTGGCACAAAGGCAGAATTGTGGTCCCTGAAGGTCTAAGGATGGCAGTTTTGGAGCTTTGCCATGACCACAAACTAGCCGGACATTTTGGCACTCTAAAGACGGCAGAGCTGCTTCAGCGTACCTTCTGGTGGCCCCGACTGGTAAATGATTGCAAGAGGTACGTGGAGTCCTGCACCACCTGCGCCAGGAGCAAGAATAGCCGGGCGAAAGCTTGGGGTCTACTGAAACCCTTACCCGTCCCAGAGAGACCCTGGAAGATGATATCGATGGATTTCATCGTAGAGCTTCCCCAGTCGGAAGGATTCTCGTCCATCTTCGTTGTGGTCGACAGGCTGTCCAAGATGGCTCACTTTTTACCGATGAAAGGGACACCTTCGGCCAAGGAAACTGCACAGGTCTTTGTCCGGGAGATAGTGAGGTTGCATGGGGTCCCATCAAGCATAGTCTCGGAATCGTGGTGTTCAATTCACCTCCAGGTTCTGGAAGGCTCTCTGCGATTCCCTGGAGATCGAGTTGGCCTTCTCCTCTGCCTACCACCCCCAGACAAATGGGCAGACGGAGAGAACTAATCAGACTTTGGAGCAATACCTCCGCTGCTTTTCAACTTTCTCACAGGATGACTGGGCCTCTCTACTACCCATTGCTGAGTTTGCCTATAACAACTCCTTACACTCTGCCATTAAGCAAACACCATTTTTTGCCAACTATGGCTTCCACCCGTCCTTCTTGCCCGGTTCCTTACCTGAATGTTCCATTCCTGCAGTTTCTGAGACTATGGACTTCTTCCTTGCAAACAACAAACTACTACAGGAAACCATGGCTAAAACCCAGGAGTAAGGATGAGCCCGGTGTTCGATTCGAACCCATGTTCGAATCGAGCACCGGGTGTTCGCTCGCTCGGCGAGCCCAGAACTATTGGGGCCGCTCGCATCAAATTCGTGTGATGCGAGCGGCCCCGCAATGCATTGCGGCCCGCGCAGTGCAATGCTGGCTGATGATTGGCCAAGCATGCACTGTGACCCCGCATGCTTGGCCAATCACAGCGCCGGCAGCGAGGAGAGCCATAATTGGCTACAGGCAGGATGCCTGTAGCCAATTATAGCTCAGGGGCTTTAGTACACGCCCCACGGTATAAGAGGCCGCCGCGCCGGCGGCCTCGCATATTATGTTTCAGTCAGTGTCAGCGTGTCAGTGTGCTGCTGACTGCTGACAACAATATGTGCTCCATTTCTGGGGATATGTGTGTGCATGCTGTTAGAACAGCATTGCAGTATCACATCTGGGGGGTGTCTATAGGTGGCCTGTGAAGGGGGCAGGTTTCCTGTGCTTAGAACTTTCCCTGCAAAAAAGTGTCATTTTTGCAGGAAAAAAGCTATTTAAAATCACTCGCGGCTAATGAATTGATGGCTCCTGTAACACAGAGAACTGTCATTCATTAATAAAAAACAAAAAAAAAAGCGTAGGGGTCCCCCCAAATTCAATAACCAGGCCCTTCAGGTCTGGGATGGATATTAAGGGGAACCCCAGCCAAAAAAAAAATGGCGTAGGGTCCCCCTCAAAATCCATACCAGACCCTTGAGGTCTGGTATGGATTTTAAGGGGAACCCTAGCCAAAAAAAATGGCGTGGGGTCCCCCTCAAAATCCATACCAGACCCTTATCCGAGCACGCAACCTGGCAGGCCGCAGGAAAAGAGGGGGGACGAGAGCGGCCCCCCCTCTCGCCTGAACCGTACCAGGCCACATGCCCTCAACATTGGGAGGATGCTTTGGGGGTCTAAGACCCCTAAAGCACCTTGTCCCCAATGGGAGGCTCCCGCTGTGTGAGGCTGTGTGAGGCTGTGTGAGGCTCCGCTCCGTCTGACAGGTCTTTTATAATGGAGGGCACCTGGTGACCCCGCCCCCTCTGACGCACAGGGACGTCATGGGGAATTCCATGATGGCTTTCCCCATGATGTCAGAGGGGGGCGGGGTCACCAGGTGCCCTCCGTTTTAAAAGACCTGTCAGATGGAGCGGAGCCTCACACAGCGGGAGCCTCCCATTGCGCGGAGCGGCCCAAGAAGACACCGACACCGACGCCGACGGAAGAAGATGCCGGACGAGAAGGACGAGAAGACCAGCGCAAGAAGAAGCGGATCGGAGGAAGAAGAAAATGGAAGAAGGAGATGGAAGAAGATGAAGGAAGGAGAAGATGAAGAAACCGAAGGATGAAGAAAGAAGAAAGAAGATTTTAATAAAGGAATTGTCAAAGACTGTCTCCTGTCATTTTTACCATTTTTGCCACTTTTTTGGTGAAATGGTAGGGGTACTTTTGTACCCCCTTACCATTTCACACAGGGGGGGGGCGGGATCTGGAGGTCCCCTTGTTAAAGGGGGCTTCCAGATTCCGATAAGCCCCCCGCCCGCAGACCCCCACAACCACCGGGCACGGTTGTGGGGAAGAGGCCCTTGTCCTCATCAACATGGGGTCTTAGACCCCCAAAGCATCCTCCCAATGTTGAGGGCATGTGGCCTGGTACGGTTCAGGCGAGAGGGGGGGGCGCTCTCGTCCCCCCTCTTTTCCTGCGGCCTGCCAGGTTGCGTGCTCGGATAAGGGTCTGGTATGGATTTTGAGGGGGACCCCACGCCATTTTTTTTGGCTAGGGTTCCCCTTAAAATCCATCCCAGACCTCAAGGGTCTGGTATGGATTTTGAGGGGGACCCTACGCCATTTTTTTTTTTTGGCTGGGATCCCCCTTAATATCCATCCCAGACCTGAAGGGCCTGGTTATTGAATTTGGGGGGACCCCTACGCTTTTTTTTTTTCATTTTTTTATTTTTTATCAATGACTTTTTTTTATGAATGAGTTTCAATGAATCACTGTTCTCTGTGTTACGGGAGCCGTGAATTAACATTAGCCGCGAGTGATTTTAAATAGCTTTTTTACTTTCAAAAATGACACTTTGCGCAGAGACAGTTCTAAACACGGGAAACATGCGCCCCTTCACAGGCATACTATAGACACCCCCAGGTACGAAATTTAAAGGAATATTACACTTTTATTGTTTCAATTTAAGCATTATTAAAATCACTGCTCCTGAAAAAACGGCCGTTTTTAAAAAAAAAATTTGCATTGATACATGTCCCCTGGGGCAGGACCCAGGTCCCCAAACACTTTTTATGACATTAACATGCATATTAGCCTTTAAAATGAGCACTTTTAATTTCGAACGTTTGCATCCATTATAACTAATAGCAAATTTGTGAGGCCTAGTGTGCATTAACACGGCCTGTACCCCAGAGAGAAGCTTGAACAGATAGACATAAAAAGTATATGCATGTGAAAAAAATAGATTTTATTTAGGGCAACACGCCCAAAGGTAAATCAATGGGTAGGTGAATAGAGATACGATGTTACAAGACAGTATACATACATGGAATCATAGTGACCATAGACATGTACGAAAGACTGCAAAAATTGCACATTAACTTGCGATATTATCAAGATCTATTCAGGAAAATGCCGACATGTTTCGGACGGACGTCCTTTTTCAAGGCAATAACGGTTCCTGTGTTTGCTCAATAGTACTGTATAGAACAGAGTAAGTACATTAGTATACAACATATTATAGTAATAAGTGTGAAAACCTGTAAATAAACCACTTCATGGTAATGGTACTCACTTGCAAAAAGTTGAAAATAACGGCTTTAATTGCCTGGTAGACTTGGGATACAGAGATATGGTCTCAATGTGTTCACAAAGTGAAAAGTAGTCTTGTGCTGTTAAAAGCAAACGGCTGCTGGACATTTGAGAGGCTGCAAGATCTCCAAGCCATGCACTGGAAGGTTGCAATGGCTCTATAGGCCTGGGCCAAAAGTTGGTATGTGGCTAGGGAAAAGAGGAGTAGGTAGAGTGGTGTTAATACCACTGACAGGTATAAAAGTATATTCCTGCAGGGTAAACTGCATAGAGTAAAAGAGTAATATTACCTGATAGATAAGGATCTTGTGGTGTTGTACAGCGGAACGCCGGCAGGAAGGTATGGTAACTATTCCTGCCATTGATCCGGCTTATATGTATGTCAGAATTGGTATCAGCTGTGCAGGCTATGATGTAAAATGGATGCGCTGAAGTGTGAGATCATTACGGCCAGGTGAGGGGATGGTGGCTCAGAGGTCACAGCGTAATTCCCCTATTGGTGAGATCTTAGAGGCGGTGGCGCCGCGCGTCGTCACGTCCATGGGGCGTGGCCTCGTGCAGCGTCGGAGCGTCACCGGCGTGGGCAGACTGATCCCTCCCTGCCTGCTGGAACGCAAACAGGGGGGCGCGTGTGGTGGAAATGTGCGCCTCAATGGGTGTATGTTGCGCATGCGCCGTACATAGTCCGCGCATGCGCACATGGTCTTACCCGCGCCGGGCAGCCTGTATATCAAATGAAAGCATGAAAAGTGCCACATAGGGCGTAAAAAAGTATGTAGATGTATAGCGAATTTGTTGAACTTAATGGGTTCATTGTGAACGGCATCAATGGGTTAGCAAATGAGTCACAGTACCATGGAGATGGATAGGAGGCCCCCTAATGGATAGAAACAGGCAATGTATTAAAATAGCAGGGAACAGCAATATTGAAATGTAGAAAAAGTAGACAAAATGAGTTTACATCGGTCAGTTAGAATAGCTATAAAGCAGTACAAACATTGACATGAAACCAATGTACAATATAGACATATATTCTAAAACATTTAGACAGATGCAATTAGATAGATATGGGGGTGGAATATACTTTTTATTGTTTGGGTAGGTATTTGAAGCAAATGAAGAGAGGCCCCAGGTAAGAAATACTTACAGGGGCCTGTCTTAATTTGAAGGGAGATTAAAGATCAAGTTCACACACCCCTGATTCAAAACCCTCAAGATAGGGTTTGAAATTAAATGCCTCATTGAGGCCTGGGGGGGATGTGGCATTGAGGTGAAAGATCCATTTAAGCTCACTTTGAAGTAAAGATTTATTGTAATCACCCCCTCGGTTAGGTGGGGGGATATGGTCAAGTGCTCTAAATGTAATCTGAGGAGTTGAGTCCTGGTGGACGATTGCACAGTGTCGCCCTAGAGGGAGGTCAGGGTCTTTTTGGTTGATACTAAGGGTATGTCGGTATATGCGTTTCCAAAAAGGCAGTTTGGTTTTCCCAACATAAAAACACCCGCACTCGCATTCTAAAAGATATACAATGCCGACTGAGCGGCAATTAACGAAATGTTGGGGGAAAAAAGGTTGTCCATTAGGTAGAATATTGGATCTGTTGGATTTTGATAGATACCTACAGTATTTACATTTCCCACAGGGGAATGTCCCTTTGGTTTGTTTATGTAAGTAACTTGTTGGAGTGTATTCACTTCTGATTAATTTATCACGAAGAGAGGGAGCTCGTCTATAAGTCAGTAGGGGATGTGTAGGTACAAATGGAGACAGTAAGTGATCTGTAGTTAGGATATGCCAATGTTTTTCTAGAATTTGGGTAATTGAAGAATGTTGTTGGCAAAAGTTGGTAATGATACCAAGAATGTCATCGCATTCTTGTTGTTTGGCAGGGATCTAGCCAAACCCTACAAGACTTTCTGACTTACCTCAATACGACCAATCAGTTAAATCTGAAATTTACAATGACATATAGCCCAACCTCTATCTGTTTTTTAGACCTTACTCTCATAAAAGACCTTGATGGCCATATTCAAAGTCATCTATACCGCAAACCCACTGCAGGCAACACCATCCTAGCTGCCTCCAGTTTTCACCCCGAACCTCTTCTTAACTCCATCCCCTATGCCCAATACCTTCGTGCCCGCCGCAACTGTTCAACTGAGGCCTCCTTTGAGAATGAGGCCTTGGTCCTACGAAAGAGGTTGTTAGAACGAGGATATCCACATAAGATTTTGAAAATCGCATACAAAAAAGCGAAATCCAAAACACGCAATTCTTTACTTTTCTCTTCTAAACATCAATCCACACACACCCCTTTACGTATCATTACCAACTTTTGCCAACAACATTCTTCAATTACCCAAATTCTAGAAAAACATTGGCATATCCTAACTACAGATCACTTACTGTCTCCATTTGTACCTACACATCCCCTACTGACTTATAGACGAGCTCCCTCTCTTCGTGATAAATTAATCAGAAGTGAATACACTCCAACAAGTTACTTACATAAACAAACCAAAGGGACATTCCCCTGTGGGAAATGTAAATACTGTAGGTATCTATCAAAATCCAACAGATCCAATATTCTACCTAATGGACAACCTTTTTTCCCCCAACATTTCGTTAATTGCCGCTCAGTCGGCATTGTATATCTTTTAGAATGCGAGTGCGGGTGTTTTTATGTTGGGAAAACCAAACTGCCTTTTTGGAAACGCATATACCGACATACCCTTAGTATCAACCAAAAAGACCCTGACCTCCCTCTAGGGCGACACTGTGCAATCGTCCACCAGGACTCAACTCCTCAGATTACATTTAGAGCACTTGACCATATCCCCCCACCTAACCGAGGGGGTGATTACAATAAATCTTTACTTCAAAGTGAGCTTAAATGGATCTTTCACCTCAATGCCACATCCCCCCCCAGGCCTCAATGAGGCATTTAATTTCAAACCCTATCTTGAGGGTTTTGAATCAGGGGTGTGTGAACTTGATCTTTAATCTCCCTTCAAATTAAGACAGGCCCCTGTAAGTATTTCTTACCTGGGGCCTCTCTTCATTTGCTTCAAATACCTACCCAAACAATAAAAAGTATATTCCACCCCCATATCTATCTAATTGCATCTGTCTAAATGTTTTAGAATATATGTCTATATTGTACATTGGTTTCATGTCAATGTTTGTACTGCTTTATAGCTATTCTAACTGACCGATGTAAACTCATTTTGTCTACTTTTTCTACATTTCAATATTGCTGTTCCCTGCTATTTTAATACATTGCCTGTTTCTATCCATTAGGGGGCCTCCTATCCATCTCCATGGTACTGTGACTCATTTGCTAACCCATTGATGCCGTTCACAATGAACCCATTAAGTTCAACAAATTCGCTATACATCTACATACTTTTTTACGCCCTATGTGGCACTTTTCATGCTTTCATTTGATATACAGGCTGCCCGGCGCGGGTAAGACCATGTGCGCATGCGCGGACTATGTACGGCGCATGCGCAACATACACCCATTGAGGCGCACATTTCCACCACACGCGCCCCCCTGTTTGCGTTCCAGCAGGCAGGGAGGGATCAGTCTGCCCGCGCCGGTGACGCTCCGACGCCGCACGAGGCCACGCCCCATGGACGTGACGACGCGCGGCGCCACCGCCTCTAAGATCTCACCAATAGGGGAATTACGCTGTGACCTCTGAGCCACCATCCCCTCACCTGGCCGTAATGATCTCACACTTCAGCGCATCCATTTTACATCATAGCCTGCACAGCTGATACCAATTCTGACATACATATAAGCCGGATCAATGGCAGGAATAGTTACCATACCTTCCTGCCGGCGTTCCGCTGTACAACACCACAAGATCCTTATCTATCAGGTAATATTACTCTTTTACTCTATGCAGTTTACCCTGCAGGAATATACTTTTATACCTGTCAGTGGTATTAACACCACTCTACCTACTCCTCTTTTCCCTAGCCACATACCAACTTTTGGCCCAGGCCTATAGAGCCATTGCAACCTTCCAGTGCATGGCTTGGAGATCTTGCAGCCTCTCAAATGTCCAGCAGCCGTTTGCTTTTAACAGCACAAGACTACTTTTCACTTTGTGAACACATTGAGACCATATCTCTGTATCCCAAGTCTACCAGGCAATTAAAGCCGTTATTTTCAACTTTTTGCAAGTGAGTACCATTACCATGAAGTGGTTTATTTACAGGTTTTCACACTTATTACTATAATATGTTGTATACTAATGTACTTACTCTGTTCTATACAGTACTATTGAGCAAACACAGGAACCGTTATTGCCTTGAAAAAGGACGTCCGTCCGAAACATGTCGGCATTTTCCTGAATAGATCTTGATAATATCGCAAGTTAATGTGCAATTTTTGCAGTCTTTCGTACATGTCTATGGTCACTATGATTCCATGTATGTATACTGTCTTGTAACATCGTATCTCTATTCACCTACCCATTGATTTACCTTTGGGCGTGTTGCCCTAAATAAAATCTATTTTTTTCACATGCATATACTTTTTATGTCTATCTGTTCAAGCTTCTCTCTGGGGTACAGGCCGTGTTAATGCACACTAGGCCTCACAAATTTGCTATTTCTATATGTGAGAAGCGATAGACCCATTTGCCACCAGTTACTTGCTCAAATAAATATTTTACCTTGATTATAACTAATAGGGTTCTAAAGCTCGCACGGACTTTAGGTCCGTTCGCGGGTTCCGGTGCGAGCCGAACGGGGGGTGTTCGGCTCATCCCTACCCAGGAGTACAACAAAAGGATGTTTGACAGAAAGAAGTGGGGTGAACTTGTCCTGGAACCTGGCAACCAGGTTTGGTTGTCTACGGCTAACCTGAAATTGGAGTGCCCCTCAAAGAAATTGGGTCCCAAATTCACGGGTCCCTTTTCTGTTAAAAGAAAAATTAACGAGGTGACTTATGAGCTCAATCTACCCGGTGCGATGAAAATCCACCCGGTCTTCCATGGATCTCTGCTGAAGCCAGTTAATCCCAACCCCTTTACTTGCCGAAACACTGGCCCCCCTGAACCAGTAATCATCGACAATGTGGAAGAATTGGCGCCAACCGGCCTACTTAGCATCCTCATGCACTGTGCTCAGTGCTGTCCGATTTTCAGCTCCCAGTACCCCCGCACCCGTTGCCTTACCTGAGTCTCCTGATTGCCCTCCTGACTACCCGGCTTGCCCTTGGATTATCCTGTCTTCTGCCTGTACCCGACCTCGGCTTGTCTTTGACCCTGCACCTGCCTGCTCCTTTGTACCACGTTGCCCGCCTACTGCCTACCTTGCTTGTGACCCGGACTCTGTACCTGCCTGCCCCTTTGTACCACGTTGCCCGCCTGCTGCCAACCCTGCTAGTGACCCAGACTGTGAACTTGCCTGCTCCCCAGTATAGTGCCTGTGTGTGTGGACTTGTTGTTCAGCTCCTGCCCTGCATCTGCTGCCGGTCACCAGCTGCCTAGTAGACGCCACCCCACCAGCACCTGAGCCGTTGGACCTCTTCACCTGCACTCACCCGCCAGGCTCTCATATCAGCTTGTGCTCCCGTGCCTCCTGTCTATACTACCAGGGGCTGCGAACCAGGCGCGTAAGGGAGACCTTCCCCTGCTATATCGGGCTCACCTGTCAGGTACGTGAGCGTGACACCCAGGCACCATCTAGTTGCAGCATAAAATTTATAGACTGTACCAAAATATAACTTTATATGGATTCCCTTTAAGAAATGTATTTAACCACTTCCCACCTGCTGTATGATGGCCGCAGGGTGGTTGGTGGTGCAGTGTGTCGCTCTGACACACTGCATCTCCGATCTTGGTAAAGAGCCTATGACGTAGGCTCTTTACCAAGTGATCAGCTGTGTCCAATCACAGCTGGTCCCATCATAACCAGGAAGTGCAATATATTGGTGTTTCCTCTATTTTCACTGACAATGCCGATGGTGGCTGAGCGGTGGCTCTCGTGACGGTGGGGGGGGGGGTTCTGCGCTGATAATCAGTGCATTGATTATCAGTGCAGACCCATCAAGGATGCCCACTAGAGCCCACCAGGGATGCCCACTAGAGTCCACCAGGGATACCAACCCATGCCCACCAGTGATGTCAACCCATGACCACCAATGATGCCAATCAGTGCCCATCAAGGATGCCAATCAGTGCCCATTAGGGATGCCAATCAGTACCAATTAGTAATGCCTGTCAGTGGCTCATCAGTGCCACCCATTAGTGCCCATCATTGCCCACCAGTGCCACCCATCATTGCTGCCTATCAGTGCCCATCAGTGCCACCTATAAGTGCCCATCATTGTGGCTTATCAGTGCCCATCAGTGCCACCTATAAGTGTCCATCAGTGCCGCATATCATTGCCACCTATCAGTGCCCATCAGTGCTGCATATTAGTGCCTCATCATCAGTGCCACCTCATCAGTGCTGCCTCATCAGTGTCCATCAGTTCAGCATAATCAGTGCTCATCAGTGAAAGAAAAAACACACTTTTTACAAAAAACTTATTTTTCTGTCTTTTCTTATTTATTTAGCAAAAAAAAAAAACCCAGTAATGATCAAATACCACTAAAAGAAGGGGGCGTGGCTTGGCGCGCAGCGTGCATGGACGCTGACTAGGAGAGCTCCGGCAGATCGGGAGGCCCACAGCTGAAACACGGCCATTCTCCGGGTCGAATATGCCCACACACAATAAGAAGGGGATACACAACCGCTCCCTCAGATCTTCTGGGACACCAAAAGGGAAATTATCGGCAGCGAGTCTCAGCAAATTCCGCTACAGCGGCGAGCATAACATATCCAAGATGGTGCCGCCATACGGGACACGAGGAGGAGAGGACAAAGAAGATGACGAGATCTCCCTACCTGCCTCAGAAGACTCCTCCAGAGGTAATGCTGCACATGACATACCTCTAACATACTCAACAATGACAGAAATAGCAGCAGACATTAAAAAATTGTTTTCTGCAGCCATCACTGACCTGAAATCTGAACTCCTCAGACTCACTGAGCAGATGGCGGTAAGCGAGCGAGCGGGGAAAAGGAGAGACAGGGCCTTAGTGAGGCTAGACGATATCACCGACACTCACTCACTACACATGCTGGAGATGAATCGCCAAATAGAAGATTTGGATAATAGGGGGAGGCGCCATAATATCAGGGTGAGGGGGGTCCCTGAATCGATCACCCCTGAGCAAATCAAACCGACCCTGTCCTCCATTTTTAACGGTCTTCTAGAACGGCCCGCAGATTCTCCCATTGAATATGATAGAGCGCACAGGGCCCTCAAACCCAAAGCACCTGACGATAACCCACCAAGAGACATTATCTGTTGTCTGCCAAACTACCCCCTGAAAGAGGAAATCCTCCAAAAGGCTAGACTGAATGACCAAGTGACATTTAACGGCATAAATGTCCAGCTTTTCCAAGACCTCTCCCCAATTACGTTAAAAAATAGGAGAGCACTAAGACCACTCTTAGAAGTATTAAAAGAAAAAAGAATACCCTACAGGTGGAAATTTCCCTTCGCCCTCCAAGCTGCTTACAATGGTAAACAATACATGCTCAGAGTCCCGGACGACTTGCAGAAATTTTTTGAAAGCTTGCAGATTGCCCCAATCGACCTACATGATTGGTATGCAGAATACAAACTGCCACCGTATGTAAATAACTTGCCCTCCTCTTCAGGACCCTCACCTGCAAAATCCCCTTACCATCAGGGAAAGATCAGGGGAAACACCAGCAGACATAATTACAGTTCTCCCTTTGGCAAGGGAACCAGGATGTGATTGACCATTTAGCTCGACATGACACTCAAGGATAGACAGAATAACTTTTCAAACCTGTCTAACTTCTGGAAAACCCACCGGAACCAATACCCTCACGCCATGTTAAGGCGATAGCCATGTACTTTCTCCTCACCCGTTATCCCCTACATCACATCCGAAGTGTTATTACTTAACAGAAGATCTTTATATGACCATCCAAGACTCAAACATAGAAGGCCCCTAGAAATTACAGCTCCCTGCAATTTACACTTACGCCCACTAGATGGCAGAAAAGCACTTAGAATGGAAAGAGCAACAGATCTTCAATGACCACGGATCAAGATCGCTCTAAAATGCAATTCACACCACGCAGAACCAGCCAGGGACAACAACTAAAGGAAGGAACATCCAATGAAACAGAAGGTGCCCGAAAGTGAACAGCTTAGCCTGAAATTTCAACAGCGCAACAAGTAAGATAGTGAATAGTGATGCCGGCTGACAAAAGAAGATTCTGAAAACTAAAATGATATTTTGGTTGTTTGGATTACACACTGAGGAACACGTTCACCCTCTGATTAGGTGCTCTCTGCAGCCCAGGGGAAACACCACAAGGGCCCTAAAATGTAGTCCAACATCAGGCCACATAAAATGTGATATCCTTTTTTGCTTATTTTCTTCTTCATCTTGCCTTATAGCCGTGATACGCTAGTTAACCTCTGACTCAACTCCACACAGCCAATAGCCGGATGGCGCTCACTTGCGAATATGGTCCACTGGAATGCAGGTCAGTACAATATCCTAACATATACATTTAGGCCTCACCTATATATGGAACACACATTCCTAAGGCAATGATTTACGAGACTCGCAAGATCTTTGACCTGCAGTCACACCTATAGAGGCTGAAACTACAGAATATCCCACATCACTGCATTTATCTTTTCCGGTCACCCACCTTCAAGTTCTTAACCAGGACACACAATCGGCAGTAGCCTTTAAACAGGGACCCTCTATACCCGGCAATGGACAATTGTTTGAAACTAATGAGCAGGAACTCAGTGACACTCCTCAACTTTTTCTTTTTCATGTAACTATATGATGTCCGACACCCCTTTTTTTTTGTTTGTCGCTCATCTCTCTTAACAAACGTACCGCACTGATGAACATTGATGTGCTTGACTAAATGTTTAATCCCTGCCATGTTGACCAGGTAGGCGGATGGACAACAAGTCCTATCCCAACACAGAGTGAGATTGCATTAAGCCTGCTGTACCCAATGCAGGATAGTTATTGGCTCGTATAGAGCTGTATAGTTTACATGTATATTTTTCTTCCTTCATGGTTAAAGTCATGCCTTCGGTATCCCAGGTCAGCCGGTCATTTGAGATCATTGCGAATTGTCACACCGCTGGGCCAGATGAGTGGCAGACCCCTCGCTGGGACATGAAGCAAGGATCCTACCGCATGATAATCTGTTTTAAATTGCTTAATTACAACACAGATACCCTTAAGGTATGGGTGGTGACTATACCCCCTATGATGTGATCCTGGGATACACTAAGGGATAACTATAAAGCTGTAACATGTTGCATATATACTTAATATAGAACGGTTGATGGTTCATACATGGCTGTATAGAGTTTTTCTGTATTTTTTCTTCTGTTAGGATCAAAGCCATACTCTCAGCATCCCTGGTTGGACAAACCAGCATGATCGTTGCAAAGTGTCACACCGTGGGGCCTGGTGATTGACGGGCCCTCCGCTGGGACATGTAGCCAAGTTTTGACGTACGTTATAAAGCCCTAGATTGCTTAATCACAAAATTCCCACCCCAAAGATTACTATAAAGATACACCTGGTTATACTGATGTTTATGTTGTTGTGTATCCGAACTCCGGACCATAAACTAACTGTTCTACTTAACACTAGGCCTAAGACATTTCTTACTAAGCCTCTCAATTGGGCCTCCCCGATGTGCCCAGAACTCAGAGGAACTCCTACAAACAGACCCACCTCTATTACACCCACGGGTGCGCCTCCCACTAACCCCCCAGAGTCAATCGGCGTTATCCAATAACGCCATTACCGATTCAGAACCAAGCGGCTGCTTGACTGAATCAGGACTCACCACAAACCCATCCTATTCCCCTAATACCCATCCCTCCCAACCCATCCCCCCCAGAATAAAAGAAGTAAACCCCCTACTTAATACATCACCTCCGCACCTCCCCCCTACCCCCCCCACCCCCCCTTTTTTTTTTTTTGACCGCACGACAATGTCTTACTCTTTCCTAGGGAAAAATCCAACACTGGTATCACACAATATCAATGGCCTCAACATACCAGAAAAGAGATCTAAACTCCTCAAATAACTCAAAGTGGCGAACCCACTACTGGTATACCTACAAGAAACACACTTCAAGGGACAAAATATACCCCGAGTCACCAATAACCTATACACTAAAGCATACCATGCAACAAACCCACAAGCCAAAACAAAAGGTGTATCAATTCTCATAAATAAAAATGCCCCCTTTGAATTGACCAGCCAACGCATAGACCCAGAAGGTCGGTACATTTTTTTAAAAGGCTATTGGGAAGGTTCCCCCATAACCCTAGCGAACGTGTACTTCCCAAACAAGGCCCATATTACCTTCTGTAATACGATAGTCAGCGAACTTAAATGGTTTGCTGAAGGTTGTATTGTCCTAGGAGGAGATTTCAATATACCACTATCACCACTCCAAGACACCTCAACCGGACACACCCATGTATCCTACAAAATCCTGAAACGTATCAAACTTCTATTACACTCCCTCACACTAGTGGACTCATGGAGGACAACACATCCCACTGACAAGGACTTCTCCTATTATTCACCCCCTCATAAACGTTACTCGAGGATTGACCTGATTTTTATAACCCAACGTGACTTGACCAACATTGCAAGGGCAGACATAGGCATTATCACGATATCGGATCATGCACCCACAGCCATCACCCTAAAAACTAACCAGACCAAACGCCCCTCTTTTAACTGGAGACTAAATGCTTCTTTGCTCACTGACCAAAACATCCACGATGACATACACGAATCAATCATCACTTACTTCAGAACCAACATCGACTCAGATACAAACCCCCTCAATAACTGGGAGGCACACAAAAGCGTAATTAGGGGGGAGTTCATTAAATGGGGCTAGCCAGAAAGAAAAAAGAAAAGAATAAAATTATCTCAGATCTAACAAATAGGATAGCTCATCTGGAAACACAACACAAACAATCCCTCACAGCCTTAACAGCTGCTGAACGTACCCAATGCAGAAAGGAGTTACTGCAAATCTTGCAACTCCAAACACAAAAAGCCCTGTTCTTCCGAAAAAGTGTTTTCTATGAACAAGGAGACAAGAGCGCTAAACAGCTGGCTAGAGCTCTGAGGGACGCCACAATGGCTAATCACATACACGCTATTCGTAACAAGACAGGCATCCTAGAACATAACTCTGAAAAAATAGCAAAATTATTTAATGAATTCTACTCTAAACTTTACAACCTACCCACGCAACATAAACCAGCACATGTACACCTTAACAAGGAAGACTTGATTAAAGCCTTTCTGGAAAACAGCAATTTACCCGCCCTACCCACCCTAGATACAGATACCTTGAACGCCCCCATAACCCTAGCTGAAATTCAAGACGCGATCAGACAGTTAAAAACAGGGAAAAGCCCAGGACCAGACGGACTAACCTCCCAATACTACAAGACGTTCTTACCCTTACTCTCCAAACCATTACTCACAGCCTTCAACTATTTAGCTTCTCACAAAAATAACTCAGACTCCCTACTCATGGCCCACATAGCAATCATTCCCCAACCCGACAAGGACCATACCGAATGTGCAAATTTCAGACCGATATCACTCCTCAATATAGACGTTAAAAAATCCTAGCTAACAGACTAAAACCCCTACTATCCCAAATCATCGGCCCTGAACAGGTAGGCTTCATGCCGGGCAGAGAAGCGAGAGATAATATCACAAAGACTCTGAATCTGATACACTATGCACACCAACAAAAGCTTGAAGGTCTTCTAGTCTCAACAGACACTGAGAAGGCCTTCGACAGGGTCTCATGGGAATACATGTTTGCGACCTGCACACATATAGGTCTCCACGGCAATATGATGAACTGGATTAAAGTCCTCTATCAAAAACCACAAGCCAGAATCAAAATTAATAACACCCTATCTGACCCAATTCATATACATAATGGTACGAGACAAGGCTGCCCCCTCTCCCCCCTGCTCTTCATCCTTTCACTAGAACCACTCATCAGAACGATAAGTCAGTCACCAGACATAAAGGGCTTTAACATACACAAGAGAGAATACAAAATAGCCGCATATGCAGACGACCTCCTTTTCTTCATCACACAACCGCATACTTCACTCCCAATCCTTATAGACATATTCGCGACATATGGATACATTTCCAATTTTAAAGTAAACCAATCTAAATCTGAAGCTCTGTGGAGGGAATATAGAGTGCTCTTTTTTTTATCTTCATAAAGAGATATACCTATGTGTTAAGTACATAATGTATGTAAAAAAGATACTGGAATATTGTGTTGAGGTGTAAACATGTTTTATAGATGGAAAAACTAATAAAGATTATAATTAAAAAAAAAGAAGCTCTAAATCTAAATATACCGCCAGACAAGCTCAACCCACTCAAAGGGAATTTCAAATTTAAATGGGAACACGTCTCCCTTAAATACTTAGGAATTAGACTAACCCCTCAAATTGACGACCTATATAAGACTAACTACTACCCTACTGAATGATATATCCAAAGATTTGCAAAGATGGTCCCCGAAACAGTTTTCATGGTTCGGAAGAGCATCAATTCTGAAGATGACAATCCTCCCCAGACTACTATATTTCTTTAACGCACTACCCATAAACATACCCAACACCTTTTTCTCAAAATTACTCTCCATCCAAAGAAGCTTCCTATGGTCCAATAAGAAACCCAGGACTGACTTTAGTACCTTAACTAGACTCAAAGATCAGGGAGGCATCGGCCTCCCCGACTTCAAAAAATATTATCAGGCCTCACATATCTCCAGGGTTATTGATTGGCACTGCCATAGCCACACAAAAGATTGGGTAAACCTTGAACTCCCTCAAAACAAAATACATCTACTTTTCTACCCATGGACTACACATTCTAGACACAACAAAGATATCACCCACCCACTTGTCGCAAACACTATCAAAATCTGGCACACAACTGCCACAAAACATGAACTAGCGACCATCCCAGGCCCGCTGACTCCATTAACCAATAACCCAGACTTCCCAACAGGCCGGATATATACCTCACTCCCATCTTCGGAACAACCTCTCAAACTCTTGGCCATACACTGCATGACTGGCAACAAGGTCAAATCCCTAGACACACTTAAAATGGAATATGAAGACTTCTTCTCAAACTTCTGGTTCTATATACAAGTGAAGGACTTCCTTCTAAACAGCAAACACCGTTCCTCATACTCCCAAAGACTCACACCCCTAGAAGATATATGCCTCAAAGGCTCGCAAACAACCAACACAACCTCTCTTGCCTATAAATGGCTATCCAACTCACCCAAACAAAGTAGGAATAGACATAGAGAAAGATGGGAGAATGAACTTGGGGTTTTAATCGCCAGCGCACAATGGGATAAAGCGTGTATCTTTGCACACAGATGTTCACTCAGCACAAAATACCAAGAAATCTCATACAAACTCCTCACGCAATGGTACATAACACCAGTCAAGACCAAAAAGTGGTCACCCCAGTCCTCAGACATGTGCTGGCGATGTAACAACGACACAGGTACCTTTTTGCATCTCTGGTGGGAATGTCCCCCAGTCCTTGACTACTGGAACCAAATTATTAGGTGGATTAAGCACATTACAGACACAAAAATCGTTTTAGACGCAGCTGCATGTCTATTGCATATTAACGCGTTCTCAATCAGAAAATACAAAAGGTCCTTAACCAGGCACCTCCTTACAGCAGCCAAAAGCCTAATACCTTTGCATTGGAAAACCACTCGCACCCCCACAGTCAAGGACTGGTTGGACAGGACCAACTACATGTACAGAATAGAAGAACTTCTTGCAATGAAAAAAAAAAAGACTGCTCTAACTTTTCATCACTGTGGCAGCCCTGGTTAGTCTTCACACTATCGACGGAATACATTAATTTATCCTCCTAAACCCCTAATCCTATAAACTACGTAATGTCTGTTAACAACAAGACCAGCCCTTGATCAGATCCCTAAAAATATACTATTTTTTTTGTATTTTTTTTTTTTTTATTATATATATCTCGCAGACCCCCCCACCCCTCCTTTCCCCCCCAACCCCTCCCCCACATCCCCATGTAAACATTAAATGTTCAGTGCAATCTCCAATGTTAATTTACATTGTACAATGCAAAAATTATAATTAATGTTTTGTTTATTGTAGAGACAATAGGTGTCTCTTAACCTGAATGTAATTTGCCTTCTATATTGTCACTTTGTTAAATCTATTGTTTGCAATTTCATTTAAATAAAAATCTTTTTGATTGTGAAAAAAAAAAAAAAAAGAAAGTTCTATTTGTGGGAAAATTATAAAAATTTAGTTTGGGTACAGTGTTGCATGACCACGTAATTGTCATTCAAAATGCGACGGCGCTGCAAGCTGAAAATTGGCCTTGGCAGGAAAGGGGTGAAAGCGGTTAAATTAAATAATGAGTCTAGTCTCCATAACTCTTCATATTAACTGTAATGATAATCTAATAAGTGATATTTCAAAATGTAGAAATTAAACAGTATGCAGTAAAAAGCAACACCTGGAGAAAAACATTATTCCCTTGCTTACTCTTAATTTGAATATTTATAAAATACACTCCATTATATGCAATTATTGAATTCCAAAGAGAGAAATATCAGAACTATAAGACATAGACTAATGTCATTACTTGTTTTTGAAAATAATAATGCAATTGATACTAGTGCAATTGTAATATAAAACGTAAAAGTATATTGGATTATAGTTAGAAATTATACTACAAAAATTCAAATGATTGTACTACAAAATCTATTTACGGAAATAGGTGAGTATTCAGTTTTTATACTGAACACAAATTGCAGTTGCAATAAATTATTTATATTAAATATATAAAACACAGTGTATTTTTATAAGAAAAGGTTAATGAAATAGGAAATTAGATATAAAACAACCACAATATATTTTTTGTTGATCTTATCATGTTGGAAGGTAAGCTACAACATACGTCCTAGGGACCCAACAACTCACACTAGTTGCATATGGTCATATCTGCTTTTACATATGTTGATGTATACACTTTTTTGTTCATGCATTCTTACTGTATGGACTGTTATTTGCTACCATCTCAGTTTAGAAACTGCAGTAAACCAAAAGGTATACAAACATTTTTTTTTTTATACATGATTAAGGTTGGTCATGCTTAGTCCTATAAAAATAAGTGGGCAATTGATTTGAGCATCACCTGTGGCAGTCAGGCTAGTAGCTCCTTTCGCCATTTATAGGATGGTGGGGGAGGGTTATTGTACTGCAGTTTCAAGGAAAGGAGATCCTAGTAGGTTTCTATCGTTTTTGAAGACAGGTTCCTTATGGTTTGTCACTTTCACTGGGATATCTGGCAGTGCATGGCCACCCTAACTATCTTTCTTTTAGCTGTCTTTGCTGATGTCTTTCTAAAAAACACAAGTTGTCTGGTTGTCTCTTCATTCAACATGTTCTGAGACAAAGAATGAAACTAAAGGCTGTCATACGCAGACCAAAAATTATCCGGTTCAGCATTATCAGGTTCTATCGACTGGCTTCTGTTGAATGGTCCTGGTGGAAAAACCAACGATTGATATGTTCATGCAGCCAATGGCTGCAGCACTGATCTTTGTATTCTGGTGGAGGGGAATCCCTGATGTCTGAATACAATAGAGCAATGGGGGAGATCCTTGCAGTCATATTCCTTGTGCGGATGCAGGGATCTTTGAGGTTTTTTTTGTTCAAATAACTGGTAGAACAACAAAAAACTCCCAGTGTATACCCAGCTTTAGTATGAATCATGTGCAGTTAGAATGAACACCTGATCTGCATATTTGTTTCATGCCAGTGACACTAGATAGTCAGTATGACATCTAGCTAGCTAGAATTTTCAGAAGACAGCGTCAGCCTGAATATTTCTCTCAGTGTTGGTTTCATCTATATTTGTTATATATTTGACAATGTTTTTTTTTTTTAACTTCTCTTGTCAAACAGAAAGAGAATAAAAGATAAAATCATAACACTAATACCCTGGGATAAGGATAGCTATTTTAAAGAAAGTGAAAGTCCAAAATACATTTGAAAATTGCAGTCACATGACTAAAACAAGTATACTTATCCTTGTGGTAAACCTTTGTGAAATGAGCCTGATAGCTTAGAAGTTCAAGTTATCCACTTCAGCCCCGGAAGGATTTACCCCCTTCCTGACCAAGGCCTTTTTTGCGATACGGCACTGCGTCGCTTTAACTGACAATTGCGCGGCCGTGCGACATTGTACACAAACAAAATTGATGTTCTTTTTTTTCCCACAAATAGAGGTTTCTTTAGGTGGTATTTTATCACCTCTGCAGTTTTTATTTTTTGCTCTATAAACAAAAAAAGAGTGACAATTTTGAAAAAAATAAGCAATATTTTTTTACTTTTTGATATAATAAATATCCCCCAAAAAAATATATAAAAAAAAAAATGTCTTCCACAGTTTAGGCCAATATGTATTCTTCTCCATATTTTTGGTAAAAAAAAATCGCAATAAGCGTATATTGGTTTGCGCAAAAGTTATTGCGTCTACAAAATAGGGGATACATTTATGGCATTTTCATTAAATAATTTTTTTTTATTAGTAATGGCGATTTTTATCATGACTGTGACATTGCGGCGGACAGATCGGACACTTTTGACACTATTTTGGGACCATTGGCATTTATACAGCGATCAGTGCTATAAAAATTCACTGATTACTGTGTAAATGTCACTGGCAGGGAAGTGGTTAAACACTAAGGGGCGATCAAGGAGTTAACTGTATTCTCTCAGCATTTTCTAACTGTAGGGGGATGGGCTCACTAGAATATGACAGAGATCACTGCTCCCGATCACTGGGAGCAGTAGAATCCTGTCATGTTGCTAGGCAGAACAGGGAAATGCCTTGTTTACATAGGGATCTCCCCGTTCTGCCTCTCCATGCCATGATCGCGGGCCAATCGCGGCGCACGCTAGCCAAGGATGATGCAGCGATGTACGGGTACATTGTTTTGCTCCCCTGTGACACTTTGCCGACATATATCTGCGTGAGCCGGTTGGCATGTGGTTAAAATTATCCCCTATTAATCTCCGATTCTCAACTGTTATATTTTAATATTTAAATTTTAATTCAGTTTTTAAGTACTTATAATATAACCAAGGCTATAATGATTCCTCTAATTAGATGTGTGTGTGAAGGTTTTGGGATTATAAATTACAAATGTGAAGTCTTGTAACTGAGCCTTCAGATATAGTGATTGATGGTTTCAAGTTTATATTATCTTAAAAGTATGTCTATGTAATGTAAAGCTTCTGATGTGTCTAATGACCATGTGTTTATACAACTCATTTTGTGACAATATGCCTATCACCCCTTCCTGTTCTGTTGTTAATTAGTAAGCAGAGTCACATCAAATAGCATCCCCAGCCCACCGCCTTTGCTGGGCGGTGATATGGGAGTGATATGGAAGTGATATGGGTGTGGATAGTCTGGGGCGAAAATTTGAAACAAATAATTAGTTTTGCTTAAGGTAAAGAAATGTGGCTAGTGGGGGTCACTTCTCCTGGCTACAGACACACTTACACAGCCTCACACAAACACAAATTGAAGACAGCAGCCATTTTAGCTGAACTTAGAACATAGGACAAACTAAGCACATTTTTTCTTCACATTTTAAGAAGCAATCATTTCTTATTTTATCTCTTCTTGTTTTATTTGAAGCTACATTCATTTTTGTATTTGAACTTGCAACTTTTGTACTTATTTTTGTTACCTTTTGTGTGGTAAATAAAATCACACTTATTTTATCTTAGCTAGCTCTTTTAAATGAATTCTTCTCACAATCACCCAAAGACACAAGAGAATATTATTGGTGTCTTTTCACATTTAAAAAGACTTTCTTACCTTTGTCATACCAGCCATTATGAATTTTCTGGAGTTTTTTTGCCTCTTTCCTCGTTTGATCAGAGGGGAGAGATGAACTGAGTTTTACTGATTGATCAAACTTCGGAAGGATTGAAGAACCTAGAATCGGTCAGTGATTGTGAAGACTTGAGATTTTGTGTGGATACCAGAAGTTCTGTGAGATGGGTCTTTGAGCCAGTTAATAAGAGGAAGTATGTTATATTGGTTAAGTAGCAATAATGGAATTTGATGATTATTTAGCTAATGAAAGCAAGTTGGAATTGCAGGGTTTAGCTAGCCATGTTTCTGATACTATTTTGTGGAAATCAATGTATGAGCAATATTTACAGGCTAATGTTGATATTGATAAATCTAGATTTTCAATAGCGAAAACAAAGAAAAAATTACATAATGCAATGAAGCTAGAGTTTTTAATTCAATGGTATATGATGTGCCAGCAAGAAATATGGTTTGTGTAGTGAATACGACGGTGAGTGAAAATGTTACACAAGTACATGAGAATGTATCTTCTATTGACCCTAGTTGTACAAAATTTTAATTTTTTTGTAACTATATTGAGCAGCTGGAGAGTGAAATTGAAACACACACATTGCTGTGGTTACTAGAAAAGATAAAAAAAAAAAAAAATGGAAGCTGCCAAAGCTTCTTATATACCACAGTCATCAAAGGAAGCTGATAATGATCCGAGTTAGTCATATATTAGGAAACAAAAATTGTTAGATAAAGCTTCTAAACTTAAGTTGCAAATTCATGACCAGTTGATGAAAATTTTGAAGGACATCCAAAACTATGATATGAGGGCTGACACTTTTCAAAATGGGGATGTTTTGAACATTTTTGTGACAGATTTAATTTAAGTGATGAGCAGAGGAATATCATTTTTTGTCTGTGGGTTCCCAATTTTATGGCACAGCGTTTAATCTTGATGAGCAGGGGGAAGATGTTCACAGCGATGCATCTGAAAGATTGCGTCAGTTGTTGTTAGGTATTACTGGTGAAGAAACACCTTCTATAGAAATCCAGTACTCCTAAAGGGTTACCATCAATGATGATCCTTTCAATTTTGTTTTTCCAGTCTGGGGTATACCAACAAACCTCAGTAGTGACAGAGGAGCTCACTTTACAGGTAAAATCATGCAGGCAATGTGTAAAATCTGGGGAATACAACAGAGATTTCATGTGCCATATCATCCACAGTCTGCAGGTATTGTGGAAAGAATGAATAGGACTGCTAAATCAAGGATTGCCAAAATGTTGTTGGACAGAGGAAATACGTGGGTTGATACTGTACCATTTGTTCTGATGAGTGTCAGAAGTACAGCATCTTCAGCAACACAGTATTCTCCTTTTAAATTAATGACAGGAAGGAAAATGCCACTTGTGTTTCCCAATGAACCTTTTTTGTCTACGCCACAAAGAGAGGCAATAGAGAAAACAAAATGGTTACAGATGTTGCAGGACAATCTGAACAACATTTTGCAACATGCAGCTACTCGCATTCAAAAAAAAATGGTTCCTCCACATTCTTCTAAGTTTGAGATAGGAGGACAAGTTTTGTTAAAGTGGAAGTAAATCCCCCTATCGTTTTCAGCCAAGGAAGCTGCCATCTTTGCCTCTGTTTAATCTTCAACTGCCACGGTGCTGCACATGTGATCCGTTATGACACCAGCCATTGGATGGTTTGACTGTTTGGTTGAGAGCACAGCCAATGTGCAGTTAGCATTCCCGGCATGCCTCTTTTTTTTTTTAAACTGTTAAATCGATGGGTTTACTTCCGCTTTAAAAACTTTCATGAAAAGTGGACCATGGAAAAATAACTGGGAAGGTCCATTGGACATCTTGGATGTTCAAGTTGTAATGGTACAAGTTCAAAGACCTCTCAATTCAGTGAAAAATGCACGTAGACAACAAAGACCAATGTAAATTGTTTATGCCAAGATAATGATGCTGCATATCTTTTACAGGAATGATTTCTAAAAATCTGACCTGGAGGAATCATGGATTCTAAAAAAGAAGGAAAAGTTACACCAAAAGAAAATAAAAAAAAAAAGTTTTAAAGAGAGAAGTCTTATCATCATCACAGGGTTCATCTTTTCTCTAGTGACAATTTTTTCTGTGGTAAATTTTCTTTTTACAAACTATTCCAGCAATGCAGAGGTTAACAGGATTAAAGACTTACGCAACAAAGACACTGACATCAATACATTATTAAGAAACAAAAGAGATATATTGAGAGACACTGATATCAATAATGCTGACGATTTGTTAGGATATGTATGCTTAGGTCATGGATATATTTGCTGTATGAAATTGTATTTCATTCATAGTAATAATATTAAAGTTAGAGCAAAAATAGAATCTAAAACAAAATTTTTTTAAATGCAGGGATCTTATAAAACTAAATAATGAAACTGGAACCTTTGAATGTAATCTTGCTGATATGGGTTTCTGGGTAGTAGTTGTAAAAGGTAAAGATTCAACAATTTGGTCTGGAAATATTACTAATAAATAACAGGGTACATACCCCAAAAGTAGGAAGAACAAAAGATCGTATTCATTAAATTTTACAAAGTTATTTACAATTTCTAGTTCCAGAACATTTAAATACATGGGATATTATAAATATTAGCTCAAATACGGATTAAAATGATTATTACGGTGGTAGATATGATTGTTCCAGAAATAAAGTATCTCCACAGCCTTTAAAAAAAATTGAAGACAAAGATAGTCTGCATTTGGCATGTAGTACACAGATATACTTACCTAATGATTCATTGTTAGCTTGGAAGAGGAATGGTGAATTGTTGGGTAGCTTTTTTCACACTACTACTAATATAATCCATAAAGGAATTTTTGGTAGTGTGAATTGGATTAATGAGAAATGTATTTATCATCAAAAAAGTATATCTTTAAATGATACTGGTATATATGAGTGCTGCATAACAATAGAAAATTATCCTTTTAAATGTGCTAATGCTAAAGTGTTAGCCCCCGTTCACACCTATGCGAATTAGATGCGGCTTACACCGCATCCAATTCGCAGGACATTTTAAAATACATTTATTTGAATGCATCTGGTTCACATATGTGCGTTGCATTCGCACTGCGCATTGCACAAAAAAACGTGTGCGTTTTCTGGGCATTGCGGTGCGAATTACAAGCCCAGTATCTTCTATGGGAACGCATCTGATTCGCAGATGCATTCCGTTCTGAACACAGAATTCTCTCCTTCTCCTCACTACACCTCACTACATCTCCCCCCTCTCCCCCCTCCCCCTCTTCCCCCCTCTCCCTGCTCACTGATCCGCAGCTAAAATGCAGAGGAACCTCTGAACAACTGATTTTTATCTTCGCAGTTAAACCAAACATTTAATTTGCAACGCACTGTTGTGAACCCAGGCTTATTGTTATATCTCCAACAAAAACACAGTGATAAAAAAGTGTTTCTGCTAATCCTTTCCAGATTAACCATTTCCAATCCAGAATTGAGAGAAGGAAAGTTTATCATTATATTGTGGAACTTTAATATTTCAAAATGAAAAATTTCTACAAGGTTTCCACAATGTCAAAGACATTTGGTTAATATGTATTTGGTATTGAAAGATGGTTTTGAATTAATATTAGGAATCATAACAGAAAAAAGCGTGGTATTGAAGGTATTTTAGGAGTCGGTACTATTGGAAGTATAACAAATAGTATGGATATTAACACCTTAAGTCTGATCTTCAGACAGCTGGTTTAGTGGGAAGTAAAAGTATTAAGGTACAAAGAAATTTAAATCAGATATTAGAAGATATGGTTATTAAAACAGCTACTGTAATGGGTCCCTCTATATTACATCTACAAAATATTACTCTTAATTTAATGACAAGTGAGCAACATTGCCAGAGCATGCTTAGAGATCCAGACAGAATATTCCACTAATTTTAAAATAATTGCGCAAGCATTTCAGAGTGGAATAACTCCTCTTGGCATTTTACAGAATTTACCCAGTGAATATACATATGCAATAAATCATACAGATTTATTGGTAAAGAGATGGATATGATGCAATCAGAATGTATGTTATAGTTCTTCTATGATTCCCATAGCAGGGAAAAAACAAATATTGGTTCCAATTACTGTATTGGGAATATCTTTTAGCAATTCACAATTACTATATTAGAAGTTACAGTATACAGATTTTACGTTTAACAGTAATAATTTTGAATTAGAACAATTAAGCCCCATACACACGGTCGGATTTTCGCATGGATTCTGTCCGATCGGACAATGTTGTTGAAAAATCCGACCGTGTGTATGCACCATCAGACAGTGTACGTCGGATTGTCCGACGGACAAAGTCCTATCTCCTGCTGGATAGATTTTTTTACAACACGGTCCGATCACACCAAATCCGATCGTGTGTAGCGTTGTCCGACGGACAAAGTGCTACGCATGCTCAGATCACATTACAAGACCAAAGCTATTGGCTACTAGCCTCTACGTAGTCCCGTCGTAGGCAACAAACGTCACCACGTTCAGAATGATCGGATTTTCCGACAACTTTGTCCGACCGTGTGCGCACAAATCAACATCGGACAAAGTATGACGGACATGATCCGACGGACCTGGTCCTCGGATAATCCGAGCGTGTGTATGGGGCTTTAGATATATCATCATGTTTACAATTCCCATCTAAAGTTATTTGTTTACCTAATCAAGACAAAGATATATTTATTTCTTGTTACCATAATCATACATTATGTTCAGCAAGAATAGAAAAAGATAAAACTACTTCTGAGTTAATTACCCTTGTAGATGTAGCGCCGGCTCCTAATGAGCAGACGCTATTGTTTTTCAAATTTAAGTTGTCTGAAGCCGCAGTTGGGCTTCAGGCTAATTATTCTAAAAGTTCTGGTTTCTGTACCAGTTCAGCTGGGTTGCACTGGTTTCTCCTTGACCGTAGGTGTTACCACCAGTAAGTGTAGAAATGCAGTTCAGCTAGATGTATTGAAAGCCACCTATTGCTCGGAAATAGCTCAGTGGGAGTGTTCTTCCTGCTGTGCATCTGGGGGAAGGTATCGACTCCATATTTAGTGGGTGGTTGTTTTTGCCTTTACTTTGGGGTTCTCCTTGACCCCGACCTCATGGCCCTCCTGGCCTGGGGTGCACAGCCTATGTATCCTGTGTCTCGGGCCGGCTGGCCCGAGGCTATGCAACTGAGAGGGTAGGCCTGAAAAGTCTCGGGGCCTACTGATCCAGGGATGGTCCGGTGCCGTCCCGCCTGTGGAGAGAGGCCCAGAAACTGGAGGAACCAGGGGAGGACTTATCCAGGAGAGGACCAAGCACAAGGCTGGTACTGGTACTGTATGGCGGTTCTCTGAATTTCTCAAGATCTCTCAGTAATGTTTAAATGTAATCAACAAGTCTGTGGCAGAGACTTTGTTAAGCACTCTACCGGCTGCTAGGCCAAGTGAGTAGGGCCTATCTGGGGGTTGCTGGATCCAGTCTGTGGAGCTGTTTGTCCTCTGGATTCTTCTAATACCTCTACCCTGCGATTACCGAGTGCCTGAACTCACCCTTAACCCTCTGACCCTTTATTGAAGGACTTTGTCTTTATTTCAAATAAATAAGCAAAAAAAAACGAAGTGTCGGATTTAACATTCTTTGGGCCACTTTCCAACGGGATCCCTAAGACGGAGACGCAAGCAGGTGAGGTAACGGTATCAAACTAGCAGCTCCTTCAGGGATAAGTGCTACATAGATAAAAAGAAGGTTTGTTTTCAAATCATGACGGACACAGAAAAGGTTAAAGCTTTCTTCTCCTCTTGTACGCATAAAGAAAACTTAAGTCAAGGCTTGTATTGTATAGAAGGAGACATTGTAGCAATAAGTGTTAATGGGTTGAGAACAAATTATACAAATATGAAAAATATAAGTGCTCTTCCCATACAGTACAATATATCTCAGATAGATACATTTCCTTGGGAAGAATGGGCAAACATAATTCAAAAAGATAAAGGTTTATTAATAGCTTTATCTAATGAATTCCAGAATGCAGAAACATTGTTTAAACATGAACAAGGAAATTTGCAGGAAATAGAACATGAGTGGTCTGAATTTTCAGGTCATTCATGGTGGTCAAAATTCCGACATAGTATATCAATGTGGGGAAAAACTTTAATTACTTCTGAAGCAGGAAATATTTTATCGCATCCTATAGTTATTATATTTATCATTATTATTTTATGCAATATATTTCAGTTATGTTTAATGTTTAGAATGAAAAAATTATATAGGAGAATTAGAAATGAAATCAGAAAAGGAGATGACCTTGTATTTGTGATACAGATGGAGTGTGAATGATACAAAGTTATAAAAATATGATTATAATTCAGGGGAATGTTATATTTTAATATCTAAATTTGAATTTGTTTTTTAAGTGCTTAAAATATAGCCAAGGCTATAATGATTCCTCTAATTAGATGTGTGCGTGAAGGTTTTGGGATAATGAATTACAGATGTGAAGTCTTGTAACTGAGCCCTCAATTTTAGAAAGATGTCAAGATATAGTTATTGATAGTTTTAAGAAAATATAAACTTGAAACTATGTCTATGTAATGTATACCTTTTGATGTGTCTGATGACCTTGTGTTTATAAAACTCATTTTGTGACAATCTGCCCATCACCCCTTCCTGTTCTGTTGTTAATTAGTTAGTAGAGTTGAGCGGACACCTGGATGTTCGGTGGGTTCGGCCGAACTTCGGAAAAAAGTCCGGGTTCGGGACCGAACTTGACCCGAACTTGACCCCGAACCCCATTGAAGTCAATGGGACCCGGACTTTTGAACACTAAAATGGCTGTAAAAAAGTCATGGCTAGAGGGCTGCAAATGGCAACAAAATGTTGTTAAGAGCATGGCAAGTGATCTGCAAACAAATGTGGATAGGGAAATAACTTAAAATAACATAAAAAAATAAAAAATAAAAATAAAATGCTGGAGGCCCCCTTCTCAGCAGAAGAGGTACAGGAAGTCATTAAGAACCTCAGAAACTCAACGTCACGATGCCGCACATATGGTGGGAATACCCCAGAGTAAGCACTTTCTGGAAAAAAATATTCAATTTAATGGATAAGATAGTGGGAAAATAAAATACTTGGAAATGAAAAAAATGAAAAAAAAATAATAATCTTGACCTAGGAGGACGAGGTCCATATGGAGTAGGAGGTTGAGGTGGCGGTGGATGTGGCGGTGTAGGTGTAAGCGGCGGTGGAGGAGGACGAGGTAGCCAACACTGGTTCAAAAATACAAAAATGGCTGGGTAAGGATAGTGGTGAATGATGTGTCGAATTCTGTCCCCCGTCGCATAGTGTCTGTACTGCGCTTGCTCAGTACGTAGGACAAGGGGATTTTGAAACTCTCCGAAGACGATGCGCGGTGACTCCAGGTTCAAGCCACATCATCCGAGGTTGAAGCCTAGCCAAGTGAGCCCGTGAGGGGCCCTGTTACTATGTGCTTCCGTATGTCCACTTGGATGGTCGGGCTTGAACCTGCACTCACTGCGCAGGCGACGTTCATCTTTGGAGATTTTGTGAATCTCCGTGTCTTCCGTACTGCGCAAGCACTGCACCTGCGCAGTAAGTGGCCGGACACTATCCGATAGCAAGACAGTTTTCGTCAGAACAACGGTATATGTGTCTATTCTGCACAAGGTACGGCCAAGTCCTGTGGGATCCATGCCTGATTCATTTTAATGAACGTGAGCTTGTCCACATTGGCTCTGGACAGGCAGCTGCGCTTGTCTGTGATAACGCCCCCTGCCGTGCTAAATACACGTTCAGATAATACACTGGCGGCAGGGCAGGCCAGCACCTCCAAGGCGTAAAGGGCAAGCTCAGGCCATGTGCCCAATTTGGAGACCCAGAAGTTGAAGGGGGCAGACCCGTCATGCAGTACGTGTAGGCGTGTGCACACATACTGCTCCACCATGTTGGTGAAATGCTGCCTCCTGCTAAGACGTTCCATCTCAGCTGGTGGTGCTGGTTGTTGTGGCGTGCTGACAAAGCTTTTCCACATTTCGGCCATGCTAACCCTGCCTTCCGAGGTGCTGGCGGTGCCCCGGCTGCATTGGCGACCTCTTCCTCCTCCTCTGCCTTGGCCTTGTGCTTCCACCGTACCCCCGCTGCCAAGTGGGAATGCCACCAGCAGCGCGTCTACCAGCGTGCGCTTGTACTCGCGCATCTTACGATCACGCTCCAGTGAGGTAATTAAGGATGGCACGTTGTCCTTGTAACGGGGATCCAGCAGGGTGGCCACCCAATAATCAGCACCAGTTAAAATGTGGGAATGTGGAAAAAAAAACACTGCAAAATTTAATTTTTTTGCAATGTTTTTCCAATATCAGAATAAACGGATAGTGTCTAAAGCGTTTATGAAAACGCAGAAAATGCTATTGGGAAGAAAAAAAACACTGCAAAATTAAATTTTTTTTTGTTTTTCCAATATCAGAATAAACGGATAGTGTCTAAAGCGTTTATGAAAACGCAGAAAATGCTATTGGGAAGAAAAAAAACACTGCAAAATTAAATGTTTTTGCAATGTTTTTCCAATATAAGAATACACGGATAGTGTCTACAGCGTGTATGTATGAACACGCAGAAAATGCTATTGGGAAAAAAAAACACAGCAAAATTAAATTTTTTTGCAATGTTTTTCCAATATCAGAATACACGGATAGTGTCTACAGCATGTATGTATGAACACGCAGAAAATGCTATTGGGAAAAAAAAAACACAGCAAAATTAAATTTTTTTGCAATGTTTTTCCAATATCAGAATACACGGACAGTATCTAAAGCGTGTATGTATGAACACACAGAAAAAATGCTATTGGGGAAAAAAAAACACAGCAAAATTAAATTTTTTTGCAATGTTTTTCCAATAGCAGAATACACACAGACTATGGTGTATCTCTTACTATATGCAGTGTTGGTCCTAATGGTGCACTGAGCTTGCAGGTAAAACTTTTATATTTTGTCTGGCACTGGCCTCATGGCACTGTTAAAAGACTGTGCACTGCACCCCAGCCAGGGTACAATTGATTTAGGAATCTCTTCAATAATTCTCTCTGCCTCTTTCTTTTGCTTAATAAAGAAACTCCCTACTCTACTCTAGCTATCTAGAATGCTCACTGATCTAACTAATTAGAAGAAAATTAAAGGAATGTGGACTGACTGACTGACTGACTTTATCACACTAACTCCTAAAATCCTCTCTCTCTCAGCAGCACAGGAACCTGTCTATAGCAGAATGACGCTGTGTGCTGTGTGTCTGGACTATATATAGAGGCTGGGTCACATGCTGCACTGCCCAATCACAGCCATGCCATTAGTAGGCATGGTTGTGATGGCTTCTAAGGGCACACTAGTGAAACTAGCGTCGATTGGCTGTCCTGCAGCTGTTAAAAAGGCGCCAATACATCGCCGAACACCGGACCCGAACCCGAACTTACAGGCAATAGTCCGGGTTCGGGTCCGGGTCCCGGACACCCAAAAGTCCAGTACGGACCTGAACTTTACAGTTCGGGTTCGCTCAACCCTATTAGTTAGCAGAGTCAGCAGAGTCACATCAAATTACACCCCCGACCCCCACCTTTGCTGGGAGGTGATATGGCAGTGATATGGGAGTGGTTAGTCTGGGCACAAATTTGAAACAAAGAATTTGTTTTACTTAAAGCTTAGTTCCGCTTAACAAATAAAATAAAAGTCAGCAGCTACAAATACTGCAGCTGCTGACTTTTAATAATCAGACACTTACCTGTACTGAAGTCCATTGATGCAGGGGAACAAAGCCCTGCTCGTCTGCCCCTCCTCTCTGCGGCACCAGCTTTGTCACTGTTGGCACGCACTGCACATGCACGAGCCGCGTGGCACGCTGTGACTGGCCGGGCAATCATCTGGAACCTGTGACATGCCCCAGATGATTGCTGAGAGGGAAGGGTGAGAGGTGAACTAACTTCTGGCTCCGCAGAGCCCCAGGAGAAGGTGGGAGCTGGAACCCTCTTTTTAGAGGGTTTCCGCTTCCCCTAACAAATGAAATGCCAAATGTGGCATGTCAGGGGGTCTCCTTCCCTTAAAGCGGATGTTCCATTTTTGGGTGGAACTCCGCTTTAAGATAAAGACATGTGGCTAGTGGGGGTCACTTCTCCTGGCTACAGACACACTTATGCCCCGTACACACGGTCGGAAATTCTGATGGAAAATGTCCGATCGGACCATGTTGTCGGAAAATCCGGCTGTGTGTGGGCTCCATCTGACTTTTTCCGTCTGAATTTTCTGCTCTCAAATTTTACGACAACAAAGTCGGATCGGACTTTTTCCGATCATGTGTAGGGAATTCCAACGGACAAAGTGCCACGCATGCTAAGATCAAATTACGAGACCAAAGCTATTGGCTACTAGCCTTTACGTAGTTCCGTCGTACGCAACAAACTTTACCACGTTCAGAATGATCGGATTTTCCGACAACTTTGTCCGACCGTGTGTATGCAACACCAGTGTCGGACAAAATCCGTCAGAAAAAATCCTACGGATTTTGTGGTCGGAATTTCTGACCGTGTGTACGGGGCATTACAGAGCCTCACACAAACACAAACTGAAGACAACAGCCATGTTAGCTGTATACCCAGCTTAAGTCTAACGTCTAGATCTAACTCTGTGGCCTGAGGAATTATTTACATTCTACCACCAGCCACTTGATCTGGTGTCCACACATGTTCAGTTCATTCCCACAAACTTCTATAGGTCTGGATCTGCTCCTATTTGTCTACTTGCTCCATAAAATACTATGTCATGGCCTAGGAGATCTAGGTTGGTATAATGATTGGATGAAAGGATAGACCTACTTAAGGGGTGTGGGAAAAAGGTAAGGAAACATTGTGGGGAAGTTTCATTAGTTTTTATTAGACATGTACCAATACCAGAAACATACTATTTGAAGTGTAGACTAAAATCACTACTTTGGTAAGTCTACATATATATAACACCAGTATAAAGTAGTTTAGATTTTTTTGCAATGTAATCATGAAAAATACTGCTATATTGTAATATTGTGTTTGTCCTTATCTTTCAGATTTTGTGTCTGGATTTGGTCAGGTCAAAAACCATAACTTTACTTCATAATCCAGATTTGTAGACAGATGATGGAGTTAAAGAATCAGACAATTGTCAATGAATTTGTTCTAATTAGTTTTTATTTACTTCCTCATTTAATTGTCCCAGTATTCTGCCTGATCATGGTGGCCTATATGTTAACAATGCTAGGGAATTTTGCTATTCTATTCTTGGTCTGGATGAACAGCAGAATCCAAAGGCCAATGTATTTCTTCTTGTGTAATTTAGCTTTTATTGATCTCTGTTTTGTTAACACTACAGTACCAAACTTACTGAAGGATATCACAAGAGAAAGGAAGATCATATCCTCAACCTGTTGCTTGACACAATTATATTTTTTCTTTGTGGCTGGAACAGCTGAATTTCTCCTTTTAGCAGTAATGTCTGTAGATCGATACTTAGCAATATGCTATCCATTACATTATCCTGCTGTCATGAGTCAACGTCTATGTATACGGCTTATAGTAGGAGTGTGGCTTGGTTCATTAGTAGGTACCTGTATTCCGTCCTACTTAGTAATGAACCTAACTTTCTGTTCTGTTGAGATCAACCATTTTTTCTGTGATGTAGGTCCACTTTTAATGAACTCCTGCACCAACACAGTAAATGTTGAAAAATGCATAGTAGCATCATCTTCACTTATGATGATATCTTTTCTAGTTACAGTTATATCTTATATAAATATTATAATTGCAATAATAAAAGTTAACACCTCTGGGGGAAAACAAAAGATTTTTACAACATGCTCTTCTCATGCCCTAGTTGTGACCATGGCATATGGCAGCTGTATATTTTTGTACTCCCAACCACAACATAATCAGGAATTCAATTTAAACAAAAAAGTTTCTATAGTGAACACAATTGTAGTACCGTTGATAAACCCATTTATTTACACACTGAGAAACAATAATGTTAAAGAATGTGTCCATGATCTCATACTGAGACTCACCAAGAACTGACAACAATAGATGAATGATGAAACACAAAATCATAATTAGGCATGAAGGAATGTGTCTTGGTTCAGTTCAAGGAGTGTTCATTGAACCAATAGCCTGAAAATTGCCATTTAAAGCTGAACTCTATTAAAGACTATAGGGGTAAAATCTTAAAATAAAATTCTGCCAATTTTCAAAGCTAATATGTAAGGGATTGTCAAAAATTAAATAATACCTTAAAGTTCACATTTACTTTGTTTTTCCCAAAACGTCCCAAATGCATTATAGCATTCTTAATACATTAACATGTTGTGCTCCATTTTGTAAATACATGTTTACTTTTTCAGATGCTCATACAATTGTCCAACCCTCTCCATCCTGCAGAAGGACAGAGAGGGGAGGACAATTTTATGAGCTTCTGAAAAAGTAAGTACTTTATTAATTTACAAAATGGAACAGAGTATGTTAATGTATTGAGGATACTGTAAAGAATTTTGTCCGCATTGCATGACTCCAGATCAACTTTCTTTGCAAACATTCTGCAAGTCTGCTGCAAGTTCTGGTTCAGTTATGTTGTGCAATAGTCATCCCACCACAGGGGGTCACTGAATTTTCATGCTGTAGACTTGCAGAGCTCTTGCTGTAGACTCACCACTGCAACGTTGCTCTTACTCAAGACTTACCACGGAAATGTTCTACAAATTTTAAAAGTGTGAACTAGAACGTGTGCTTCTAGTGCTTTGCAAGTGTACAACTTGACAGTGAAAATGTGCAGCAAGTTAACAGACTTACAATTCAACACTGCCACAGATTTGTGGCAAGTTATCCTTGCTATCCGGCTGGCGTTGTAATTGACGATGGATCTACACCAGGGGACATTTTTGAAAACTTGTATTTTTATCTATTTTTTACACTTTTTTGGTGAAAGGGTAGGGGTACTGTGTTCAAATAGGGGAAGGACCGGGATCTAGGGGTTTAAGGGGGTTTAAGGTTTCCAGATTCCGATAAGCCTCCTGCTCAAAGACTCCCCACCCTAACACCCCCATGTTGAGGGCATGTGGCCTAATATGGTTCAGGAGGGAGGGCACTCGCTAGTTCCCCCCCTTTTCTGGCCTGACAGGCTGCGATAAGGGTCTGGTATGAATTTTGGGGGGGCTCACACTTTTTTTTCAGAATTTTTAATTGCCAGCATTCTTTTGTTTACATTTCAGATGTCAGTGGGGAAGCCCGCTGACAGCTAATGAGTCATTGTTTGTTAAGGAGGGAACAGCCGGCTATTCTTAAGGCTAGGTTCACACTGCTGCGATGCGGGAATGCTGCAAATCTACTGCAGGTTCCCTCATCTCATCTCTCCCGGCGGCAGTTCACACTGCCCTATGCAAACTGCTGTGAGTGTCAGTTAAAAGTTAATGACACCCCAAATCAGTTTGCATATCGCAGTGCGATCTGCAAACTCGCACAGGAATCAGATCGCATGGTGTGAACACCCATGCTATCTGGTTCTGCTGCGGACCAAAAAAAGGGTCCTGTACGAGTTTGGTCCGAATGCAATGCAAATTCAGCCATACTATCTGTATTGCTGAAATCGCATCACACAGATATCGCATGTGATTTGCACTGCAGGGCGGTGCTAATCACATCCGATCTCGGACATCGCAGCAGTGTGAACCTAGCCTCACATAGAATTTTAATTGGTTGATAATTTTTCGAATCATTCTGAAAATGTGGAATTTGTTCTAAAATGAATATACGAAACAAAATTAAATTAATTTTCAATGAAATAAGTTATTGTTTCATTTGGAGATTCGGATACCTCCAAAAAATAACCCCAAATTTGTCTGCATTTATATTTATGCAGAAAAACAAAACGAATTGCATATGTCTACTACAGGGGATCTTTAGGATCCTTATGGATGAAACAATAATTTACATATACCTAGGAATTGATCCTAAAGAAATTAATGGATTTATACATGTGTTAATTAAGGGAGCCATACATTAAGCACCATGTCCTGTGGAATGATTTAATTTATGATGGCTATTACAGAATATTTATACAAACATATACAAAATGTGTTGCGCTGTCCCTTTACAAAATTCATATTTTCAACAAATACATACTCATGTCAAATTATCTCTTTAAAATGTAAAGCAATATATCAAAAGTATAATATATATATATATATATATATATATATATATATATATATATATATATATATATATATATATATATATATATATATATATATATATATATATATATATATACACACACACACATACACACACACATATACACACACACACACAGTATCTCACAAAAGTGAGTACACCCCTCACATTTTTGTAAATATTTTATTCTATCTTTTCATGTGACAACACTGAAGAAATTAAACTTTGCTACAATGTAAAGTAGTGAGTGTACAGCTTAGAGGGTGTAAATTTGCTGTCACCACAAAATAACTCAACACACAGCCATTAATGTCTACACTGCTGGCAATATAAGTGAGTACACCCCTAAGTGAAAATGTCCAAATTTGGCCCAATTAGCCATTTTCCCTCCCTGTTGTCATGTGACTTGTTAGTGTTACAAGGTCTCAGGTGTGACTGGGGAGCAGGTGTGTAAAAATTTGGTGTTATCGCTCTCACTCTCTCATACTGGTCACTGGAAGTTCAACATGGCACCTCATGGCAAAGAACTCTGAGGATCTAAAAAAAAAAATTGTTGCTCTACATAAAGATGGGCTAAGCTATAAGAAGATTGCCAAGACCCTGAAACTGAGCTGCAGCATGGTGGCCTAGACCATACAGTGTTTTAACAGGGCAGGTCCCACTCAAAACATGCCTCGCCATGGTCGACCAAAGAAGTTGAGTACACATGCTTAGCATCATATTCAGAGGTTGTCTTTGGGAAATAGATGTATGGGTGCTGCCAGCATTGCTGCAGATATTGAAGGGATGGGGGGTCAGCCTGTCAGTGCTCAGACCATATGCCGCACACTGCATCAAATTGGTCTGCATGGCTGTTGTCCCAGAAGGAAGCCTCTTCTAAAGATGATGCACAAGAAAGCCTGCAAACAGTTTACTCAAGACAAGCAGACTAAGGACATGGATTACTGGAACCATGTCCTGTGGTCTGATGAGACCAAGATAAACTTATTTGGTTCAGATGGTGTCAAGCGTGTGTGGCGGCAACCAGGTGAGGAGTACAAAGACAAGTGTGTCTTCCATACAGTCAAGCATGGTGGTGGGAGTGTCATGGTCTGGCTCTGCACCTTCAAAATGACCACTGCCTTGCTAAAGAAGTTGAGGGTAAAGGTGATGAACTGGCCAAGCATTTCTCCAGACCTAAACCCTATTGAGCATCTGTGGAGCATCCTCAAATGGAAGGTGGAGGAACGCAAGGTCTCTAACATCCACCAGCTCTGTCATGTCATCATGGAAAAGTGGAAGAGGACACCAGTGGCAACCTGTGAAGCTCTGGTGAACTCCATGCCCAAGAGGGTTAAGGCAGTGCTGGAAAATAATGGTGGCCACACAAAATATTGACACTTTGGGCCCAATTTGGACATTTTCACTTAGGGGTGTACTCACTTTTATTGAGGGGGCAGCACATTTACACTGTTATACAAGCTGTACACTCACTACTTTACATTGTAGCAAAGTGTAATTTCTTCTGTGTTGTCACATGAAAAGATAGAATAAAATATTTACAAAAATGTGAGGGATGTACTCACTTTTTTGAGGTATAGAGAGAGAGAGAGAACGAAAGAGAGAGAGAGAGAGAGAGAAAGCGAGAGAGAAAGCGAGAGAGAGAAAGCGAGAGAGAGACTATATCTATCTATATATATGTATATCTCCAGTGGAAAATATAGTTGAAAAGTAATATAATAAAGTCCAAAGTGACAGCAAGCGAAGAGAAAGTTCCAGTGTTTCTGCCATCAGCTATACATTCTTGCTTACCAGAAGTTTAGACCCCACATATATAAGGCCTAACAAGGCTGTATATGATACCCAAACAAGCTGTTTATGGATGGATAGTTGTTATTGATTTTTATGGATTTCTTATTGGTATGTCACTAGATTGATCGTTTTTTATTTTCTGGTGGGTAGGATACAAGAAAAACTTGTATTGGTTTGAGGTGCTTTAGCATGGCTTTTTTCATAGTTCCAATTATTACAGAATATTGTGGATTACACTTTATACAATGTGGAATGCATTTGTTTTTTTTAGTTTTCCTAAAAAAAAACATTTTTGTATTTTATATGTTTTTTGTCCCTATGAGGTACAAGTAAAGTCCCATGTTTTTCTACTCTCTCTCCACCTCTACGTTTGGTGGATTGAGAGGTTTGCGTTTTTATGTTATGGAACAATATGAATCAGCTCATATTTTACAAGTATACTTTATTGTTTTAATTATTACATTATTGCCTGGCTTAAATACAGCAGCATCCCAATCTGGTATTTCAATCTAGCAATAAAAGACTAAAACTCAACAGTGAAAGCAGGAGCAAGAGATCTAAAAGCTACTGTATAAGCAAGTTTACTTAAAATAAAGCTAAAGCTTTCCTCTTCATAGGGATTAGCCATTGGCACAACAGTTTAAAAGTATAGTTTGTGAGCATATTTTTTGCAGTATCACACTGCATTGTCGTTTTTAATAAAATCAAAACAAGGCTGAAAAAACACTTCTAAACCACAACCCCACATTCCCCAAATCTTTTATAGTAAGCTTATTTCCTCCTCCTCCTTCGTCTCTTCTTTAAGGGCCCACAGAAGCTATATTTTGGGCCTGGTAATGCAACATTTGCTTCCTCCCCCTCAAGAGTGCATAGCAGTCACTTTTTAACTACTGTTAATGCACCCTTTCCTCTTTTTCCTCTGCTATTTTCTCCAATACTGCCATACCTCTGCTTTTCTTTCAAAACATTACTTTTAACCTAATTTTCCTCTGTGCCTTAAAAGAGCAGAGCAGCCACATTTTTTAGAGTGCACCCTTGTCATTCTCTTCAGCTAATTCCACCATATCGTAACTTCAATAAGTCAGCTGAATAATTTGGATATTATTTCCAGGGCCAGGCCATAAACTTTTGCAGTGCTGCTGGAAGCAGAAGAAAAAAATCCCTAAATCACTCAAAAGCCTAGCATTTTCATGCTAGATTTGCCAAATGCCCCATGTGTGCTTTTTTGTAGTCTGTGCTACACTGCAGTTTTAGGTACACAGTTGCCCTTATTTTGTCCAAAAGGACATATGCCAATCACTCTTACTTTACCAGTTTGTAGAATACATGTGGAAGGCAGTAAATAGAGGGGTAGTAGTATAAGGAGGGGATGGTTGGGGTGCTGGCTTTGAACAGCATAAATATTGGGGTACTGGTGGTGAGTAGGAGGGTTTTGGTTCTGGAGGAGGAAATTCAAGGGGGAATCCTGAGAGGTTCCTTGCCACCATCCCAGAAGAAGCCCAACATGCCCTTTTTTGAAGAACTAACTAGAGATGAGCTGAACTACCCCCCCCGGTTCAGTTTGCGGCAGAACATGCGAACAGACCGAAAGTTTGTGCGAAGATTCAAACACCTTTAAAGTCTATGGGACCCGAATGTAAAAAAGTGTGAATTTTAAAGGCTAATATGCAAGTTATTGTCCTAAAAAGTGTTTGGGGACCAGAGTCCTGCCCCAGGGGACATGTATCAATGCAAAAAAAAAAGTTTCAAAAAAGGCCATTTTTTCGGGAGCAGTGATTTTAATAGTGCTTAAAGTGAAAAAAGTGAAATATTCCTTTAAATATCATACCTGGGGGGTGACTATAGTATGCCTGTAAAGTGGCGCGTGTTTCCTGTGTTTAGAACAGTCCCTGCACAAAATTGCATTTCTAAAAGGAATAAAAGTAATTTAAAACTGCTTGCGACTGTAATGTAATGTCGGATCCCGGCAATATGTATGAAAATTATTGAGAAAAACGGCATGGGTACCCCCCCCCCAGCCCATTACCAGGCCCTTCGGGTCTTGTATGGATATTAAGGGGAACCCCACACCCAAATTAAAAAAATAAATGGCGTGGGGCCCCCAGGCCCTATATACTCTGAATAGCAGTATACAGGCGGTCCAAACAAGACAGGGACTGTAGGTTTTTTTTCTTAAGTTGAATCTGTTTGTAATTTGTAATGTTAAACATTTTGTAAGTGTAGCTCCAGCCAATAAAAATCTATTTTTAAGCTTTTTGGATAACATAGGGAATGGTTATCACCCCTGTAATATTTGTTTTGCTGTCTGTGCCCATGTTCATAAGATTTTACCTCACTTTCTGTCCCAATGACAATTGGATTTAGAAAATTTGGGGTTATTAGGGAACCAATGATTGGTGATAAAGCATCAGTGGAGACAGTTTAGATAATGAGCTAGATTGCTCAAGCTGAACTATAGTGCCTCATCCCTTTAAGTAAAGTCAAAAATTTGGATGAACCAAGGGTTGGGACTTTAAAGGCGCAACAAACAAATAATTAAATATAAAATAAATGTATTGAAAAAATATCATAGTACAGCATTATTGACATCATATGTCTGGAACAACATTTAAAAGCAATACATCACTGAATAGAGATGAGGATTGGCAAAGTTTTATGTTTCTCAACATGTTTCACCCAAATTCAGGCTTCCTCAGGAGAACTGAACAATGTCATACAATATTCACTGAAATGAAAGAAATAGAATCAAATACTGGACACATATATAATTTACACATGCAAATAGATTAATATAGAATGGACATCATGTAGAAGATGAGTGGGTGGAGCTAATAAGCTCCCGAGCTAACCTGTGTGTTCAAGCAGAACGTCTCGCAGCCCACAAAGAATGCTGAATACGTGAGGTTCATTGAGTGCGTCATAGAGAGGGAAATAACAGCCAAGACCAAATCAGTCTCGGAATCCATCTATTGGATATATTAATAGGGTTGTTTTAAATTACTTTAGTTTACAGTCAAAGTGATAAGAATAGATAAGTAATACACGAGACCTACCTAAAAAGTCCTTTACCTTGGAAAGTCCTTGGAAATATATCAAAAAGTTATTGTTGAAAAAGGCATTTGAGAAATGCTCATGGTATCACGTACCTTACAGTGGAGTCTGGATGCTGGGGGTTGCCTCGTGCACGGTTCCGGTCCCAACACCCCTGGTGGTGGGAACAGGGAGTGCTGGGGCACGAAAGGGTGCAAGTGCCTGCGGCTGGGAGACTGGTGCTGGGAGGTACCGGTTCTTCTGGAAGGCAGGTGTATAGGTTGGTAACCAAGGCTGTATCCAGTGAAGGCCGAACAGGTGGGTGTAGGCACTGCGACGTCAAGACAGGAAAGGGTCGGCAACTGGCTGGCAAACGAGGTACAAAAGCGGAAGGCAAGTTCGTGGTCAAAAGTAGGCAAAGGTTGGCAACGGGCAGGTGATGAGGTACAAAATCGAAGAGCAGAGCCGTAGTCAAGGAATCCAAGCCGAGGTCAATTCAGTAGAGGCAGTCAATAAGCAGGGTTGATCCAGGAAGGTAATCAGGTAAGCCGGGTAAATCAGGAACAAGGTAGCAGGTATTCAGGGCATAGACTGAAGACGATCCAGCACTGACACCATGTGAAGGCCCTGTTTATATAGGGCGCCTTGTGCTGGGATTGGTGGAGGTGAGCGTCCGTGCGCGATTGCGCACACACGTTCGCACTGACGTGCGAGTGCGCGCACCCGCACGTTCCAGAGCTCGTTCGGTTCCGTTGGGGAGACTGCGCATGGGTACTGGCACCCGCAGAGTGAGGATTCACTCCTGCTGAACGAAGACGGGCATGGGAAACGTGAGTTCTCTGACATTGCCCCCTCCTTAGGGGCAGCCTCCGGATGCCTCTTTGAAACGAACCTTGAGAGCGGGAACGGTGAAAAGCCTGCATGAGTCTCTGAGCATGAAGGTTTGTTTTTGGTTCCCAGGAATTTTCTTCTGGGCCAAAACCTCTCCATTTAATCAAATATTGGTCCTCTCCCTGCCTTTTTCTGTGGTCCAGGATAGCCTCAATTTCAAATTCTTCTTCCCCATCCACCCTGATAGCTTCCGGAGGCCCTACTTCACGATCCGGGAAGGAATTTGGAACATCAGGTTTAAGTAGGGAAACGTGAAATACAGGGTGTATCCTGAATGAGGCGGGAAGTTCAAGTTCATAGGCCACTGGGTTGACCTTTTTCTTGACAGGGAAAGGGCCCAAGTATCTAGGTCCTAACTTCTTGGAGGGGCATGCCAGTTTCAAATTTGCGGTAGATAGCCACACACGATCACCCACCTCTAAGTCCAATTCTCCCCTTCTCTTCTTGTCAAAATATTTCTTATTATCTTCCTGTGCCTTAGCAATGGTTTCCTTGAGCACCTGGTTGTTGGAGGTAAGGAAATCCAACCTGTCCTGAACAGCCGGTACGGAAGATTCGGGCACAAGTGCGGGTAAAAAGGAGGGATGGAATCCGTAGTTGGAGAAAAATGGTGATTGGTTCGTGGTGGAGTGGATGGAATTGTTGAATGCAAATTCTGCCAAAGGAAGTAGTGCGGCCCAATCCTCTTGGGAAAACGAGGAGAAGCAGCGTAGGTATTGTTCCAATGTTTGATTGGTGCGTTCGGTCTGCCCGTTGGTCTGTGGGTGATAGGCTGAAGAGAGGCTACATTTAATACCTAGTGCTTTGCATAATGACCTCCAAAACTTGGATGTGAATTGTACTCCGCGGTCAGAGACGATGTCACTGGGGATTCCATGGAGTCTGACAATTTCTTTAATGAATATCCTGGCAGCCTCAGTTGCAGAAGGGGTCCCTTTCATGGGAATGAAGTGTGCCATCCGGGAAAAGCGGTCTACCACCACGAAGATGGAAGAGAACCCTTTAGAGGGAGGAAGCTCCACAATAAAATCCATGGCGATTTTGTCCCATGGCCTTTCGGGGATGGGCAGTGGTTTCAGCAGACCCCACGATTTATTTTTACTGTTCTTGTTTCTCAGACAGATCGGGCAAGAGTTGACATAATCCCTGCAGTCTTTTGCAAGATTCGGCCACCAGAAGTGTCTTTGGATTAGATCCACAGTCTTGTGGCCCCCAAAGTGACCCGCCAGAGGATAGTCATGGCAGGCCTGTAACACAATGGTGCGTAGGTCTTGAGGGATGAAAAATTTGTTATCTTGCCAAAAGAGCCCTTCCCTCTCCTGAAGGTTAGTGCCCGGGGGTAACGGTGTTCTCAAGGATGCTTGTCGGACTTGTGTCATGAAACTGGATTGGGTCAGTAGGAAATTCCCTGCTTGTAGTATAGTATCCGGTGGAGACGGGGTTTCAAGTTCTGTGAACATTCGGGATAAGGCATCGGGTTTAATGTTTTTGGATCCAGGGCAATAATTAATATGAAAATTAAAACGGGAAAAGAAAAGAGCCCATCTGGCCTGTCGGGGTCTAAGGCGTCTGGCAGTTCTGAGGTATTCTAAATTTTTGTGATCTGTGAAGATCAATATCGGATGTGCTGCCCCTTCCAGAAGGTACCGCCATTCTTCCAAGGCTAGCTTTATTGCTAGGAGTTCTCGGTCACCTACATCATAGTTCCTTTCCGACACACCCAGCTTTCTGGAAAAGAAGGCCACTGGGTGCATTAGGGACTTGGGTCCTTGGCTTTGAGACCGGATGGCCCCCACCGCACTTTCCGAAGCATCGACCTCCAGAGTGTAGGGTAATGCAGGGTCAGGGTGTTTTAGTACTGGGGCGGAGGTAAATGACCCTTTTAATTGGTCAAAGGCAGCTTGGGCCGCTGTAGTCCACTGGAAGCTGCTTTGCTTTTTGGTGAGCTGGGTGATGGGTACGATGATCTTGGAGAAGAAGTTCTTGATAAACTTCCTATAAAAGTTGGAGAATCCGATGAAACGTTGTACCCCTTTTTTGTCATTTGGGGGCGGCCAGGACATAATGGCCGAGACCTTCTGGGGATCCATGGCCACACCCCCGGTTGATATTACCAGGCCGAGAAAGTGAATGGTCTGGCGTTCGAATTCACATTTTTCGGCCTTTGCGTAAAGTCCATGTTGTCTTAATCTGCCCAGAACTTGTTTTACATGATCACGGTGTACTTCTAGGGAGGTGGAGAATATCAGAATGTCGTCCAGGTAGACAATCACAAAGGAATCTAAGAAGTCTCTGAAGATATTATTGACAAAATGCTGAAATGTGGCCGGGGCGTTGCATAGTCCAAATGGCATGACTAAATATTCAAAGTGGCAAAAACGTGTTCAGAATGCTGTCTTCCATTCGTCCCCTTTGCGTAAGTCCAACTTCGTGAATTTTTGCAGAGCGGAGTCTCTGAAATAGTTCTGGAACTAGTGGAAGCGGGGTACCGGTTTTTAATTGTCACTTTATTCAGATCCCTGTAATCCACACATGGACGGAGCGAGTGGTCCCTCTTTTCAACAAAAAATATTCCGGCCCCCGCTGGGGAGGAGGAGTGTCGGATGAACCCCTTTCTGAGGTTCTCGTCGATATACTCTTTGAGGACCAGGAGCTCAGGTTCGGACAGAGGAAAGATCCGCCCGAAAGGAATTTCAGCCCCGGGTAGTAGCTCGATCGGACAGTCGTAGACCCGATGGGGAGGAAGGGTGTCTGCTTTCTGCTTGTCAAATACGTCCAAGAAGTTGTGGTACACTGGTGGCACCAATTCTTTGAATTCAGAGTCCGTTTTTAGACAGCCAATGACTGGGGGAATGTGATGGAAAGTTTTGAGACAGTTCTGGAGACAGTAAGAGGACTGAAAAGTCACCTCACCAGTGACCCAATTGACCTGGGGATTGTGGACTTGTAGCCATGGCATTCCTAAAATGATTGGAAACAGGGGTGAGGAAATGACATCTATACGAAGTAGCTCCTGGTGGCCTGGTGATATGCTGGTGGACAGTGGTTGCGTCTCAAGAGTAATAGGCCCGGACTTGATGTTTGACCCGTCTGCAAGCCGTATGGAGAGTTGATGTCGCTTAGGTGTTAATGGAATGCTGTGTTGTAGGGCAAAGGCATGGTCCACGAAGCAGCTACAGGCGCCAGAGTCAATTATGGCCTGGACTCGAAGTATCCTTTCTGGAAGCTGTAGGGAGATAGGGACAGCAATGTGAGCGGACTTCGTTAGAGACAATGCGTAAGGCACACGAGATGATGGGTTGAACTTACGGTCTTGTTTAGGCACCCATTGGCGTAGTGTCCGGCTTCCCCACAGTAAAGGCAGAGGTTGTTCTGGCGCCGCCGTTGTTTTTCCTCTGGGGACAGCGGTGAGCGGAGTAGCCTACTTGCATGGGCTCTGGTGCCCCTGGGACGGCAGTAGGTACCTGGGAGACGGGAGTAGGAGGATAGTTAGGGACTCTAGGCATCATCCATGTGGGGCGCGTCATGCTGGACCTCTCAGACCTCCGCTCTCTCAGACGACGGTCTATCTGGATAGCCAGCTGGATCAGGTCCTCCAAGGAACTCGGGATCCCCACACGGGCCAACTCGTCCTTCAGTGCCTTGGAGAGGCCCATGCGAAATTGGTAGAGGAGGGCGGCGTCGTTCCAAGAGGTGTCAGAACTCCACCGCCTAAAGTCTGTTACATAGTTCTCCACTGGCCGACGCCCTTGCTGGAGGGCATGGAGGTTAGACTCCGCCGTTGAGGCGCGCTGAGGATCATCATATAGCTTGGCCATTTCGTCCAGGAATGAGTCCAGGGTGTCCAACAGAGGGCTGGCTTGTTCCAACAGATTGTGGGCCCAAGTTTGAGGTTCCCCGTGGAGTAGTGAGACTATGAACCCCACCTTAGTGCTCTCCAGGGAAAAGGTGCGTGGTTGTAGCAGGAAGTAAAGCCGGCAGGCATTCCTGAAGGAACGGAACTTGCTGCGATCCCCTGAAAAACGTTCTGGAGGGGGCACACGAGGTTCTGGGGGTGGCACCATTACTGTGGGTGCTGATGCGGAGGTTGCTGGACCGGAGATCCGGGATGCCATGGTCGCCTGATGAGTTGCAGGGCTTGGGGATATAGATTCCACTCTCTGTTCCAGTTGGTGATAGCCATCTCGCAGGCCCTGGACTGCCTGGGTAAGGGCCGCCATCTGCTGGCACAAGGCTTCCAAAGGCGAGACCCCCCCTTCAGACTCCATTCTGGCTGGATCGTACTATCACGTACCTTACAGTGGAGTCTGGATGCTGGGGGTGGCCTCGTGCACGGTTCCGGTCCCAACACCCCTGGTGCTGGGAACAGGGAGTGCTGGGGCACGAAAGGGTGCAAGTGCCTGCGGCTGGGAGACTGGTGCTTGGAGGTACCGGTTCTTCTGGAAGGCAGGTGTATAGGTTGGTAACCAAGGCCGAACAGGTGGGTGTAGGCACTGCAACGTCAAGACAGGAAAGGGTTGGCAACTGGCTGGCAAACGAGGTACAAAAGCGGAAGGCAAGTTCGTGGTCAAAAGTAGGCAAAGGTTGGCAACGGGCAGGTGATGAGGTACAAAATCTAAGAGCAGAGCCGTAGTCAAGGAATCCAAGCCGAGGTCAATTCTTTTTTTTTAAAACAAGTTTTTTATTGTGCACAAATACATAACAAACATCCAGTGAGACCAACGGGCTAACAATCAGGTGGTAAGTTATTACATACATCATATAGCAATAAAGGATACCCACCCACCATCTCATCCGTGTATATTCCCCGTCACCAACAGGTAGTGCTCCCTTTTTTTTTTTTTTTTTTTTTTTTAAATTCCCCCTACCCCCCTCCCCTATTTAACTTTCGCTCCCCCAACTCGTCTGCTCAGTACTGCTTAGGTAATGTATTGTGTAATTGCTACCGCCCCGTTTGCTTCCCCATCTCTAATAGTAGTATTCACACCTCACTCCATTACTCCACCTCTCCATCATTCTCCTCCTCTATCGTACTCTGCGAATCCGTCCATCTGAACCAAACCTTTTTGAACTTCTTGGGTGATCCCCTGGCTTCATATGTCATTTTGTAAAGAAACATATCTGCATTAATTATTGCCTTCCACATCCCTAACGTCAGTTGTTCCTCATATATCCACCTTCTAGCAATCAGTTTTCTCACTCCAAAAAATAGGATCCTGAGAAATATTTTTGTATAACGGTTAATTTCTTCTTCCTGTTCGAACACTCCCAGGAGACATCTCAGGGGTGAGCATATGTTGGGTAAATTGAACTTCTCTGATATAAAGGCTGTTACCTGGGACCACAACCGTCTTATTCGGTCGCATTCCCATACCATATGCATGAATGTGCCCTCTGCCCTCTTACACTTGTGACAAGTCGCGTCTTCCCTCTTTTTCATTCTATAAAGTCTCGTCGGGGTGTAATATTGTTGATGTAAGTACCGGAACTGAATCATTTTGTCCGTGGAGGAGATAACCGACACTAAATATGTGTCAAGCACCTCCGTCCACATTTCGTCAGACAGCTCCGGGATCACCTCCCTCCACCGCTCTCTGGATTTATCCGTTGAGTATTTAACCCCAGGTCCAACAGCACTATAATACCTAGATATTCTCTTTGTGGGGTCCGGGTCTATCAAGACCCTTTCCAGCTCCGTGTTCTCCACTACCATCTCTTCTCCCCCAAACTGCGCATGCGCGGCATGGGCAAGCTGAGCATACCTATAATTCCAGTTCCTGGGAATCTCAAACCTTTCCCTCAACTGTTTGAAAGTACACAGCCTGTCTTCCTGGCAAATCTGGTGTAGATATTTCACACCACACTTAGCCCAGGTCTTATGTCCATCCTGTAGCTTCTGGAATTCCCCCAGCGTCTTGTTGTACCATAATGGGTTATTCGGAGACCTCCAGAGGGGTCCATCCTTCCTCCATTTTGAGCAGATGTGAAAGACCTTCCCCGGGAGTGCTATCACTGAACCCATCCTTCTCCCTGGTGCTTCCTTTCTGTAGAGGAGATTCTGTAGCGTCTCCTGCGAGGCGACAACCGCCGCCTCCAGGAGAGCTGTGGCGTTAGGTGTCTGTGGGAAGAGCCTCCAATGCAGGAAGGAGAGTTGAGCAGCCATAAAGTATGCTCTGAGGTCAGGAAGTGCCAATCCTCCCAAGGTAATTGGGAGTTTAAGCACCGCCAGGGACACTCTGGGAGCCTTCGATCCCCATAAAAAGTTTACAATAATAGAGTCAATATTCTTAAATACTCTCAGAGTCACAAAAACCGGTGAGTTTGAAAGGACATAAAGGAACTTGGGTAAAAAACTCATTTTGAAAAGGTTAACCCTTCCAAGAAGCGTCAGGGGTAGATTACGCCACCTCTGCACCTTTTCCCTAAAATTTGTCACTACCGGTGTAAGGTTTGTTTCCAGAAATCCAGAGATGGGTAGTTTAACCTCAATCCCCAGGTAGCGGAATGAGGTGGACAGGGGAATGGGACTGTCCCGCGGGACCACCACCCCCCTGTCCACAGGAAAAAGAGAGGACTTAGTCCAATTAATCCTAAAGCCCGAATAGTCCCCAAATTTCTGGATCAGACTGAAGGCCTCGGCCAGTGAGGGTCCCGGATCTTGCAGATAAAGCAGCATATCATCCGCATAGAGCGAGACGCGCTCTTCAAACTCCCCTAGCCTAAAACCCGTCAATCCCTGTGAGCTGCGTATTCTAGCTGCCAGAGGCTCGATGGCCAGAGCAAGCCGAGGTCAATTCAGTAGAGGCAGTCAATAAGCAGGGTTGATCCAGGAAGGTAATCAGGTAAGCCGGGTAAATCAGGAACAAGGTAGCAGGTAATTCAGGCAGGTATTCAGGGCATAGACTGAAGACGATCCAGCACTGACACCATGTGAAGGCCCTGTTTATATAGGGCGCCTTGTGCTGGGATTGGTGGAGGTGAGCGTCCATGCGCGATTGCGCACACACGTTCGCACTGATGTGCGAGTGCGTGCACCCGTTCGTATTGGAAGGCGAGGACGCGCACACGTTCGCGTTGGTACGCGGGTACGCACGCACGTTCCAGAGCTCGTTCGGTTCCGTTGGGGAGACTGCGCATGGGTACTGGCACCCGCAGAGTGAGGATTCACTCCTGCTGAACGAAGACGGGCATGGGAAGCGTGAGTTCTCTGACACATGGCTACCCAAAATGAAGCCTTAATTTGGTTCTGAAAAAATATATATAAAAAGGAATTTAGTTTTTAAAGAAATAACAGACAGATCTAACCACCATCAAATGCTGAGGACGATCACATAAAGCCCCAAGTATATAATTACCTATATAGAAGGTTTAGATCCACTCATATGCCAGCCAGGATAAAATCTATCCACATGTAGGGAGGTCAGAGTGAGGTAAATCAACCCCTTAAAAGGAAAGTAATTGAGGCATTTTAGTGATCCATTCTAGGCACAAGGTCTGGTAGATTATCGCTAAAAGTTTTTCTTACCTTATCAAACGTTATTTCAGGAGATAACCTTCGCTGAGCTGCACAATCATACAGCCAGAACAGTCCCTTTTTATAGCCCTCTCCACCGCTGTTTTGGCGCCAAATTTCAGCGCCAAAACAGTCAGGTGAGGACAAACAGCGTCACAACAGGTGCGCCATCGCACCGGAAATGACTACAGCGGGACCGGAAGTAAGTCTTACAACAGGAAGTCAGATACTGACCTCTGTGCTGAAGACACTAGGAACCGCCCAGGATGTTCAAAGAAATGACCGGAAAACTGTCAGCAAGGGGGGGGATAGAGAAGAGATGCATTGGCAAAGAGATGCCAATTCAATAAAGTTAAAGGGAAAAAGCCCTCAAACTGAATTAGGACGATGTTTGAGTTTGTTAAGGGTCGCAAAGCATCCTTTTATCTCCCACATATTTCTAAGGACATATATATGTCACATAGAACAGCTGCAATTTGGCGAAGCGTTAACCCAAAGTGACTTAAAAGCGCCCCAGGGGGTCAAAAAAGACTCAAAGAGTCTAAAGACCTCCTAGGACGCCTTGGGTGTCCATATGAGGCACACGACCCCACTTCAAACATTTAAAACTTCATAAATATGTATGGAAAATCAGCACATATTGCTGTTTGAGAACCATCCACTGATAGCCTAATTTAGCCGAAGGAAAGGAATTTTAATTAACATATTGAAGTTGTGACTATAGCAGGGAACGCTCAATTCGAACACCACAGTAGTCAGCAAAAAACACTAACCTGGTACATGATGAACATTAGAAGAATATTTTTTAAAAATATCCTGAAAAATAAATTAACAAAACACAAATATAATTACATAAATTTAAATGAGAAAAATAAATCTCATAAATTTGACAATGGCGACCTGACCCTATAGAAAGGGTTTGAAGCTCAGGGACTCGTTCAGGCCTGGATGGACAGTGGCCTTAAGGTTATGAATCCATTTTGATTCTCTCTGTAACAGAGTTTTGTCAATGTTGCCTCCACGATCAAAGTCCGATACAAATTCCAAGGCAAAAAACTTCATTTGTGACATATCAAATGAATGATAAAGCCCCATATGTCGACTTATGGGGGTCTCCATCTTTTTGTTTTTGATGAGAGAGACATGGTCTCTAATTCTGTGAAAAAAAGGTCTTTTAGTTTTACCGACATAAAATGCCTGACAAGTGCATGTCATGAGGTAGACAACCCCAATAGTCTTACATGTAGCGTAGAAATTTGGCCTAAAAATTTGACCAGTTGGTAAAATTATTTCAGTGGAGTTTGTTAGCAATTCACAGAATTCACATTTCCCACAGGGAGAAGTACCTTTTCGATGTGTCTTAGTTCTTGATGTTAGATGACTATTGACTAGTTTATCTTTTAATGAAGTGGATTTACGATACGTTATCTGTGGCTAAGCACCCACATATTTTGAGAGTACATCATCTGTTGAAAGAAGATGCCAATATTTTTAAAAAATGTGACGCACTTTTTTGTGTTCACCAACATAGGTAGTGATGAGGCGGACTTTGGATTCAAATTTCCGTGGCTTCACTTGGTGGATCAACTGATGTCTGTCCTTTTGCTTTGCTCCATTGTATGAACGCTTAAGGCAATTTCTACTGTAACCTCGTTCTAATAATCGAATCTGAAGGGCTTTGGCCTCAGATTCGAAATCAGCCTCCTTACTGCAATTCCTTTTTTATCTTAAATACTGACTATATGGTATACTCTGGACAAGAGACTCGGGATGAGAACTATCTGCATGAAGAATTGTATTGCCTGCCTGCAGTGGAGACACCTTTTTCCCATCTTAACTCTTACAGGAGAGAATTTCCCTTCCCAGGGGTAGATTTCCTCTCACCTCCTGTTGTCTCCCTCCATTTGTAAGTAGGAGTCGTTTGTAAGTCGGATGTTTGATAGGGGGCCGCCTGTATATACTATACGGCCTGCCCCATATACTCTGCAGAAAATTGGGCCTTAGGTGTTGGTGGTACCAGAACACTGTAAGCCCTCACAGTTACTCTTGGTGAGTGCTGGAACGGGCCCTGCTGTGAAATATTATATCAAGAACTGTAATTACATGCCCCTGTTAAACAGGGGGAGAAAAATTGGGCCTTAGGCGGTGGTGGTGGCACAACACTGTAAAGCCTCACAGATAATCTTGTTGAGTGCAGGAAAGAACCCTGCTGTTAAATATTTGATCAAAAATTGTAATTGCATGCCCCTGTTAAACAGGGGCAGAAAAATTGTGTCTTAGGCAGTGGTGGCGGTGCCACAACACTGTAAACCCTCACAGATTCTGTTGTTGAGCGCAGGAACGGGCCCTGCTGTGAAATATTAGAGCAAATATTGTAATTACATGCCGCAGAAAAATTGGGCCTTAGGCGGTGGTGGTGGTGGCACAACACTGTAAAGCCTCACAGATACTCTAGTTGAGCGCAATAACGAGCCCCGCTGCAAAATATTACAGCAAAAAGTATTAATTTTTCTATGAATGCGAGATCCCTTGAAGCCTATGCTGAGTGACTATCCTGTTATGCTGAGTGACTATCCTATTCCTCCTCAATGTTCATGTTGATAGCTTCTAAGAACATTTTTGTTTCAGGGCACCACCACCAGTGCCTAAGGCCCATTTTTTCTGCCCCTGTTTAACAGGGGCGTATAACCCCTGTTAAACAGGGGCAGAAAAATTGGGCCTTAGGCACTGGTGGTGGTGCCCTGAAACAAAAATGTTCTTAGAAGCTATCAACATGAACATTGAGGAGGAATAGGATAGTCACTCAGCATAACAGGATAGTCACCCAGCATAGGCTTCAAGGGATCTCACATTCATAGAAAAATGAATCAGTAACATCAGCATCAGGTGCTTGGTAGCTGGTGATCCAAGACTGATTCATTTTTATGAAGGTGAGCCAGTCAATCAACTGGGTCTGTGGACAGGCGCACTCTGTGATCAGTTACAAAGCCTCCAGCAGCACTGAATGTGCATTCAGAACGAACGCTGGATGCAGGACAGGCCAGTAGCTCAGTTGCATATTGTGCAAGCTCTGGCCAGTGATCCATCCTCAAGACCCAGTGGATTTTCGGTTGGAAAGGTCTCCAAGTCTGATCTTGCCCCTAGGTATTCCTGCACCATGTAAATCAGACACTGGTGCTAATTGCTGGAACCGATCAGACCTTGGGGCTGCAGACTAAAGAATTGTCTGAATGCATCGGTCAGACGGCCACCTTCTCCCCTGCTTCTTCTGTGACTGACGAAGCCCCAGCAACACGTTGTCCTGGAGGACCAGAAAATTGTAACCTCCCAGGCTCTGGAAACGCATTGCACAAACCTTTCTGCAAGGCCTCCCGAAGATGTTTCATCCTCTGCTTCCTCCACAACCTTACCCTTGTAACGTCGATCAAGAAGGGTTGCCAGCCAGTAAAGATCCCTCTCCTTGATACCACAAATCCAAGGGTCATTTCACAGGCTTTGCAGGATCAGGGAGGCCATGCAGCAAAGGTTTGCTGAGGCATTTGATCCGGAGTCCTCTGGGTCACTAAGGATGACATGATCCACAGCCACCTCCTCCCAGCCAGGTACAAGTCCATGGGTTTCTGCAGATTGAAAACGATCCCTTGAAGACTGCTGCTGATGCTGGAGTGCTAGGCTCCACCTCCATGCTTACACAATCCTCATCCTCCTCCTCCTCTTCCTGTGTGATCGGCGGGCCCGCAGGAATACTGTCTGAATATAGGGGGCCTTGAGAGGTAAGGAAGTCCTCCTCTTCCTCCCTCTGTTCTGCCTCAAGTTCCCTGTCCATTATTCCACGAAGCGTGTGCTCCAACAGGAAGACAAGAGGGACAGTATCACTGATGCATGCACTGTCACTGCTCACCATCCTTGTGGCCTCCTCAAATGGTGACAGGACAGTGCATGCATCCTTGATTAGTATTCACTGGTGCCATACTCACACAGGTACTCATTGATGGCCCTCTGCTGCATGTGTAGCCATTGCAGCATTGCCAACTTCAAGTTCCAGCTGGTGGGCATGTCACAAATGAGGTGGTTCTTGGGCAGGCTGCATTCCTTTTGAAGGTCAGCCAGCCGAGCACTGGCATTATATGACTGGAGAAAATTCCCACAGACTTTCCTGGCCTGCCTCAGGAGATCCTGTAAGCCTGGGTACCTGCACAAGAACCGCTGTGCAACCAAATTAAGGAGGTGAGCCAAACAGGGAACATGGGTCAAGTGTCCCTGTCGGAGGTCGGAGAGGAGGTTGGTGCCATTGTCGCAAACCACCATTCCTGGCTGGCATGGTGTCAACCACCTCTGAGTCTGCCCCTGCAGAGCTGACAGAGTCTCTGCCGCAGTTTGGCTCCTGTCCCCTAAGCAGACCAACTCAAGCACCGCATGGCATCTTTTTGCCTGAGTGCTTGCGTAGCCCCTTGAATGCCTACGGAGCACTGCTGGTTCCGAGGACAAATCTGCAGAGGAAGATGCCATACCACTGACCGCCCTGTCCAACGAGGCCAAGACATTGCCTTCCACATGCCAGTACAGAGCTGGAATGGCCTTCCGTGAAAAGAAATGGCATTTGGGAACCTGCCACTGAGGTACCGCACATTCCACAAATTCACGAAAGGGCGCAGAGACTACCAGCTGAAAAGGCAGCAGTTGGAGTGCTAGCAATTTAGCCAAGCTAGCATTCAGCCGCTGAGCATGTGGATGGCTGGGACCGAATTTCTTTTGATGGTTTAGCAACTGGGGTAGGGAGATTTGCCTGCTACAATCGGATGTTGGTGTAGCGATAGCAGGTTGCCCGCAAGCACTTAATTCTACACCTTCATTCCTCTCAGTGCAAGTTTCTGAGAGGACTGAAGGTATAAATGGGGTTGGAGATCCCAGCTGGTGAGGAGCAAGGAGAGGTCAGCCTTGTTCTTTGGTGTGGGTCTTTTAAGTACTGTTGCCAACGGACTGCATGGGGGGTCGACATATGTCTGGTCAAGCATGTGGTGCCAAAGCGGCTGCTGTTTTGGCCACTCTTGATATACACTTCAGACATATGTTGCAAACAGCAACGCTGCGATCTGCTGCACACGTATAGAAAAAGGCCCACACCAAAGAACTTTTCAAAATACGCAGGGAGTCAGCAGCCCCCTGCACATGCAGAGCTCTGCGGTGTGATGCAGTCGAGTGGCTGCCCTTAAGTTTTTCCCTAGAGGGCATCCTGCCTCGTTGGAGATGTGCCTTCTCCTCCTCCTCCTCCTCCTCTCTTCTATCAGGCACCCACGTAGAGTCAGCGACCTCATCATTCCCTCCCTCCTCATCACTGGAGCAAACCTGGCAGTATGCTGCAGCTGGGGGAACATGACTGCCAGTGTCTTGTCCTTCTTGGGCACCCCCTCTCCCTGGGCTCATGTTACTGCCTTCCTCAACCTGGGTACCATCAACGGAGCCTTCAAAATGCTGCGTATCCTCCTGCAGCATGTACCCGTCACTGTGGTCGAACAGCTCGGGGGACTCCTCCATGCATGATGGTGGGGCTAGGGAAGGAGTGACTGATGACATTGAGCCGATGTAATAGGCCGCTTTGGCAGCTGCATTGGCAGGCAAACTACTCTGAGCCTGGGTGACAGAGGATGTGGAGGATGAGGACGGCTTAGTTATCCACTCTACCAACTCTTCTGCATGTTGCGGATCAACACGGCCAGCTGCTGAAAAAAAAGGACAAACGTGCCCCATGGCCACGTGCTGAATATGCACCATGTTCATGACCAGCACTGTTGGCTGTAGACACAGAGCCTGCTTGCCCTCTTTTAGTGGCCTGTGAGCGTCTGCCTCTCCTTGGTGGCCTTCCAGACATGCTGTAAAATTTTATTAGCATAACACCGCCTGAAGTTTACTAGAAAAAGTACACCAGGAATGGCCTGCAGTCAGTTATAGGCTTGGCTAGACTAGAATGCAGTGGATATACCATGAAGACCATATATTCCAATGGCTTTGTAGTAAATGATTTCTGCCTTCCTTATTAGCTATCATTGATTCAAAAAGGTAGTTAGTATGCGTGATATCTAAAACTTCAGACACATTGGGAGTTACATTTGACTTCCAATTTTTGGTTATGACTGATCTGGCAGCAAGAAAGATATGTGTTACCACAGTACGATAGTTAGGAGGGAACTTCTCAATATTAAGGTTTAATAAAGCCATTCCAGGGTCAGGAGATAGGAGGATTCCAGTGATACTAGAGATACATGAAAAAACACGGTTCCAGAAACTAGTTAAATTCTTGCATTTCCAAAATATATGTAATATGTATCCTACTTCCCCGCAATCCCTCCAGCATAGGGGGGAATTGTTATGGTAGCATTTGGACATCCTATACGGGGTGAGGTACCATCTTTGAGCTATTTTTAATGAGAGTTCCCAATGATTCACACATCTAGAGGCTTTGTATAGGGATTTGAATGCCAATTTCCATTGTGCAGTTGTGAAGGATTCTCCTATCTCCTGTTCCCATTTGTGAAATGGCGGTAGTTTGGTGAACGAGACTTTACTTTGGAAGTGGTTGTAGAAAAGCTTTATGCCTTTTACAGAATTGGAATCGCTGCTAAGGAATTTCCCTACCTCATCTTGTATGGGGACATGGGTATTTTCCAGGGAGTTCAGAAAGTGAGACAGTTGAATGTATTTATAGTGGTCAGACTGTGGGATAAAGTATTCTGTAACCAGACCATCAAAGGATTTGAGTAGTTTGTTGTCGTATAAGTCAGATAGTGAAGTGATGCCCTGCGTCACCCATCTAGAGAAGTTTGCATGTGGGATTACGCTGTTCATGACTTCTAGTGGTATCGTAAGGTGAGTATCCATGGCGGAAGATGTGTTGCATTTGTGAAGGTCCCTCCATACTGTGAGTGTTGCCCTGATAGTGAGTGGTAGTGTTCGAAGAGAGAATGGCTTCCAGGTGTCTATAAGTAAGAGGTGGTAAAGGTTGTGTGTTGGGCATAATGCTTGTTCCATTCTACACCAGGGATTGGTTGTCCTCATGTAGCGCTGCACACAAAAATAATAGCTCAGAAAAATTGATTGGATATCATGAACTAAAGGAACTTCTATTTATCAGCAAACATCAGAGGTAGATTACAAGTAGGCAATACCATTTATGCTAGAAAGAAGGGAGAGTTACGTTGGAAATAAGTAGAATGTACTGCTTAAATCCCAGGTATGTACCACCATAGGGCCCATGAAAGTAAGGAGTACCAAGATACCACGTAGTGTACTCACATTGGAGCCAGAGTAAAGCAATATGGCAATATGATGCACAATTCAGGTGCCTTATACACAAGTATTCAAATACCCGCAAGACTGGCAACAATGTGAGCAATGGTAATCCCATGAAAAGGTCCCTGTTGTCAGGGGCTTAAATGCAGAGCAGACTGAGTTGTACCAGCAAATAGCATCAATAATACAACAAATTCCTGTTACCCAACAGGACTTAAAACAGTCATGAAGGGTAGCAGCCCAGAACACTCCGTAAAGGCAATATGCAAACTGCATTACGTTAATACAGTATATTTATAACCTTTTACCCTGAACAATAATTACATCAGAAAAAATGATCCACCATATAATACCTCATATGCTTGACAATAAACCATTATATATAACCCAAACCTCTCACATTAAACTAGTAGTTGCAGAACAGCTAAACCAGTTTCTGCAAGTTCAATAATAGGCATTTTAAAGAGGGAAAAAAGACATATCAACATATAAAATTAAGGCAGAACGCAACAGAGACATGTAAAATCTAAGCGTTGCACCTATGAGGTTACCCTTCATTGTACTTTTACCAATGTGCAATTGCAAGTGTCTTAAAATGATAAAGTTACCTGATCAGGTTCCTCAGTAGAGGAAGTAGCTACAAAAATGTTTAGGTACCTTTGTAATACATAACGTTTAGAAATTACGTCATATTTGCCAATTCCCATTCAAATTAAACAGAAACAAAATGAATACCCCTAAACTGACTTTATAGGCACTTATATATTAAAAAAAGATGTAGAATAAATGTGTATTTATATAACAAATAGTATTTATTTAACATCAAATTTTCACATAAACAGAGGCATGGAATGTATACAAATCTGCATTTAGAAACACCATAATCCAAGCATGACGCCCAGTATTGTCCTTCGACGCATTTCAGTATTTCCTTTCCTCAGGGGTGTTCGTTAGGATTGTTTCGTTAGGAAACAAATTGTACGTATATAACATTATAGAGAGATATTGAATATCAATGAATATAATGTTTTCAATAATGTATTTATGATAGATACAGTATTCAATATCTGGTAGACTTACATATAATATGGTGGTGTCACAGGTGAACATTCCATTGAAATATCTTTAAAATCAAGGTGAATATAAAAAGGACTGTGACTTAAAAGTAGCGTCTCAATAGCCCCTTTAAGGTTTTTTTATTCCTCCGTATTAGGGCTGGTTCAAAGAGCCAGCGATGGTAAACTCCCCCGACCATGAGATTAAGGACAAATAAGAGCACTGAGGCCAAAGATTGAGAAAGGCAACCTAAAAATAAAAGATAATAATAATATACATCCTACTATTTGAAGTAAATAATTATACCAAAGTGTTGAGCATAAAGACATACTACCTGAATCATGTAGTAGTCCAAAGTAGGGACATAGAGGCTCTTATAGGGTGTATAGAGATCTTAAAAACCTGCCAGTTAACCTATGTAACAAACAGAAAGTAAGCTGTATGGTCATCTCAGAATGCATACAATTTAGACAGTAATTACATGAAAATTAATGTATTTCATGTGTCCCCAAAAGGGATCATATGTTCCCAAGGAGACACATGAAGGTATTATCAGCAATGTATAAAAGGAGTATATATGTGTTTAGTCTATCCGGTGGACAGGGAGAGAGAGCTGTCCAGCCCTCACACTCAATCCAGCAAACCGGCATTGTAGAACCAAAGCCTAAATTTGTTTTATTTAAAGAAAATTGCTAACTATACTAAAAAGGCAGACAAAAGGTCATGGGGAATGAAATTCCATTAAATATGCATTTACATAGTACTCATGGCACAAGTATGAAGAGGAGAGATTTTGGCTGACATTAGTTTAAAATTTGACTAAATACCTTGGGGAGTTTATTCAGCCACAAGAGCACAGCATCCTGACATCCAACTTTCTCAAAGCGGATGCCAGAACTGTGCTGCCGTGTGAGTTTAACTGGTTGCCATCCAGTAATTCATCACAGCTGAATGCTATCAGCTGTGTCCGGATGGAGGCATGTGGGCGTTAATCTTCCATCTGGCCTCCTGAGCTGCGCTTGCACCACCCCGCCCCTACCGCACATGTGCAAAATGTCAGCACGGCGGAACGGCGCGATGCGTGCACAGCCCACCGACACACAGTGCTTCAACAGCGGACTGCGCATTTCTGCTGAAGTAGCAAGATGGAGGACAGGCAAGCAAATTGCACGCCTGAACCCCGGAAGTGCACCACGGGTTGCTTAGCCCGGGCGGCTTAGTGTGCCGGGTGATTAGATGTCCACCCAAGAGGAAAGAGAGATCAGCCGTCACTCACAATTGATCACAATATACGTTTAACCACATGCCGACCGGGCCATAGCCCAAAGACGGCTACAGCGCGGTCGGCTTATTCTGGGAGGGCGTCCATGGACGTCCTCACAGAATCACACTCCCGCGTGCCCCCTGGGGCACGCACTTGGGAACATCCGTGACTGCCGCATCACGAATCATGGTAAATGGCCGCTAATACCGGCCGTTTACCACGTGATCGCTCCGTCAAATGAAGGAGCATCACTTGTAAACAAACCAGCGTCATGACATGACGACGGTTCCTCCCTCCCCTCTCTGTACAGCTCGATACAGTGTGAGAGGAGAGGGGAGAGATCGTTTGCAGCACTGTGGACACTACAGATCCAGCCCACAGCGCTGCTCAGTGCCGATACTCTGCAATACTCTGCCAATACTCTGAAAAAAAATTAACAGAAATAAAGAATTTTTATTTTTTTACTGAATTTTCAGTCTTTCAGCGCAAAAAATAAAAAAATCCAGCGGTGATTAAATACCCCCAAAAGAAAGCTCCATTTGTGTGAAAAAAAGGACAAACATTTCATATGGGTACAGTGTTGCATGACTGAGTAATTGTCATTCAAAGTGTGAGAGAGAGCACTGAAAGCTGAAAATTGGTCAGGTTAGGAAGGGGTTTAAGTGCCGAGTGGTCAAGTGGTTAATATAATAGGACTACGTCAAACAATACATACATGTACCTTCTTATATAATGTATTCAAAGGACGGTATTCGTCGATCGCCCCCTAAAGGTCATTATACAGAATACAATAATAGATACACATAAGTTATACCTTAATAAGGCACAGAATAAGCACATATTTATAACAACCCATGGTGAACTTTACAGGCATTGTAAAAGACATGATAATAAGGAATGGATAAAATTTGGGTTTTACTGGTATAATATAGCCAAAAGATTGTCTTGGCTGTGGCATATGTTAGTCATAAAGGTCCCAGGTATTATATTGGACCCGAAAAAAATTTCGCAACAGCTGGAGGGCCACCAGTTTGAGATCCCTGCATTAGAGGGTTTTCGAGCATGAACGGCCTTTTTAAGGTCATACCACAACATCTCAATAGGATTCAGGTCTGGATTTTGGCTAGGCCACTCCAAAGTCTTCATTTTGTTTTTCTTCAGCCATTCGGTGGTGGACTTGCTGGTGTGTTTAGGATCATTGTCCTGCTGCAAAACCCAAGTTCGTTTCAGCTTGAGTACACGAACAGATGGTCGGACATTCTCCTTCAGGATCTCTTGGTAGACAGCAGAATTCATAGTTCCTTTTATCACGGCAAGTCTTCCAGGTCCTGAAGCAGCAAAACAGCCCCAGACCATCACACTACCACCACCATATTTTACTGTTGGTATAATGTTCTTTTTCTGAAATGCAGTGTTCCTTCTACGCCAGATATACTTGGACACACACCTTCCAAAGAGTTCCACTTTTGTCTCATCGGTCCACAGAATGTTGTCCCAAAAGTCTTGGGGATCATCAAGATGTGTTGTGGAGAAATTGAGATGAGCTTTGATGTTCTTTTTGCTCAGCAGTGGTTTTCTCCTTGGAACTCTGCCATGCAGGCCATTTTTTTGCCCAGTCTTTTCCTGATGGTGGAGGCATGAACGCTGACCTTAACTGAGGCAAGTGAGGCCTGCAGTTCCTTGGACGTTGTTGTGGGGTCTTTTGTGACCTCTTGGATGAGTCGTCGCTGCGCTCTTGGGGTGATTTTGGGCGGCCGGCCACTGCTGGGAAGGTTCACCACTGTTCCATGTCTTCGCCATTTGTGGATAATGGCTCTCACTGTGGTTCGCTGGATTCCCAAAGCTTTGGAAATGGCTTTATAACCCTTTCCAGACTGATAGATCTCAATTACTTTCTTTCTCAATTGTTCCTGAATTTCTTTGGGTCTCGGCATGATGTGTAGCTTTTAAGGATCTTCTGGTGGACCTTACTGTGTCAAGCAGCTCCTATTTAAGTGATGCCTTGATTGTGAACAGGTGTGGCAATAATCAGGCCTGGGTGTGGCTAGAGAAATTGAACTCAGGTGTGGACAACCACAGTTATAGTATGTTTTAACAAGGGGGGCAATCACTTTTTCACACAGGGCCATGATGGTTTGGATTTTTTTTCACCTTTAATAATAAACACCTTCATTTACAAATTGCATTTTGTGTTTACTTGTGTTGTCCTTGACTATTGTTTAAATTGGTTTGATGTTACGAAAAACACTTAAGTGTGACAAACATGCAAAGGAACAGGAAATGAGGAAGGGGGCAAACACTTTTTCACACCACTGTATATACAGGGCTCTGTACATCATATACCAAGCTCTACATTATACACAGGGCCCTGTACATCATATACCAGGCTCTACATTATACACAGGGCTCTGTACATCATATACCAGGCTCTACAATATACACAGGGCTCTGTACATCATATACCAGGCTCTACATTATACACCAGGTTCTAATGACACATCATTATGAAGTACAAGAAAGCCTAATCAAATAAAACAAATACAGTCATCACATTTAGGGACTGCAATAATGCAATATCTTACATGTTTGCCTTTGGTGGTGGGATCAGAGGTATGGTGGTGATCAGGGACAGAGGGATGGAGGTGGGGTGGGCAGTGGGATCAGGGACAGAAGGATGGTGGTGGGGGAGTGGGATCAGGGTCAGTGGGATTGGTGGGTAGGATGGGATCAGGGACAGAGGGATGGTGGGTGGAATAGGATCAGGGACAGAGGGATGGTGGGTGGGATGGGATCAGGGAGGGACAGAGGGATGGTGGGTGGGATGGGATCAGGGACAGAGGGATGGGTGGTGGGATGGGATCAGGGACAGAGGTATGGTGGGACTAAGCAGATACCGGAAGTGAAGTACGAGCACGCTGCTCGTTTTTTTACATGCAAGCCTATGTTTACTAAAATGTGAGTAATGCTTTTAACCTTTGCACAAAAAAAATACTGTTTTAAAAAATACTACACTATTGAGCATCCCTTCTGCCCCACTTGCGAGGTACACATACTGATACCAGGCCTCAAAGGGGACGCACAGTAGGAGACGCACACTAGGAGACGCACAACCATCACCTTGGATCCAGAGGGAACACACCTAGGGGACGCCATCCAGGGAAATCCAGAGGCCACAAAGGAATTATATACACATACATGCTGTTGCCTTACAGCAGTAAGGTAAGGGGACATCTATACTGAATTATACAGAAGAACAGAAGTCACCCACTGCTTGTATGCACAGCACTTTGGAGATTGACCACTAGCGACCACCAGCACTTTCTACATTCCACCAGTTCCTTGGACTGACACTCTCGTCACAGCAGTCCTCACTCTAGCCCTTATAGATATAGGGGCTACTTCACGGACTCACCACTCTATATTTATCTATAATATTAATTTTAAACACCGATTTTATTCATTATAATGTTTGTTCACTATACTGTTGATTTAACTTTTACACTGAAGCTACTTTTAAGATATACTTATTTTATTGAAGAACTTTATATAGCAAAACGCAGTTTACATGCGTTCCTGAAGATATGTGATAGCAAACATCATTTGTTTTCTTATATGCCTTTACCATCACCTCCAAGAAATTTTATTGATTCAATTTATTCTTTATATTATCCACAACGGCACCTTTAAGGAATTTATTTATGAAGATTCACTATTTTTATTTTGTTTACAGTGACTGATGTCTCTCAGCACCTAGCTATTTATGGACAGGTTGCACTTTATCTACGCACAGGTTGCACATATTCTTATGCTTCTAGGCAGCTTATGTCAATACAATTTATTTATTCACTGAGCACTTTATATTGTATTTATCTTAATTTTTTGTACAGCGCAACACTACCCTTACTATATATGGTGGGTGGGATGGATCAGGGACAGAGGGATGGTGGGTGGGATGGATCAGGGACAAAGGAATGGTGGGTAGGATGGATGAGGGACAGAGGGATGGTGGGATGGATGAGGGACAGAGGGATGGTGGGTGGGATGGATCAGGGACAGAGGGATGGTGGGTGGGATGGATGAGGGACAGAGAGATGGGGCGTGGGATGGATGAGGGACAGAGGGATGGTGGGTGGGATGGATCAGGGACAGAGGTATGGTGGGTGGGATGGATGAGAACCAGAGGGATGGTGGGTGGGATGGATCAGGAACAGAGGGATGGTGGGATGGATGAGGGACAGAAGGATGGTGGGTGGGATGGATCAGGAACAGAGGGATGGTGGGATGGACCAGGGACAGAGGTATGGTGGGTGGGATGGATGAGGGACAGAGGGATGGTGGGTGGGGTGGATGAGGGACAGAGGGATGGGTGGGTGGGATGGATCAGGGACAGAGGGATGGTGGGTGGGATGGATCAGGGACAGAGGGATGGTGGGTGGGATGGATCAGGGACAGAGGGATGGTGGGTGGGATGGATCAGGGACAGAGGTATGGTGGGTGGGATGGATGAGGGACAGAGGGATGGTGGGTGGGGTGGATGAAGGACAGAGGGATAGGTGGGTGGAATGGATCAGGGACAGAGGTATGGTGGGTGGGATGGATGAGGGACAGAGGGATGGTGGGTGGGTGGGATGGATGAGGGACAGAGGGATGGTGGGTGGGATGGGATGGATGAGGGACAGAGGGATGGTGGGATGGATCAGGGACAGAGGGATGGTGGGATGGATCAGGGACAGAGGGATGGTGGGTGGGATGGATAAGGGACAAAGGAATGGTGGGATAGATCAGGGACAGAGGAATGGTGGGAAAGATCAGGGACAGATGGATGGTGGGATGGATCAGGGACAGTGGGATGGTGAGTGGGATGGATCAGGGACAGAGGGGTGGTGGGATGGATCAGGAACAGAGGGATGGTGGGTGGGATGGATCAGGGACAGATGGATGGTGGGTGGGATGGGATCAGGGACAGGGGCAGCTAGCACAGTGAAGCTGATGGCAGATTAGACTAGTGTCAGGTTTCCTAAAGAAATCGGCTGTGTCAGCTGCATGTTCTGTGACTGAATGGCTGTGACAGGGACGCTGAGTAGTATGATGCTAACGAGTGACTGTGCACAGATCTCCTGTTCACTGAGTTAGTGAACTGAATATCAGGGCTGCCTGGCGTGCTCTCCTACCTTACAGCTCCGCTCCATGCAAAGAACGGAGCTGCCGACGTCACTTCCGGCTTTCGTCTGCTTCACGAAACCCGGAAGTGACCTCAGGGTTTAAAACAACAATGCTCCCACCCGTAGAATCCCAGTGATTTTACGGGCAGAAGCTACTCAGCGTTCTGCATTAGGCCAAAAGGCAGGTTAAAAGCCCGCAAATGAAGCGCCATATATGCAATCTTGTGATTGCATATACGTGGGGCTTCCCATAGTGCACTGCGTTCGGTGCCACAGTGCACTATGTTAAATTACTTTTTTATTTTTTTCTGTAAAGGGGCAGTTTTAGAAAAAAAAAAAAAATATATATATATATATATATATATATATATATATATATATATATATATATATTTTTTTTTTTTTGGTGACTACAGGAGGGGGGGCAGCGCCCGGGCGCCCCCTATGGACGGGCCACTCCTCAGTGTGAAAGCACTCAGGCTCCCACACTGGGACTGCAGGGGAGGCATTTTTCAGTCGCTTTACAGGTGCTATTTTTAGCCCAAAAGCGCCTGAAAAACACCCCAATGTGAAAGGGGTCTTAGACTAAAAATACACTAAAATCATTATTAGTGGACACAAACACAATGGAATTGAAGCTCTGTGTGTGAATGAGGTATTGGGGCACATTCACAAGGGCACTGTGGCCTGTACAATGTGAAGTAGTGATTTGTATATATGACTGGAGCCACCTGAAACTATGTGCAGGCAGCAAATGTTATGGGTGAGGGGTGTGTGGGTGCAGGTGTACGACCACTGTGTCCCCTTACAGTAACAGGCAGCTTCAACTGCGTGAACAGTTCACTCATTCACAGGGCCAGAGTACATGGATGAATGAGTCCTTAGGGCTCATTTACACATGAGTTTGGGGGTGGTAAAAACCCATGGTTGAGTTGTGCTTTTACTGCCTGCCAGCTGCAACTTTAGCAAGGGAGGCAGTGGTTAGGTGTGTACACATGCCATGGCTGCGATGATGTACTTTGCAGGCATGGCAGAAATAATGTCCTTGTTGAAAATGACCCATTTAAGTGAATAGTGCTGCTCTGCAAGTGCCCTGTGACTGCATGCAAAGCATACGATTGTGGCCTGCCTGTTAGAACAGGCAGTGAGGAGGCAATATACCTCCTCACCACCTGTCAAAAGCTCTCTGAAGAGCAATAAAAATGCTGACAGCTCTTCAGATAGCACATGTGAATGAGCCCTTCATTTTTTGTCAATTATGTTTTAGAATTCAAAATAATTTTTTTTTAGAATTGTATTTTGGCTTTATTCTTCTGTGTGTGTTTCTCACATTGTGCTGGAAATCACTACCCTTGTGATCCGCTGCAGGTGCCATTGTATTGTTAATAGCACCCAAAAGCAAATTGGCCCAGCCAGTCTTCTCGTTCGTCACCGCTGCCGTCTTCTTCTTCCGATGCTGACACAACGCTCTCTCCCGCTGTAATGCGGTGGACATGCTGCATATCGACTTATATAACTTCTAGTGCTGTCATGGATTTAGTAAAGGATGCTCTGTGCTGGTTATTTTGAAGAAAGTCATGCAATTGTACATATAGCCAATAGTTAAAAGAGGTACCCTCAAATTCCCTCTGGAGAGAGTTAAATGATTTTAATTTACCTTTGTGGAAGCAGTAATAAGCTAGCAGAGCTAGCAGAGGTGTTTTTGTTGAGAATGCAAGGGGGGAAATCTGGATTATCTTCGATTTATTGGACTTAATTATTTTTTGCACTTTATTTGACTATTTGTTTAATTTAAAGTTTTGATGTGTTTAAAATTTGGAGGGTAGCCCTGCAAATTTTATTACAGATTGTGTACATATGCCTTGTATCAGGGTATAATGCACACCTCTTCCTGTTTTCAGATTGTTACTTAGTTCTTTTGAGGTTACTGCACCAAGCATGGATTTTTTTTGTAGATTTATTATATTTCATCTGCAAGACAGCTATGACCATGCCACTTGATTTTCTTTCTTTCAGTCACATCCAGCATTATAAAAGACATTTCCTTCTAATATGACCAATGAATTTATTATGGTGGGGTTTTCTACCTCATTGAAAATTATTCCAGCATTTGTCTTCATGGTATTAATGTCCTACATAATAATTATGGCAGGAAATCTCATTATTACACTGTATTATATGTATCCAAATCTTAATAAGCCTATGTATTTCTTTATTTGTCACTTAACAATTCTGGACATTAGGTTTATCAATACCGTTGTACCAATGCTTTTAAGAGGTGTCATTAATAAGCCTAATAAAATATTTGTGGCTGGTTGCCTTACTCAGAGTTATTTATATTTTTTTAGTAGGAACAACTCAGTTTTTCTTGCTTGATGTAAAAAAATGTGTATCCAGTGTTATTGGCGCATGGCTCAGTTCCTTTTTCAGTAACCTTTTTCCTTCAGTAATGATCATGAGATTATCACTCTGCTTCAATAAAATAAACCATTTTTTTTTGTGATGTTGGTCCACTTCTGCGCAACTAATGTTCTGATTCTTCCATTCTTCAGTTACTTGTATTTTTAAGTTTCGGCTCACTTCTTTTTTCTCTTATGGTAGCTGTTATCTCATATACTCATATCATGTTGGCAATATCTAAGATCAGATCAGCAGAGGGCAGAAGTAGAGTGTTCTCTACTTGTTCATCACATGCCATAGTTGTCTATCTTTTCTTTGGCAGCTGCCTCTTTATGTATATAAAACCAGTTAGGTATCAAGTTGTTGATAAATATGACAAACAAGTAGCTGTTCTCAACACTGTTGTGGTTCCCTTGATTAATCCTTATATTTATACATCGAGGAATAAAATAGTAAAAGATATACTGAGAGGCAAGAAGAGATAAAAGCATTACTAGATAAATGTTTATATTTCATATTACCAATAGCAAAAAACATATTTTTCAAACACATTATTTGTGTAACATCTGCATGAAATGAGTTAGGTAAGAACTATATAACCTAGCTATATAAACTATACAACCTAACCTAACTATATAACCCTCTGAGGGAACAGAGACTATTCCCCACAGTTGACCTACTCCTGCCACCCCCATAACCAGCGGATTCTGGTAGTCCCTACTGACCATTTCCGGACACCTCCCTTAATTAATGGTCGGGTTGCAGGCTTAAACCCACCTCTGGAAAACTCTCTCGCCCACCTGAACTAAATCCCCCTTTTTTTCCGTTTTTCCGCAGCCACCACCCTCTTACCTCTCCATCCCCTTGCCCTAGACAGCTTCTCATGCTCCAATTTCCTCACTATCCCCCCCATACCCCTGCATAACTCTACCATTCTGACATAATACCAAAGCGGCCCCTATTTCAGATTGCGACATAACCTACACGTACCACTTATTCTCTTCTTCATAATGTCCTCACACGACACTACAACTAGACCACACACCATAAAACTAGTCTCCATAAGCACCAAGGGCCTCAACATACCAGAAAAATGCTCACAGCTTCTGTCCAGCCTACGTACTATGAAAGCTGACATAGTGTTCATTCAGGAAACTCATCTTCGCTCTAATGCCATTCCTAAACTGGAAAATTGATTTTTCCCTCATGTAAATCATGCTACATCCACAGTCTCCAAACCTAAAGGTGCATTGGTTCTTATCTCCAAAGACACACCCCTCCAGATCTCAGAGACTTTAGATGAACAGCGACAATATGTTTTTATCAAAGGTACTCTCAAGGACACTCCCATCACGTTGGCAAAAATTTGTAGTCCCAACATCTCTCCCTTTCTTCAGATCCATTTCTCAACTCCTATTTATCTTTCAAAAGAAAATGTAAATAGTAGGAGGAGACTTTAATGTTCCTCTTGAACCCCTACTAGACACATCCTCCGGCACATCATATCTTCCTTCTCGGGCAATAAAACAAATTAGACTAAGCCTTCAAGAACTCCTTCTCCATGACACCTGGCACACCCTTCACCCATCTGATAAATACTTTACCTTCTTTTCAGCTTTCCACAATAGATACTCACATCTATTTTTTTTTTTTCTCTTACCCAACAAGATCTCAACTATCTAACCAGGGCCACAATTGAACCTATGTCTTACCAGACAACCATCCCATCACCCTAACAATCACATTCCAGGAATGTATTATCCAGACGAAAGTATGGCGACTTGATGCGTCAATACTAACTGACAAAACCAGATTAGACGATTAGTACATCATGGACTACTTCAGAGAAAACAAAACCCCCAATACCTTACAATTGATCCAATGGGAAGCACATAAATGTGTATTAAGGGGTAAATTCCTAGCCCTAGTCTCAGCAGTCAAAAGAGAGAAGCAGACATACAAACGCACCCTAGCTCAGCAAACATATCAAGAACTAGTAGAAATGTGCACTCTTCTACAGGACGAACTAGGACGTAAACTAAAACATAAACACGCCTTATCCCAAAAACTCTTCTACGAGTTTTGGCAACAAAAATGGTCACTTACTTGTACAAGCACTACGATCAAAAAGGCAAAGGCGACAGTACACCAACTACGCACCCCATCAGGCAACTTACTCACCAATAACACAGATATTACAAAGGAATTCAAGAGATTTTACTCGCAAGCAAGGTATCCAGGAATTCCTAATGAAGAGCTGCCCCAAATCACTTACACAAGAAATTGCCAATACACTAGATCACCTAATTAAATCAGAGGAATGGACGTCAGCAATCAAGCAACTAAAACCTAATAAAATCCCTGGCCCCGATGGCTTTACGGCAGCCTAATTTAAAACTTTTTCAACTCCCACCAGCATTCTTCAAAACATACAAAAGTGCCTGTACTAAATTCCTATGGGGATGACAAAAAAAAAAAAATAAGTTATTTTCAACTCTCGTTACCCAAACATTTAGGGGGGGTAGGATTACCAGATCTACAGAATTACTAAAGGCCTGCCACCACTCAAGAATAATTGATTGGCATGTCCACAAATTGCACAAAGTTTGGGTCTCCTTAGAAGTGGCCTTTACCCCTCTACCACTAGAATCAGCACCCTGGCTACTAAATCATCACATGCCAACAGAGATATACTCTCATCCGTTATTTGGCCCACCTATACATTGTTTCCACACCATGTGCAAGGCCTCCACAATCTCATCCATCCCAGGACCACTTACACTGAACTTATCAGATACAACCCAGACTTCCCTCCTGGTATGCATCACCAATTTTTGTCTGACCACTGGTCTGACAACCAAATATTAGCATACCCCTTCTAAGACAGGGGTAATTTATTATATAACTCAGAACTTGTGAAGGAATGTAATGAACATAATGATAATCAGAAAATGCCTATTTTCTTACGCGTACACATGATTCTATACAACTCCTGACTTATTGTATAGTATACAGCTTAGCTTTGCTTTGGAAATAAGATGGCGTCTGCATCCTGCTGACTACACCCTGAATGTCTGAAGAAGTAAGAGAGAAAAAGCGACAACCAAACTTCAACCATCAAGTTCCTGCATTCTTCCTGTATTTCAGCCACTAAGATGTGCCTTTTAGACTGGGACCACATTTACATAGTAATGACATATACTCTATTGTTCTTTGTGTATAAAATGTTGGTCACCGCCCTGCAAGAAACAGAGATGAGGAAGTAATGGAAGTTTAGACATCAGTGTGATTACTCCCTACGTGCACGTATATCTACACTTCATAATTGGGAGCAGCAGCAGACATATGAGCCCGATTGTGGTTCTGATCTATTACAAACTGACATCCCGTACGGGAAAAATGCTGCATCCCACCCAGGTCATATGTCCTACTATCTCACTACTTACGCTCCTTGGACAAGAAGGCACTCTGTTCAGGACAACTATTATGCACATGCGAATCTCCACAACACTATCTAATCTCCACCGTACACTCCCTTCTCTTTGCTGAGCACTCTCCAAACGGGAGCAGCAAAGCCTGCACATCCTGGGAGAGGGATATATCTATAGCCCTCTCACAGGAAGACTGGGAGCAAATCTACAACAACATCCATAAGGGCTCGATAAATGTTTCCACTTAAGAAAATGTATACAAAATCCAAACGCACTGGTAACGCACTCCTGACCTACTACACAAAATCCACCCAGAAATATCTGAGACCGCCTGGTGATGCCACTCAGATTGGGGCACACTACTGCATATATGGTGGTCGAGCCCACGGATCCAATCCAACCCCTTTGGCAAGAGGTGAGGCGCATTATCTCAAATATAAACACTTATGAACTAGAGCACTCTCCTGCACAATTGCTCCTGCACCATTCGCCTCTTCCTAACTAAACCTACCATAAATCACTGGCCATGCACTTGGTCAAAGCAGCGAAACAATGCATACCATTACAATGGGGGTCCCCCCCCGTCATCAAGGACTGGCTCCATTGAATACATAAAACAACAGAAATGGAGGAATTGATACACATATCTAGGGATACACCGAAGAAATTTAGCTTGAAATGGGCATGCTGGTTACACTTTCAAACGACCTCAGAATACTCCCATTTAAATAAGGTAGCTAGCTAAATTTAGATATACCACTCACAATGATTTTTCTACTTTCTGTTGAATAACCACAATCACACAAGGTAAATTGGAGGCTTTGCGCCCCCCATTATCAAAATCTGACCCTGCAGGTTTCGAGAGTAATTACAAAAATACTTAAAAGGAGCAGGAGATGGCTACCTCCCTCCCCCCTTTTATTTTTTATTTATAATTTTTTTTTCTATCCCCTACACCCCAACCCTATTATGAAATTTCCTCTAATCTGGTATGTACCAAAACTACAGTCCCTCCTTCTCTTGTTTCTTACCTGACACCTAAAAAGTCCAGGAGAGACACAGTAAATGCAGTAACTGGACACATCCACGCTTTCACTTTACCCACAACCTCCTCAAGAACCATAGAATGTCATTCTTCTGCTCATAATTGACACAGATATACACATATATGACTAAGATTGGCTCACTACCAGAGCATTCAGAGGATGAGTGAGTTAGCAAATAGTAGAGCTTTCCTTATGTAGATATACTATCAATGTTGGTCACACTCCCAACCTACTAAGACAGCCTCCTTTGTTTTCCTGGATCCTGTTTTATCAATGTTAATGATGCGCCCACGTATGTTTCTAACTGGCTGTATAGGGCCAATCTGTTTCATAATTTGTAATTCTACAAAGTGTCCAATATCCTAATGAGTAACAAGGTGTTCACACTCATTGTATATTATACTTCTCTTGAATAAAAATGTCTTGGAAAAAAATATATATACTTGAATGTACATTTTTTTTAAACCAGAGTTTAGTGTCATTTTAGGTGTGAAATGAGCCTTGAGTAATGGCAATACAGTTACATCAGTACTTCAATTTAATTGCAAGACTGTTTATTTACACCATACATTGATTGCATTCCAGAAATGATAGATAGATACAGTCATGCTGAAAAGTTTGCATACTCTGGCAGAAAATTGTGAAATGTTGGCATTAATATTGAAAACATGACTGATCATGCCAAAAAAATGTCTTTTATTTAAGGATAGCAATCACATGAAGCCATTTATTATTACATAGTTTTTTGGAGCCTTTTAAAATCATAATTATAACAGAAATCCCCCAAATGGCCCTGATAAAAAGTTTACATACCCTGGAATGTTTGGCCTTGGTACAGACACAGAAGTCATTACTGTTTAATCACTTAAGTAGTAGAAAATTAGGGGCTCTTTTGCTACCAAGCCAAGGTCAGGTAGACCAAGAAAGATTGCAGCCACAACAGGCAGAAGAATACCCAGGATACAAAGAAAAACCCACAGGTAACTGCAGGAGAAATACAGGCTACTCTCCAAAAAGACGGTGTGGTTGTTTTTAAGGAGCACAATTCAACTATACTTGAACAAAAAAGAGCTGCATGGTTGAGCTGCCAGAAGTAAGCCTTTACTGCGCTAATGCCACAAAAAAAGCCAATGAGACATGTCAAGATGTTGTTGGGCATATTGTAACCAGGCTTTTTTGTGGAACTTCTACAGTAAAGGCTTCTTTCTGGCAACTTGACCATGCAGCTCTTTTTTGTTCAAGTATCATCATATTGTGCTCCTTAAAAACAACCACACCATATTTTTCCAGAGCAGCCTGTATTTCTCCTGAGGTTACCTGTGGGTTTTTCTTTGTATCCCAAACAGTTCTTGTGGCAGTTGAAAAATCTTTCTTGATCTACCTGACCTTGGCTTGGTTTCAAGAGACCCCCAAATTTTCAACTTCTTATTATGTGATTGAACAGTACTGACTGGCATATTGAAGGCTTTGGATACATTTTCCCATCTTTGTAAAGTTTTATTCCAGGGTATGTAAACCTTTTTAATCAGGGCCATTTGGGTGATTCATGTTATCATTATTGATTTAAAAAGGATCTAAAAAACGATGTGATAATAAATGGCTTCATGTGATTGCTAGCCTTAAAATAAAAGATAGTTTTTTGGCATGATGAGTCCCATTTTCAATATTAATGCCAAAATTTCACAATTTCTGTCAGGATATGCAACATTTGAGCACAACTGTAGATCGATAGATAGATTTATTTTATATTAATCAATCGTCTTAGAGCTACTTTGACTTCATTGTTCCTGAAACTGTATATTAGTGGGTTTAGTGCTGGTGTTAGTACAGCATAAAAGAGTGCCACCAATTTATTTGTTTCAAGTGTCTTGTAAGCATTTGGTCTAACATACATAAAAATTCCAGAGCCATAATAGATACAAACAACCAAAAGATGAGAAACACATGTTGAAATGGCTTTCTGGCATCCTTGTTTTGAATGAATAGAAATTACTGTCCCAACAATTCTACTATATGAAAAAGTAATAACAATGAATGAGCTTACCAAAATAGTGGATGAAATAAAAGTCACTGAAAGTTCTATGTGCCTTGTACTTGAGCAGGTCAACTGTAAAATTGGTGGAATGTCACAGAAGAAATGGTTAACTCTATGTCTACATAGCTGTAACTGTGAAATAAAAACTGATGGAACAATGGGAGATATAAAACCAATCAACCATGAACAAAAAACAAAAATGGTGCATAAGTTACTGTTTATGATAACTGAATAATGAAGAGGAGAACAAATTGCCACGTAGCGATCATAAGCCATAATTGCTAACAGCAAACATTCTGTAGCGCCTAGAGAAGTAAACATATATACCTGGATAACACAGCTAGAGAGGAAAATAATCCTTATGTCTGATATTAAAATATACAATGTTTTTGGAATCACTATAGTGGTGTAGCAACATTCAAGAAAGGAGAAATTTGCCAGAAAGAAATACATTGGGGTATGAAGAAAGACATCAACTTTAATGACAACAATAAGAATTACGTTTTCAAAAATGGTGAAGCTGTAGGTTAGAAGAAGCACAGATGTCATTATTATCTGGATCAATGGTGATACATAAAAATCCATCAATAGGAATTTGCTGGTATCATTAAATTGCTGCATCTTTATAAAAACATAAGGAGATGTCATAAAAATTAATAAATGTCAGTTATTTGTAAATAAAAAGAGTTAATGAATGTGCTTTGTATGCTTTCTATAGAAATTTTTGCGTACAATATCCAAACTATATTTTATATATACAAAATTGTAAAAATAATTTTTTCAAGTAAATTTCAAAGATTAACCCAGAAAAATGATGTACACTGTTTTGAGTCACAATTTTCTACTGTTTGAAGCCATTTCTTAAGCTGGCTATAGAGATCCTAACCATGTATGGGCAGGCTGAATGTACCCAAGTTGATTGATTAACTTATGTACAACCAGCCTGTCAAATGTTACATGCGATTATTGCTAGCAGCTGTTATAGCCACTAAAAATAATCACTGTGTTCTCCTGGCAGGGATGGCTTCGCCTGCCCCCCACCAGGAGAACACAATGGCTCTGCGGGAGGGATTCCTCCATCAACGCTGACTTTGTTGATGGTGGAATCAAGTGATTGTGGTTGCAGGAAAGAAAATCACTCCATCTATGACCGACCTTAGAAAGGAAAAGACAATTTATTTTTGCCAAAATGTCCCTGGGTATACTGTATATTCTGATAGAAAAAGGGGTTTGGAAAATTGTTCAATTGCACAATCAATCATTTTCTCTTGTCACGAGGGATCAGAAATCATAGTACTAAAGATTTTATAAAGCACAGTTGTGAAAATGATTCAGGGATGCCCATAAACTTTATATTATATTAACTTTATATATAAAAACTAGGAGCAGAAAAAAATGCCAGAACTGGCAGAAAAAGTGGCAGAAAAAATGCTCATAGTAGCTCATATTGCACAAGAGTTTAGAAGAGTTTTGGGCATTTGCTTTACATACATTGTGTTCCAAAACATTCTTCTCTGCTCACTTTTCAATGTACACTTGAACACAGAAAAATGCCACATTTGCCCTTCTCAAAAACACGCCATTTTTTTTGGGCCTCTAAATGCTGTGCTTAAAAAAAATGCTTCTTAATGTCCTAATGTGCATGGGCACATAGGATAACACTGTTGCTGCTTCTGCAAGCAGGAGAAAAATTTGTCACATTTGTCATTAAAATGTCAGTGTGTTTTCCAAGATGGAAAGGGTGCATTTTGTAAACTGTACATGGTAATAAAGCTGACACTCATTAAAATCGTTTTTTTTTTCCACTCTGCAAAAATGTCAATAATACTTTGTAGATCATGCATTTTTGAGGGCATATATTTGCAAAATTGTCCAGCCGACAAAAATGCATTCAAATCACGAATCATGGGAATGCTGGCCACACCGTCCCCTCCCCAAATACCCTGATAACTAAGTAATTAAATAAATAACGACACACACAACAAATTGATGCCATTAAATTGGCCGCGGCATGTTATAAAATAAAAACGACATCTTAATAATTGTATTAATTCATTAAATTCTTACATTTCCAAATAACAAACTTCAAACAGCTGAGTCTTAAAGGACTCGAGCAATACAGAATATATATATATCTATATATAACCACAAGTCCCCCCTTTAAAAGTAAAGGGTGACAGAACCACACAAGGGGGCGAGGGTGGGGGGCAGCCGCATGCCCATGATGTCAGGCCCAAATTATTTAGCCCTCCTAAGCCATTATGGTTGCACAATTCTCTGCAGATCAAGCTTATGTACATAGAATACATTCATAGAATATTCAGAAATCATTGACCCTCCTGGCTTGATTATATATTTAAACCACCAGTACAGAGTATATTGTTCAAAAATTGTAAACTGAATTACTTAACTCCCAGATGTCAGTAAAAATGAAACACGGGGACCAATGGCATAGAATGGTTAATTCCAGTGATGGATAATTCCAGGTGACTCCACCCCTATGATGTCATAGGGAAGGGTCCCAGAGGGCTAACATGTGATTTCTTAGGGGTGGGGTCATCCAGGGATGTCATTGGTTGACCCCACCTAGTGACATCCCCAGGTGACCCAGCCCCTTTCTTTACTTACCGTGGGGGGGAGCAGCGCTGTCATTCAGCGAGTGTCAAGCGACAGGAGCAGTTGTGTTCAGGGGTGGGGTTTTTTCATGAGAGTCGTCAGCTGGCATTCATAATGATTGTTTTTTTTACTTTTTTTGATGAATGAGTTGGGGTACCATATACCCCATACTCATTCACATGGAGGAGCCAGGATCTGGGGACCCCCTTGTTAAAAGGGGCTTCCAGATTCTGAAAAGCTACCCCCTGCACCCCCACAACCCCTGTGCCAGGAGGGGGGTTCTCACTCATCCCCCCTCCTTCCTGCCCTACTGGGCTGCATGTTCAAATAAGGGTCTAATATGGATTTTGATGGGGACCCCACACCCTTTTTATTATGGTTTGGGGTTTCCCTTAGTTATGGTCTAGAGCCCTACGGACATCATGAGTAACGATGACACATAGGAACAACACAAAACTTACCAACAAGAAATAGACCTGAAAGTGTGCCTTGGTCTACCGTATGGTACACCAAAATAAGGGGGCATACCCTAGATAAGGAATGATAAAATAAGTAGTTATGGAATAATGTGAAATGAGTATTCAGTCTGGGGTAAGAATACTTGGAAGAAGCTTTTAAAAAAGGGGAGGGTGGGTGGGTATCTCGCACAGGAAACCGACAAAGACCGGCGGCCTTTGGGCTGCTTAAATACCCTCCGGGCTCCTCCCATAACTATAGGCCGGTACCCGGCCTTCCAATTTATGGTCTAGAGCCCTACGGACGTCATGAGTAACGATGACACATAGGAACAACACAAAACTTACCAACATGAAATAGACCTGAAAGTGTGCCTTGGTCTACCGTATGGTACACCAAAATAAGGGGGCAAAAACCTTCAGGTAGGGGATAATTATTTATTAAAGGTAAATGTCACTGAGTAAGTCGGGCAAAGGCCTGAGCCATCTCCAACTGTGGGTTAGGTATGTAGCGAGAGAAGCAGGCCGACTTCCACCGACCTAGTTTCTTGATCACATGATCCGGAACCCCCTGTCTTGAGGCCGTCGTGGCCGCCCCGATCCGGAATGAATGGCCGGAGTACTGGCTGGGGTCCAATTGAAGATTGCCGAGAAGGACCCGGACATGTTCCACGAACTGCGACGAGTTGAGGGGTTTTACTGGAAAGGGTAAAAGCGGACTGGACCCTGGGCGGTCGGATAGCAGTGCCGTCAATCGGTTTAACACGGCAAATGGGCACCAGTTGTTGTGGGTCCTGTACAGGTGAATATCTACTCCGGAACCTCGCTGCTGAGTTTTAGACGTCGCCAAGTGAAGCACGTAGTGATCCTGGTGGCGGCAGAGATTACTTCTATGCAAGACTGGACCAGCTGGGTGGCTGCGAGTGAACTCACTGGGCCGTAGAAACCCATAAAACGCCATGTGTATCGCAGCCTGCAGGACGGTGCTGAGGAGGAGACCGAAAGGGGACCTATCCAGGATGTCAGACATCCCCTTAAAGATCTCCCCAGTGATAGGCAGCCACTTCGGGCTGACTGGCGGCTGGTGCTTCTGAACTCCACGCAGTAGAGCCCTTACTGCGTGGCAGGAGAACACCGAAGGCCTCGCGGGGTCTAGAAGTGACAAGTAGTGCTGCACCCCGGCCACGTACTGGCGTATCGTGCTGTGTGACAGTGCTAGGTGAGAATGGCAATAAGCGATAAACGCCAGAACCTGCTTGACGCTGGAAGATTCCCGAGGGCGATGGGGCAGGAACTTATTAAACCCGCCGGGTGTTGCGGGCGAGCGAAGCGTTGATGATGTCAGTAGCTGACTGTAAATGTGGGGCTAGTCCAAGGTCAGTTGTGACCAATCCGGGATAGTGGCTGAGAGATGGTAGGCTCCTGGCATCTGTTCAAAGAAAGAAAATAAAGTTAAAACGGGAGAGTGCGTCCGCTGCTGAGTTGAACTTCCCTGGAATGAATGAGCAGTAAACATTGAACTGATGTTGTAGGGATAGCTGGACCAGTCTGCGGAGGAAGGACATGACGGGCCTGGATTTAGACCTGCCCTTGCTGATGATCTCGGCTGTGGCTTGATTGTCTGTCGTAAAAGCCACAGTCTGTCCAGACCAATGGTGACCCCATAGGTGAGCGGCTGCTATGATGGGGAACAGCTCAAAGAGGGCTGACGTGGTAGTGAAGCCCGGTGTGGCTATTGCCTGAGGAGGCCAAGGGGCGGCGAACCACAAATGGCCAAAAATGGCGGCGCATCCTGTGGATGCCGCCGCATCGGTCACCACCTGGGGTGACAGCGTGGACACTACTGGGATGAACAGGGACACACCGTTCCAATTACTAAGAAAGTGTTCCCACATGGCCAGATCTGCCCTGGCTGCTGAATCCAGCCTGATGACCTGGTCTGGGTCCTGAGTGTAGGACAGGAAGACCAGTAACCAGGACACGAAGGAGCGGCCCTGGGGGATGATCCTCACAGCAAAATTCAACATCCCGAGGAGAGACTGAAGTTGCTTCTGAGTACATCCCCCACCCGGGTGAACTCTCGCAGAACCGTCCTGATACGGTCCAACTTATCTGCGGGAAGGCTGGCCTGCATGGTAAGCGTGTCAAGGTCGATGCCCAAGAACGTGATCTTGTGCGCCGGGCCGTCAACCTTGTGTTCCGCTATGGGGACGTTCAGATTGTCGAAAACCGTCCTCAACTTTCCAAGGTCCCCTGGGGGAGCCCCGGGTGGTTCTATCAGAAAGAAGTCATCCAAATAATGGATGACCTCGTGGCACTGTGCCTCGTGGAGAAGGATCCACGCCAGGGTCTCCGCGAACTTGTCAAATAACCAAGGACTACTCTTAGACCCGAAGGTCAATTTGGTCGCGAAATAATATCGCTCCCTCCACTTGATGCCGTGCCAGCACCACAGGGAAGGATGTATGGGCAGCAGCTTGAAGGCGTCAGATATGTCCGCCTTCGAGAGCCAAGCACCCACCCCAGTCCTGAGAATGGCCTGGATAGCCATATCTACCGAAGCGTACTTCAGTGAGAACTCCTCGGAGGGGATGAGCGAGTTGAGACTGGGAACGACGGAAGAATGAGGCGCTGACAGATCATACACCAGACGTTTTTTATTTGAAAATTTTCCCTGTACAAGCCCGATAGGGCTAACCCTCCAGATACTAAAGGGAGACTGACTGAACGGGCCTATCATAAAGTCCCGATCCAACTCCGTCTGAAGAAGGACGTCAATAGCTGGCTCATCTGTTGCTGCTGAGCGCAGGTTCGGACATTCATGGGCGGAGTGGGGCAGGGTGATGAGCCCAGTATGAAACCCATCGGTGAAACCTCGGATGAGGTAGCTGGCGAGTGATGGAGTGGGGTGTGAGGTCAAGTAAACATCGAGCCAAAGGACATTGACCCGGCTTAGTCACGGTTTCTTCTGCTTGACCTCACACAGGACCCTGGGGTGCGCCCTCTGGCATAGGGTGCAAACGTGCAAGAGCCGGCACTGGCTGAAATTGCAGGAGCCGTAGTTGAAGTTGTTGCAGATGGCGGCTCCCCCAACCATCCGCACCGGACGTCCCAACTTGTCCACCTTCTGCCCTTGCGCCGGGGCCTGCTGAGCCTGACTCGTGCTGGTAGAGGCCGTGCTAGCTATCGGGTGGACAGAGGCTATGTTGGCACACCAGACTGTGGTGTGGGATGCTGACTGACAGACAGCACATAGCGGGGAGCGTAGACCCGCAAAGTGGCGGCAGAACAACTCAGTGTCCACTACGCTCCAGTCCGTTGTCAAATGGAACTGTAAGAATCTGGCCGCGGCTTTGGCCGAGAAGGACCGATGATAATCGTAGAACGCTGAGCCACCGTATTTGTGGCCCAGGTCTACGATCAAATGGAGGTAGAGGTCCAGTTCCTCCCGCCTGCCCGGGGAGGCTGAGCACAGCACATCCCTGAACATGCCGAAAGCGAGCGTGAACTCGGGCACCGTGAGCTTTCTGTTGAGCCTCGGATCTTTTGCCTTCAAAACCACCGAGACGTCCCCCCAGGTGTAGGCCTTGTTCTCGGCCAAGTCATGGACCGAGATCATGAGTGAGGCCAGGTTAACGTCTCTGCCCTCTAAAATGTCCTTCCTTACGCTGGGTGGCACCAGGTGGGAAGGATGAACGGTAGTCGTGGCAAGCTCACTACCTGCGGCCGGTGCACTGATGGCTGGGACCACCGCAGGGTCCGGAACCGTGGCGGCCGGGCTGGCCTCTAGACGTGACACCCTGTCCTGGACCTCAATGATCGAGGAAGACAGGGAAGACACGAGGGTGTGTAGCTGAGAGACGGCGGCTGAAATAGACTCCAGGGACGCCTGCTGGCTGCTGGAGCCTTCTGCAGCCGGTGGTGAGAAGAGGAGCCTGAATAGCTCTGCCTTCCTGGCCGCGGACAAGAAGGGTATCCCTCTGCGCCTCAGCTCGGCGGACAGCCTGGGAATTGTCCATGCCCTAAGAGACTGGACACTGCCAGCCTCGGAGGCTGACGCCGGAGATAGCGGGGTGGTGAGGTCATCGCTGCCGACTGATGACATGGCGGCTGCCAAGACCCGTTACTTAGTTGACTGGTCACGTGTCTGCAGGCTGGGCCTATAAAGAGGTGACAAGAAATGAGTTTGGACGTGTAACCTACGGTATACGTACCTGCCATGAAAAGCAGGAGCCCCCCACGCCCCTGCGTCTTTATTTTTATTTATTTTTTTACCTGCTGGAACCCTGATCAAGCTGGTGCAGGTGGACCTACTGAATCCGACTGACCTGAGAGAGTGTGAGAGAAAGTACCTATTTAAGAGCCTGAAACTGCTGCCGTCCAGAGCGACGGTAACCAACGTTGATGATAACAACAGGCGATAGTGACTTAAGTCGACTGCCGAGACAGCTGTGGAATCAAATGACAGACAACAACACGAATGACTGACACGACATGTTGCCTTAACTGAAATGAACTTCCCGTGACAGGGCCCGGCCCGGTCGTACCGTATGGGGGTGACTGTGAGCCGGACTCTGAAGCACGTACAGAAATGAGGCAACCGTGAAATGAGGCCAACTGCCTGGGTACGCTGGGGCCGAACTGTGACATCCAGGCTGCCACCGGGTCCGACTCCAAGTGCTACAGCATGCATTTGGAACGCAAGCACTCGTGTGCCAGCGACCTCGATCATCATGCCACTGTCTAGTGACTGAACCCCTTTTTTTTTTTTTTTTCTTTTTTGTATTGAAATGCGGCCGGCCTAGGGCACGCCGGCGCAAATTCGTACAGGGAGGTGACCAATTAACGCCGGGGCGTGGTAAGGTGACATAGAAATGACATAACAATAAGGACAAGAATCAAAAGTTTCTTTTTTTTTTTTTTTTTTTTATAAATGCGATTCCGTCCCTGGCGCATGTATTGAAATGAGGCCGGCCTAGGGCACGCCGACACGAATTAGTGCGGGGAAGTGACTGCATTCCTGCCGGGCGTGGTAAGGTGACAGAAATGATATACCATGACAGGGGCCAGAATCAAGAATGAACGCAACCTGTGATGCGATTCTGCCCTTGGCGCATGTATTGAAATGAGGCCGGGTAGTCGTGCGTCTGGATTGCCCCGATCGGAGCATCTATGGATGCGACCGGACCTACCCAGAGGTATGGTGACCGAAATGAAACCATGACAAAGACTAGATTTCAACAAACCAAGCAACTTGTAACCGAATCTAATCTCTGGAGCATGTATAGAAAGGAGGCCGAGCGGCTAGGCAAATCAGTGCGAATCGATGCATCCCGGATGCGACCGGACTCAGACCGATATGTGGCCAATGACCGAAATCATGCCAAAGACTGGACTCGAGCCCGCATCCGTACGAGCTGTGGGCCAATCTCTGAAACATGTATGGTAATGCGGCCGTAACCTGGGTACCCCGAGACAAATCCGTGCGTAAGTGTGACATGACTTGAATCTGAGTGCGACCAGGATCAAAATGATGGCATGAACGCCCTGTTTAACTGATGCGAAATGACTTAGCATGACCGAGTGGCCTGATACGTTAGCCATGTTTGAAATGATGAAATGATTGCCATGCTAATACAATGAAATGTTTTCGACACGGTCGAAGTAATTCGTGCGTTTAACATGCCAACAGACTCGGAACGTAACCAGTGACCCGGCAACTGACTAGACCGATTTGACATGACATGATCGCTGTGTGTGAGTGCGAACGGCACCCGTGAGCGAGCTACGTTTGAACGCTTCAAAGCCTGCGTACTCCGACCGCGTAAGGGGAGCCCTTGAGTGCCGGACGCGGCATCGGTCGGAGTGTCATGGCGGGCGGCCCTGAAGGTGCGTGCCACTAGGTGGCTCCCGACCGTGTTCAACCAAAAACGTGCGTGTGGCTGTATGTTGTTTATCGAGGCAAGCGGTGCGTGGTTCGTGAGCTACGTAGACCACAGTTTAGTGACATGATAAGCAGTGCATGAGAACGTAAAACATGGGAGCCGAAGCCCTACCTGCGACAGCCGAACCAGACTCTTTGTACGGAACCGCGACTCGGCGACACGAGTGCGACACGAAGGGACAACACGACTTACGAACACGGAACGCGGGACTGCAACAACAAGGAGACGGACAGACGAAACGGAGCTCACGAACCGGCACCAACAACGCTTGTCACGAACGAGTCGGTCCTAGATGTCTGACGTATCAGATATCTCGCACAGGAAACCGACAAAGACCGGCGGCCTTTGGGCTGCTTAAATACCCTCCGGGCTCCTCCCATAACTTCAGGCCGGTACCCGGCCTTCCAATATATCTTTACCAGACTGATGGGCCTGGTGTGGATTGTAGCGGAGGGAGCACATTTCTTTTTTTTTTACTAGTTTTTTGGCATTGGGTTCTCTGCAAAATTTATACCAGACCAGAAGGGTCTGTCAGCTCTTTTGTTTACATTCTGCAATCAGTGGGGAATCCCAGCTGGCAGCAGGGATGGCTCATCATTGTTAGGACGCCAGCTGGTGCCAGCTCCTTAACAACCGATGACAGCAGGGATTAGTAACTGGATTTTGGGAGGCCGGCGTGTGCCAGCTCCTAACAAACATCACATATCACATACAAAAATTCATCAAAATGCATGTAGATGCGATTTTGACGTGTTTCCATTGAACTGCACTGAATCACACCAAGGTAGTACAGGACCTTTTCCCACAATTGCATCGCAGCTGCACTGATGGGAACAGTCATCATTGAAATCAATGTTATTTCCACTGTAACAATGTTTCCAATGTTATTTCCACTGTCACGTGTCACATCTGAAATCACATCACTGTGAACCAGGCCTTAGAGCCCAGAAGATACTTTGAGTTTAATAAAAGACTGCATAGAAATGTTTAACCACTATCACGATCAGCCACCTCAATTATACTGCGGCAGTATGGCTCCCCTGGGAAAACCGTTGTAGGTATACTTCAGCTCGCTTTCAGACCACTAGCCGGGTAACCGCGATCGCTCCACATGGAGACAGAACGGAGATCTATCAATGTAAACAGACAGATCTCTGTGCTGTCAGGGGAGAGGAGACTGATCTGTTGTTTATACCAAGTATGAACAACAGATCAGTATCCTCACCCAGGCAGGCCCATCCCCCGACTGTTAGAATCACTCCCTAGGACACACAGTTAACCCCTTGTTCACCATCTACTGTTAACCTCTTCCCCTAACCCCTTCCCTGCCAGTGTCATTTATACAGTAATCAGTGCATTTTTATAGCATTATAAAGGTCAAGGTCCCAAAAAAAGTGTCAAAAGTGCCCAATCTGTCCCCCACAATGTCGCAGTCCCGATAAAAATCGAAGATCACCACCATTACTAGTAAAAAAAAAAAAATTATATTAAAAATGCTATAAATATATAGCCCCTATTTTGTAGATGCTATAACTTTTGAGCAAACCAATCAATATAACCTTCTTGTGATTTTTTTTACCAAACATATGTAGAAGTATACATATTGGCCTAAACTTTTTTCCAAATTGTCGCTCTTTGTTTATAGCGCAAATAATAAAAATCGCAGAGGTGATCAATTACCACCAAAAGAAAGCTCTATTTGTGGGGAAAAAAGGACATCAATTTAGTTTTTGTACAAAGTCGCATGCCCGCGCAATTGTCAGTTAAAACAATGCAGTGCCGAATCGCAAAAAATGGCCTGGTCATTAAGGGGGCAAATCTTCCGGGGCTGAAGTGGTTAAGCAATAGTCAGCATGGATTCACAAAAGACCAAAGGTGTCAAACAAATATGCTTTCTTTTATGAGGAAATAAGTAAAACTGTAAAGGAGTGGCTGTGGATGTGAATATTTGGACTTTACAAAAGTGTTTGACAGTGTGCCCCACACATTGCTAATGTGGAAGTCTATAGGCTTAGAAAATTCACTGTGTAAATGGATAGAAAATTGGCTAAAAGATTGTATTCAGAGAGTAGTGAATAATGATTCATATTCTGAATGGTCTAGGGTTGTTAGTGGTGTACCCCAAGGTTCAGTGTTGGGACCCTTACTTTTTATTATTATTTATAAATGATAAAGTGTTTGGTATTAAAAGTACCATCTCTATATACAATGCAGATGACACCAAGTGGAGCTGCATGATTAATTGTTAAAGTGGGATTCCACCCTAAAGTGGAACTCCCGCTTTTCGGAACCCTCCCCCCTCCGGTGTCACATTTGGCACCTTTCAGGGGGGAGGGGGTGCAGATACCTGTCTAAGACAGGTATCTGCACCCACTTCCGGGCATAAACTCCCACGGGAGTTTACGCAGCTTCCTGTCCCAGCGCGCTGTCTGCCGGGACACACGCGTGAAGATTCTCATTGCGCCACGCGACTCGCGCATGCGCAGTAGGGAATCGGGAAGTGAAGCCACTTCCTGATTCCCTCACCGAGAATGGCGCCGGCTACAGCAGAGAGCCGAGCGATCGATCGGCCTCTGCTGCCGACACCGCTGGACCCTGGAACAGGTAAGTGTCCATTTTTTTTAAAAGTCAGCAGCTGCAGTATTTAAAAAAAGTATTTAAAAAAAAAAAAATTCAGTACAGTCCCGCTTTAAAAAAAAAATAAAAATCACAATCTCGATTCATCCCCCCTTATGATCTTAAAGAGGAAGTAAAGCCTCCTCGAAAAAAAAAAAGCTACAAGGCAAAGGCATAATGAGCTAGTATGCATAGCATACTAGCTCATTATGAATAACTTACCTGAGAACGAAGCCCCCGAAGCGACCCTCGTCCACGTCATCCACCACCGCCATCACTCCCGGAGTGACTTCCAGGTCTCGCTGCTCCAGCGCTGTCATTCGCTGGAGTCGCGATGACGTCACTCCCGCGCATGCGCATGAAAGCGGCATATCACCGTGATCTCCGGCATGCTCAGTGCACCTGTGCGCCGCTGTCTATGGCACATGCGCCGTAGATAGCGGTGCCTTTTCTTTTCTAAATATCTCCTAAACCATGTAGGTTTAGGAGATATTTATTGGACCTACAGGTAGGCCTTAATCTAGGCTTACCTGTAGGTCAAAGTGGTTTGTAAGGGTTTACAACCACTTTAATCCGGCATTTCCATGATTCATGTAAGTGCAGAGCCGTTCTCTGCTTAGAGCTGTCAAAGAAAAAAAGAATGCGAGCAAAGTTTATCACAAAATTGCTCAGCACTGAGAGATAAGGAGAAACATTGTATCATTTGGTTCTTTTAGATTAAAGAAATTAACTTCGGTCTGTAAATGAGGTCAGCTTAACCACTTAAAGACTAAACTTTTTTTCTGACATTTGTTGCTTACAAGTTAAAATCTGTATTTTTTGCTAGATCTCTCTCTCGATCTCTCTCTCTCTCTCTCTCTCTCTCTCGATCTCTCTCTCTCTCTCGATCGATCTCTCTCTCTCTCTCTTGATCGATCTCTCTCTCTCTCTCGATCGATCTCTCTCTCTCGATCTCGATCTCTCTCTCGATCTCTCTCTCTCGATCTCGATCTCTCTCTCTCGATCTCGATCTCTCTCTCGATCTCTCTCTCTCGATCTCTCTCGATCTCTCTCGATCTCTCTCTCTCGATCTCTCTCTCTCGATCTCTCTCTCTCTCTCTCGATCTCGATCTCTCTCGATCTCTCTCTCGATCTCTCTCGATCTCTCTCTCTCGATCTCTCTCTCTCTCTCTCGATCTCGATCTCTCTCGATCTCTCTCTCGATCTCTCTCGATCTCTCTCTCGATCTCTCTCTCTCTCGATCTCTCTCTCTCGATCTCTCTCTCTCGATCTCTCTCTCTCATAAAGAGAGAAAATAAAATATTTTATGTCACACTGCATTTGCGCAGTGGTCTTTCAAAAGCACTTTTTGGGGATAAAATGCACTTCAATTAATTAATTAAAAGACGAAACATCAAAGTTAGCCCAATTCCTCACAGGATGTTTCCAGCTTACATGCAGACCTTAATGCACTGTTTAATTTGGAACCTATGTGACAAATGAGGTTCGATGTCTATAAATGTAAAGTTATGCTTGGGGAAGCAAAAACATGCATGCGTCATACATTTTAGGAGGAGTACAACTGGGGGAGTCAGCGTAGGTTCACACTTGTGCAATGCGGGAACCAGTGTATTAATACATTGTTAATGACACCCCTAGATTGGTTCACAGATCATAGTGCGAACTGTGACCTCTCACAGCAATAGGATTGCATAAGTGAGAACACCTATGGGATCCAATTTCAGTGCGGAGGGAAAAAAGTCCCTGCACTTTTTTTTTTTGTTAAATTCAATGCGAGTTCAGCCATACAACTGCCAAGCTCTAGTTTTTAAAGCAAGCTAAATATTTTCTTGAAATAAAAGAGGTAAAGACTCCAGAGAGAGACAGAACTTTGCTAATATCCCATGTGAATATGCAGATCACTTCTGTGCAGCAATTAAAAAAAAGGATACTGGGAAACTAGAGAAATTGCAGACAAGGGCAAAAAAACTAATAAGAGGCATTTAGGATCTCGGCTATGAGGAAAGATTAGCTGAATTGAATTTATTCTCTCTTGAAAATAGGTGATTAAGGGGGGATAGGACCATCATGTATAAATACATACGTGGCCCATGTTGTGAACTTGGTGCATAGTTATTCCCTTTAAGGTCATTACAAAAGACAACGTGGCACTCTTTACATCTGGAAGAACAGAGATTTAACCTCCACATATGGAAAGGCTTTTTCACAGTAAGAGCAGTGAAAATGTGGAGTATACTTTCTGAGGAACTAGTTCCGGCCAGCTCAATAAATTGTGGATGCATTCCTAAATGTACAAAATATAACTGGATATTTAGATTTATAGGTATTAACATCAGAGTTAGTTGGGAATATCCAGTTGCCTTCTTGTAGATCAGGAAGGAATTTTTTTCCCCTGGAGCAAATTGCACCATGCTTTTTTTTTTTGTTTTTGCCTTCCTTTGGGTACTGGGTTCTCTATATGGAGGTTTTCTATTTATTTTTTCTATCCATTAAGCTAGATGGACTTGAGTCTTTTTTAACTCAACTAATCATGTAACTATGGGGGAGATTTATTAAAACTGGAGCCTAGAGAATCTAGTACAGCTGTTCATAATAACCAATCCGCTTCTAAATTCAGCTTGTTCAATGAAGCGTTGACAATTAGCTCTGATTCACAGGGAATGCAGCTTTGAAATCGCACTACTTTAGCGCAACTTCAAATCTGCCACTCAGTGCGAGTTTATGTGTGGCTTGCCGATATTTATGCGTCTTCACACACAGATGTCAATGCACTTTGCATTGCAGTAGTGCAAAAACCTTTTTTGAAGTCGCTGCACTTTGATTCACACCAATTAGAAGGGGGACCATTGAAATACATGAATTTTGACTTGTCATGCGACTTCACATGTGTCAAGTCGCACAACAACTCACAGTAGTGGAAACAGAGCCTAAATTATTTTTGAAACCATTGTTAAAGTAAATGTAAATCCAACTGAAAAAAATTCTGTAAATGTTGAATGTGACTTATGATATTTTAAATCTGCACTTTTTATTAAAATAATTATAAACCAAAATATATTCATGTGCTTGCTAACTAAGTAAACGGTTATTATCTAAAAGGTGGAAGGATTTCATAATAACAATCAATTCCCTCATCCATGCATTAAATCTCACTAATGACTAAATGACAAATAATGAAGAAACGTAATTAGAATAAGATGTAAATAAAGGACTGCCACAACAAATCACCTATCCGGGTAGGATGTGTAACCAACTAAATAAAAATTCCCAAGTGCACTGTTTACAAATAATTAATACAATAATGAGAAATTATTATTAAAAACATATGATTGACTAATATCATGTGAAAAATAATGTCAGAAAAATGTGCATAACACAACATATAAAGTGCAAAAGTCTATATGTGCAAAAATGATGTGCAAAGATTATTATTAAAAGTGCAAACGATAGTGCTCAGTTCATAATCATCCACAATCTTCTTTCTTAGGCTACTTTCACATTGGGGGCGTTGAGTGAGCTGGCGGTAAAGCGGCGCTATATTTAACGACGCTTTACCGTCATTTTAGCGGCGCTTTTCAGCCGCTAGCGGGGCAGATTTAACCCCGCTAGCGGCCGAAAAAGGGTTAAAACCGCCCGCAAAACAACGCTGCAGAGACGCTTTGCAGGAGGGTTTGCAGTGCTGCCCCTTTCAATGGGAAGGGGCGATTTAGGAGCGGTAAATACACCGCTCCTACAGCGCTACAAAGATGCGGCTTGCAGGACTTTTTTGACCGCCCTGCAAGCGCACTGCTCCAATGTGAAAGCCCTCAGGGCTTTCACATTGAAGTGCATTGAGCGGCTCTTTCAGGGTGCCTTGCAGGCGCTATTTTTAGCACTTTAGCGCCTGCAAAGTGCCTCAGTGTAAAAAGGGGACTTAATGAGGAAATTATTAGTGTACACCACCACAAAAAAGTGTTCCTGAAGCCTCTGCACCGCAAATAGTTAATAGGGCTCCTTACCAGATATTCTGATTTCAAAGGGAGATGACAAAAGGAATTGCCAACGCCAAATGTAGCACAATCCAAAGTATAGAGACTCTCTGGACTCCTAATTCAAAATGCACTTCAAAAATGGATTTAAATACAAAAGGAAGCCCAGATAGTATAGTACTTTACCTAAAAAATGTATTAAAACAATAGCAATGCACTTACAGAATGCATTTGGAACATGAGCATATTGATAGAAAGTGGCTGCAGAGAGGCTGGAGCAGGGCTAAGGTGCATAAAGGATACAAAATATATTTAAAAAAAAATGTAAATGGTTTATAATATACCACTCTTTAGCAAATGAAATATCCTCCAATTAGAGTTTAAATATAATGTAAGCGTAAATATTGTTTCAATTTGTACTTTGCTGCAGAATAAAAGTAAGAGTAAACTGTTTTCAAACACACTTATTGCAAGTCATTCTTGAATTTTGTAATGTTGTCCCTATCATTTCCAGCTTCTTCAAAGTCCCTAGGTAGACCTTTTATGATTAATAGGCTACAAAGTTTATTCTGCCTAAAGCCCAGCTTACAAGATCAGAAAATTGTACAAAAAAATACCATTTCCAAGTGATTGTACGATAATCTGATTGTTAGTACGCAGCATTCGCCTGAAATTATTTGAAGGGATAAACACGAAAACTGATTAAATGAAAATCGTACGCTCTGGTATCGTACGAGAAAGTACGATACCAGAACGTATGATTTTAATTTAATCAGTACAGTTGTCATCTAAAAATACAATACAAATAGAGTACAATACATTACATCACTTTCTGAATTTTTATTCTGTCATACGAGAATTTTAGTACTTTAGTAACCTCTTCATTTTTGATTTGGAGTTTAGCACGCAAAAAAAATAAAAAATTAAAGATCATTCGTCCGATAATCTCATTGTGTGTACTCGGCTTTAAGCCAGCCATAGACGGTTTGAATCTCAGCAGGAACCAATGGAGATTCTAGCCATGTGTGGGCATGCTGATTTTTCATGCGATTCTTAACAATGGCTATAGCCGCTAGCAATAATCACTGTTCTCCTGGCAGGGACGGCTCCCTACACCCAACGCCCAGGAAATCACAATAGCTCCATTGGAGGTATTCCCCAATTAACGCACACCTGAGTGATTTTTATTCTGCAAGAAAACTGCACAATGGCTGGCTTTACATCTTCTTTATGTGTATGTGGCATGTGGGATAATGATGGGAGAGAGTAAAAAGCACTGTATATACTCTAGTATAAGCCGAGATTTTCAGCCCTATTTTTTGGGCTGAAAGTACCCCCCCCTCGGCTTATACTCGAGTCACCGCCGTCTGCCTACATGATCAGTGTGTCATGCAGACAGATGGCGCCCTTGGCAGTGTTCAAACACCGCGCCTCCTTGTCTGTGATAGGCGGAACACTCGATTTCCCAGCAGTCAGTGTTCCGCCTATCACGGACATCCTCTCATCCTTGTCGTTGGTATGAGGATGAGCAGATGTCCGTGATAGGCGGAACACTGACTGCTGGGAAATTGAGTGTTCTGCCTATCACAGACAAGGAGGAGGCGCGGCTTTTGAATACAGTTATGGCCGCCGTATGTAATTATTGCATGCTGATCGGTGCAATTGCTAGAGACAAGAAGGCTGCAGAGGGACAAGGAGGCAGCAGAGGGACAAGGAGGCTGAAGAAGGACACAGAGGGTGCAGAACAGGACACAGAAGGTGCAGAACAGGACACAGAGGGTGCAGAACAGGACAGGCTGTGACCCTCTTTTCCACTTACAGTAGCTGCTGCATTTCTCACCCTCGGCTTATACTCGGGTCAATACGTTTTCCCAGTTTTTTTTGTGGTAAATTAGGGGCCTCGGCTTACATTCGGGTCGACCTATACTCTACTATATACGGTAACTAGTAGAGATTAACATTGGGATAGCACTGCTTTAATAAACTGCACATGGATCAATAAGGATGATAAGAGAAAATTAAAGAAGAATATATTGTTCACACAGATAAAAGGTTCTGTCCTGTAAAACAGAGCACTGACCTAAGAATAAACAGATAAAAAAATAAAAGTTACCTTTACCAAAGCATCTTCATCAATCTATATTTGAGAATCCCTCTAGAACATTGCTTAACGTATTATTTACTATTTATAAAGCTAGAGTACCTTCGTTCACTTCTGGTAAGACCCTGTCTGTTAGTAGAGAGAGCAACTTTGTACCATGTGTGAAAATAACTTTATGCTGAATCTTATTATTTTATATGCTATAGCCCATATGCGTATTACAATTCTGTAATTATGTATTTTTAAGAAAATAGCCATATGGGATTTATTTTCTTCATACTGTTGGGAAAACTGTCCAATTATGATTAAAGATCTAAGTTTAGCACTGCTTACATCTACAGTGATAAATTACTGAATGCAAAACCTCAGAGGAAATTGGTGATTTAACCACTTGAGCTCTGGAAGGTTTTCCCCCTGCATGACCCGACCGTTTTTTTTTACATTCAGCACTGCACTATATTTAATGGCTATTGCACAGTCATGCAACACTGTATGAAAATTCAATTTATATAATTTTATTTCGTGCAAATAGAGCTTTCTTTTGATGGTATTTGATCACCACAGTTATATTGCCCCAGTTTCCAGGTGTCTTTCTCAGTCTACACAATACACAATCAGCCAACTCTATGGGGAATAACACTTGAAGCTCCCTTATTAAGAACTTTCTAAAAAAAAACACTGCCCTAAACCCATCGACAGAGGATGCCCAACAATTTGAAAGTCCCATCTCGGAAAACAAAAAAAAAGCAATCAAACAGCTTAAGGCTGGAAAAAGCCCCAGTCCAGACGGGTTTACAGCCACCTATTTTAAAACTTTTATAGATGTACTCACTGATTATTTTATCAAGGGCTTTAACTCCCTCTCCTCCTCCACACTCCCCTTCCATAGACTTCTTGAAGCACACACCACAGTTATACCAAAGGAAGGGAAGGACATCACATCAGTTACGAACTACAGGCCAACTCTTTGCCAAAATACTTCTTGCTTCCCCTCCTACCGTCTCTAATAGAAAAAGGACCAAGTTGGTTTTATAGCAGTGTGAGAAGCCAGGGACAATACCACAAAGGCTCTAAATCTGCATCACTGGATGACCACCAACAAACAAAGGGTTCTTCCTGTCATTGGACACGGAGAAGACGTTTCGACAGACTGGCCTGGGACTACATGGGATCAGTATTAAGACATATTGGAAGGCCGGGTACCGGCCTGAAGTTATGGGAGGAGCCCGGAGGGTATTTAAGCAGCCCAAAGGCCGCCGGTCTTTGTCGGTTTCCTGTGCGTGATATCTGATACGTCAGACATCTAGGACCGACTCGTTCGTGACAAGCGCTCTTGGTGCCGGCTCGTGAGCTCCGTTTTTCGTCTATCCGTCTTCTCTTGTTGCAGTCCCGTGTTCCGTGTTCGTAAGTTGTGTCGTCCCTTCGTGTCGCACTCGTGTCGTCGAGTCGCAGTTCGTACAAAGAGTCTGGTTCGGCTGTCGCAGGTAGGGCTTCGGCTCCCATGTTTTACGTTCTCATGCACTGCTTATCATGTCACTAAACTGTGATCTGCGTAGCTCACGAGCCACGCGCTGCTTGTCTCGAAAACCTAAACACTTACTCGCACGTTTTTGTTGTACCCGATCGGGAGCCATCTAACGGCACGCACATTCAGGGCCGCCCGCCACAGACACTCCGACCGATGTCGCATCCGGCACTTAGGGTTCCCTTACACGAGCGGGCTACACAGTCTCCGAATCGTTCAACATAACTCACGCACGGGTGCCGTTCGCACTCACACGTATCGTTCATGTCCTGCCATTATCCGAATTGGTGGCGCTAGCGACCGTGCCGAATCGCTATTATATTCCGAAGCACTGTTGGCATTCTAGTTGTACGAATCACTTCGACCGTGTCGAAACATTTCACGAATTAGCATGACAATCATTTCATCATTTCAAACGTGGCTAACGTACCAGGCCATTCGGTCATGCTAAATCATTTCGCATCAGTTAATCAGGGCGTTCATGCCATCGCTTCGATCCTGGTCCGGTCGCATCCACGCATGCTCCGATCGGGGCGATCCAGATGCACGACTACCCGGCCTCATTTCGATACATGCGCCAAGGGCGGAATCACTTTACTGGCTGCGGGCATTCCTGATTCTTGCCCCTGTCATGGCATATCATTTCTGTCACTTTACCACGCCCGGCATGAATGCAGTCACTTCCCCGCACTAATTCGTGTCGGCGTGCCCTAGGCACGGCCTCATTTCTATACATGCGCCAAGGGCAGAATCGCATCACTGGTTGCGTACATTCCAGATTCTTGCCCCTGTCATGGTATCTCATTTCTGTCACCTTACCACGCCCGGCGTGAATATAGTCACCTCTTCGCACTAAATTCGTGTCGGCGTGCCCTAGGCACGGCCTCATTTCAATACATGCGCCAAGGGCGGAATCGCATCACTGGTTTGCGTACATTCCTGATTCTTGCCCCTGTCATGGTATCTCATTTCTGTCACCTTACCACGCCGGCGTGAATATAGTCACCTCTTCGCACTAAATTCGTGTCGGCGTGCCCTAGGCACGGCCTCATTTCAATACATGCGCCAAGGGCGGAATCGCATCACTGGTTTGCGTACATTCCTGATTCCTGCCCCTGTCATGGTATCTCATTTCTGTCACCCTACCACGCCCAGCATGAATGGAGTCACTTCTTCGCACTGAATCCATGTCGGCGTGCCCCAGGCACGGCCTCATTTCAATACATGCGCCAAGGGCAGAATCGCATCACTGGTTTACGTACATTCCTGATTCTTGCCCCTGTCATGGTATCTCATTTCTGTCACCCTACCACGCCCGGCATGAATGGAGTCACTTCTTCGCACTAAATTCGTGTCGGCGTGCCCTAGGCTCGGCCTCATTTCAATACATGCGCCAGGGGCGGAGTCGCAAAAAAAAAAAAAAAAAAAACTTTGATTCTTGCCCTTGTCATGTTATATCATTTCTGTGTCACCTTACCACGCCCGGTGTTAATTGGTCACCCGCTTGTACGAATTCGCGCCGGCGTGCCCTAGGCCGGCCGCATTTCAAAAAAATAAAAAAATAAAAGGGGGAGCTTGGAGTCGGACTCGGTGGCAGCTGGATGTCACAGTTCGGCCTCAGCATACCTAGGCAGTCGGCCTAGTTTCATGGTGGCCTCATTTTGTACGTGCTCCAGAGTCCGGCCCACAGTCACCCCCATACGGTACGAACGGGCCGGGCCCTGTCACGGGAAGTTCATTCAGTAAGGCAACGTGTCAAGTCAGTCGTTCGTGTTGTCATCTGTCAGTTGATCCCACAGCGATCTCGGCAGTCGACTCAAGTCACTATCGCCTGTTGTTATCATCTGCGTTGGGTTCCGTCGCTCTGGACGGCAGCAGTTTTAGGCTCTTAAATAGGTATTTTTTTCTCACACTCTCTCAGGTCAGTCGGATTCAGTAGGTCCACCTGCGCCAACTTGATCAGGGTTCCAGAAGGTAAAAAAAAAAAAAAAAAACACAGGGGCACGGGGGGCTCCTGCTTTCTTGTGGCAGGTACGTATATCATAGGTGACACGTCCAAACTCATTTCTTGTCACCTTTTAGGCCCAGCCTGCAGACACGTGACCAGTCTACCAAGTTACAGGTCTTGGCAGCCGCCATGTCGTCAGTTGGCAGCGATGACCTCACCACCCCACTATCTCCGGCGTCAGCCTCCGAGGCTGGCAGTGTCCAGTCTCTTAGGGCATGGACAATTCCCAGGCTGTCCGCCGAGCTGAGACGCAGAGGGATACCCTTCTCGTCCACGGCCAGGAAGGCGGAGCTATTCAGGCTTCTCTTCCCACCACCGGCCGCAGCAAGCCCCAGCAGCCAGCAGGCGTCTCTGGAATCGATTTCAGCCGCCGTTGCCCAGCTACACACCCTCGTGTCTTCCCTGTCTTCCTCAATCGTGGAGGTCCAGGACAGGGTGTCTCGGCTAGAGGCCAGCCCGGCTGCCACGGTTCCGGACCACGCGGTGGTCCCAGCCATCAGTGCACCGGCCGCAGGTAGTGAGCTTGCCACGCCTACCGTTCACCCTTCCCACCTGGTGCCACCCAGCGTAAGGAAGGACATTCTAGAGGGCAAAGACGTCAATCTGGCCTCACTCTTGATCTCGGTCCATGACTTGGCCGAGAACAAGGCCTACACCTGGGGGGATGTCTCGGTGGTGTTGAAAGCGAAGGATCCGAGGCTCAACAGGAAGCTCACGGTGCCCGAATTCACGCTCGCTTTCGGCATGTTTAGAGACGTGCTGTGCTCAGCCTCCCCCGGCAGACGGGAAGAGCTGGACCTCTACCTCCATTTGGTCGTAGACCTGGGCCACAAATACGGTGGCTCAGCGTTCTACGACTACCATCGGTCCTTCTCGGCCAAAGCCGCAGCCAGATTCACACAGTTCCATTTGCCAACGGACTGGAGCGTAGTGGACACGGAATTGTTCTGCCGCCACTTTGCAGGCCTTCGCTCCCCGCTATGTGCTGTCTGTCAGTCAGCGTCTCACACCACGGTCTGGTGTGCCAACGTAGCCTCTGTCCATCCGATAGCTAGCACGGCCTCTGCCAGCACGAGCCAGGCTCAGCAGGCCCCGGTGCAAGGGCGAAAGGTGGACAAATTGGGACGTCCGGTGCGGATGGTTGGGGGAGCCGCCATTTGCAACAATTTTAATTACGGCTCCTGCAATTTCAGCCAGTGCCGGCTCTTGCACGTTTGCACCCTGTGCCAGAGGGCGCACCCCAGGATCCTGTGTGAGGTCAAACAGAAGAGACCATGACTAAGCCGGGTCAATGTCCTTTGGCTCGGCGTTTACCTGACCTCACACCCCACTCCGTCACTCGCCAGCTACCTCATCCGAGGCTTCACTGAGGGGTTCCATACCGGGCTCATCACCCTGCCCCACTCCACCCACGAATGTCCGAATTTACGCTCAGCAGCAACAGACGAGCCAGCGATTGGATCGGGACTTCATGATAGGCCCGTTCTGTCAATCCCCCTTCAGCATCTGGAGGGTTAGCCCTATCGGGCTTGTGCAGGGAAAGTTTTCAAATAAAAAACGTCTGGTGTATGATCTGTCAGCGCCTCATTCTTCCGTCGTTCCCAGTCTCAACTCGCTCATCCCCTCCGAGGAGTTCTCGCTGAAGTACGCTTCGGTAGACATGGCTATCCAGGCCATTCTCAGGGCAGGGGTGGGTGCGTGGCTCTCGAAGGCGGACATATCCGACGCCTTCAAGCTGCTGCCCATCCATCCTTCCTTGTGGTGCTGGCACGGCATCAAGTGGAGGGAGCGATATTATTTCGCGACCAAATTGACCTTCGGGTCTAAAAGTAGTCCTTGGCTATTTGACAAGTTCGCCGAGACCCTGGCGTGGATCCTTCTCCATGAGGCACAGTGCCACGAGGTCATCCATTATTTGGATGACTTCCTTCTGATAGAGCCGCCCGGGGCTCCCCCAGGGGACCTTGGAAAGTTGAGGACGGTTTTCGACAATCTGAACGTCCCCATAGCGGAGCACAAGGTTGACGGCCCGGCACACAAGATCACGTTCCTGGGCGTCGACCTTGACACGTTGGCCATGCAGGCCAGCCTTCCAGCAGATAAGTTGGACCGTATCAGGACGGTTCTGCGAGAATTCACCCGGGGGGGGGGATGTACTCAGAAGCAACTTCAGTCTCTCCTCGGGATGCTGAACTTTGCCGTGAGGATCATCCCCCAGGGCCGCTCCTTTGTGTCCCGGTTGCTGGTCTTCCTGTCCTACACGCAGGACCCAGACCAGGTCATCAGGCTGGATTCTGCAGCCAGGGCAGATCTGGCCATGTGGGAGCACTTTCTTAGTGATTGGAACGGTGTGTCCCTGTTTATCCCAGTCGTGTCCACGCAGTCACCACAGGTGGTGACCGACGCGGCGGCATCCACAGGATGCGCCGCCATTTTTGGCCACTTGTGGTTCGCCGCCCCGTGGCCTCCTCAAGCACTAGCCACACCGGGCTTTACTACTACGTCAGCCCTCTTTGAGCTCTTCCCCATTGTAGCAGCCGCCCACCTATGGGGTCACCATTGGTCTGGACAGACGGTGGCTTTCTCGACAGACAATCAAGCCACAGCCGAGATCATCAGCAAGGGCAGGTCTAAGTCCAGGCCCGTCATGTCCTTCCTCCGAAGACTGGTCCAGCTATCCCTACAGCATCAGTTCAATGTGTACTGCTCCTTTATTCCAGGGAAGTTCAACGCAGCAGCGGACGCACTCTCCCGTTTTAACTTTACTTCTTTCTTTGAACAGGTGCCAGGAGCCTGCCGTCATTCAGCCACTATCCCGGATTGGTCACAACTGACCTTGGACTAGCCCCACATCTACACTCAGCTACCGATATCATCAACGCCTCACTCGCCCGCAACACCCGTCGGGCCTACCAGACGGCCTGGAGGGCGTTTAACAAGTTCTTGCCCCAGCGGCCTCGCGAGTCTTCCAGCCTCAAGCAGGTCTTGGCGTTCATCGCCTACTGCCATTCACACCTAGCACTGTCACACAGCACGATACGCCAGTACGTGGCCGGGGTGCAGCACTATTTGTCACTTCAAGACCCCGCAAGGCCTTCGGTGTTCTCCTGCCACGCGGTGAGGGCTCTACTACGTGGAGTTCAGAAACACCAGCCGCCAGTCAGCTCAAGGCGGCTGCCTATCACGGGGGAGATCTTCAAGGGGATGTCTGACATCCTGGATAGGTCCCCTTTCGGTCTCCTCCTCAGTACCATCCTGCAGGCTGCGATACACATGGCGTTTTACGGGTTTCTGCGGCCCAGCGAGTTCACTCGCAGCCACCCAGCCGGTCCAGTCTTGCGTAGAAATAATCTCTATCGCCACCAGGATCACTACGTCCTTCACTTGACGACATCCAAAACCCAACAGCGAGGTTCCGGAGTAGATATTCACCTGTACAGGACTCACAACAACTGGTGCCCAGTTGCCGCGTTGGACCGCCTGACGGCACTGCTGTCCGACTGCCCAGGGGCCAGTCCACTGCTACCTTTTCCAGTGAAACCCCTTAACTCGTCGCAGTTCGTGGAACATGTCCGGGTCCTTCTCGGCCATCTTCAGTTGGACCCCAGCCAGTACTCCGGGCATTCGTTCCGGATCGGGGCGGCCACGACGGCCTCAAGACAGGGGGTTCCGGACCACGTAATCAAGAAACTGGGTCGGTGGAAGTCGGCCTGCTTCTCTCGCTACATTCCTAACCCACAGTTAGAGATGGCTCAGGCCTTTGCTCGACTCACTCAGTGACATTACCTCTAATAAATAATTAACCCCTACCTAAAGGTTTTTGCCCCCTTATTTTGGCGTACCATACGGTAGACCAAGGCACACTTTCAGGTCTATTTCATGTTGGTGAGTTTTGTGTTGTTCCTATGTGTCATCGTCACTCATGTCGTCCGTAGGGCTCTAGACCATAAATTGGAAGGCCGGGTACCGGCCTGAAGTTATGGGAGGAGCCCGGAGGGTATTTAAGCAGCCCAAAGGCCGCCGGTCTTTGTCGGTTTCCTGTGCGTGATACCCGCCCACCCTCCCCTTTTAAAAGCCTCTTCTAAGTATTCTTACCCCAGACTGAATACTCATTCCACATTATTCCATAACTACTTCTTATCATTCTTTATCTAGGGTATGCCCCCTTATTTTGGCGTACCATACGGTAGACCAAGGCACACTTTCAGGTCTATTTCATGTTGGTGAGTTTTGTGTTGTTCCTATGTGTCATCGTCACTCATGTCGTCCGTAGGGCTCTAGACCATAAATAGGAATTCAAAACCGAATGCTTAACTCGATCATGTCCCTATATATGACACCAACTGTCAGGGTCCGGATTAATGACCATCTGTTGAATGCCTTCTCCATAAGCAATGGGACGAGACAGGGTTGCCCACTTTCCCCTATTCTATTTGTTTTGACCCTAGAACCACTTTTATGTTGCCTCAGGAACAATGATAATATCAAAGGCATACCCATAGCAGACCGCACATATAAAATTAGCAGCTTTTGACGATCACATCTTACTATCCCTAAGCGAACCACACATATCAATCCCAAATCTATTGAAAGATTTCAAACTCTACTCTTTCCAATTCCAAAATCAATTTTACAAAATCCCATGCTCTTAATATCACTCTTCCTTGAGAGACGGTTACACACTGTAAAAATTATTTCCCATTTCAATGGCAACACAACGCGATAAATACCTAGGGATCTTCCTGACAACAAACCTCTCCGATCTTTTCACCAAAAACGATCTACCTATTCTCAGAAACGTTATCAGATGATCTTAAAAAAAATTGAATAAAGCCCAATTTTTCTGGTTCGGCTGTGCAGCAATCTTAAAGATGAATATCCTACCCCGTATTTTGTACATCCTACAAACTATTCCCATTAAACTCCCCCCATCCTTTTTCCTATCCTATAAAAGAATATGTACAAGATTCTCATTGAAGCAAAAACACCAGAGAATAACGTATGACCTTTTGACAAAACCCAAAACGAAAGGGTGTATTGGTCTTCCAGACCTTAAATACTACTCGGCTTGCCATCTTTACAGAATTGTTGACTGGGCACTACATAGTCATTGCAAAGATTGGGTTCAACTTGTAAATTCCCTATCCCCTCTACCATTATGATCGACACTCTGGTTGTCGCTTAACCATATCCCATCAACACTGAAGAAACACCCCATCATTAACCCGACCCTCTGTTTTAGAGAAGCATGTAAAAAAATTACACATCTCTTCCGTTCCTGGACCCCTTACTTCTATAAGACTTAACCCTGCCATTGTCCCTGGTATGTCTGCACAATTGCTAACAAATCAATGGCAACACCCAGAGATATTGGCACATCAATTTTTTCATGATGGTTCTTTCTTAGAACGTCTTGCTTTAGTGCCTAATCTCACCAACAATCCTCTTGCTCTCTGGACCTACTTCCAAATTCGCCATTTCCTATGAGAGATTGACCAGGACTCCTCAATTTCATGAACATTCACTCCCTTCAAACACTTATGCTCCCAATCTAGCCCCCTACAACATTTGATCTCTAACATTTATATTATGCTGTTTGCAGACATCTCCTCTAAGTCTGGAAAGGCTTGCACAGCATGGGGAAAAGAAATAGAAGACCAATGGGAATGTATATTTACGATTGCCCATAAAGGTTCTCTAAAGGTCTCAATTCAAGAAAACTACACGACCCTGACTCGTTGGTACCAAACTCCAGCAATTCTAAACAAGTATAAGCCCTCCTTTTCCAACAAATGCTGGCACCTTGATACACATCCTGTGGTCATGCCCACTAATTCAACCATTTTGGTTACAAGTCCAAGAATTAACAGCATTGATCTCCAACTACTCTTTAGAACATACCCCAGCCCAATTCCTTTTCCATCACTCTGACATACCGCCACATCATTATCGTAAAACACAAATTCTACCTCTAATCAATACGGGCAAAATGTGTATTCTCCGACACTGGGGTTCTCCTCATATACCAACCATCCCTGGTTCAAACAAATTGACAAAATCGCTGAAAAAGGAAGAACTTATCTTCATTACCTGAGACCCCCCAGCTAAATATTCAAAGACATGGACCTGTTGGAACCACTTTTCGAACAACGAATAGATATCTGACACTAATGGGACAAACCTTAACCCTGACCTGCCCACCCACGATAAACACTTACTGATTGTTAGTGCATATCTCACTCAACCCCCCTCCCTTCTCTTCTTTACCATGAGACATGGACCTCCCACCCCTATCCAAGGGACAAGTTCAGGAGGTCCCCTGTCGATTTTTCCCATCAGCGGCTTTCTAACAATAGGTGTTTTGTCCACCTATTCTCCATCACCTTACTGCACTATCACACACTAATTAATTCCTAGTGGAGAAAACTACTAACCCATCCCCTTAACTGTCCTCCATCCCCACTCCCTCCCCCCCCTGCTGTCCCCTCCTTCTTCCTTCCCCCCTTATCCTTTTACCTCTATAACTGTCTTACTTCAACTGCTAAACCCCCGTTTTACTACCTCTTGCTAATCAGGTGTTCAAGACAGAGCATCAAGTTGGCAACAACATATTTATTTTGAGCACAGTTATCATACAAATAATCATATCGTTATCTACATCTATCATGGAATCTGCCCTGAATACTTTTAGCATGAGACAGAAAGACTTCCCACTGTATTAAGCACCAATCTCTTAAAGTTTAACTACAGTTGATCTTTGTACCTTGCCTAATACTTAATCGCCCCTTGGAACTTTTGCCATTGTCACACCTGTTCTACTCATAACGAACAATGTTCTTTGTATCCTCAATTAATGTATGATAATATTTTAAACTTGATACTGTTATCCAATAAAATCTTTGGTGAAAAAAAAAAGAAAATGTATTCTGCTACATGTCTTTGGTGAAAAAAAACAAGAAAAAAAACAATTAGTGTGTATTAATTGGTTTGTGTGAAAGTTATATGGTCTAAAAACTATGAGAGATATATAATATTATAATTATATATATATATATATATATATATATATATATATATATATATATATATATATATATATATATAAATATAAAGTTTGAAAATTCATCAATCCTTAAGTACTGACAGCCTATCATTTCTTGAGGCCCCAAAATGCCAGGATAGTACAAATACCCGACTACATGACCCCTTTTTGGTACGTAGACAGTCTGAAGCATTTAGTAAGAGGCATGTCAAGTTTTTTGAAGTTGTAATTTGTCAATTCATGAACAACTTGCTTATGGTTGTGATTAGGGATGAGCCGAACACCCCCCCGTTCGGCTCGCACCAGAACCCGCGAACGGACCTAAAGTCCGTGCGAGCTTTAGAACCCTATTAGTTATAATGGATGCGAACGTTCGAAATTAAAAGTGCTCATTTTAAAGGCTAATATGCATGTTAATGTCATAAAAAGTGTTTGGGGACCTGGGTCCTGCCCCAGGGGACATGTATCAATGCAAAATTTTTTTTTAAAAACGGACGTTTTTTCAGGAGCAGTGATTTTAATAATGCTTAACCAGTTAACAACCGGCCCATAGCCGAAAAACGGCTACAGGGCGGTTGCTTAACTCTGGGAGGCCGTTAATTAACGGCCTCACAGAATTCTGCTCTTGCGCGCCCCCTGGTGCGCGCACTCGAGAGCATCCATGATCGCCGGGTCCAGAGGACCCGGCGGATCATGGATCACGCGGCCGTTTACCACGTGATCGCTCCGTCAAATGACGGAGTGATCACATGTAAGCAAACCGGCGTCATTTGATGACGCCGGTTCCTCTCTCCTCCTCTCTCTGTACCGATCGGTACAGTATGAGAGGAGAGGGGGAGGGATCGGTGGCAGCAGTGCTGTGGGCGGGATCTGTAGTGCCCACAGCCTGCTCTGTCACCACCGATCCATCCATCCATGCTCAGCCATCCCTCCATACCCTGCAATACACAGCAATAGCCTGCAGTGTATTGCTGGGTATTGCAGGGTATGGAGGGATGGCTGAGCATGGATGGATGGATTCTCTGCCATCCCCCCCAATACTGTGCCATACCCCCCTATACTGTGCCATACCCCCCTATACTCTGCCATACCCCGCAATACTCTGCCATACCCCGCAATACTCTGCCATACCCCGCAATACTCTGCCATACCCCGCAATACTCTGCCATACCCCGCGATGCCCTGCCATACCCCGCGATGCCCTGCCATACCCTGCGATGCCCTGCCATACCCTGCGATGCCCTGCCATACCCTGCCATACCCTGCGATGCTCTGCCATACCCTGCGATTCTCTGCCATACCCTACGATGCTCTGCCATACCCTACGATGCTCTGCCATACCCTGCGATACCCTGCGATACTCTGCCATACCCTGCGATACTCTGCCATACCCTGCGATACCCTGCAATACTCTGCGATGCTCTGCCATACCCTGCGATACTCTGCGATACCCGGCGATACTCTGCAATACCCGGCGATACTCTGCAATACCCGGCGATACCCGGCGATACTCTGCAATACCCGGCGATACTCTGCACACCCGGCGATACTCTGCAATACCCGGCGATACTCTGCAATACCCGGCGATACTCTGCCATACCCTGCAATACCCAACAATACCCTGCGATACTCTCTACGATCAAAGCCAGGATCGTTTTTTTATTTTATTTCAGGCTTTCCAGCCTAGAGGTGAGATGTGGGGTCTTATTGACCCCATATCTCACTGTAAAGAGGACCTGTAATGCCATATTCCTATTACAAGGGATGTTTACATTCCTTGTAATAGGAATAAAAGTGATCAAAAAATTTTTTTGGGGGAAAAAAAAAAGGGTCAAACTAAAATAAATAAAGTAAAATAAACAATAAAATATATATATTTTTTTTTTAAAGCGTCCCTGTCCCCGTGTGCTCGCACGCAGAAGCGAACGCATGCGTAAGTCCCGCCCACATATGAAAACGGTGTTCAAACCACACATGTGAGGTATCGCTGCGAACGTTGGAGCGAGAACAATAATTTTGGTCCTAGACCTCCTCTGTAACTCAAACATGTAACCAGTAAACAAAATTAAAGCCTATGGGGATTTTTAAGTAGCGAAGTTTGGCGCCATTTCACGAGTGTGTGCAATTTTGAAGCGTGACATGTTGGGTATCTATTTACTCGCGTAACTTCATCTTTCACATTATGCAAAAACATTGGGCTAAATTTACAGTTTTGTTTTTTGTAAAGCACAAAACATTTTTTTTCCAAATAAAACACGTTCGAAAAATTGCTGCGCAAGTACCGTGCTAGATAAAAAGTTGCAACGACCGCCATTGTATTCTCTAGGGTCTTTGCTAAAAAAACATATATAATATTTTGGGGTTCTATGTAATTTTCTAGCAAATAAATGATGATTTTTACATGTAGGAGAGAAATGTCAGAATTGTCCTGGGTGCTCCAGAACACCTGATGGTGCTCCCTGCATGTTGGGCCTCTGTATGTGGCCACGCTGTGTAAAAGTCTCACACATGTGGTATCGCCGTACTCAGGAGTAATAGCAGAATGTGTTTTGGGGTGTAATTTATGGTATGCATATGCTGTGTGTGAGAAATAACCTGCTAATATGACAATTTTGTGAAAAAAAAAAAAAAATTAAAAAAAATCTTGATATTGCAAAGAATTGTGGGAAAAAATGACAACTTCAAAAAACTCACCATGCCTCTTTCTAAATACCTTGGAATGTCTTCTTTCCAAAAAGGGGTCATTTGGGGGGTATTTGTACTTTTCTGGCATGTTAGGGTCTCAAGAAATGAGATAGGCCGTCAGTACTTCAGGTGTGATCAATTTTCAGATATTGGCACCATAGCTTGTGGACTCTATAACTTTCACAAAGACCAAATAATATACCCCAATTTGTACTTATTTTTACCAAAGATATGTAGCAGTATAAATTTTGGCCAAAATTTATCAAGAAAAATTACAAATTTGCTAAATTTTATAACAAAAACGAAGAAAATTCATTTTTTTTTTACTGAATTTTCAGTCATTTTTCTTTTATAGCGCAAAAAATAAAAAACCCAGAGGTGATTAAATACCACCAAAAGAAAGCTCTATTTGTGTGAAAAAAAAGGACAAAAATTTCATATGGGTACAGTGTCAGTGGTGTGAGTATAGTCTAAGTTAATAGAAATATAGTTAGTTTAGATAAGTACCATCATCCATCAAGTTTGAAGAAAGCAAGGGGTGATTAGGTCAGATAACGCAGGTGCTGAATCTGCGTATAGTGGACCTATAACCCACAAGAAATAGGGAAGGTGGGAAATTGGACTATATCGGTACTGTTGAGTAATGTAAACAGGGACTAGAGTAAGGATTTTATAGAAAAAGCAATAAATTTTAATAGACAAAACACATTACATGATCAACACTAAAACAGTATTGAATCGCATAAAAACAAACAAGCACGTTAATCCCTCCTGTACAGTTATCAAACTTGACTAAAGAATGCAGGCCTGGGCCCGTAAGCTTGACGTCTGTTTGAGCGTAGGGAGGAGATGTCTCGACCGGTTTCGCAGCATAGGCTGCTTCTTCAGGAGATAGCTCTAAAATAGATATCATTGTTCAATATATGATATAAAAACAGCATTGGTACATGGGGATTACAATATGAAGAAAGAGGATGCGTCCACTCACCAGTGCGTATGGAGAGAAGTATCCAACGAGCCCAGAAATGCCTTACCCGGCAGATATGGGGGCATAAGTACATGGACTAGACAATGACAATGAAAGAGGAGGTATAATGTAAGAATAATGGTTGGTAAGTTAGACATCACCACCCGTGATGGTTTTAGGGTAATTTGTGCATGAAAGTGGTCCCCAGAGGGTGAGGGGAGGGGGAGGGGGGAGGGAGGGAAGGGGGAAGGGGAGTGTGAGGCCAAGGGTACCATGGGGAGGGCAAAGGAAGGGGAGGGGGGGGGGGAAAGGGTAGGGGTAGGTAGGATAGGTCGGGGTGTAGGTGAAAAGGGGGGGGGGAAATGTTGAAGGGAAGTGGGGGGGAAAGGGGGAAAAACGGGGAGGTCTGGGTAGGCGAAAATAGGGAGGAAGAAGGGGGAAGGGAGGAGGGGGGGGGAGGGGTCCGTATGGAAAGGGGGGAGTGTTAGGGGTAAAGAGGGAAGGGGGGGGAAAGGGGGGGGGGGTTTGGGAGTGGGAGGGTTGGCGGGGGGAAAAAAAGAAAAGAAAAGAAAAGTGATGGGGGGGGAGGGATTAGAAGGGACAAGAAAGAGGAACCAGGGGGGGGAAAAAGAAGGGAGGGGGGGAGGGGCGAGGAAAGGAGAGGTAGGGTGAGGAGTGTGCGGGAAGGAGGGCTGTGCAATTCATGCCAAAGACTAGTGATAGAATTAATGAAACACTTACAAAAAGTATGTATGTCAATGTCAGGCTAGGATAGCGGAACGTGGGGAATATCAGCTGGTTGTAATAGTAGTTAGATGCAAGGGGTTGGCAGTTGAAGTAGAAAGCCGTTGAGGGGTTGTAATGTCCAGCATTTACAGTCTAGACAAAAGAAATATAGTAATCCCACTCATTAGAGGTAAAAGTTGAGTAATCAATAAGGTTAAGTTGGAAGGGTACATACCCACAAGCTGAATTCCCGCACGATGTTCCGCGTCCTAGGTGTTCCATGTGCCTATTGACGGTGAACAAGCACCGTCATATAGGCGCCCCAATCAGTGACGTCAAGCGCCCGCCACAGGTCACTGATTGCTATCCTAGCCTGACATTGACATACATACTTTTTGTAAGTGTTTCATTAATTCTATCACTAGTCTTTGGCATGAATTGCACAGCCCTCCTTCCCGCACACTCCTCACCCTACCTCTCCTTTCCTCGCCCCTCCCCCCCTCCCTTCTTTTCCCCCCCCCCTGGTTCCTCTTTCTTGTCCCTTCTAATCCCTCCCCCCCCCCCATCACTTTTCTTTTCTTTTTTTTCCCCCCGCCAACCCTCCCACTCCCAAAACCCCCCCCCCCCCCTTTCCCCCCCCTTCCCTCTTTACCCCTAACACTCCCCCCTTTCCATACGGACCCCTCCCCCCCCCTCCTCCCTTCCCCCTTCTTCCTCCCTATTTTTCGCCTACCCAGACCTCCCCGTTTTTCCCCCTTTCCCCCCCACTTCCCTTCAACATTTCCCCCCCCTTTTCACCTACACCCCGACCTATCCTACCTACCCCTACCCTTTCCCCCCCCCCCTCCCCTTCCTTTGCCCTCCCCATGGTACCCTTGGCCTCACACTCCCCTTCCCCCTTCCCTCCCCTCCCCCCCCCCCCCTCCCCTCACCCTCTGGGGACCACTTTCATGCACAAATTACCCTAAAACCATCATGGGTGGTGATGTCTAACTTACCAACCATTCTTCTTACATTATACCTCCTCTTTCATTGTCATTGTCTAGTCCATGTACTTATGCCCCCATATCTGCCGGGTAAGGCATTTCTGGGCTCGTTGGATACTTCTCTCCATACGCACTGGTGAGTGGACGCATCCTCTTTCTTCATATTGTAATCCCCATGTACCAATGCTGTTTTTATATCATATATTGAACAATGATATCTATTTTAGAGCTATCTCCTGAAGAAGCAGCCTATGCTGCGAAACCGGTCGAGACATCTCCTCCCTACGCTCAAACAGACGTCAAGCTTACGGGCCCAGGCCTGCATTCTTTAGTCAAGTTTGATAACTGTACAGGAGGGATTAACGTGCTTGTTTGTTTTTATGCGATTCAATACTGTTTTAGTGTTGATCATGTAATGTGTTTTGTCTATTAAAATTTATTGCTTTTTCTATAAAATCCTTACTCTAGTCCCTGTTTACATTACTCAACAGTACCGATATAGTCCAATTTCCCCCCTTCCCTATTTCTTGTGGGTTATAGGTCCACTATACGCAGATTCAGCACCTGCGTTATCTGACCTAATCACCCCTTGCTTTCTTCATATGGGTACAGTGTTGTATGAATGAGTAATTGTCATTCAAAGTGTGAGAGCACTGAAAGCGGAAAATTGGTCTGGTTATTAAAGGGTGTTTAAGTGCCCAGTGGTCAAGTGGTTAAATTGAAACAATAAAAGTGTAATATTCCTTTAAATTTCGTACCTGGGGGGTGTCTATAGTATGCCTGTAAAGGGGCGCATGTTTCCCGTGTTTAGAACTGTCTCTGCGCAAAGTGTCATTTTTGAAAGTAAAAAAGCTATTTAAAATCACTCGCGGCTAATGTTAATTCACGGCTCCCGTAACACAGAGAACAGTGATTCATTGAAACTCATTCATAAAAAAAAAAGTCATTGATAAAAAATAAAAAAAATGAAAAAAAAAAAAGCGTAGGGGTCCCCCCAAATTCAATAACCAGGCCCTTCAGGTCTGGGATGGATATTAAGGGGGATCCCAGCCAAAAAAAAAAAATGGCATAGGGTCCCCCTCAAAATCCATACCAGACCCTTGAGGTCTGGTATGGATTTTAAGGGGAACCCTAGCCAAAAAAAATGGCGTGGGGTCCCCCTCAAAATCCATACCAGACCCTTATCCGAGCACGCAACCTGGCAGGCCGCAGGAAAAGAGGGGGGGACGAGAGCGCCCCCCCCCTCTCGCCTGAACCGTACCAGGCCACATTCCCTCAACATTGGGAGGATGCTTTGGGGGTCTAAGACCCCTAAAGCACCTTGTCCCCATGTTGATGAGGACAAGGGCCTCTTCCCCACAACCGTGCCCGGTGGTTGTGGGGGTCTGCGGGCGGGGGGCTTATCAGAATCTGGAAGCCCCCTTTAACAAGGGGACCCCCAGATCCCGGCCCCCCCCCCTGTGTGAAATGGTAAGGGGGTACAAAAGTACCCCTACCATTTCACCAAAAAAGTGGCAAAAAAGCATCCTCCTAATGTTGAGGGCATGTGGCCTGGTACGGTTCAGGCGAGAGGGGGGGCCGCTCTCGTCCCCCCCTCTTTTCCTGCGGCCTGCCAGGTTGCGTGCTCGGATAAGGGTCTGGTATGGATTTTGAGGGGGACCCCACGCCATTTTTTTTTGGCTAGGGTTCCCCTTAAAATCCATACCAGACCTCAAGGGTCTGGTATGGATTTTGAGGGGGACCCTACGCCATTTTTTTTTGGCTGGGGTTCCCCTTAATATCCATCCCAGACCTGAAGGGCCTGGTTATTGAATTTGGGGGGACCCCTACACTTTTTTTTTTTTTTTTTTGTTTTTTATTAATGAATGACAGTTCTCTGTGTTACAGGAGCCATCAATTCATTAGCCGCGAGTAATTTTAAATAGCTTTTTTCCTGCAAAAATGACACTTTTTTGCAGGGAAAGTTCTAAGCACAGGAAACCTGCCCCCTTCACAGGCCACCTATAGACACCCCCAGATGTGATACTGCAATGCTGTTCTAACAGCATGCACACACATATCCCCAGAAATAAAGCACATATTGTTGTCAGCAGTCAGCAGCACACTGACACGCTGACACTGACTGAAACATAATATGCGAGGCCGCCGGCGCGGCGGCCTCTTATACCGTGGGGCGTGTACTAAAGCCCCTGAGCTATAATTGGCTACAGGCATCCTGCCTGTAGCCAAGTATGGCTCTCCTCGCTGCCGGCGCTGTGATTGGCCAAGCATGCGGGGTCACAGTGCATGCTTGGCCAATCATCAGCCAGCATTGCACTGCGCGGGCCGCAATGCATTGCGGGGCCGCTCGCATCACACAAATTTGATGCGAGCGGCCCCAATAGTTCTGGGCTCGCCGAGCGAGCGAACACCCGGTGCTCGATTCGAACATGGGTTCGAATCGAACACCGGGCTCATCCTTAGTTGTGATCTGTGATTGGCTAAGCCAATCACATGGCACATGTAGCCACGAACCAAGTGATTGGTTTGGGCCAAATACAGATCACAACAGCAAGCAAATGTTCAGCAATGGAAAGCCGTTCATGACAGGTTGTTTACATTGTTATCATGTGATCACTATGACCAATCATAGCAATCACACAATGATACCCGGTTACCAGATACCAATAACAGTAATTCGCTGTCTTCCTAATTTGGAAGAGTCTCAGTTATGTATATATACATGACTGAGCCTACCCGTGCCGCCCTGCTGCAGTATACCTACCGGAGTGGGGCGGCAAGTAGTTAAAATTTAACTAGGCATAATATCTAGAGAAATGTATTAAACCAATCATGGATCCATTATGTGCCTAAAATATTTAATATGATGTAATATCTAAATCATAAATGTTAGGTACAATTTTTGAAGAGCTGTGTGTCAGGACTGGGCTCAAAGCTCAGCTGTCAGCCAATTGCCAGGACCTATCTCTCCACAGTGCCTCACCTGTTGATGATATCCTGCTCGTCAGTCCTGCCTACTTAAGCCGTCCAGTCCAGATGATCTCTGCCTTTGCCTTGGTCACATCTCTAGAGATGCTCTCCTGTGTTCCTGTTAAAGACTTGCTTGGCTGACATTCCTTCTGGTTCCAGATCCTGCTTGCTGTTCTACTACACTCATCTCTGGCTCCCTGACATTTTGTCTTGCCTGACTATCTGTTCCGGTTCCTGAACTCATGTTTACTCAGTCTACCTTTTTTATATTATTATTCTTATACAAGTGTGATTTAACTGTACTTCTTTCTCAGTCTGATTCATGGTTTCTGACAGTAGGCAAAGGCCATGAATTCAGAAGATGCAGTGAGTCCACGTGTTGGTAATATTTTTTCCAGATCACCGCATGAATCAGTTTGCCATTAAAAACACTCCTGAGTCGCACGGCTCACCTGGAATCTCCCACTGTTGCTGCTCCGGTACAACCTGTGTTGCAGGCCATCCCTGCTGCTGCTCCAGTCTCTGTGCAGGCACCCGCCTTGAGTATTACCTCTATAAAAAGGTATGGCTGCTTCCGCCCCCCCAGCGATTTGAGGGTGATTTAGTCCAATGCAGAGGGTTTCTCAAGCAGGTTGAGATATACTTTGAGATGCTGCCCCAGGCGTTTCCCAGGGAAAGAAGCAAAGTAGGTTTTGTGATATCTTTGCTTTCTGTGAGAGCTTTGGCCTGGGCAAAAACCTGTTGTCTTGAGTTACCCTGAGTTTTTGACTTCTTTTAAAAGGGTATTTGATGTTCCCGCACGTTCCGCTTTTGCTGGCAAGTGCCTCATGTCCATCAAACAGAGTACGAGAACTGTTGCCGATTACGCCATTGAATTCTGTACTCTGGCAGCAGAGGTTGCTTGGAACAATGAGGCTCTGGATATGACGCTGAGCACATGCACTCAACTTCTTTGGTTGACCATGGTGAGGCCTGTTCTGAGTGGAACCTGTTCTGGTAAGCCACTGTATGGTCTTGGCCGTGTTGCAGCTCAGTTTCAGGGTCTTGGCAATCTTCTTATAGCCTAGGCCATCTTTATGTAGAGCAACAATTCTTTTTTTCTGATCCTCAGAGAGTTCTTTGCCATGAGCTGTCATGTTGAACTTCCAGTGACCACTATGAGAGAGTGAGAGCGATAACACCAAATTTAACACACCAAGACCTTGTAACACTAATGAGTCACATGACACTGGGGAGGGAATAGCTAATTGGGCACATATGTTGATATTTTCACTTAGGGGTGTACTCACTTTTGTTGCCAGGGGTTTAGACATTAATGGCTGTGTGATAAGTTATTTTGAGGGGGGACAGACAATTTACACTGTTATACAAGCAGTACAATCACTACTTTAAATTGTAACAAAGTGTCATTTCCTCAGTGTTGTCACATGAAAAGATATAATAAAATATTTACAAAAATGTGAGGGGTGTACTCATTTTTGTGAGATACTGCCCTCTTTTTGGCTTTGACAGTTCTTATATATGCAAGGGGTGGGGCCACCCAGTTATGTCATCCTGTGGCAATACCCCCTTCTGATGTCATATGACGTCATAAGGGGGCCTGCCACCGGGTGATGTAACCGGGTGGCCCTACCCCTTGCATATATAAGAGCTGTCAAAGCAAAGAGGGCAGTCAGCGTGTAGCCTCTTAGGAGGCAAAGTGTTTTTTGCCATTTTTCTATTTTTTGGGTCAGCAGGCATCGTGATTGACGATAGATGTACATCGAAGGACACTATTTTAATTTTATTTTTTTTATCTAAATAAAGAACTTGTCAACAACTATTTCCTGTGATTCTTACTTTTTGACACTTTTTTTTGTGAATGGGTACGATGTACCCAATATATATTGATAACAAATAAAGGTGTTACAATAGTCATACATATAGTGAACAAATGATATAGGACGTGCCATACATTGAGTGTCAAAAAAAAGTGCTTCTGAATAGATGTGTCTTCAAAAGCTTCACCATGAGTATTCATGAGGTAGATGACAACTCACCAGAGGTGTTTGACCACTTTTTACAGCAGGATAAAATGCGCTTTGGAAAAAAAAAAAAAAAAAAAAGGGATTCCTGGGTTTGCACCCCTCCACTCTAAAACTAGATAGAGCATGCCAAGCTCACACTGGCATGCTGTCCACGCCTCACTCTGAATAGTAGGTTTGGGTAAGTAACACATACGGGACCCGGAAGGGACGAATCCCCGCTGGAGCATTGCCATCTACCTCATGCGTACTCGTGGTGAAGCCTTTGAAGACATTGATTCAGAAGCACTTTTTATGTTTTAAATGTTATGTATTTGGTGTTGGGTTTTGTCACATTGGACTCTTTGGTTTGCATTTACTAACAAGTTTTGACACTCAATGTGTAATATGTATGGCACGTGCTATATCACTTGTTCACTATATGTATGACTATTGTAAGTGCCAACACCTTTATTTGTTGTCAATATATATTTAGGAGGGATTTTTTACTTTTTAAAAGGAGCAGCTACACAGCAGCTATTGCAGCTTTTCACATCTAGGGCACCATCACTAGTTAGATTATTGACGATGTACCAGATACCCATTCACATGGGGGGGGGCAGGATCTGGGGGCCCCCTTGTTAAAGGGGCCTTCAGATTCTGATAAGCCCCCCCACCCGCAGACCCCAACAACCACAGCCCACGGTTGTAAAGAAGAGGCCCGTGTTCCCATCATGTTGACTGCCAGTGGTCTGGTATGGTTCTGGAGGGGGGGGGGGGGGGGCGCTTGCTTACCCCCAACCTTTCCTGACCTGCCAGGCTCTGTTCTCAGAAAAGGGTCTGGTATGGATGTTGGAGGGGGGGGACACCCTTTTATTTCAAATTTTGGAATTGGGTTTCTCTTAAAATCCATACCAGACCCAAAGGGCTTGTAATGGACTGGGGGAGGGGACCCTATGCCATTTTTTTTAAACATTTTTCTATTGCCGGGCAATTGCCAGCATTATTTATCTTTATATTCATCTGTCAATGGGGAATCCCGCTAAAAGATGATGACTCATGGTTGTTAAGGACGCAGGCAGCCAGCTTCCCGGACTGCTGCTTAACAACCAGCTATTTCATTACACAGAATTCAAAATCGGTCGATCGTTTTTGGACCAATCCAAATTCTAATTGTTCTGAAAAGTTGGAATTCGTTAGAAAATGAATAAACAAAACACATTTTAATGGATTTCAATGAAATGTATGACTATTCCTTACTATTTAATTTGGAGATTCGGATACATATGAATCTCCAAATAAGCAACAATTTGTCCGAATTTGTATTCGAACCGAAAAGAATTGCACATGTCTAATATTGAAAATGGGTCAGCCTTTATTCAAAAAAGAACTTTAAAGGGAAGGTTGCAGTAGTCAGATTAGGACATGACTAGAACCACCATTTTTCAATGTTATTATATTTTGTTATACTATATATTATTTTAACCATTGCTTACTGGGCAGTTCTACCCCCTTCCTGCCCAGGCCAATTTTCAACGCTCTCACAATTTGAATGACAATTACTCAGTCATGCAACACTGTACCCAAATGAAATCACTGCTGGGTTTTTTATTTTTTGCTAAACAAACAAAAATGGCAACATTTTTGAAAAAAACAAAACAAATTATTTTTTATATTTTGTTATAACATTTTTCTCCTTCACTGATGGCCACTGATAAGGCTGCACTGATGAGTGGCACTGATAGGTGACACCTATAGGTGGCAATGATGAGCACTGATAGGCAGCACTGATAAGTGACAATGATGATGAGGCACTGATTGGCATCACTGATGGGCACTGTGGGGACTGATATCCCTCTAACTGAAGCAGGTTGACAGCTGCTCACGTGGTAAAGGGCCCGCTGTGATTGGCCCTTTACCCCGATCTGTGATGAGTCGAGTCCCAAGGATGGGTAGTGATAGATGGCACTGGTGGGCACTGATTAGCAGCACTGGTTGGCACTAAGGAGACTGATGTCCCTCTAACTGAAACCTGTTAATGGCTTTATTCTTTCTGGCTTCTGTTTACTTCCGTGATCAGCTGTCATTGGCAGACAGCTGATCACGTGGTTAAGGGCCCACTGTGATTGTGAACTTTACCCTGATCTGGGATCAGCCGAGTCCCAAGGACTCGGTGATCACAGAGTGTGCCATCTGCATGCCCCCTAGGGCACGCGGGCAGCACGAGAATGGGAGGAAATCTTGTACGCCCTCCCGGAAAGGGAAGCCCGCGCTGTAGCTGTCTTTGGGCTATAGTGAGGGCACCAAATGGTTAAACTTATAGTGATACATTTGAACATTAATGTAATACCATTAGCAAAGAAAGCATCTTGACTGAAAGCATTACGTTTCAGAAAAAAATATATACTTTACTGGATGCGCTGTACTACCTATATAATTTAGAGTTTGAGAGATTGATTTACTAAAAACAAATAGACTGTTCACTTTGAAATTGAAGTTGCACACTGCAGGGAAACATTCCCCAGAGATAGTAATTTAGGTGAAGCTCTGTTGACATCATCATGTGCAGCAAAAATGGTGTGTTTTTATTGATTTGGTACTCTCTGTAGTAGCTGACTGATAAGTAAAAAAAAAAAAAAAAACACTCTCATACAGATTCACTTGGACACAGACAAACAGCTATTTCTCCCGAAATAAAAAAAAAAGGTAGGAATCTGCAACAATATTTGTTAAATTCCCTACAATGTACTTAGATGGGGGTTGTCTCTTTTCTAGATATATGGTAGGGGGGGGCAGTCTCTTTGCTGAATATATGAGGGGGCTGTTAATTGTCACTGGAGGAATCTATTCTTGCTGTAGTGGATCTATTATTGCTTTTTCTTAAATAACAAACTCTAAGGGCTCATGCTAGCCCCCTAAATTATGCTTGGCTCCCTGTTCTCTAAAGGGGAGGCTCTAGGGGTGGCTCTGGGGGCGGAAACAAGTGTAACCTAGAGGAAAACTCTCAGGTGAGAAGGCTACATAACGGCATAATGGATATTGATTTGACAGAGATGCCTCTTGACATTTAGCGATTTGCCTCTGTAATTCCACCTAGAAAATCAGCAAAAATAGAAATCTTAAAGCCATCATAAGATATATCTTTCTTTTTTCTGACTTTTCATAAGTTGATTTCTCTATCCTTGTAATGTAGAAGTTTCATCCGGAGTGGTCTGGGAGGGCCATCTGGTGGCAGTGGGCAGGGTGACACCTAGTGAGCTCTTTCAATAGCAAATAAAGATGTAGATGATTTTTTTCCCAAAAAACATCAAAAAGACAGATTTCGATAAATTCTTCAGGGTAAGTACCTTCACTGCATTCAGGAAGACCCGCAATTCTGACATAGTTTCTGCATAAATGATTGTCCAAGTCCTCATAATTGTAATCATGAGCAGATACTTTTTCCCTTGTAGTTTCCATCCTTTGCTTAATAGAAATTAGATGATCTTCTATAAAGCTAAGCCTGCCCTCCAAAGTTGGTGTACATAATACATTTAAATGGTCATGGCCATGGCAAAGAAATTACATATCCTCTTTAATATTCTTCAGTTGGTCTGACATTGCAAACAGAGACACCTTACTGTAAGTATTAATGGCAGAAAGTCCTTCATGAAGAAAGGGTTCTTCGGATTAGGATGCAATCCTGATGCTGTATGTGTTGTAGAATCTGTCTTAGGGTCTGGCTGTATGTTCTCTATTAATACGGTGACCAGACATTCCCAGTTTCCGGGGACAGTCCCCAGACTGAAGACACTGTCCCCAGTTTTATCCTCAGCAGGGGCGGCCCCAGGTGGGTGTTTAAGGGTGCTTAATCACCCACATAGCACCCCCAAAAAGGCAGATGCCACGACTTGCATATGTCACAATTTTTCTTTTTTGTATCTGCATATCCTCTATTGATGCCGGAAGGCTGGGAACTCTTTTTCCTGTGGAGGTATACGGCTGCTCTGGCTGCATAAGCCGATAATCTTTAGTTAAACGGCAGCCTGATTTCAGAGGCAGATTGATATACAGCCTCTCTGCTGCTTTCTCAGCCAATGAGAAAGCATTGTGCCCGCCCCCTACCTCAGCCCACCTGATTTGACTTCTAAGTTAAGCTGTATCAGGAGGAGGTGCTGGCAGAGCGATAGGAGGGGGACAGGAGAGGAATGGAGAGAACACAGCCTGATATGGAGGATGGATTACAAGAGTCAGATGGATCATTTCTCAGCCTCTGCAGTGAGCCCCTGAGTCTAAAGAAACAGCTTCTGCCAGCAATGAGAGAGCAGATGCTGTTTTCACAGTGTGCAATACAGAAATTTAGAAGAGCAGCACCAGGACAGGATGTCTGTGGGTTCTATCCCTCCTTCCATCTATTCCTCCATCAATTACTCCCTCCATCTCTCCATTAGGGATGAGCCGAACACCCCCCGGTTCGGTTCGCACCAGAACCTGCGAACGGACCAAAAGTTTGCTCGAACGTTAGAACCCCATTAAATACAATGGACACGAATGTTTGAAATCTAAAGTGCTATTTATAACGGCCAATATGCATGTTATTGTCCTAAAAAGGGTTTGGGGACCTGGGTCCTGCCCCAGGGGACATGTATCAATGCAAAAAGAAGTTTTAAAAACGGACGTTTCTTCTGGAGCACTCATTTTAATGATGCATAAAGTGAAAAAAAAAAAAAGTTAAATATTCCTTTAAATATCGTACCTGGGGGGTCTAAAGTATGCCTGTGAAGTGGCATGCGTTTCCCATGTTTAGAACTGTCCCTGCACAAAATGACATTTGTAAAGGAAAAAAAGCCATTTAACCACTTAAGCCCCGGACCAATTTGCAGCCAAAGGACCAGGCCCCTTTTTGCGATTCGGCACTGCATCGCTTTAACTGACAATTGCGCGCTCAAGCGACGTGGCTCCCAAACAAAATTGACGTCCTTTTTTCCCACAAATAGAGCTTTCTTTTGGTGGTATTTGATCACCTCTGCGGTTTTTATTTTTTGCGCTATAAACAAAAAGAGTGACAATTTTGAAAAAAATGCAATATTTTTTGCTATAATAAATATCCCCAAAAAATATATATAAAAAAACTTTTTTTTTCCTCAGTTTAGGCCGATACGTATTCTTCTACATATACAAGTCTAACCTATGTGTGTGATTATATGTCAGTATTACATTGTATATCCCTGTATGTTGTGGTCGTTCAGGTGTTTATCTAATAGTTTTTTTAAACTACCAATGCTCCCCGCTGAAACCACCACCTGTGGAAGGGAATTCCCCTTCCTTGCTGCTCTTACAGAAAATAACCCTCTACGCAGTTTAAGGTTAAAACTTTTTTCTTCTAATATTAATGAGTGGCCACGTGTCTTATTAAACTCCCTTCCACAAAAACGTTTTATCACTATTGTGGGGTCAGCAGTATGGTATTTTGAAATTGAAATCATATCCCCATCTCAAGCGTCTCTTCTCCAGAGAGAATAAGTTCAGTGCTCGCAACCTTTCTTCGTAAATAATATCCTCCAGTCCCTTTATTAGCATTGTTGCCCTTCTCTGTACTCGCTCCATTTCCAGTACATCCTTCCTGAGGACTGGTGCCCAGAACTGGACAGCATACTCCAGGTGTGGCTGGACCAGAGTCTTGTAGAGTGGGAGAATTATTGCTTTATCTCTGGAGTGAATCCCCTTTTTAATGCATGCCAATATTCTGTTTGCTTTGTTATCAGCAGCTTGGCATCACATGCCATTGCTGAGCCTATCATCTACTAGGACCCCCAGGTCCTTTTCCATCCTAAATTCCCCCAGAGGTTCTCCCCCCAGTGAGTAGATTGCATTATGGGGAACAGTGTCAAATGCTTTTGCAAAATCCAGATACACCACATCTATGGCCCTTCACCTCCTCATAGAAGGTTAATAGATTGGTTTGGCAAGAACAATTCTTCATGAATCCATGCTGATTACTGCTAATGATATCGTTTTCATTAGTAAAATCTTGTATGTAGTCCCTTATTATCCCCTCCAAGAGCTTGCATACTATTGAGGTTAGGCTAACTGGTCTGTAATTCCCAGAGATTTATTTTGGCCATTTTTTTCAAATATTGCTGCTACATTGGCTTTTCTCCAATCAGCTGGTACCATTCCACTGTGTACGTAGAACATTTCTGATCTCTGCACTATTGAACCCTGCACTCTGTACGTTGTGCACCCCTGAACTCTGCACATCGCGCGAACTGATCCGACGTAACTAATCCGTCGGACAATTTGACCGTGTGTGGGCTTCATAGGACCTTCAGCGGACCTTTTCTGTTAAAAATCAGACAGTCTTTAGACTTAGAACATGTTTCATATCTTTCCGACAGACTTGAGTCCGGTTGAAAAATCAGTTCGTCTGTATGCTAGTCCATCGGACCAAAACCGACGCTAGGTCAGCTATTGGCTACTGGCTATGAACTTCCTTATTCTAGTCCAGTCGTATGTCATCACGATCAAATCCGTCGGACTTTGGTGTTATTGTGTGTAGACAAGTCCGATTTGACGGAAGTCCGTCGAAACTCCATCGAAAAATCAGACGGAATTCAGTCCGTCAAAAAGTCTGTTCGTATGTACACGGCATTAGTATCTTTTTTTAGCTCATGGATGAAATGTGAGAAATAACGTATATATCATACAATCATTTCATAAACATATTCCACATACACTGCATATATAATTTGAGGAAAATATGCTTATAAAATAGTTTACCATATGCCAAAAAATAAATAAAAAATGTGCCCCAGATTTAATTTAACTGCTTCAGATCCTGCTTCAGATCCTACTTTGCCGGGAGTATGTCAATAGACGTCCTCCCATGCCCGAGTGGCCTGCATGCCCCCTGCAGGGCGCCCGCAGCGCGCTCTGTGATTAGCGAGTCTAAGAAACTCGGCTGATCACAGATCAGAGTAAGGGGGTCGATCCCGAGCCCTAACCACATGATCAGCTGTCAGCCAATGACAGTTGATCATGTGATGAAAACAGAGCCAGTAATTGGCTATTTTTTCTCCTTATGCTGATAGCGTGAGGCGAAAAAAAAAAAAAAGGCGATCACCGGCGGCTCTCAGAGGGACATCCGTCCCAATCAAGGAGAGCTCCCGCCAGTTCATTCGTGCACACCTGTGCCACCTACCAGTGCCACCTACCAGTGCACAACAGTGCCACCTACCAGTGCCCACCAGCGCCACCCATCAGTTTCACCAAACAGTGCCTCATAAACAGTGCTGCCCATCAGTGTCACCTACCAGTGCCCATCAGTGGTACCTATCAGTAACACCTATCAGTGCCCCCCCCCATCAGTGCCACCTTATCTGTGCCCACCAGTGCCACCTCATCAGCGCTTTTCCATCTTTTTTTGTTTGTTTAGCAAAAAACAAAAACTCCAGCTGTGATTAAATACCACCAAAAGAAATCTCTATTTGTGTCAAAAAAGATAAAAATTGTATTTGGGTACAGTGTTGTATGACCGTGCAATTGTCATTCAAAGTGCGTCAGCGCTGAAAGCTGAAAATTGGTCAGGGCAGGAGGGGGGTTTAAGTGCCCAGTAAGAAAGTGGTTACCTCATCCATTGATGTATTTTTGCATGGGCTCGCTGATTTGGTAGCTGTAGGTGATGAGGAGGCAGCTTTTAGTTTGTCAGTGAGGCTGGTAAGCTTTTAGCAGGGGTTTGAGCAAAGCGCTCCAGCAGCGCTCCAGACTCCCTGCTCTTTTCCTTAGACATGCACTGAGGAAGGGAGCAGGTGCCATCTTGGGCAGTGACCAGTTCTTCTCCCATCTTCTGTGTCATTGGTACACTGACAGTGGAGGAGAGACTATCATTATACCTGATAATAAAAGTGATCTTGTGCAATTGCTCTATTGCTTCTATGTGTAGTCAATCATACACCTTAAAATCGATGATAGGTAACAAATAATGAATATAATAAATCATTAGTGAATCAAGCCAAATGATTCACTGAACTAACAAAGTGTCCCAGTGATCTATAAAATGTGTAAAGTCCTTAGTTGAACTTCCAACGATCACAGTGCTTTCATCAATCACCTCAATGCTCCCAGAACTCTCACTTCATAACTGTGTTTATGCAAGCGTAACAAATAATTCTCTTAATTAGGGATGGGCCCGGTGCTCGATGCGAACCCACGTTCGCATCGAGCACCGGGCGTTCGCTCGCTCGGCGAGCCCAGAACTATTTTGGCCGCTCGCATCACGTTCGTGTGATGCGAGCGGCCCCGCAATGCAATGCGGCCGGCGCGGCCGGCGCAGTGCATTGCTGGCTGATGATTGGCCAAGCATGCACTGTGACCCCGCATGCTTGGCCAATCACAGCCCCGGAAACTCGAAGAGCCATAATTGGCTACAGCCCCTGAGCTGTAATTGGCTACAGGCGTCCTGCCTGTAGCCAATTACAGCTCAGGGGCTGTAGTACACGCCCCCCCCTATAAAAGGCCGCCACGCCGTCTGCGCCGGTCACATGCTGTTCCGGCGCAGATAGAGCAGGCTAGATCTGTGACACTCTGCTGGATTTAGTTAGTTAGAGAGATTTACTTAGAGAGATCGAGTTAGATAGATTCATTCATTTAGATTGATTTAGAAAGAGGGGCTTGTAGTGTGCTCGTGGCAGGCAGGCAGAGCTCCTATATTTTGTTCCCAGAAGCACCTATAGGACTTGTAGTGTGTTCGTGTGATGCGAGCGGCCCCGCAATGCAATGCGGCCGGCGCGGCCGGCGCAGTGCATTGCTGGCTGATGATTGGCCAAGCATGCACTGTGACCCCGCATGCTTGGCCAATCACAGCCCCGGAAACTCGAAGAGCCATAATTGACTACAGCCCCTGAGCTGTAATTGGCTACAGGCGTCCTGCCTGTAGCCAATTACAGCTCAGGGGCTGTAGTACACGCCCCCCCCCCTATAAAAGGCCGCCACGCCGTCTGCGCCGGTCACATGCTGTTCCGGCGCAGATAGAGCAGGCTAGATCTGTGACACTCTGCTGGATTTAGTTAGTTAGAGAGATTTACTTAGAGAGATCGAGTTAGATAGATTCATTCATTTAGATTGATTTAGAAAGAGGGGCTTGTAGTGTGCTCGTGGCAGGCAGGCAGAGCTCCTATATTTTGTTCCCAGAAGCACCTATAGGACTTGTAGTGTGTTCGTGGCAGGCAGGCAGAGCTCCTATATTTTGTTCCCAGAAGCACCTATAGGACTTGTAGTGTGTTCGTGGCAGGCAGGCAGAGCTCCTATATTTTGTTCCCAGAAGCACCTATAGGACTTGTAGTGTGTTCGTGGCAGGCAGGCAGAGCTCCTATATTTTGTTCCCAGAAGCACCTATAGGACTTGTAGTGTGTTCGTGGCAGGCAGGCAGAGCTCCTATATTTTGTTCCCAGAAGCACCTATAGGACTTGAAGTGTGTTAGTCCCATCACACAGACCTACATTTTCTTCCCAGAAGCACCTATAGGACTTGAAGTGTGTTAGTCCCATCACACAGAGATCATATATTTTGTTCCCAGAAGCACCTATAGGACTTGAAGTGTGTTAGTCCCATCACACAGAGATCATATATTTTGTTCCCAGAAGCACCTATAGGACTTGAAGTGTGTTAGTCCCATCACACAGAGATCATATATTTTGTTCCCAGAAGCACCTATAGGACTTGAAGTGTGTTAGTCCCATCACACAGACCTATATTTCCTTCCCAGAAGCACCTATAGGACTTGAAGTGTGTTAGTCCCATCACACAGAGATCATATATTTTGTTCCCAGAAGCACCTATAGGACTTGAAGTGTGTTAGTCCCATCACACAGACCTATATTTCCTTCCCAGAAGCACCTATAGGACTTGAAGTGTGTTAGTCCCATCACACAGAGATCATATATTTTGTTCCCAGAAGCACCTATAGGACTTGAAGTGTGTTAGTCCCATCACACAGACCTACATTTTCTTCCCAGAAGCACCTATAGGACTTGAAGTGTGTTAGTCCCATCACACAGAGATCATATATTTTGTTCCCAGAAGCACCTATAGGACTTGAAGTGTGTTAGTCCCATCACACAGAGATCATATATTTTGTAACCAGAAGCACCTATAGGACTTGAAGTGTGTTAGTCCCCATCACACAGACCTACATTTTCTTCCCAGAAGCACCTATAGGACTTGAAGTGTGTTAGTCCCATCACACAGAGATCATATATTTTGTTCCCAGAAGCACCTATAGGACTTGAAGTGTGTTAGTCCCATCACACAGACCTACATTTTCTTCCCAGAAGCACCCATAGGACTTGAAGTGTGTTAGTCCCATCACACAGAGATCCTATATTTTGTTCCCAGAAGCACCTATAGGACTTGAAGTGTGTTAGTCCCATCACACAGACCTATATTTTCTTCCCAGAAGCACCCATAGGACTTGAAGTGTGTTAGTCCCATCACACAAAGATCATATATTTTGTTCCCAGAGGCACCTATAGGACTTGAAGTGTGTTAGTCCCACCACACAGACCTACATTTTCTTCTCAGAAGCACCCATAGGACTTGAAGTGTGTTAGTCCCATCACACAGACCTATATTTTCTTCCCAGAAGCACCTATAGGACTTGAAGTGTGTTAGTCCCATCACACAGAGATCATATATTTTGTTCCCAGAAGCACCTATAGGACTTGAAGTGTGTTAGTCCCATCACACAGAGATCATATATTTTGTTCCCAGAAGCACCTATAGGACTTGAAGTGTGTTAGTCCCATCACACAGAGATCATATATTTTGTTCCCAGAAGCACCTATAGGACTTGAAGTGTGTTAGTCCCATCACACAGACCTACATTTTCTTCCCAGAAGCACCCATAGGACTTGAAGTGTGTTAGTCCCATCACACAGTCCTATATTTTCTTCCCAGAAGCACCCATAGGACTTGAAGTGTGTTAGTCCCATCACACAGAGCTCCTCTATTTTCTTTGCAGAAGCACCCACAGGACTTCTAGTGTGTTAGTGGCATCACACAGAGCTCCTCTATTTTCCTTGCAGAAGCACCCATAGGACTTCTAGTGTGTTAGTGGCATCACACAGAGCTCCTATATTTTCTTCTCAGCAGCACCCACAGGACTTCTAGTGTGTTAGTGGCATCACACAGAGCTCCTCTATTTTCTTTGCAGAAGCACCCACAGGACTTCTAGTGTGTTAGTGGCATCACACAGAGCTCCTCTATTTTCTTTGCAGAAGCACCCACAGGACTTCTAGTGTGTTAGTGGCATCACACAGAGCTCCTCTATTTTCTTTGCAGAAGCACCCATAGGACTTCTAGTGTGTTAGTGGCATCACACAGAGCTCCTATATTTTCTTCTCAGCAGCACCCACAGGACTTCTAGTGTGTTAGTGGCATCACACAGAGCTCCTCTATTTTCTTTGCAGAAGCACCCATAGGACTTCTAGTGTGTTAGTGGCATCACACAGAGCTCCTATATTTTCTTCTCAGCAGCACCCACAGGACTTCTAGTGTGTTAGTGGCATCACACAGAGCTCCTCTATTTTCTTTGCAGAAGCACCCACAGGACTTCTAGTGTGTTAGTGGCATCACACAGAGCTCCTCTATTTTCTTTGCAGAAGCACCCATAGGACTTCTAGTGTGTTAGTGGCATCACACAGAGCTCCTCTATTTTCTTTGCAGAAGCACCCACAGGACTTCTAGTGTGTTAGTGGCATCACACAGAGCTCTATTTTCTTTGCAGAAGCACCCATAGGACTTCTAGTGTGTTAGTGGCATCACACAGAGCTCCTCTATTTTCTTTGCAGAAGCACCCATAGGACTTCTAGTGTGTTAGTGGCATCACACAGAGCTCCTATATTTTCTTCTCAGCAGCACCCACAGGACTTCTAGTGTGTTAGTGGCATCACACAGAGCTCCTCTATTTTCTTTGCAGAAGCACCCATAGGACTTCTAGTGTGTTAGTGGCATCACACAGAGCTCCTATATTTTCTTCTCAGCAGCACCCACAGGACTTCTAGTGTGTTAGTGGCATCACACAGAGCTCCTATATTTTCTTCTCAGCAGCACCCACAGGACTTCTAGTGTGTTAGTGGCATCACACAGAGCTCCTATATTTTCTTCTCAGCAGCACCCACAGGACTTCTAGTGTGTTAGTGGCATCACACAGAGCTCCTCTATTTTCTTTGCAGAAGCACCCACAGGACTTCTAGTGTGTTAGTGGCATCACACAGAGCTCCTCTATTTTCTTTGCAGAAGCACCCATAGGACTTCTAGTGTGTTAGTGGCATCACACAGAGCTCCTCTATTTTCTTTGCAGAAGCACCCATAGGACTTCTAGTGTGTTAGTGGCATCACACAGAGCTCCTATATATTCTTCTCAGCAGCACCCACAGGACTACCGACTACAATGGCTGGAAGACCGCCAAGGGGAGGCAGAGCGTGCAGAGCCAAGAACACAGGGCAGGCAGGCTCTGTTTCTAGTGGACGTGGCCGTGGACGTGGTCGTGCATCGTCATCAGCACGTGGCCATGGGACACGCGCGTCTTTGTTTTCGGCAGCTGGACATGTGGAGCCGCATCATGCTGAAGGCTTGGTAGAATGGATGACCAAGCCCTCCTCATCCTCCTCATCCTCTCTCACCCAGGCTCAGGGTACTGACAGAGCATCATCAGCCACCCCTTCCCTAGACCCACCATGTCCTCCTGAGGAGTCCCCCGAACTCTTTGAGCACAGTGTTGGGTACATGCTCCAGGAGGATGCCCAACGATTCGAAGGCTCGGATGATGATACCCAGCTTGAGGAATCTGGCAGTACTGTTCCACCAGCTGCAGCTTACTGCCAGGTTTGCTCTAGTGGTGAAGAGGGAGGGGATGATGAGGTCACTGACTCCACGTGGGTGCCTGAAGGGAGAGAGGATGAGGAGGAGGACGAGGAGGAGGAGGATGCGGCGTCACATGTCCAACGAGGCAGGATGCCCCCTGGAGGCCAGGTAGAGGCCAGCACAGCAACTGTACAACACCGCAGAGCTCCGCCTGTGCAGGGCGCTGCCTCTGCACGTTATCAGAAAAGTTCTTTGGTGTGGGCCTTTTTTGAGACGAGTGCAGCAGATCGCACCACTGCTATTTGCAATATTTGTCTCAAGCGTATCTCGCGTGGCCAAAACATCAGCCGCTTGGGCACCACAAGCATGACCAGACATATGGCGACCTGCCATGCAGCTCGTTGGCAGGCACACATAAAAGACCCACACCAAAGAACTAAGCGGACCTCTCCTTGCTCCTCCTCAGCTGGGATCTCCATCCCCACTACACCTTCAGTCCTCTCTGAAAGCTGCTCTGAGAGGACTGAAGGTGTAGAATTAGGTGTGTCACAACCAAGTACTTGCAGTACACCGACGTCCGATTGCAGCAGGCAAATTTCCCTGCCCCAGCTGCTGGACCGTAGAAAGAAGTACACTCCCAGCCATCCACATGCCCAGCGGTTGAATGCTAGCCTGGCTAAATTGCTAGCACTTCAACTGCTGCCTTTTCAGTTGGTAGACTCGGCCCCCTTCCGTGAGTTTGTTCAATGTGCGGTTCCTCAGTGGCAGGTTCCCAAACGCCACTTTTTCTCACGGAAGGCGATTCCGTCTCTCTACCGGCATGTGGAGGGCAATGTCCATGCCTCGCTGGACAGGGCGGTCAGCGGTAAGGTGCATATTACCGCTGACTCATGGTCCAGCAGGCATGGACAGGGACGGTACCTTTCTTTCACGGCCCATTGGGTCACTCTATTGGCAGCTGGGAGGGATGCAGGACAAGGTGCAGTAGTGTTGGAGGTTGTTCCGCCACCACGCCTCCAAAACGCTACTACTGCTACTGGTTGTGACACACCTCTCTCCTCCACCCCCTCCTCTTCTTCTTCCTCCAGTGCTCTGTCCTTGGAACCAGCGGTGCTCCGTAGGCGTACAAGGGGCTACGCAAGTACGCAGGCAAAAAGATGCCATGCCGTGCTTGCGCTGGTGTGTTTGGGGGACAGGAGCCACACTGGGCCAGAGGTTCTGGCAGCTCTGCAGGGGCAGGCCGAGAGGTGGTTGACGCCACGTCAGCTTAAGCCAGGAATGGTCGTTTCTGACAATGGCACCAACCTCCTCTCCGCCCTGCGACAGGGGCAGCTCACCCATGTGCCCTGCATGGCTCACGTCCTCAACCTGGTGGTGCAGCGGTTCTTGGGCAGGTTCCCAGGCTTACAGGATGTCCTGAGGCAGGCCAGGAAAGTCTGTGTGCATTTCCGCCGATCTTATAATGCCAGTGCTCGGCTGACTGAGCTGCAAAAGGAGCAGAACCTGCCCAAGAACCGCCTAATATGTGACATGCCCACCAGGTGGAACTCAACGTTGGCCATGCTGCAGCGACTGCACACGCAGCAGAGGGCCATCAATGAGTACCTTTGCGACTACGGCACCAGGACAGGGTCAGGGGAGCTTGGTTTTTTTTCCCCACGTCAGTGGAGCATGATCAGGGATGCATGCACTGTCCTCTCACCATTTGAGGAGGCCACGAGGATGGTGAGCAGTGACAGTGCATGCATCAGTGACACTGTCCCTCTTGTCCACCTGTTGGAGCATACGCTACGTGGGATAATGGACAGGGCACTTGAGGCAGAACAGAGGCAGGAAGAGGAGGACTTCCTTGCCTCTCAAGGCCCCCTTTATCCGGACAGTGTTCCTTCTGTCCCACCCATCACACAGGAAGAGGATGAGGAGGATGAGGAGGAGGAGGAGGAGGAGGATTGTGTGAGCATGGAGGTGGAGCCTGGCACTCAGCATCAGCAGCTGCAGTCTTTTAGGGATGATGTACAGTCCCAACAAACCAGTGGACTTGTACGTGGCTGGGAGGAGGTGGCTGGCGATCATGTCATCCTCAGTGACCCAGAAGACTCCGGACCGAATGCCTCAGCTAACCTACGCTGCATGGCCTCCCTGATCCTGCAAAGCCTGCGGAAGGATCCTCGTGTTCTTCGGATCAAGGAGAGGGACCATTACTGGCTGGCCACTCTCCTTGATCCGCGGTACAAGGGTAAGGTTGCGGACCTTATCTTGCCGTCGCAGAGGGAGCAGAGGATGAGACATCTCAGGGAGGCCTTGCAGAAAGGTCTGTGCAACGCGTTCCCAGAAACTGGGAGGCTACAAACTCCTGGTCCTGGGCGACGAGTTGCTGAGGCTTCGGTCAGTGGCAGAAGGAGCGGTGGGGAAGGTGGACGTCTGACCGATGCGTTCAGACAATTTTTTAGTCCGCAGCCCCAAGGTATGATCGGTTCCAGCAACCATCGCCAGCGTCTGATATACATGGTGCAGGAATACCTTGGGGCAAGGTCAGACTTGGACACCTTTCCCACCGAAAATCCTCTGGCTTACTGGGTCCTGAGGATGGATCACTGGCCAGAGCTTGCACAGTATGCAATTGAGCTACTGGCCTGTCCTGCCTCCAGCGTTCTTTCCGAACGCACATTCAGTGCTGCTGGAGGATTTGTGACTGATCATAGGGTGCGCCTGTCCACCGCCTCGGTTGATCGACTGACCTTCATCAAAATGAATCAGTCTTGGATCACCACCAGCTACCAGGCACCTGAGGCGGATATAACCGAATAATTTTTAATGTCACATCCCTTCAAGACTGCCTATGCTGATGCTAAGTGACTGTCCTCTTATGTTCACTGACTATCCTCTTCCTCCTCCTCAATGATCCATGCCACCACACCAGTGCCTAAGGCACAATTTTTCAGCCCCTGTTTAACAGGGGCGGGTACTTACAATTTTTAAAAAAAATGCTTCGCAACACATGTGACTGCTGTGCTCCAAGTACAGTATCTGTGAGGGGTTGCAGTGTTGTGGCACCAGCACCAGTGCCTAAGGCACAATTTTTCAGCCCCTGTTTAACAGGGGCGGGTACTTACAATTTTTTAAAAAAATGCTTCGCAACACGTGTGACTGCTGTGCTCCAAGTACAGTATCTGTGAGGGCCGGGTTGCAGTGTTGTGGCACCAGCACCAGTGCCTAAGGCACAATTTTTCAGCCCCTGTTTAACAGGGGCGTGTACTTATAATTTTTTAAAAAAATGCTTCGCAACACGTGTGACTGCTGTGCTCCAAGTACAGTCTCTGTGAGGGGTTGCAGTGTTGTGGCACCAGCACCAGTGCCTAAGGCACAATTTTTCAGCCCCTGTTTAACAGGGGCGGGTAATTACAAATCTTGATCTAATAGTTCACAGCAGGGCCCATTCCTGCGCCCACCAAGAGTAACTATGAGGGCCTGCAGTCTTGTGGCAACACCGTCCACCACCACCGCCAAAGGCCCAATTTTTCTGCCCTGTTCATCAGGTGCTTGCAATTACAAATCTTGATCTAATAACTCACAGCAGGGCCCATTCCTGCGCCCACCAAGAGTAACTATGAGGGCCTACAGTCTTGTGGCAACACCGTCCACCACCACCGCCAAAGGCCCAATTTTTCTGCCCTGTTCATCAGGTGCTTGCAATTACAAATCTTGATCTAATAACTCACAGCAGGGCCCATTCCTGCGCCCACCAAGAGTAACTGTGAGAGCTTACAGTCTTGTGGCAACACCGTCCACCACCACCACCACCCCCAATTTTTCTGCCCTGTTCAACAGGTGCATGCAATTACAAATCTTGATCTATTAACTCATAGCAGGGCCCATTCCTGTGCCCACCAGTCTTGTGGCTACACCAACATCTAATAGGGCAAATTTCTGCAGAGTATATACGCCAGGGCCCTACTTTCAAACATCCAACTTACAAACGACTCCTACTTGCAAATGGAAAGAGAAAACAGGAAGTGAGAGGAAATCTACCCCTAGGAAGGGAAATTCTATCCTGTTAGATTTAATTTGGGAAAAAGGTATCTCCTCTCTACTGATACTTTATCACCAATCCTTGTTTCAATTAAAACCCCACTTTTCCAAAAACATTTGTCATTGGGACGGAAAGTGAGGTGACATGTTCTGAACAGATGTGCAAAGACAGCAAATGTTACAGGGGTGATAACCCCTCCCTATGTTCTCCAAAAAGCTTAAAAATAGATTTTTTTGGGATGGAGCTACACTTCATAATGTACCTGTTCAGATTCTACTTAAGAACAAACCTAAAGCCGCAAGTGGTTTTAAATGGCTTCTTTTTTTCCTTTACAAATGTCATTTTGTGCAAGGACAGTTCTAAACACGGGAAACACATGCCACTTCACAGGCATACTTTAGACACCCCCCAGGTACCATATTTAAAGGAAAATTTCACTTTTTTTTTTTCTCACTTTATGCATCATTAAAATGACTGCTCCCGAAAAAACGTTAGTTTTTAAAAGTTCTTTTTGCATTGATATATGTCCCCTGGGGCAGGACCCGGGTCCCCAAACCTGTTTTATGACATTAACATGCATATTGTTGTAATTAGCACTTTTGATTTCGAACGTTCGCGTCCATTATAACGTAAAGGGTTCGAAAATTCGCGCGAACTTTCGGTCGGTTCGAAGGTTCTGGTGCGAACCGAACCCGGGGGTGTTCGGCTCATCCCTACTCTTAATGCTCATAATATGTATGTAGTCTGAAGAATCTTATCTTGTGTGAAAGGCAAACAAATGGGTGTTCACAGAGGCATAGCTTGAAGCTTGTGGGCCCCAATGCAAAAGTTGATCTGCCCCCACCACCATATTTTTCCACGTTGAGACAAGATACTCCAAGTGGCTAAAAAGTTATTTCAGATCTTTATTTACATATTGAGAGAGGTTTGCTACTTACACAAGGATGCTCTGTGACTGTATGTCAGCTGTCTCACTGTCTCTTCTGCTGCCGGCTGCATGTGAACACAAGGTGGGGGCAGGCAGACTGCACTCTGGGCTGCCGGGTGAGAGCAGTGGACTTGTATGTAAAAGAGGAAACTCAGAGGGCCTGGAGTGGGTGGCCACCCTCTGACTACTAGATTAACATAAAAGCCCACTGCTTACAACCAGAAGCTCAGAGTGTGGCCTGGCTGCCCCCAAGTTGTGTGCATGTGCAGGGCTGTGCAGGGCTAAGCAGGGTGGGTAGAGAGGGGCTGTACTGGGCAGGGTGGGAGCTTAGTAAAAGTGTGCTGCTGGGGGAAAGGGCTTGCCCCATCACCGTGTGTAGGTGAAACTGGAAACTCAAAGGGCCCAGGATAGGCCCAGGCCCAGGGCTGTCTTAATGAATGGACACAGCTGGCCACTGCCAGGGGCCCCAGCTGCATGGGGGGCCCCTGCACTTTTCCCAAAGCAGCTGGTCCTTGAGGCTACGTGCCATGGTGGCACTGAGAGTGATGGATACACAGGGGAAGCAGGCTGGCAGCAGTACGCCATGCTATGCAGAAGGATACCTATCAGTTTACAGCCAGCAGGGAGGGGCAGGGCCGGAGTGCCAGTGATGCTCTGATCCCACCCCATGCAGCTTGAATGCTCGGGACTTTGAGGCTGCGGGGTAGGATCTGGAGTGGGAGCTGCTGAGTCGGCAGCACTGAGAGCCCACCTGCAGAAGTAACATTGTGGATGGTGCCATGGTGAGCCCAGCTGTCCAGCACTGTTCGCACAAAAAGGGCTTAGAATGCCCGGAGGGATGCTCCCTCATCCACCCCTTCTTCTGCCTGCTTGATTGGTATAGGTGAGTCCATTGCTGGAGGTGGACACAAAGCCAAAAGTTTATATGCACTGTAACTCCACTGGAAAAGGGGGTACTACATAGATGGAATAATGGTGCTGGGGGATATCAAGGGTGTATGGGGGAAAACAAATGCTGATGGGGGATCTTGGGTGTATAGGGGGTAGCAATGCTTGGGGTAGCTTGGGTGGCTATAGTGCTAGTGGTATCAGGGATGTAGAGAGGCCATAGTGTAGGGGGTATCAGGGATGCAGTGGGGTCACAATACAAGGGGTATCTTATAGTATATGGTAACAGTGCTGGCAGGGAATATCTAGGGTGTAGAGGGGTCAGAGTGCTGGGGGATATCTGGGGTGTAGAGGGATCAGAGTTCTGGGGGGGGATATCTGGGATGTAGAGGGGGTCACAGTGCTGGGGAGGCATCGAACTAGCAGATTTATTATATGCACAGGACAGCTTTGTTACTTTATGTATGTAGCATTTTCCCACTGTTTCTTTGCTGTACAGAATGATTGTTCATGTAGTTAATGCGGAACTCCACTCAAAAGGGGAAGCTCTGTGTGTCTGCCTCCTACCTACTTGATGTCTGTTTACCTGCGCTGTCTCCATTGTAGGGGCCCCAGAACATTACTTTGCCCAGGGGCCCATGATTCTATTAAGATGACCCTGCCCAGGCCCTCTGAGTTTCCTGAATTACCTACAGTACACAGAGCTCTTTTCCCCAGTGACACAATGTAAAACCTAAATGTGACAGGGAGGCTGAACAGGCCCCTCAAGCTCCGCCCATGATTCTGGGTAAATGAATGCAAGCTAAATTCTCTGACAAATTCAATGGGCATTTACACTGAGTTTTTCATTTGCAATCAGAGAAGGCAACATGTGAGGTTAAAGATGACGGCTCCAAGGGTCCTGAGACTAGGTAAACACAGCATAATAGCATAATTCTGAGACAGAGAGTATAGGACAAATGTCCGAAGATTGAAACACCAGTATCTGCTGGCCAAGATCCCATGACCAATGCCTCAGTGCAGATCACCAATTTCCCAGCATCTTGTAAAGCTGTTTCTATACTGCTCTCCTTATAAATCCATGCAGAGATAAAAAAAAAAAAATGTATATATAATGCTAAAGATTCATTGAAATTTGGGATTTTTAAGGCACCAACTCACACAAATTATAAAAAAATATAACATACAATTACTTTATTAAGAATAGTTCATAAAAATTATCATTAACCAAGCATTATACAGAGACCATCTTAAGTGAAAATACATGCACAATTGTAACAGCCACAAGTTTTTGTGAATAAGCCGCAAGTTTGTGAATAAGCCCCAATGCGTTTCAATTCCAAACAAATCTTCATCAGGGAGACGATAGTCGATATCTTATACAGAAAAGCACCAGCAAGATACAGCTGTGTACCGGTATGTGTCCAGTATGCACGCACTGCTCCCTACAGTGTAAGTCCAGGGGATCACAAGGGGTGCTATACAGTATATCCCCAAGGACATCCAAACATAAGATTAGTAAATAAGACTACTCACCGTCCCTAGTCTTATTTTTGGATGTCCTTGGGGATTTTGCAACTTCTCAAGCTCTGCCAGTGGGTGTCTGGCTGAACAAACCTTCAGCAAAATAGTGAAGAAAAACATGTAGCAGTGTGTTAATTCCATTGCTGGTGCACTCCTGGTTGTTAGAGAACAGACAATTGCATCTCCTAGGGTGACTTTCAGTTGTCAGGTCAATGTAAACAAACAGCGGCTATAGTGTTAAAAAAGAAAAAAATGTTAAGTCCCCCATACAATGCATACCAGGCCATTAAGGTCTGGTATGCATTTTAAGGGGAAACCTCATGCAAAAAGCAAAATCCACATCAGGCTACATGCACTCAACATGGGGAGGGAAACCTTGCCAGGGGGGACCCCCTGGCAAAGCACTTTGTCCCCATGATTTCCATTTCCTCTTATTTGACTTCTGATACTCATAGAGCCTCTTTAACACTTGCAGTCCCATCTCTTCATCTCTTCTACCTGTCCCTAAAGCCTCGTACACACTATTTCTTTTTCGTTCAACCCAGCAGTGCGGAACAAAAAAAAAACCTGACAGCTCAGGAAGAGCGTCTGTACTAACTATCCAACGTTAGTACAGCAATCTCCCCTGCTGTGCTACTGTGTTCTGACAGGGAGGTGCCCCCCCCCCCCACCACCAGAACACTTCGGTCAGAGATCTTAGCCATTGGCTGAGAGCGCTGATCGGGAGCCGATCGGCAGACCTTTTTGCGGTCATGCCCCTTTGACAGCAGCGTGCCGAATGGCCGGCTTCTGTCAGACCAACTTCAGTACACACTGCCCGACTATTGGCCCATGTGTGCTAGGCTTAGCCCTTTTCTACTCCCTGCTTTCTTGCATCTCATCTTCTTTAACCAGTTCCTGTCCGGCCTATAGCAAAATGACAGCCTGGCAGGACTTTCATCAATCCGAGTGGACGTTATATGATGTCCTGTCGGATCGCACCTCGCACGGGATGTGCTGTGGTGCAATCAGTAACCAATGGACACAGGCAATGACTGATCAGTGTACTGGCCTGCTACCGGTACCATGTGATTGCTGTGACCAGTCCTTTGTGTACAATTGTGTTACTAGCTGTGATTGGTCATAGTGATCACTTAGTACCCACAGGGCCAAGTACTGCCTACAGACAGGGCCAATCACAGCTCATCTGTAACATGTAGTTAGCTGTGACTAATCACAGCTAATAACAACAGAACACACTGAATGAATCAGTTTCATTCAGTAAAAATGGTTGACTAAACCAGTGAAATTCACTGGTATGAACAATCATTATGTGTGAAAAAAAATCCTGATCACTCCCCCAGAGTAGTACAGTGTTACTATGGTAACACTGTATTGTTCTGGTCACAGCAGGCCACCAGTACATTTATTTTAAAATATATGCCATAGTTTGTGGACTTTATAACTTTCCTACAGACTAAGTAATATACACTTGTTTGGGTTATTTTCACCAAAAAATGTAACCAAATACATTTTGTCCTAAATTTATGAAGAAAGATTATTTATTTGCAAAACTTTATAACAGAAACTTTTTTTTTTTTCAAAAATTTATTTTTTTGTTTATTTAGCAAAAAATAAAAACCCAGTGGTGATTAAATGCCACAGAAAGAAAGCTCTATTTGTGTGAATTTTTTTTATAAAAATGTCAAATGGGTAAAGTGTGGCATGACTGTGCAATTGTAATTCATAGTATGCTATGCATACAATTTTATACAATAGAAAAAAGGTCAACGACAAGTATAAATGCAGATAGGACGTGCATCAGTATAGTCATCTACAAAACGAGATACCTGGGGTGTGTGCTATGGGGATAATAAAAAAAAAAAAAAGTACCAAATCTAGTGCATTAGTCAGAAAGCTTACCATGGTTTTGATTTACTGAAACTGAAAATCTGGTGCAGCTCTGATAAGAAACAAATCAGTTTCCATGTTTTTTTGACAAAGTTTAATTGAACAAGCTGCACCAGATTTTTCACTCTCCAGTTTTGGTAAATCAACCCCCAAGTGTATAATTTATCATGTAATTGTTGCAGGGTATCATGGATAAATTGATATTTTCTTTCCATGAGTATTGACAAATCTATGTAAAGTCGATAACCCAGGGCAAAGGATTTGTCAAAAACTGTCTTTGTGTTTTTAGTTACACTTTATGTTTTTTGTGAATTAGTAGGGCAACTTGAGGGGGGGGGGGGGGTATCCGGGTGCCTACTTATTATTAAAGCCTGGAAGCCAAAAAATAGAGCTCCAGAAGCTGCTTTAGAGGTTGTCACCTTCCAGGTTTACATTTCACAATGTGGCAGAATTCCACTGATACATTGATGTGTGCTTTCTGCAAGTTCATGGGGAATCAATGATGAAGCGTGCAGATCTGTAGAGTTGAGGTGCTATATTGAGTCATTGTGGACTGTATCCAAGATAGTATCAAACAAATGGCCCCTGCCCCCACCTATAACTGGCCTTCACAGCAAGGAGCACATGGAAGGGCAAACGCATAAGAGACAAAAACAGAACATTCCATAGCTCAACTCACCAACCAGTCTGCTGACCAACTAGATTAACCTGTCCAACAGTCTGTGTTAAAAACAAGGGTTTAGTTAGCACGCATTTTCAAACGCATGCGTAAGCTGCAAGGCCTTTTTCACGGCACCCTGTGTATGCTTGCAGTCCTAAACGCTACTGAATTCACGAGCGTCTCCACAGTGGGCGCACATGCATTCAATGGATAGATGAGGGGCAGGTGGGCCTGGAGACAGCCCAATCCCCCTTAAAGGAACAGGAGCACACTGGACAGCCAGCAATAGCACAGTGGCAGCAAAGGTGCCCAATGTGTCCCCAGACCATATTTACACCAGTAACAAACAAATGGCCCCTGCCCCCACCTATAACTGGCCTTCACAGCAAGGAGCACATGGAAGGGCAAACGCATAAGAGACAAAAACAGAACATGTCATAGCTCAACTCACCAAACAGATTAACCTGTCCAACAGTCTGTGTTAAAAACGGGGGTTTAGTTAGCACGCATTTGCAAACGCATGCATAAGCTGTATCCAAGATAGGCTGTCAGTCATTTGTAAGAGCTGTTGCCCCATAGGCATGCACAGCTGTTGCCCCACAGGGGTGATTATATGTAGTGATATCTAAAAGGATAGACGTAGAACCTGGGAGTGATCAATCTAACACAGAGATGTGGATCTCAATGTCTAAGCCAGCCTCTTGCTCCATGCCATGAATGCGCTGGCTCTTCTAAAACTTTTAATAAACAATTGAATGAAAAAAATTAGTGAAAACTAAATAGCAGTGTCCCTAAAAATTAGTGTCCCATGATGTAAAAAAAATGTCCTATGCTATCCACAAGAAGTCCTACGATTTAAAAAAATAATGTCCCATGAAGTGTATGTGCCGTAAAGATTCGACCCTGCTAATACTTTATCGCAAATTACAGACAAGCTGCTAAATTTAAACAAACCAGCTGTATGACAAGCCCATATATGAAAAATGATGTCCTCTGGGATGCCTACCAGCTTGCTTACAAGCCAGCAGGCAGTGGGATCATTGGTTGCTAAGATGCTGGCAGCCGCCTGCCAACTAAGAATGTTGTAATTAAGTGGAGGTAGTAATACTGCCACTAAACTAATGATGTCCTGCAGCAGCAGCTAGTGGTTCACACAGGTCAGCAGGATAAATTTAACCATTTCATTTTCCCATTCTGGAAATAATGAACAGTAATGCCGCGTACACACAATCGGAATTTCGGCCAGCATCAAGGTTTCTATTGGAAATTCCGATCATCTGTAGCAATTCCGACGTGCAAAATTCTTATGCATGCTCGGAAACAATTTGACGCATTCTCGGAAGCATTGAACTTAATTTTTTCTCGGCTAGTTGTAGTGTTGTACGTCACCGCGTTCTTGACGGTCGGAATTTGGTGTGACCGTGTGTAGGCAAGACAGTTTGAGCGGAATTCCGTCAGGAAAACCATCAGAGCTTTTTCCGACAAGAATTCCGATCGTGTGTATGAGTTTGAGGCAACCTTGTTCCACAAAGAACTCCAACCTTATCCCTAATTGGGAGCTATCACTTCTGCTCACAAATTGCAATAACAACTCTGTTATTAACATTTTTGGGGGAATTTTCCAACTATAGTAGTGCACTAATGTGCATCCTATATATACATCTATGACTGATGACTAATAAATATGACTAAAAACTGATGTGACTATAACGACTTTGTATAGGTCATTGTAGCACGTTGGCATTCTATAACTATGGGGAACTAATAATTATACCAATAATAATAATGAATTGATTTACATTTTTTCTAGTGATTTCTGTGTTTACACTGCAAATATTTTACTTAAGCACAGGTGGGTAAATGTGTTTGTCTCTGCCACTGTAATCAGAGTAATAGCAATTAGTATTAGTAAAGTATACTGAAAAAATTAATTGAGCAAAACTTCATTATATATACTGCATGCACACATATCACACAAATCCTATGGGAGTCATCCTCAATTAAGTCAAACATCTTATTTGCTTTCATCATTATAACATTCTATTACTTTTTTCTAATTTATCTTAAGACTCAGTTTTCACCTGGTGTGCGCACTCTAGGGATTTTCTCAAGGATTAATAAGGTTTACTGGACCATATTTCTTTAAACAACAATGAGCTGGAGCAGCATACTTTCCTTCTAAGGTGAACTATTCTGCATTACCTTGTTTGTGTAATATTTTTTCCTGTGTATCAATTAGTCAGCATTATTAAAGATATTCTACTGAAACAGGTAAGAAAAAAGTGTATACTAAGTTAGCTTTTGAATATTTAATATGTATTCTGTATGATTGTAATTGAAGCGCAAAGACATTTAGAGTAGGTCAAGCCAGGAGTCACTTCAAATGAGTCTAGGAAAATATAAAAGATATTGAAAACTTAGTGGGGTTGATTTACTAAAGATGGAGTACAAAGTCTGGTGCAACTCTTAATAGAAACCACTCAGCTTCCAGTTTTTTTGTCAAAGCTTAATGGAACAAGCTGAAGATAGAAGCTGATTGGCTACCATGCACAGCTGCAACAGATTTTGCACTCTCCAGTATTTGTAAATCAACCCGTTTGTCATTGTTGTGAACACAGTGGATTGCCTTCTAAAATGCCCTGAGTTGGTAATAACCCCCATAACCTTAAGGTGAAAATATGGGGACTGCAACAGCTGAGAAACTAAAGCTAGACACTATTCGAAATTTCATTCAGTTCCTTTGGAAATTAGTTATGTGGGTAGACATTGAGCTATGTGTATGAGAAAGTATTTGTTTGAAAATTATATTAAAGTGCCGCTAAATCGAGTGGCACTTTAGCGCTAGCGTACGGGCGGCCTTAGTGTGAAAGGGCTCTTAGAGTTAAAATGGCTTTTGCCTGCATCTGAGCGTGGTAGATGAGCATTCTGCTACATTACTCTCATTTAATGTGTGTCTGGTGTGTTATTATGTAGTAAGCCTAGCCACACATGTATCTCATTCAGGATATAATAAAGGATTCTCCCCAGACCACTGTTGTATTCAGATAGCTGCACCACCCATGGTTGTCTGAATACCTAAACAGTGACTGAACTTGTAACTGCATCCCCCCAGCTTCTTAGATTTTTCAAAGTTTGTTGAACCAGGTGATGACCACATGACCACCCATGCCTCATATTTCATCCAATTCAGCAGGAACTGGCTGAAATTTGAGTTGTGCATGGCCAGCTTAGGCCCCTTTCACACATGCAGTCCGTTTGTCTTTTTCATCCATCTGTTGACGGATGAAAAACAGACATCAATGCATATCTATGGAAAATGGATGTGAGCCTAGGTTCACACTGACTGCGAGAATGAAATTACATAGTTAGTAAGGTTGAATAAAGACGCCAGTCCATCCTGAGTGAGTGTCTACAATTGTCCCCTATTGTGTCTCATTAAGATCCTCATCTGTTATAGCATTATTTTTTTAAGGTACCCATATAGCGCCATCAATTTATGCAGTGCTCCACACATACATCGCACTCTCACATCGGTCCGTACCCACAACTCACATTCATATACTAGGGCCAATTTTGGACAGAAGCATAAAATGTCAAATCACATCAATGTGAACCAGGGCTAAATGGATGATCATCCATTTTCATGAGATAACAGCCGCTTCTGTTAACATCCGTTTTTTGAAATGGATGAAAGCTCTATCTTTGTGCTGTTAAAAAAACGGATCAGACGAAAAATGCATGTAAACTGATAAATGGTTTGTTTTCCATTGGTTTTTACATTGGTAGTGCATGTAAAAAAAAATGATGAAAAATTGATGAGTGTTTGTTGAAAAACTGATGAGCAGCTAATGAAAAACAAAAAACTTCATCCGTTTTTTCTTCGAAAAGACGTGACTGAACTGATCAAATGAACAGTCTGCATGTGTGAAAGGGGCCTAAGTATATGCATTTTAATTTGGGTGTTATGGTGTGTTTTAAGGTGAGTGTTACATGGGTGATTCAGTTGCTGCCAGCAGCAAAGTCACATATTATATTTAATGCTGTACTGCTGTTGAAGTAAAATAAAAGAGCTATTTTTTAAGAAAAAACATTCAATGCACAATATGCTGATGATTACAGGAGGTAGGCTACTTGTTCTATTGATGCAACTCTGTCACAGGTATTTCAGTATATGCCCCCCCCCCCCCCCCCCGCTTCTTAATATTTACTCAGGGCCCTATTTTGCCTAAAATTGGCCTTGGTGAACCTTTTACTATGCCCTAAATGGCAATGTGACAGGTTTATTTAAAAGTAAACCTTTGAGAAACTTAAAAATGATCAACCAAACATTTGTAGAATATAGCCACCAACATAGACTGTCAGTATACACAGCATACACATTTTAGTTTCTCTCCCATGGTCGGTATGCAAACACTTAGGCTCCATTCAAACTAGCGCGGTTTTTTGATGCATTTTGCATTTTGCAGAAATGCATGGAAATTTTTTAGCATGGGTTCCTATGGGACATGTTCACATCAATGCATTTTCGTGCCTCTGCATTTTTGGAAAGGGTCAGGGACTTATTTTCATGCAAAATTCAGCATTTTGCATGTAATAGAAGTCAATGGACCCACATCCAAAACGCAAGTGCCGCGTTTTTACCACGATTTTGCGCTTTGCGTTTTTTATTTTTATTCTTTTTTTTTTTACACTGTATATAGCTGGTTGCTAAGCAACCACAGTTTAAAAAAAAATGTAAAAAAAAAACCACAAAACGCGGCAAAATCGCGGTATAAACGCGTGTCCAAAAAAGCGGCAAGCACCGCAAAAACGCTCAAAAGCAAAATGCATAGATGTGAATCATCTATGCATTTTGCTTTTGAGCGTTTTTGCAGTGCTTTTTGCGGTGCTTGCCGCGTTTTTGGACACGCGTTTTTACCGCGATTTGCGTTTTTTTTTTTTTTTACACTGTGGTTGCTTAGCAACCAGCTATATACAGTGAAAAAATAAATAAAATAAAAAACGCAAATCGCGGCAAAAACGCGGTACTCGCGTTTTGGATGCGGGTCCATTGACTTCTATTACATGCAAAACGCTGCATTTTGCATGAAAAAAAGTCCCCGACCCTTTCCAAAAACGCAGAGGCACAAAAATGCATTTATGTGAACATGTTCCATAGGAACCCATGTTAAAAAATGTCCCTGCAAAATGCAAAATGCATCAAAAAACGTGCTAGTGTGAATGGAGCCTAAGGCTGGGTTCACATATATGCAGCGGCGCTTTCCAGCCTGGGGTCCGGTGCGTTCCTGTTCACCGGTTCAGGTGTGAATTTTTTTGGCGAACCCAAAAACGTACAGGACCCCTTTGGATTTCGCACCTTGGCCACCCTGATCACACTCGCATGTCATGCGAATTGTATGCAGTGAAAAACGCATCCAATTAGCATATATGTGAACCTGGCCTGACTTAAACAAAGTTGCATTACTTGCATAACCAAAAACCATGCCACCAATTATAATACTGTATGTTGAGGCAATAGGAATTGCATTGTGCAAAGTGATCAGAGATCTAAAAAGTCAATGCAAACATACTATAATTTCATTTATCTTGAATGTGTTACATAGTATATGTCAAGGACTAAGGTGCCATTGTCAGGCTAATGTCTACATTATGTTTGGAAAATCAAACCACTGTCAAAGATGTAATCTTGCTAGGATTTCAAGGAAAACATGATAGAAATATTCTTCTGTCTATAATCTTCATCATCATATACATATTTGTGAACGTGGGGAATGGTCTGATTGTTATAACTGTATATTTACAACCAAGCCTCCAAAAACCAATGTACTTCTTGCTTGCTCATTTTTCTGGCCTTGAAATTTGCTATACTGCAGTGTTTTTGCCATGGATAATAATAAGCCTTGTGACAGGTATTCGAGGTATGTCATTAACATGTTGTATGGTTCAGCTGTATTTTTTTGTTTCCTTTGGTGTCTCAGAACTTTTCCTTTTGGCTGTCATGGCCTTGGACAGACATCAAGCTATTTGCTATCCTTTGCATTACATGAAATTTATGAATGCAAATATTTGCACTTTTCTTTCTCTTGCGTGTTGGGTAGGTGGATTTCTTTTTAACCTACCACTATCACTTTTGCTACCGCATTTAGATTTCAAAGGACAAAATGTCATCAACCATTTTTTATGTGATGGTCCAGCTCTCCTCCAGCTATCTTGTACTGACACGAGACTTATTGATCTGATCTCATTTATTCTTTCACTGGTGACAATGCTAACATCTTTTATCTTTACATTTTGTTCTTACATTTTGGTAATTGGTACAATTCTAAGGCTTTCCACAAATACAGGGAGGTCAAAGGCCTTCTCAACCTGCTCGTCTCATCTTACAGCTGCTGCTATATACTACGGGACTCTGATTTTCATGTATGCTCGCCCTCAGTCAATCATTGCTTATGACACGAATAAGGTAATATCTATGTTTTATACCATCATTCTCCCCATTCTGAATCCCTTGATATACTGTTTAAGGAACGTGGAGTTCAAACACGCAGTGAAAAAGCTGTTGCCATAGATGTTGGCTACCAATAAAAATATTAGCTGCTTTTTACCATCTGATACAAAAAGTGAAGAGAGGCAAAAAACCTTTATGCTGTTCTTCCCACCACCCACAGTGTCACTACAGGATGCAGAGTAAACTTTGTTACCCATTGACTTTAATGGCATAGTCTTTTTTAATTCTGACTGTCTATGAACAGATTGTTTCTAGTTTTATTGATTAAGCATACTCCTTTTTAAGGAAAAGTGGGAAGTAATGCATAAATCACTGTATTCAAATGAATTACTGTATCGGTGATGCATGGATACTGTATAAAAATGCATTTCAGTGTGTACATTATTATACACTATATTACCAAAAGTATTGGAATACCTGCCTTTACATGCACATGAACTTTAATGATATCCCAGTCTTAGTCCGTAGAATTCAATATTGTGTTGGCCTTCCCTTTGAAGCTATAACAGCTTCAACTCTTCCGGTAAGGCTGTCCACAAGGTTTAGTAGTGTGTCTATGGGAATGTTTGACCATTTTTCCAGAAGCGCTTTTGTGAGGTCAGACACTGATGTTGGATGAAAAGGACTGGCTTGCAGTCTCCACTCTAATTTTATTTCAAAGGTGGTCTATAAGGTTGAGGTCAGAACTCTGTGCAGCCAGTCAAGTTCCTCCACCCCAAACTCACTCATCCATGTCTTAATGGACCTTGCTTTGTGCACTAGTGCACAGTCATGTTGGAACAGGAAGGGGCCATCCCCAAACTGTTTCCACAAAGTTGGGATCATGAAATTGTCCAAAATGTCTTGGTATGCTGATGCCTTAAGTGTTCCCTACACTGGAACTAAGGGACCAAGCCCAACTCCTAAAAAACTACCCCACACCATAATTCTTGCTCTACCAAATGATTTGGACCAGTGCACAAAGCAAGGTCCATAAAGACATGGATGAGTAAGTTTGGGGTGGAGGAACTTGACTGGCCTGGCCTCAGCCCGATAGAACACCTTTGGAATGAATTAGGGCAGAGACAGCGAAGCATGCCTTCTCGCCCAACATCAGTTCCTGACCTCACAAATGCGCTTCTGGAAGAATGGTCAAACATTCCCATAGACACACTCCTAGACTTTGTGGACAGCCTTTCCAGAAGAGTTGAAGCTGTTATAGCTGCAAAGGGCAAACCAACTCAATATTGAACCCTACGGATAAAACCTGGGATGCCATTAAAAGTCATGTGCGTGTAAAGGCAGGTGTCCCAATACTTTTGACAATATAGTGTATTTTTTTTTCTATTCTTCTTATGTTTTTGATATTTTATATGTTTGTATTTATATATTTTTTGGTGTTATTCTGTGTAAATATAAACATAAAAAACAGCTCTTACACCTCTCGATTATATAACATATTATCAAATAAAAACAATAAGGTGCTATACTTGTCCTGTGAGAGATACTGGCATTGCCAAAGCTTTTTACATCTTATAATGTATGTCTTTTTATATGTCTTAATAATACAAATTTCAGATAACGCTTGCCTTTAGATATAGGAATTAAGGTTAAAGGTTAGTTGCATGTTTGAGGCCCAAATTATTTGAGGTTTTAATCCCTACACAGGCATGAAGATGTGTGTTCATTCAGTAGTTATTGTTTTAAATTATATTGATATTTCATGTTTTCAGATATGGTTTTGTTTGCTCTCCTTCCCTGCTCTGTATATCACTGGATAAGATATATTTCTGCTGCATTTTTTGTACTTTTTATAGTCTTTCTTAATGCAGGTATTTTAAACTGAATATTTGTTGGTTTTATTCATTCATATTTTTACATAATTAATCTCACCAGCCTTGGAGTGCCTTCAGTAATAAGCTGCAGCTGCTTTATATTTTCTTATGATATTGGCTATTAGGAAATATAAGGGTTAAGGAAGTGCGAATGGGAGCTCCTGACAATGTCGAATGATGAAACGCGTAGGGAATGGTTACACAGGGTATATCACTATTATGGATCATACATGCTGTGAGTCCCATAGCTGGCCAGGTGTTTGCTTACTAGGTGTACCAGCTGAGGCTGTATAGATAGCAGGACCCAGGGCTTTTTTTCAGCGGGAACGTGGGGGTGCAGAGGAATGGGGTCTATTGTTGCTGGAGAGATCTTCTGTTGCTCACGGGGATCTATTGTTGCTGGGGTGGGTCTTATGTGGGGGGGTTACTTGTTTCTGGGAGGGATTTACTGTTGAGGTAAGGGTCTTTGTTGCTGGCTGCTGAAGGGTCTATTGATGCTTACTACTGGGGAATCTATTGTTGCTGGAGGACCTGTCTTGTTCCCTTGTATAGTCTAAAGGGATTGGATTGGACACCAGCAGCTATTACTGTGGCCAACGGTTTAAAGGTTATTTATAAAGTGATAGAAGGGGCATGACAACCCAAATTTTTGCATCACTAAGGATAGCCATTGGAAGCTGACATTATCGAATGCCTTTTCAGCATCTAGGGTAATGATCGCCACATCTTCCAGGGGATGTTGTTTTGTGTATTCTAGGACGGCAAGGACTTTCCTCAGATTAACTGAGGCTGACCTGCCTTTGGTGAATCCCGATTGTGCATGGTGGATAAGGGATGGCATGATGTGTGCTAAGCGAGAGGCTATGATTTTAGAGAGTATTTTGGAGTCTATGTTTAGCAGCGAGATTGGTTGGTAAGACCCTGGCTGCTGTGGGTCCTTTCCCTTTTTGGCGGTTAGTTTTATATTTGCTTGGTGGCCTGTCGAGAGGTATGGACCACCTTCCCAAATTTTGTTGTATACCGATGAAAAGGAGGGGGTGATATCCTCTGTTAATAATTTAAAAAATTCAGACGTGTAACCATTTGGGCCTGGGGCTTTACCATTTGCTAGACCTTTAATGGATGCCATGATTTCTTCCTCTGAAATTGGGGAGTCTAGAGTTGTCAGTAATTCGGGTGTAATCTTTGGAAGAGGTTAGGATTCAAGCCATTTGGACGCTTCGCACGAATCTGTCGGCTCGGCATAAAGGTTGGCGTAGAATGTTTCAAGAGTTTTGTTAATATCCTTGGGGGAAGAAGAGAGAGTGTCGTCTGGGTTGTGTAAGGCAGTAATGTGTGGGGGGACGTATGTGCCTTTTAAGAGTCTGGCAAGTATTTTCCCTGCCTTATTGCCAAATTTGTGGAATTGCAGTTGGGTATTGGACATTTTCAAATGTTCTAGGTTATGTGTCCAGATGTCAAAGTGGTCTTTGGCTTCCTGCCACGCCTGTTTTCTGGAGTATTACGGTCAGTGAGTTGTTTCTTGGCAGTACGTAGGCTTTGACTGGTCTCTAGGTATGTTTTGTGTGCTATCTTCTTATAGGCCGATACGAAGGACATTATCCTTCCTCGAAGGAATGCTTTGCCTGCTTCCCAGAACAGATTAGGATCACCTGCGTGAGAGCTATTGTTATGTGTTTATTCCTTCCAGGCCTGTTTCAGCATGGATTGAAAGCCTTCATTTTGGTGCATGTGAGATGGGAATTGCCATTGTCTAAATCCAGGGCAGGTTTGGAGGTTGTCCAACAGAACTGAGATAGGGGAATGGTCAGAAATGGCCATATCATGGATATGGGAGTCCCTGGCCATTGGAAGCATGGAGGGGGTGCAAAGAAAATAATCTAGCCGGGCGAATGAGTTGTGGACTGGAGAGAAAAACATAAATTCTTTATCTAGGGGTGTTGAACTCTCCACGTGTCTATTAATTGGAGAGCGTTTACCATGTGGTAAAGGTTGGTGAATGGGTCTCGTGCTGACGTTCTTGATTTAAAACAGAAGCTGGATCTGTCTTCAGAGTTGTTGACGACTGTATTAAAGTCGCCACCTATAAGATAAGGGAGGTTGGGTTCCGACGCTAATTGAGTTGTGAGGTCGGTGAAAAAGGATTTATCTGGGGAGTTAGGTGCATAGATGTTGGTTATCCTGATTTCTCTGGAGGGGAATTTGAGGTGGATTGATACTGACCTTCACTCCTCGTCGCTGTCAACTGATACTATGTTGCATGCCAGTTTTTTATGAAGTAGTATGAGTGTACCTGCTTTGCAGCCTTTAGAAGCTGACCCTATGACCCTGCCTACCCATAACTTTTGCATTCGGAGAAAGTCACCTTCCGCTAAGTGTGTCTCCTGGAGCAGAGCTATGTCAGATTTTAATCTACTTAAATGCCTAAGGACCTTCATTCTCTTAATAGGGGAGCGTAGCCCTTTAAAATTCCAGGCTGTTATGCATATATTGGCCCTGAATTAGGTTGAGTGGAGATATTGTATGGGGTTGAGTGTGCATATTACTTGTGCGGTGCCATCTGCCATCTGCAAAGTTTTCCAGATCCTAAATCAGGAGAACCATCCCTTCTTGAGAGAGTGGGGCAGAAAGATAAAGCAAAGCAAAATAGAATTAGCTTAAGATATAAACATTTTTGAGACTTTTTTCCGTATGCTCATTACACCGCTTTACAGACCACAAGTCCACAGGCCAGAGAGATGTGTTATCGGGGTGAGGCATCTCTCCCCAGAGAGTAGGGTATATCTGGGAAAGGAGCTCCACCATCCCCTCGGTTGCAGAGTATCTCTATTGGGTGAGCCAAGAGGCCAAAGAGCATAGTGGCCTCACCAGAGAGAAGACCCGTAACGGGTTCCGGAGGCGAGGGGTATGACAAAAAGCATTTCAAAAGTATCGAGAAGAATGCCTATGAAAGATTTGGAACTTGGAACATATAAACAGATACACAAAAAAAAAGAGCAATGAGAAGAACTCAACTGGGGAGTAACGTGAAGCATTTCTAGGATTGCTCTTGGCGTATAAACCTAGAAGTGATTAGATCTCGAAGCAATTGGATCCCAGAGGGACAGGGTGCTAGAGAAAGGATACGCCTGTCACTGCCTCTGGTGGTAGGCTAACTTTTAGCTGATATCAGCGATGAGTGAGCTGATCCTGTGAGGAGGTGTGCTTTAGGCGTTTTGGTGGATCCTTCCTGGGGCTTCTTTGCTCCCTGGGCCCACTTTTCACTCTGTCTGCATACGTGTTGGAAGACAGGTGCTTGGCTGGTGGTGAGAGCATGTGTAGGAAAGCCGTAGCCTTTTCAGAGGATTGGAATGTGATCTGTTCCCCGTCCAGGGCTTGTAAGGAAAGGACTGCAGGGTAGGCTAACATGAAACGAATGTTGCGTTTGAATAATTCTTCACACACAGGTTGGAACTCCTTATGTTTGCGGGATACTTCAGCAGAAAAGTCTGCAAATATGAGGAGTTTGTGGCCTTCTATTAGCACGGATCGGGACTTTCAGAAGCTCTGCAAAATATCTGTGCGGTCCGCATAATTTAGATATTTCGCAATAATTGGCCTAGAATGATTTTGTTCATTCGATGGGGCTCCAATCCGGTGAGCCCTATCTACGGTGCAATCCGAGGGCTTCCGGGAGGGCAGAGGTGCAGATATCCAAGAATGAGCCATGTTTAACAGACTCAGGGAGACCTATTATCCGGAGGTTGTTCCTTCTGGAACGATTCTCCAAATCTTCCATTCATTTGTGCAAAAGCTGCTGGGCTTAAGTACATTTTTCCAAAGTTGCATTCATCTTCCAGTGAGGATATGCGTTGCTCTGCCTCCATTATCCTCTGAGAGTGGTCCCCAAGCTCTTTGCGGAGCTGCAGGATGCCTGCAGATGTGATGGTGGGGGACAGCAGGGCTGCTACCACTTGGGCTATTTTTTCATATGAAGCTGGAGATTTCTGATTGCCTGTCTCACTGGCATCCATGTGTGTACTGTGAAGATCGTCGTCATTCCCCTCACTGGGATTGCCTGTATGCTAATGCTGCAGCACGGTCTGTATGAGGGGAGAGGCAGATGCTGCGGTGGCCATTTTAGCTCTCCCTGATGCTCCTGAGCGGGAGGGAGAAGAGTCTCTCCAGAGTGGGATCGCGGCTGTGATAAGTACTGCTCCATCCACGGCAGCACAGGGGATCTGTGGAGACTGTCAGGAGGGGGGGGGGGAGTCGTCCCTTGGTTTAGTAAGCTGGAATCTTTTTGCTGGCTGAGTGGAGCCGCCGGTCTCTCTGCCTCCTAAATACGGCGCTGGAACCGGAAGTCCCCACGAGGGTTAAGGCAGTTTTGGAAAATAATGGGGGCCACACAAAATATTGACACTTTGGGCCCAATTTGGACATTTTCACTTAGGGGTGTGCTCACTTTTGTTGCCAACGGTTTAGACATTAATGGCTGTCTGTTGAGTTATTTTGAGGGGACAGCAAATCGACATTGTTATAGAAGCTGTACTCTCACTACTTTACATTGTAGCAAAGTGTCATTTCTTTGGTGTTGTCACATGAAAAGATGTGTAAAAAAATATTTCCAAAAATGTGAGGTGTGTACTCACTTTTGTGAGATACTGTTCATCAGTCCCTACCCTCCAGGGCCTTACAAATGAAGGTCCCTATCTTACATGCATGCCTACTAGGGCCAGTAAAACTACCAGCATGTCTCCCCTCCCCTCCTACCGAGCCCCTCTTTCCTCCATGAGTAATGATCTGTCAGTGCCTATGCAGCTGGAGTAGCCTTCCAGGATGGTTTAGAGTGTTTCTTTGTGCCTGCACTGACCAGTTAGAAATTCCCTGATCTGTCCTGGAAGCCCTGCAAAAGGAATGGAGAGAAGAGTGAAGATTTAAAATTATTAAATCACTACACTGGCTTTGTGAACACTGACACAGAGGTAAGTACAACTGGTATCAAAGAAAGGGAAGGGTGTACAGTGTAATGCCCCATACACACAATCAGAAATTCCACCAGCAAAAGTCCAATGTGAGATTTTGGTCGGAAATTACGACCATGTGTATGCTCCATCTGTCTTTTGCTGGCGGAAGAAAACCATGGATGACGGTGGGGGGGGGGGCTAATTGGCCACTAGGATTGCTTTTACATTAAGGCTGATGGCTGGCTGAAAAGAACAATACCAGGATGATACCCAAACATGCAGGCATCATTCTCGTATAACCACTTAAAATCCAGCAACATACCAGTACATTGCTGGTCCTTGTTGGGGATATATTGTTCTTTTTTTCATGCAGCCTGTGGGCTGAATGAAAAAAGAGATTGATCGGTGGCTATGCCCACCATTAGAATAATGCCCTGCATCCATCTATTTCTAATGATGGGCATACATGCACCATTTTTTTTTTTTAACCGTGGTGGTGAAATCACCTCCTACAGCACTGGAGTTGCTGATTTACGTATTGCGAGAGCAAACACTGTTGGTTTCAAGATAAATCAGTGCTGCTGCTAAATGGCTTACTTGAAAAGCAAACAATGGTAACACTAAAACATTAACTCAATAAAACAACAATTTGTGCCAAAAAAAAGAGTAAAAAATATATGCTGAAGCATGGGGGCAATCTGCCCCTAATGTTAGCGGCAAATTGCCCCTCTACCCCTGCCCCCATGCATCAGCATATATGCTCTTCTTTTCTTTTTTTTTAACTGTAGTAGTGAAATCACCTCCTACAGCACTGGGGTCGCTGATTTATGTATCATGAGAGCAAATGCTGTTGCTGTCAAGATAAATAATATCAGTGCTGCAGCTGAATGGTGTACCTGAAAATAAAATAATGGATAACAATAAAACACAGTAAACAGTAAAGTATAAAATAATTACATACCTGAAAAGCAAACATGATAAAACATAGTAACAATAAAACAGAGCAGAACAATCGAGAGAACAATAGAGAGAATAAAACAACAACTCTTTTTGTCTATATATATATATATATATATATATATATATATATATATATATATATATATATAATTACACTTTTATTTGTAACAGTTCCAGGTTTGGGTCTCTAAAAATGCGATGGCATCTTTGGGGACCCTGTGAAAGTGTGTTCCAGTCTGTGCAGTGCTGTACCCTACGCTAATACTCCACTAGTGTCTGGTATCGTTCGAAACATTCACTGTTGCAGAGACCAGGTTGGTCAGGACAGGAGAGACAACAATAGCGGGTATAATGCCTAAATCCGCGCTTGCTACAGACATGACATCTTCTTTGGGGTGATCAATTGGTAGGGGTACCAGGAAGGACATACGGAAAATGCCTCCTGTAGAAATCGCTGCAGTATACAAACTACTATTAACATTTCTATTCCCATAGTTAGCTGGTCTATTAAACCCTGCTAGGCACACTGATATAAAGTTAGTTATGAAAATACACACTGCTGCTAGTAATACACTATCTTATTTATTTCCCAAGAAATCAGGAACGCTAACATAAAGTATTAAAAGTCATTACAATATCACAAAGCTTACAATCAAAACATATAATAAAAGAATATCAAAGATACTTATCACAAGGCCCTCCGTGAGGCTTTGTAGCATCGGCTAGACTCAGATGACCAAGAGAGGGCCATCGCCATGATACATAAGGGAAGGCCTCAAGATGGCCGCCAAGCCATGAGGCTTGCATAGATCACTATCAGCTGTGATCCAAGAGAAGGGCAGAGAGACACAGAGGCAGAGCTCTCTGCAACAATTCCTTTTAACAAAACTCACTCATTCAAACCCCCCCCCATTGCCAGTCCTATTTGCCTTGCACCAATCAGTGTACCCATGACAATCCTCCTTATATTACTGACTGTCCTGCCTACTGGGCTTCTGGGGACATTATTGCAGTCTATGCGCCCTGGGCCATCTTCGTCATCAATCTATTTGAAGCCAAGTGGGCTGAAGATAACTCCTTTTGCTATGCAGATTCTGTTTGGTGCCACATTCCTCTGTACCTTTAAAAGTGTGGGATTGCAAGTGTCAATATGGCTGATCATGGTTGTACAAACAGATGTGTAGAAACTTTAGAAATATAACATTCATGTTTGATTCCAACACCTCCCATGCAGCCGGCTCACTGCATTTTCATTGGGAAGTTGGGCCACAGCACCTTCTGGAAACAGAAGGACTGTGATGATCTCTTCCTGGAATATAAGGAAGGATCCAGTTTGGAATAAGTATACAGATACTTATTTGTACAAGCGTCTGGCCTTACGGGAAATTAAGTACGGTGCCATCAACTGGTCCTTAAGGTTCACCCTCCCATATTAAGGTTGTATTTGTGGACCTAGAGGGGTTTCTCCACAACACCAGTCACCGTTTGAATTTGGACAGAACAAAAACATTCTTATTATCCCTCCACTTCACAGCAAGAAAATCATTACATCTCAAGCAAGCTCTCTCCCCCAGTCTATGATGAGAATCTACAAGCCGTTGGGGTAAGCCCCAGTGATTAGATCGCATGGTGCCAAATACCCCAATTCCATGATCAAACAAGTGAATAAAAAGTGGCACGCTTGTGTAATAATTGCCCACGTCCAAGTGGTACGAATAAGGGTGACACCAAGTCCCACACAATCTTACCAGCGCTCCCTATGTAGTCTGGGAAGTTCTCCTGCTCTAGGTAACTATCTCTTCCCTCATAAAACTATATGTATAGCCTGCTGCCCTGTCACAGCTTATACATCTTGACCCCATATCTGGCATGCTTGCTGGGAAGATGCTGTTTGAATGACAAGTGGCCAGAAAACTTAATCAGGGACTCATCAATGCAGACAACTTGATCGGGAGTAAACAAGGCTGCAAACTGTTGGTTGAAGTGGTTTACAAGGAGCCGAATTTTGTAGAGCCGATCACATCCAGTGTCACCCCGAGGACTACAGAGTTCATTATCATTGAAGTGCATGAACCGCAAGATCTGTTCATATCGTGCCCTGGCAATGGAGGCAGAGAACATGGGCATATGGTGAATTGGGTCAGTGGACCAATATGACTGCAACTCACTCTTTTTAGTTAGGCCGTAAAAGGGTTTCCACTATCTGTCAAGGATCAAATGCGGATTAGCAGCGATGAATTGACCAGCATACAAATTGCTTTGGTCCACAATAGATCTATAGAGATCTTCTGTGAAAAACAGTGAATAAAAATCAAGTGACGTAAAATCAACTGTTTGCGCCTGAATTCCGGGTTGGCCAGTGAATGGGGGAAGTATGGGGGCTGCAGAAGTGGTGGGCTCCAAATTCAGATTGGCAAATGCAGCAGGAAGGGCACTATGGGCTCGACGGGCCTGTCTTTGTCTTCTTGGTGGCTGCGGGACCCTACTTGTGCTAGGATGTACTAGGCTGCTGGTGCTTGCCAGTTCACCAGAAGGATGAGCGGCACTAGTACTGGCTTTCTGCTCCATATGAGAGCCCTGCGGTTCTTTCACCTCAACAACAGCAGAAGAATGGGGTCGGATACGCCTGACCTTTGCAGGGACCACTACTCAGTCATCAGAGCTATCCGTCAGGGTGCCGCTGCTGTCTACAGGATCGTATTCTGAGCCTGAATCTGACAGATGGGTGACTTCCTCTTCACTCTCATCTGTCTTGCTTAGAAAAGTGTAGGCCTCTTCACTAGTGTACCTTCGATTGGATATTTTTGTCTCTAAATTTACTGGTACAACTAGTGAGACTCACAGGAAAAAAGAGCACCTGACTGTCAGCGACTGCTTTAAACACTACCAAAAACACGGTTAGTGTTTGCAGGGATCAGGCCTGACTCTGCAAACGCTGCAGTTATGTGTTTAGCATTTTGCAAGTGACAATGATCGATTGATACTGCACCTGGGTGGGCTGGGCTGTGGGGCTAAACGCAGGTTCTAGCAGGTATCTGGGCTGAAACTGTTTTTGGAAACCCTAAACTACTGGGGACACTAGTATAGATCTGATCAGATCAAAGATATTGATCCATTCAGACACTAAACTACTCACTGCCCTAATGCTGATTAGTGTCACAAATGACACCAGTACAGTGATCAGTGAAAAAGCTGAAAACTGCACTGGGTGACACTGACAGGGAGTGGAGGGGTTAACCGGGGGGGGGATCGGGGGGGTGACCAGGGGGGTCGACTGGTGTTGGTGTAGTGTTGGTGCAACTTACTGTGAGATGTCTCCTCTCCTCTCTCTGTAACGAAAAGAGTTCCACGAGAGGAGATGACATCACTTGAAGAATTTAATTTGCCAAAACAAATCAGCAGGTCCAGGCCATACATCATTGGCCTGGACCTGAAGATTGATCGGTTCTGGAACTAATCCGATGGTCACGCACGCAGTGGTGCCATTGTACCGCAGTATATGTATGCAAGCTGGTCGGGAACCAGCTAATCATAGGAAAAGGAGGCACAAGGGTAGTACAAACACACTACATTTCAAAAAAGCAAACTTTTCTGAGCTGCGCTCAATACTACATCAATTAAATGCATGTTACTATTTATTTTCCTTTCTGCCAAAGTAAAGCCAGTTATTCTTATCTCAGCAGTCTGCTTGACATCAATTGGGACCAAATCCTGGAAAAATTTAACGTGGAGGAAAAATAGGAATGCTTTAGGTATATTTTAACCAAAGATATCACACAGTGCATTACAAAGGGCAATAACTAGAGAAGAGCGAGGGTTAAACCTGGGTGACTAAACTGTATTATAAAAAGTCTTGTTAAAGAGAAAAAAATGGCCTTTAAAAATATAAAGGGGATGGGTCATTATCAGCATTTCAACACTATAAGGAATGCAATAAGAAGTGTAAGAACACAATCAGGGGGGCTAAAATAAAAACTATGAGAGACACTCAGTGGGAGGAGAGTAAAACAAATCCCACACATTTTTTTTAGATATATTAACAGTAAAAAAGTGAGGTCAGAGCCCATTGGCCACATAAAAGATGAATGAAGGGAGGATTGTTACAGATGACACAGAGAAGGCAACTGTACTAAATGCTTTATCGAAAAGGAGGGATAAATCGACCATGACTGTATTGTTAGTAACACGTTGCAGGGTGTACCCTTGTGGCTAACAGAAGCTGGTGTCCAGAAAAGACTAGAAAAGCTAAACAAAAAGAAATCACCAGGATTGGATGGCTTAGACCAGAAGAAGAACCAGTCAGGTTATAGCCAGACCATTTCTCCTAATCTTTATGGACAGCATATTGACAGGATTGGTACCAGCTGATTGGAGAAAAGCCCATTTGGTACCAATAGTCAAAAAAGGACAGAGGCATATACCTGGGAAACTATAGGCCAGTCAGCCTAACATCAATAGTATGTAAATGATTGAACATGAAGATAAGGGACTATATCCAAGAAATTGCTGATGAAAACAGTATCATTAGGAGTAATCACCATGGGTTTATGAAGGATCGTTCCTGCCGGACCAATATGTTAACATTCTACGGAGAAGTGAGCTGCCATCTAGATAGGGGAAGGCCTGTAGATGTGGTGTATCTGGATTGTGCAAAAGCATTTAATACAGTTCCCCATAAATGCTGAATCTACAAACTGAGGTCTGTAGGCATGGACCATATTTCTATCCATTTTCTCATGGATAGAAAACTGGTTACAGGGGTGTGTCCAAAGGGTGGTGATAAACAATGTGTACTCAGACTGGTCTGGAGAGGTAAGTGGAGTACCCCAAGGCACTGTCTTGGGACCAGTTCAGTTAAATGTATTCATAAATGATTATAGAGGTTGGTATAAATAGCTCAATCTTAGTTTGAGCGGAGGACATAAAAATAAGATGTGAAATAACTTTACATCAGGATTAGGGATGAGCCGAACACCCCCCTGTTCGGTTCGCACCAGAACCTGCGAACAGACCTAAAGCTTGTGTGAACTTTAGAACCCTATTAAAGTCTATGGGACTCGAACGTTCAAAATCAAAAGTGCTAATTTTAAAAGGCTTATATGCAAGTTATTGTCATAAAAAATTTTGGGGACCTGGGTCCTGCCCCAGGGGACATGAATCAATGCAAACATTTTTTTTAAAAATGGCCGTTTTTTCAGGAGCAGTGATTTTAATAATGCTTAATGTGAAACAATAAAAGTGTAATATTCCTTTAAATTTCGTACCGGGGTGTCTATAGTATGCATGTGAAGAGGCGCATGTTTCCCGTGCTTAGAACTGTCCCTGCACAAAGTGTAATTTTTGCAGGAAAAAAAAGCTATTTAAAATCACTCACGGCTAATGAATTGCCGGATCCCGTAATACAGAGAACAGTCATTCATTGACAGTCATTGATAAAAAAAAAAAAAAAAAACGTGGGGGTTCCCCCAAATTCAATTACCAGGCCCTTCAGGTCTGCATGGATATTAAGGGGAACCCCGCTTCAAATTTAAAAAAAAAAATGACGTGGGGGTCCCCCTAAATATCCATACCAGACCCTTCTGGTCTGGGATGGATTTTAAGGGGAACCCCGGGCAAAAACCTGGCAGGCCGCAGGAAAAGAGGGGGCGAGAGCGCCCCCCCTCCTGAAAAAAAAAATGGCGTGGGGTCCCCCTCAAAATCCATACCAGACCCTTATCTGGAGCACGCAACCTGGCAGGCCGCAGGAAAAGAGGGGGGCGAGAGCGCCCCCCCCTCCTGAACCGTACCAGGCCACATGCCCTCAACATTGGGAAGGTGCTTTGGGGGTCTGTGACTTTAATAAAGGATTTTAATAAAGGAATTGTCAAAAACCGTCTCCTGTCATTTTTAACATTTTTGTCACTATTTTGGTGAAATGGTAGGGGTACTTTTGTACCCCCTTACCATTTCACACAGGGGGGGCCGGGATCTGGGGGTCCCCTTGTTAAAGGGGGCTTCCAGATTCCGATAAGCCCCCCGCCCGCAGACCCCCACAACCAATGGCCAGGGTTGTGGGGAAGAGGCCCTTGTCCCCATCAACATGGGGACATGGTGCTTTGAGGGGTCACAGACCCCCAAAGCCCCCTCCCAATGTTGAGGGCATGTGGCCTGGTACGGTTCAGGAGGGGGGAGGGCCCGCTCTTGTCCCCCCCTCTTTTCCTGCGGCCTGCCAGGTTGCGTGCTTGGATAAGGGTCTGGTATGGATTTTGAGGGGGACCCCACGCCATTTTTTTTTGGCCGGGGTTCCCCTTAAAATCCATCCCAAACCTGAAGGGTCTGGTATGGATATTTAGGGGCAACCCCACGTCATTTTTTTTAATTTGAAGCGGGGTTCCCCTTAATATCCATAGCAGACCTGAAGGGCCTGGTAATTGAACGCTTTTTTTTTTTTTTTTTTTTTGAACGCTTTTTTATTTTATTTTTTTATCAATGACTTTTTTTTTTTATCAATGACTTTCAACGAATGACTGTTCTCTGTTTTACGGGAGCCAGCAATTCATTGGCTGCGAGTGATTTTAAATAGCTTTTTTTCCTGCAAAAATGACACTTTGCGCAGGGACAGTTCTAAGCACGGGAAACATGCGCCCCTTCACAGGCATACTATAGACACCCCCCAGGTACGAAACTTAAAGGAATTTTACACTTTTATTGTTTCACTTTAAGCATTATTAAAATCACTGCTCCTGAAAAAACAGCTGTTTTTTAAAAAAAAAAAAAATGCATTGATACATGTCCCCTGGGGCAGGACACAGGTCCCCAAACACTTTTTATGACAATAACTTGCATATAGGCTTTTAAAATTAGCACTTGAGATTTCTCCCATAGACTTTTACAGGGTGCTCGCGGCTTTTTGAATTTGCTGCAAACACCCCAAATTGTTCGCTGAACAGGCAAACAGGCAATGTTCGAGTCGAACATGAGTTTGACTCGAACTGGAAGCTCATCCCTAATCAGGATACAGAAATTTAACTGAAATTAAATAATGGGGTGGGTATGAATACAATTAATTGGGGGGTGGGGTGGGAATGAATAAAATAATGGGGTGGGCAACTACATGGAAAATTTGGTTTATTGTTGAAAATGTAAAGTGATGCACTTGGGGGCTAAAAATATAAACGCAAACTACTCACTAGGGGGAGAACCTCTGGAGGAATCAAAGATGGAGAAAGATCTGGGGGTTCTGGTAAAGGAAAAACTGAGCAATAGCAGGCAATGTCAAGCTGCAGCAAGCAAAGCCAGCAGGCTATTGGCTTGCATTAAAGGAGAATTTACTCCAGAGATAAAACGATAATCCTGCCACTTTATAAAACTCGGCCACATATAGAGAATTCCGTCCAGTTCTGGTCAACAGTCCTCAGGAAGGATGTGATGGAACTGGAGGGCGTCCAGAGAAGGGCAACTAAATTATTAACGAACTGGAGGACCTCAATTACAAGGAACGACTGCAAGCACTAAATGTATTCTCCCTGGAAAGGAGACGCTTGAGAGAAGATATGATATTGGTATACAAATACCTCAATCCCAGCGTAGGAAGAAAACTTTTCAGTCTCAGAATGGAAGAGGACACGGGGCAACACAATGAGATTGGAGGTGAAGCGATATAACCTTAAGCTGCGTACGGGTCAGTGGGGAGTATTGATATTTTTAAAAGACTCTTTGATGCGCCTCGTTCACACGCTTTGATTTTCGGACGACAGAGCGTCTGATTTTTGTGGCATGCTAGTCTCATGTCGAAAGTGAAGAGGTTACTAACAATACGAGGTTTTTTTATTTGACAGAATACTATGTCAGAAGTGACATGTTGAATAGTTTTGCATGTTTCTGAGCATGTGTAGTCTTGCTCTTACGATTTTTTTCGTACGAAAACCATACTAATGAAACAAAAATCAGACGTTGAGTTCACATCCGACAAAATGTTATAGTCTGCATATGCAGCTTTTGTCTGCCGAAAAAGTGAAATTGGTTGACGAAAGCACCTTATTAACGGTAAGATTTGCGGACGATCGGTGGTCGTAACACAATTGACGTCCGAAAATCAAAGCGTATGTACGGGCCTTTAGTGAACACAACATATGGGAAATTATCAACATTGACACACATACACCTACACAGGTTGAACTGGATGGACTATTGTCTTTTTTCAACCTTACCTACTATAAAACTATAAGAGGAGTCTCCCCCCCCCCCCCCCAAAAAAAATAGTTTTTTTTCAAAATCAGCAGCTACAAATACTGTAGCCGCTGATTTTTACTATTAGGGCAGATACCTGTCAAAATCATGAACTCGCTCCCCCCTCTCCCCCAAAAGGTGCTGACTGTGGCAGCGGAGGGGGGGGGGGGTGCAGACAATCGGAACTTTCCCTTTTGGGTGTATATTCGTGGTAAAAAAAGGGGAATGCGTTACTAAAATAAAAACAGAATTAAAATAAAAGATTATAAACGATGAATACATACATTCATCACTGTTTACAATGGAAGATAAGAACCTCTCTTTTTTTTTGGGGCAATTTTGGGCCAAGATCATGATGTCAATGCATTCAAAAATACTCCCCTTGCCAGACAGAGCTGGGAGTAAAAAACACTTTCCTAGCCAGTATTATATATAATGTTATAAAATATGTATCTCTCTCTCATCTGCATGATCTATTTATTGTCAGTGTTTAACACCACATTTTCATGAACATAGTCTAATTGGTTCTCAAGGGAAATATATTGGATTTCAAGTGTGAAAATAATCCTTACTTTTTTGTATACTGTACAATAATTTCACTATATATTTACTCAGAAAGAGTGTTACCATAATTTATTTAAATGTGATAAGAACAGCCAGCATGTTTATTATTAAAACAAACTGACTTTGTGGGCCAAGGGAATTGTGTTCTGCTTCACTTTACAGCAGTTTAACTGCACTGCTTTTTATATAAAGAAATCTATGGTTGTCTTAAAGCAATATTTTAAAAAGGAAAGAGTATATTTTCAATCTTTCCTAAATATACAGAAAACCCTTTATAGTCTACTAGTTAAAAAAAAAAAAAAAAAACTGCTTGGTCGGAAATTTGCTCATCTGCCTCCTTCATTTGTTTGAAGTTGGAATGGGTTGATTTATTTTATTTTTGTAGAAAGGCGTTCATGTATCCAGCATATAAACAGCTGCTGTTTTTTCTTTTGAGCAGTTATATAGTACCAGTAAAATATACAGTGAATGTCAAAGCTACTGCAGTCTGCCATTAGGGAACTGACTTCAATATTCTCTGCCTTAAATAAACGTGCAGCAAATCAAAAAACAGAATACCTCTTCCTCTCACTCAGTAGAAAAGTTATATATATTTTTGCATGGCTCTGCTGACAATTTAGTAATAATTTTTCTCCTGAATGGCAGTATAGAAATATTTTTATTTACGTCCTTGGATTAAAAGTTTAAGAGCCCTTGCTTTATAGCAGCTTTTTGCTCTCATTGGCTTTTGTGGATTTTCATACTATCAAGTGATGTTGGCTTTCTGGCTTTCCCTCAAACTATTCATCTCCTTAAGAATAATGCTGACAATTTTCTAGAAATTGTAACCACTTTCAAACAGCTTTCAATTGCTTATTTATGTCATGGAAAGGGAATTGTGTTGATCTGTTTTCAATGTGTATGCAATGTATAGCTGGCTGAAAGTAGAAGACATTGTCAAAACATTGTGTATTGCTAGTATTAAAAAAATGTACAGTATACATGAAAATTAACTGATCTATCTAAATTTATTTTGGATTTTGCCAAAATTCACAAACTTTTGGTTGTAAGATTCCATCCATCTTAATATTCTGGCGACATCTGATGGGCCTGCCATGCCATATTACAGATCATACACACCACCAAATGAAGGTGTTTGGCATTTTCTTTCTATAAACAAGTTTTCAGTGTCTTTATAATGCCTGTCTAATGTGGCTTATCTATTCGCACCACATCTGGGATTGAACTTTCTTTCTTGGCCAATGATAATGTAGCAGTTATTTATTTCTGTATTGGTAACTTCCAAGCTTTATACACCCTACCCTATCCTCCATTGATTTACGCTGTATGATGGCAAATCTGTAAATTTTTGTGATTTCAATATTCAGGGGTTCACGGTTGGGACACTATAGAGAACTGTTTTTTCTATCTTTTCTCCTCTGATGAAAATTGATTTTGGCTTGTAGGATTGAGCTGCAGATCATGATTTGCCCCTAAAGAAGATCTGAAATCGATCAAAACACAATATTATGTGAGCTGAGTAACAGACGGATTGATGTATAGTTAGTAGAGTGGTCTGGGGCGTGGTCTGGAGCTGCTCGCAGATGGACGCTTAGCTTGTGCTCTCCCGCACACCGGAGCAGTTAAAACGAGCCAGAGGGAAGAGATACCTGCAATGTTTAAGATCGCGGGGGGGGGGGCTCACAGCCTCCCCGCTCCAGAGCTACATCACTTGCCACCTGTCAGCTCCGGAGCCTTGCCTGAAGCAGCATACAGCGTGATGCCACCTGCGCAGAGCCTCAGCCTCTCAGACGTTCAGGCTGACCTACAGGCTGTCACCATGGACATTAAATCCACACTAACTGCAGCAATCTTGGACCTCAAGTTGGAAGTACAATCTATTGCTGCCAGGATGGGATCAGTGGAACAGAGAGCCTATGGATCAGAGTCCTCTAGAACACACTGCCGCAGCCATTTTTAATGAGTTACTGGACAGACCAGCAGATTCTCCCATAGAATTCAAGAGAATTCACAGGGCTCTCAGACCAAGGGGACGAGACAATGACCTCCCCAGGGATATAATCTGTTGTCTAGTCAATTTCCCTCTGAAAGAGGCTACTCTGAAAAAAGCCAGGGAGAAAAACTGTGTGATTTGCAACGGTAACAAAATTAAATTGTACCAGAATCTCTCCAACATAACTTTACAGCAATGCAGAGCATTGTGTCCGCTGCTAGATATTTTATGTGCCAGAGGCATTCCATATAGATGGAAGTTCCCATTTTGCTTATCAGCCACATGGAAAGGCCACACAGCTTTACTATGCACGCCAGAGGACCTTCATGTGTTCTGCGAGTCTCTAAACATCCCTATCATAGAGGTTCCCAAGTGGTACAATTCTTTCTCACTTAAGGACACCTGGATCGGAGTTGCAAAGAATAGTACCCCCCCAGAGCCCAAAGACACAGGGATCGCCGCCGCCGATCACCTTCAGCCCAGCACATCAGAAGAAGAGAAGGCCCTGGTTTGTCCCCTCAACGCCACAGAGATTGCATGGATCAAGCAGACAGGATGGACATTTGAATAGCTTTAAAAGACAAGACAGCAGTTCATCTTTCTATACCACCAATTGCCCAAGATCTGTGTCAATGAAGTATACATGATTTATCAAAACTATATCTTTTACTTGATATTAACTATCTTTGTTACAGGTCTTCACCTCATCCTTTATACCCTTAGCACACAGCAGCTATAACCAGAAGTAGGGCGTGAAGCCTGGACATCAAAATCCGGTATATGTATAATGTAGTCGATTGAAAGATACCGTGAGTAACATCCTTTTGACTTTCAATTTTCACCACAGGAGGACTCTTTTTTTTTTTCTATTCCCTTTTCTTTTTTTTTCCCTTACGGACTCCTAAATCATACACCTCTTAAAGCAACATACTCTGTTGCAAAGAAATAAACATGCTAGTTATTTGTCAAGCGTAATGGCTTAATTACATTAAAGAGTGTTTTCTGTATGTTCAATAGCAACTTACATAACAGAACAAATGAATGAATGAAGATATCCTGGTGGTCTAATATGCCAAGATACGTCTAACTGATACATCCCTTATTACACCTACATCTAAGCGCAGGTTGGGCGTCCTTTTGCTTTTCTGCCTTCTTACATGTAAAATATTACATAACCAATAAAAATCGAACCGACACAACCCCTAACCAAACCCTCCAGAATCAAACATCACCGCTTGAACTTACCAAAATCTAGGGGAGGAATTGCTCTCCCAGATTTAGGGATATATTACCACTCCTCCCACTTAGCAAGAATTGTTGACTGGAATATACACCAGCAGGTCAATGACTGGGTATCTCTAGAACACTCACAAATATCACAACCTCTACCCACCACAGGCTAAATCCCACCCTTTAATAGGCCCCATTCTAGATGTCTTTCGTGAGGCTTCAAAAACAGACACCCTAACACCCTGGTTGGGACCTCTGACCTCGCTGAGAGATAACCCAAACTTTCAGCCGGGTCTAGAGCAAAACTTCCTCATGAGGGTTTGGCCCCATAAAGACATTTTGACTAAACATTTCTATAGATGAAATTAACAGTGAAATCAACCTGAAAGTTCTAACACAATGGAACTACATACAAATAAAACAGATTTGGTGTGGAGTGGCGGTGTGTCAAAAAACTGGTCTATCTCATCCCTTTTAAAATAGCAACAAAAAAATGCCTGGTGCATAAGGCATAGCACATACCCCTTGGGATGTTAATTAGATGAACCAGTCAGTATTTCAAAAGTATATATAATTATTGAAAAGACATAAGATAATTTTGAGTATGAAAAGATATACATAATACAAAAAATCAAACAAAGACAATATTCTCACATGTGCATGAGAAAATACCAACTAGGAGAGGGCTTATCACATGTATTATGTAGAGAATGACGCCGACATGTTTGGACTGTTCGGTCCTTTTTCATAGGCATTTACAATCATCTCAAGAACATATGGTCTATAATACAAATATAATCCAATTAGTTTCCAAAATAGTAATGAGTAACAAAGATATGCAGGTGTATAGCTTAATACATTGCCATGATAGATAATGATTTTCCGTAAGTATACTCACAAGCCAGGAGTCCCCTCTAAGATCAGCACCAGGAATTAAAATTGCTATAAATATAGCATAAAATTGTCCAAAGGACTGTGGGTACAATGTATTTATGTGCCTTAACCGCTTCCCGAACGGCGCATGACGATGTATGTCGACAGAATGGCACAGACAGGCAAAAGGGTGTACAGGTACGTCCCCTTTAAAGCCCCATACACACGGTCGGACAATCCGCGGACCAGGTCGGTCGGATCCTGTCCGTCATACTTTGTCTGATGTTGGTTTTGCGTACACACGGTCGGACAAAGTTGTCGGAAAATCTGATCATTCTGAACGTGGTGACGTTTGTTGCCTACGACGGGACTACGTAGAGGCTAGTAGCCAATAGCTTTGGTCTTGTAATGTGATGTGAGCATGCGTAGCACTTTGTCCGGTCGGACAACTGTACACACGATCGGATTTGGTGTGATCGGACCGTGTTGTCGGCAAATCTTTCCAGCAGGAGATAAGACTTTGTCTGTCGGACAATCCGACGTACACTGTCCGATGGTGCATACACACGGTCTGATTTTTCAACAACATTGTCCGATCGGACAGAATCCATGAAAAAGTCCGACCGTGTGTATGGGGCTTAAGATGCCACCGTGCCATCGAGCGCGCGCCGCTCCGGTCGCGGGTCCCGCGGACTTGATCGCCGCGGGTAAACCCGCGATCGTCTCACGGGAAGGCTGAACGGGGAGATCTGGAAATAAACAGCATCTCCCCGTTCTGCCTGGCAACTAATGAATCTGATCTCTGCTCCCTGTGATTGGAGCAGAGATCAGCATTCACTAGCTTACAGCCACACCCCCGCACAGTTAAAAAAAAACATGCCTCTATGAACATATAACCCCTACACTGCAACCTAGTGGTTAACCCCTTTACTGCCAGTGTCATTTACACAGGAATCAGTGCATTAAATAGCACTGATTGCTGTATAAATGACAATGGTCCCAAAAATGTGTCAAAAATGTCCGATGTGTCCGCCATAATGTCGCAATCACAATAAAAATCACTGATCACCGCCATTACTAGTAAAAAAAAAATATTAATAAAAATCCCCTATTTTGTAAACGCTATAACTTTTGCACAAACCAATCAATAATCGCCTATTGCGATTTTTTTTTTACCAAAAATATGTAGAAGAATACGTATCGGCCTAAACTGAGGGAAAAAAGTGTTTTTTTTTTATATATTTTTGGGGGATATTTATTATAGCAAAAAGTAAAAAATAATGTGTTTTTTTCAAAATTGTCGCTCTTTTTTTGTTTATAGCGCAAAAATTAAAAACCGCAGGGGCGATCAAATACAACCAAAAGAAAGCTCTATTGGTGGAAAAAAAAAGGACGCCAATTTTGTTTGGGAGCCACGTTGCACAACTGCGCAATTGTCAGTTAAAGCAACGCAGTGCCGAATCACAAAAAGTGGTCTGGTCTTAAGCCAGCAAAATGGTCCGGTCTGAAAGTGGTTAAAAGCACAGAGAAGCATCAGACTGACACAGACCAAAATGGTTGGTGATTAGAAATGCTGAATGCTGCAGGACCTCCACTGACCAGGTTTAAACACCCATGTCAGTATCACCGCGGCAAAAGTGTCCACTAAGGTGTATCTGATTGAAAAGATATAGAGATAAAACACATAAGTACTCAGATATGGGGATAGGAAAACCTAGTACTAAGAGTAATGAGTAGCAGAGTATGATAAGATATTTACCTCAGTTGGACTGTGATGTAAAAAGAGTACCTCAGCAGCAGGCTTTAAATGGCACAGAAGTGCTAATAAAATCAGCTGTGGAAAGGCTGTGGACTGGAACAAAAGTGGTTCAAAAGGCCTTCTATGCATAAACGTAAAAGACTCTCTGTGCAGCAGCCCCCCAGCCCCACCTAAAACTTACCTGAGCCACATCACAATCCAGTGATATGCACGAGAGCCTCGGCTCTCTGAGGACACTCCCTCATTGGCTGGGACAACAGTAGGAACCATGGGCTCCTGCTGCTGTCAATTACGGCTAGTGAGCCAATGAGAAAAGAGGGAGTAGGGCTGAGCCACGGCTCTGTGTGTGAATGAACATGCAGACCAACAGCTCGGATGCAAACAGCTTGCTCTGGGGCCAAGTGGTAGGAGGGAGGGGCCAGGAGCACCAGCAGAGGACCCAAGAAGAGGAGACACAGGGGTTCTCTGTGCAAAACCACTGCACAGAGCAGGTAAGAATGATATGTTTATTTAAATAAAAAAAAAAAACAAAAAAAAAAAAAAAAACTTGCTTTTAATATGTCTTTAAATGATTTTTGATGACTACTAGGCTCACTCTGTACTAAAGGGAAATTTAAAACAGCATAAGTCAATTTTGTTTTAGTTTTGAAACGGGTGTTTTATATTTTGTTTTACTACACATACAATATATGTTTAATTAAATGTATGTGTGTGACAAATTTGTTTCCAGACACATCTGGTGTTGTTTATATCATGCTGGATTTTTTTCCCCTTTCTCGTAAGCGATTAGCCTATCAAGTTAATTGTTGGAATTATTCACTGAAGATTTGGTCAAGTCATGGATACATATAATAGGGCTTTATTCACTTCATATGACTGTTATATATTGATTCACTGTTTCACAGGAAGCGCTACACATCTTTTGTTATTTTATAAAAACATTTATATTATGAGGAAGAATTCCCAGAGCACTGAGGGTTACCTCAGCACAGCTGTGGATTTTCACTGGAACCTAGACACCTGTCTTAGCCATCTTGCAGGTGATCTCTTTTCTCAGGGTTACTTTATGACTTTTAAATAATACCCATTCATAGTAAAGTCTGTCTTAAGACTCAGTCTGATTAAAACATCTGCTGAGCTTTACCATAAAGGATTAATAAGTTTAGTGCAGTATAAAACCTTGGGTAGGTGAACAATACTTTTTTAGAGTTCTATACATATAAAACAAAGGGACAAATGTGAAGGAAAATGGACAGAGGGACATGGTTCCAAAAGGGAATTGTCCCTCCAACCGAGGGACAGGTGGAAACTATGTTTACCTACTGTATGCCTGGGTAAAATGTGGTGCCCCACTTGATTTTAAACTATAAATTTACAGTGAATATTTTATTTTAAAACAGACTTTTACTAATATTTGTTATGTATATCCTGGGTCAACGTGTAGCACATAGGATAAATAATTATTTTTTTGTTATTTAGTGACTAAGGCTATACTCAGGCTTTTCTTGTTCTCTTATTTCAACATTGGGGTTTATCCTGTGACTATACCTGACCCTCCAACTTCAATGTGTCTGTCTAAACAGAAACATGCATTTAACCCACTGGTAGAGAACTATATTTTTCTTAACAGCAAGAGAAATAAGTAATAATCATTTTCTGACAGCCTATGTTTGAAATCTTTACTGTTCATCATCTGCATTATCACTCTGCTATAGCTATTTATTTATTGTTAGGGATGGGTGAACGGTTCGGCCTGATCATAAGTTCGTTTAACACCATATAGTTTTGTGCGTTACTGCCAGTTTAACGCCATATCGTATTGCGTGCGTTACTGCCAGTTTAACGACATATCGTATTGCGTGCGTTACTGCCAGTTTAACGCCATACAGTTTTGCATTGCCTCTTTACATTGAGTAAAGTGCATCTACATACAGATTTCAACTTCTCCTTTACATTTGCTTATAAGCACCGCCCCCTCCCTCCAAATAATGTCTGGGAGAACAACAAGGAGAGGCAGATGTTCCCTTGGCACTGTAAGGGGGCCAGAAACAAATGTGTCCACAGGCAAAGGTGGACCTGGTGGTCAGTCTTCAGGCAGGGCATCATTTCCTCTGTTTAGTGAGTTTGCCCGTGCTATCCAGCCACAGCATGCAGAGGAGGTGGTAGACTGACTTACTAAACCTTCCTCATCCTCCTCCTCCTCCTCATCCTCTGTCATACAAGCAGAGACAAGTGCGCAGTCCCCTGGAGTTGCCAGAGTGGATAAACCTGCCTCCTTGTCCACATCTATTCCTGCCATAGCCCTAACATCAGCCATTGAGGAGTCAGCTGAGTTATTTGACCACAGCATCAGCCACTTACTCCTTGACGATGCCCAGCCATTACTGGATTAATATGCTGGTTCTGAGGTTGAGGATGACAGGAACATGAGCCTAGAGAGAGGGAGGAACACTGGTAGACAAATTGTCATTCATGTTCCCCAAGCCGCAGCGTATTGCCAAGTTGTCTCCAGTGGTAATGATGAAGATGAAGGAGATAGAGATGATGATGATGTCACTGATGGGACTTGGGTGCCAGATAGAGCAGAAGAGGAAACTGAAGGTGAGGCTGCACAACCCCAAGGAGGCCGACATCAAGAAAGAGTAGAGAGCAGCCACCCTATTCCATCACATGCTGCAGCTGTTATCTCCCAGCCCACTCACCAAAGCTCAGCTGTCTGGGCCTTTTTCAGAACAGCTGCAGCAGATCGCACTGTTGCTATCTGCAAACTGTGTCTCTGTCACATCAAACGTGGCAAAAACACCAACCATATGCATATCATTGCAATTTTTTTCCATTCATCAATAGCACCTCTATAGGGTAATGGTGGGAAGGCCCCTACACCCAAAAAGTAATTTTTCTGCACCTGTTTGACCGGTGCATATCATTGCAATTTTTTACAGCAAGGCCAATTCTTGCTTTCATCAAGAGTACCTCTATAGGGTTATGGTGGGAAGGCACCACGGACACCCAAAGACCAATTTTAATGCACCCGTTACTTCTATCCAAAGTCAAAGTGACACCAGAATGTATCCAAAAAATCTCTAATCTTGTTCCCAGTGCACTACATTTTGGCCTCATCATACACACTGGCTCCCAAGCTGTTGCTGAGCAATATAAAGGCAGCTTGCAGGAAAAATTGTAGACATGGTACAGATCTGCCACTTTACAGTTAGACTAAGGGGACCCCCCTGGCACTATATTGGAAGGAAATTTTCATTTTTAGGCTTTTCACTCTAAAAATCAAAAAAATCACTGCTCATTTAAAAATTACATTTTTCATAAACTTTTTTTCTTTTATTGATCCATGTCCCCAGGGCAGGACCCGGACCCCTATAACCATTTATGCCTAATTACTTGCATTTAAGCCTTCAAAATGGGCACTTTTGATATTTGACATTCGGGTCCCATTGACTTTAATGGGGTTCGTTATTCGGGTCCGAACTTTCGTGGTGTTCGGACATTCTGGTCCGAACCGAACAGAGGTCCGTTCGGCCCATCCCTATTTATTGGTATTGTTTTTGATCATCATTACCACTAGATCTAGGTATAAATATATTTAAAAAAAATCTTTTAGAACAGAATGGGACTCTTGTGTTTCAGAGGTATATGAAAAAAACTGATATTTATACAAAAGTAAACAAGTTTTTATTAAACTAAAAGACAAAGTTTAAAATGCATTACAGTCTTTAGTGATTAAAATTTTGAAATCAGGGATGTGCTGGTTCCCAACAGGTTTATACAAAGAGTGACTACGCATTTCGTGCATGAAACCGATTCGTCAGGATCTTGAGAATAAGACAGATGAAAACGTCATATAAATTCTACAAATAAAACGTTAATTAATATATCATACATCATATGATTAATATAAATATGTAATGATGCAAATGGCATAGAGGTGTTGACTAATGGTCTATACATACATTTATGATAAATATATATGTTACAGAAAATGTTGATAAACTAAATATACTGCAATAAAAAATAACAAAAAAAACAACAAAAAAACACAACAGCAGTCATATTAACTGTATATATCCCCTAGTGTGCAGTCATATTTTGCGCCTGGTGTGTCTAAATGTGTAAAAACACAAGTAAACTGAATTAACTGTCTAGGTAACATTATCAAATGATGTTAAAAAAATAAATTTCAACAACATACCCCTCAGCTTACCAGAAAGGCCTGGTAATGGAAAAACGTCGGCTCAGTGGGACAAGTGAGGCCTGGGTGCCCGTGGGAATCTGTCACGTTTCGGGTATGGCGGGGAACAGGAGGTGGATCCCCTATGTCAATGAGGCGATAGCACGGGTTGTATTGGAGGACCGGTTCTAATGTTGCTACTGGTTTTCACCAGAGCCCGCCGCAAGGCGGGATGGACTTGCTGCGGCGGTAGCAACCAGGTCGTGTCTTCCAATAGCAACTCGACCCCACTGACAGCTGAGATAGGCGCGGTACACAAGGATAAGGCAGAGGCAAGGTCAGACGTAGCAAAAGGTCAGGGCAGGTAGCAAAGGTTCGTAGTCGGGGGCAACGGCAGAGGTCTGGATACACAGTAGGAGCAAACACAAAACACGCTTTCACTGGGCACTATAGGCAACTCAAGATCCGGCAATGACAGGAAGGGGAAGTGGGTTAATAAGGGAGAGGGTGAAGCCAGATTGGACCAGGCACCAATCAATTGTGCACTGGCCCTTTAAGAGCAGGAAGGAGCCGCGCGCGCGCGCCTGGGGAGAGGAGGCGAGCGCGCAGGGGGAGGCAGGCAGAAGAGCCGGCGGGGACGAGGCAGCAGAGCGGGTCTCCCCCTCTTCTTGGGCCTCCCCCTCCTCCTGGAACCCAAGAACCTGCGGATGAGATCCTTGTCAATGATGTTACCCTCAGGTTCCCAGGACCTCTCCTCAGGACCACAATTCTCCCAGTCAACAAGATAGAAGCGTTTACCTCGGACGGTTCTAGAGGCGAGGATCTCTTTAACAGAGAAGATGTCGGAGGAGCCGGTGACCGGAGCAGGAGCGGTGACCTTGGGGGAAAAGCGATTAAGAACAAGGGGTTTGAGGAGGGAAACATGGAAAGAGTTGGGGATGTGGAGGGAAGGAGGAAGGTGCAGTTTGTAGGAAACGGAATTGATCCGAGCCTTGATCTTGAATGGGCCGAGGTAACGGGGACCCAACTTATAACTGGGGATGCGGAACCTGATGTACCTGGAGGAAAGCCACACCCTATCACCAGGGGAGAATACAGGAGGAGGTCTTCTCCTACTGTCTGCATGTTTCTTCATGCGGGAAGAGGCCAGGGCAAGCGATTTTTGGGTCTCTCTCCAGATGGACGACAGCTCTTGGGTGACCTCGTCTACAGCGGGAACTCCGGAAGAAGTGGGGATGGGTAGGGGGGGGGGGAAGAGGATGACGGCCGTAAACCACAAAGAAGGGTGATTTAGAGGAGGACTCAGATTCTTTCAGGTTGTAAGAAAATTCGGCCCAGGGCAGGAGGTCAGCCCAGTCGTCTTGACGAGCAGAGACAAAGTGTTGCAGGTAGGCCCCAAGGATTTGGTTGACTCTCTCCACTTGTCCATTGGACTGTGGATGATAGGCAGAGGAGAAGTCCAGCTTGACTTTCAATTGACTGCAGAGGGCTCTCCAAAACTTAGATACAAACTGGACGCCTCTATCCGAGACGATGTGAGATGGAAGTCCATGAAGACGAAAAATCTGGAGGAAGAAATGTTTAGCAAGTATGGATGCAGAAGGGAGGCCTGGAAGCGGGACAAAGTGTGCCATTTTGGAGAAACGATCCAAGACCACCCATATGGTAGTGTGGCCGTGGGAAGGAGGAAGGTCCGTGATGAAGTCCATGGCTACGTGGGCCCAAGGTCGTTCAGGCACAGGCAGAGGGTGAAGAAGGCCAGCAGGCTTTTGATGAGGGGTCTTGTCTCGGGCACATATAGTACAGGCCTGTACGAAGTCCGTCACATCCTTTTTTAAAGGAGGGCCACCAGTAATACCTGGAAATCAGTTGGAAGGATTTCTTGATTCCAGGATGACCAGCGAGATGAGAAGAGTGACCCCATTTGAGGATCTGAAGACGAAGGCGTGGAGGGACCAAGGTTTTCCCAGAAGGAACTTGCAGCAAGGAGGCAGGAGCAGAAGAGATCAGACACTCAGGGGGTACAATGTGTTGTACAGGAGACTCAGAAGAATCGGTGGCACGTGATAGGGCGTCAGCCCTGATATTCTTGTCTGCAGGACGGAAATGGATCTCGAAGTTGAAGCGGGCAAAAAACAACGACCACCTAGCTTGGCGTGGGTTTAATCGTTGGGCGGATTGGAGGTAAGAAAGATTTTTGTGATCCGTGAAGATCGTGATGAGGTGAACGGACCCCTCAAGGAGATGTCTCCATTCCTCAAGTGCTAGCTTAATGGCCAGTAATTCACGGTCTCCGATGGAGTAGTTCTTTTCGGGGGGAGAGAAGGTCTTGGAGAAGAAACCACAGGTGACGTTCTTGCCCTTGGGGTCTTTCTGAAGAAGCACAGCTCCTGCTCCCACAGAGGAGGCATCGACTTCCAGGAGAAATGGTTTGCGAGGATCGGGCCTGGACAAAACGGGTGCAGAGGCAAAGACAGATTTGAGGTGGTTAAAGGCCTCCTCAGCTGGAGGGGGCCAGGACCTAGGATTAGCATCTTTTGGTTAATGCCACAATAGGCGCGACAATGGTGGAGAAGTGAGGGATAAACTGGCGATAGTAATTGGCGAAACCAAGGAAACGCTGGATGGCCCGTAGTCCGGTAGGGCGTGGCCAGTTCAAGACGGCAGAAAGCTTCTCCGGGTCCATTTGGAGGTCTTGTCCAGAGACCAAGTAACCTAGGAAGGGAAGACTGCAACGTTCAAAGAGACATTTCTCTAGTTTGGCATAAAGATGGTTCTCCCGAAGCCGTTGGAGCACTTGACGGACTTGAAGACGGTGTTCCTCCAAGCTAGCGGAAAAAATCAGGATATCATCCAGATAGACAATGACGCAGGAGTATAGCAAGTCTCTGAAAATCTCATTCACAAAGTCTTGGAAGACCGCCGGGGCATTGCATAAACCGAAGGGCATGACGAGATACTCGAAGTGTCCGTCACGAGTGTTAAAGGCGGTTTTCCACTCATCGCCTTTACGGATACGGATGAGATTATATGCGCCCCGGAGGTCCAATTTGGTGAAGATTCTTGCTCCACGCAAACGATCAAAAAGTTCCGAGATAAGGGGCAGCGGGTAGCGATTTTTTATCGTGATCTTGTTAAGACCACGATAGTCAATGCAGGGACGTAAGGACCCGTCTTTTTTGGCGACAAAGAAGAATCCAGCTCCAGCAGGGGAGGAAGACTTGCGGATGAAACCTTTTTTGAGGTTCTCCTGGATGTACTCCGTCATAGCTTTAGTCTCCGGGATGGAGAGAGGGTAGATCCTGCCACGGGGTGGCGTGGTCCCAGGAAGAAGATCGATAGGACAATCGAAGAGTCTATGTGGCGGCAAGATCTCAGCTTGTTTTTTGCAAAAAACGTCAGCAAAGTCCCTGTAAGGCTTGGGGAGATCAGACCGAGAGGTAGCGATGGAAACTTGCCTAGTGGGTACCGCTTTGAGGCAATGCCTGTGGCAGGAAGGACCCCAACTTTTGATGTCCCCCGAGGTCCAGTCGAGGGTAGGAGAATGAAGCTGGAGCCAGGGTAGGCCTAAAAGGATCTCAGAGGTGCAGTTGGGCAATACAAAAAAGTCTATCTTTTCATGATGGAGAACTCCAATTCTCATGAGGAGAGGTTCGGTGCGGTAACGCACGACGCAGTCCAGATTTTGACCATTTACCGAAGTGATAAAAAATGGCTTGACAAGACGAGTGACTGGAATATCAAATTTGTCGATGAGTGAGGCTTCAATGAAGTTCCCTGCAGAACCAGAATCCAAAAAGGCCACGGCGGAGAAAGAGGACTTCTTGGGCAAAGAAAACTTCACTGGAACAGTCAGACGTGGAGAGGAAGAGTCCACACCTAGCAACACATCTCCCACGTTAGCTAGGTGCGAGCGTTTCCCTGACGCTGAGGGCGGATAGAGCAATCCTTTAAGAAATGGTCAGGACTGGCACAATATAGGCACAGATTATGGTCTCGGCGGCGAGTCCTCTCTTGTGTGGTCAGGCGTGACCGATCTACTTGCATAGCCTCCTCAGCGGGAGGCACAGGTACGGGTTGCAGAGGATTCTGGAAGAGAGGTGCCAGGCGAGGAAACCGCCTGACGCGACAAAAGTCCTTTTCTTGGCGTAGCTCAAGGCGTCTCTCGGTATAACGCATGTCAATGCGGGTGGCCAGCTGGATGAGTTCAGACAGAGTGGCAGGAATTTCTCGAGCAGCCAGCACATCTTTGACGTGGCTGGATAGACCCTTTTTAAAGGTCGCGCAAAGGGCCGCATTGTTCCAGGAGAGTTCAGATGCCAGGGTGCGGAATTGGATGGCGTAATCGCCCACTGAAGAATCTCCCTGGACCAGGTTCAGGAGGGCCGTCTCGGCAGAGGAGGCCCGGGCTGGCTCCTCGAAGACACTACGAACTTCGGAAAAGAAGGCTGGAATAGAAGCTGTGGCAGGGTCGCCACGGTCCCAGAGCGGTGTAGCCCAGGCTAGGGCCTTATCTGAAAGCAGGCTAACCACGAATGCCACTTTAGACCGTTCGGAGGGGAACTGGTCCGACAACATCTCCAGATGGAGGGAACACTGGGATAGGAACCCTCGGCATAGCTTAGGATTCCCATTGAACTTGTCAGGAAGGGACAGGCGGATTCTAGTGGCAGCAGCAACTCGTGGAGGAGATGTAGGAGCTGGCGGTGGAGGCGGTAGAAGCTGCTGTAGCATAGCAGTCAACTGTGCCAATTGCTGTCCCTGTTGAGCGACCACCGTGGTCAGATCCGAGAGGCTTGGCAGCGGGACCTCAGCAGGATCCATGGCCGGATCTACTGTCACGTTTCGGGTATGGCGGGGAACAGGAGGTGGATCCCCTATGTCAATGAGGCGATAGCACGGGTTGTATTGGAGGACCGGTTCTAATGTTGCTACTGGTTTCCACCAGAGCCCGCTGATGGACTTGCTGCGGCGGTAGCAACCAGGTCGTGTCTTCCAACAGCAACTCGACCCCACTGACAGCTGAGATAGGCGCGGTACACAAGGATAAGGCAGAGGCAAGGTCAGACATAGCAAAAGGTCAGGGCAGGTAGCAAAGGTTCGTAGTCGGGGGCAACGGCAGAGGTCTGGATACACAGTAGGAGCAAACACAAAACACGCTTTCACTGGGCACTATAGGGAACTCAAGATCCGGCAATGACAGGAAGGGGAAGTGGGTTAATAAGGGAGAGGGTGAAGCCAGATTGGGCCAGGCACCAATCAATTGTGCACTGGCCCTTTAAGAGCAGGAAGGAGCCGCGCGCGCGCGCCTGGGGAGAGGAGGCGAGCGCGGAGGGGGAGGCAGGCAGAAGAGCCGGCGGGGACGAGGCAGCAGAGCGGGATGCGATCCACGGCGGACAGAGCCAGAACAGAGCCATCCCAGAGACAGAACAGAGCCCACGGCCAGGGGAGCTGGCCGGGGCGCTGCAGGAGGACAGACGCCGTGAGCGCTCCGGGATGGATGGGCACCCGGAGCGCTTGGCGTTACAGAATCTTTCTCCCCACCTAAACGAACAAAGATGGAGGAGCCCCTATATATGCAGATGGTTGATAAAGAGTAATGAATACAATGACACAAACAAAAACAAAAAAAAAAAAAAAGGGGGAGAGAGGGTATAATCCTCAAAACAACAAAATGTATATTACAAATAGCTCACCAGGTAAATGTACTGAAATGGAAACAGACTTATTTAAAGACTTAAAGCTCCATTGCGAGCAGGGATGATTAATTCCCAAACTTCAATCGTTGGTTTCAATTATAGTGAAAGATGGTGTATGAAATAGACTTTAAAGCACGTCTCAAAAAGAAGAGGTTGACAACTAATGAAAGCCTAATCCAAACAAACAAAAAGTTAGTCTGAGATGAAAGGCTGCTTATATTTAAAACAAACAAACAAACAAACAATCAAACAATAAAGAAAGGGAATTGTATCCTATACCTGTAATCTTATACCACAAGTCTCCTCACAGCGTTCCTCTCACATGAAGGGATGAACCACTAATGAGAGACTGGGGGGGAAAGCATCTTATATAGGGAAGCACAGCTGCCATGATTAGTCCTGTAAGGTGTGAGTGGGAGGAAGGATTCCTGGAGTTGCTCGGATCGCCCGGATTACAAATCCGGAGGGATTGGAGCAAGTCCATTTAAACACTAAATGCCGTGGGTGAATGCATGCTGGAGGATTAGCATGAAAATAACCCCCGATCCACATCCCAATCATACTGCAGACCAGATAATGGGAAGAAGGACAAATCCCACTGTCTCTCCTGCCATGGGGGGCAACCATAGGCAGGGAGAGAGCTGATAAATGCAGAGTAAGGGGCGGGACCCAAATGGCATCTAGCCGGCGCAGGTGGATTTGCTTCGGCGACGCTGCGTTCTACAGATGGGAGAGGAACCGGGCTAAAGGCCGCCAGGTGTCGTTGTCCCCTGATGGAGGATCTGATGGAAATGCCTCTGGGGGGACTTGGAAAACATACCAAGAAACCCACCATCAACTACCACTAGAGCTAGGTGATGCTGGTTTACTAAAGACATTAAAATGAACAGGTGTTAGCAAATGCATAGACTTGGTATTTTATATATCACTGTATCACAATTTAACATTATAGCCATTTTTAGAGAGAGATAATAGATTGACTTGACTTGTTTAGTTGTAATTATTTGGGGGAATTGGGGAATAAAGGTTAGAAACTATCTTGGGAAATCACTCAATCCTCCCCCAGCTCTGCATAAAAATATACATTTAAAAATTAGATTACATTGCATAATTTTGCTTTTAATGAAGTTAATAATATTTAATGTTCTTCCATGGACACGGTAATAAGAAATCAACCCATAGGAATCTATGTTAATTCTCTTGTGGAGCCCAGGTACAGTGCAACCAATGCAAATTCAAAATCTGAAAAAATATAAATTCAAATTTGGTCAAGGTAAGGAATCTAAACATTCTTCAAAAGTTAAAGCACAGGTACGTATTATATCCTCTAAAGACACTGCATGGAGAAACATTTTATGTATCCCCGTTTCTGTTAATGCCGTGATCCCTTGGCCTGTATTATAATATAATGCTTTTTTTGTATCAAGGACCATGTTTAAATTTATCCATAGAAGAGTCAGGTTTTGATGTTATATGAAGAAAGCTTGAGCTTTTCTTACAATGATCCCTATGTGTAAAAATTTTTCTACTAATTATTTTAAAGTTTGACTATCATTAAAAGTATTAAAGCAATAATTACAACATATTCACCAAATTGCTTTCCCAGAGATTACAAAGTGCTTGCAGATTCCCTGTATTAAGGGCGTATATATATATATATATATATATATATATATATATATATATATATATATATATATATATAATATCACACAGCCATGTAAATGAAGCAAGTTTCAAGTGAAATTCAGCATTTGTCACATATAACATGGTGGACAAATTTGGAAGCCATGCCTATACCCAAGGTGGGAAGCAGAGATTTATCATTCAAATCTTTTATCTCTTGGTTTGCTCCATATTACATAGTAAGTAACAGGGCATAGTTTTTTGGGGGGTATTATTTAAGTCATGAGGTAACCCTGGGAAAAGATAGATCACCCACTTTCAAGATTGCTAAGGCATGTGTCTAGGTTCCAGTGAAAGTCCACACCAAGGGTCAAGTCCTGGGGAAAAAAGTGTGGGAACTCCCACCCAAGATCCACTCCCCCACCAAAAAAAAAAAAAAAATGATACGCTCATATGCACGAACGCTTCAAAAGTGATATTTTTCATCCAATTTTCGTATTGTGTGTATGAAGCTTAACTGTTAGTACATTAAAAAAAAACAATCCTCAATAAACATAAATACGGTAATTCTCTGAATAATCAGCATTCATTCAATTGTGCTTTCATGCAAATGTGAACATCATGTTCTGATCTTTATTGGGGAATTTTATTTTGTATATAGAGTGTTTATGTGGTGAGTTTACACTTTTCATTGAACAGAGTTTGGATAACACAGGGTTAAACGGAAAGGTCATAAATTAACTGCACATTATCTGGACAGAATGCTTGGGGACATAGTGATGTGTTCCTGCTTAGGAGATGTATGTTAGCTTGGGGGGGCTGCAAACTCTGCAGGGCTCCAACACACACTCGCTGCTATTCCAACCCTTTACATATTTCCACATAAACTTCCCTCCTGGCATTAAACTTTGCCAGGTATTGTGCTCAGCTTACTACCCCAAACTGATGTTCCTCCCTCAGCTCACCTCTCTCCCTGCATGTCCTGTGAGCAGAATAGCTGTGCTCCCCCTCTGGGTTCTTTCATCATATGGCACTGAAGATAGAGGAGGGGGGATTCAGCGGGACACACAGAGCAAGTATGCAGGAAACTTGGAGGGGAGGATGAGGAGACAGAAAATGCGGGGAGGAGCACATCACGAGAGGTCTGCCTAAACACAATCTCTTAGCAGCAGGGGCCTGATCTACCCGTCAGCTAGCTGTGATTGGCAGGTAGATCGAAGCCGAAGCTGTCATGGGGCCCCCTACTGACAATGCCTGAATGGTCAGTCCACCCCTGGTGTGCGTCACTTACTATTGCGAGCTGTGTCGGCGGCTGCTGGTGTAGCACCTGCCACACAGCTTGCATACTTCAAAGTCTTGCCGGACACAGCTGCTAATGGGAACTGAGTTCCTGTTGTGGAAAAAGTACAGGAACTCAGTTCCCATGCGTTCCCGCAGGACTTGAGCCCTGGTCCACTCCACACTATTACTACTACTCCACATGCAGACCTGCTACCCAAACAGTCCCAATTCCCTAATGCTAGACCTCAAGATTGCAGCTGTGAAAGTTGACGCTGTACACATAAAAAAAGTGCAGAATATAGACGTGCTTTAAGGAGATTCTCGCTTATCAATTCTGCCTTACTCAGATAAGAATATTTTGACTGGGGTCTGTCTAGCTGGCAAATAGACTTCCTTTAATGCTGCCATGCACACCCAACTCTAGCCCTTGGCACTTCTTTGTCTGCTTGATAGTTATATAGAAGAAAAAAAAAACCAGAGTCAGGCTGCCAGGAAAAAAGGCTTACAGTATAGGCCTCTGATGCAGAACTTAAAGCTTGAGGCTACATACAGTCATTACAGTGCTGAAAGCTGCTTCATCTCTTAGTGAAGTAAATAGTTTATTTGTACCAGTTTAATCCTCTATGAACATTGTGGAAGAATGTAAGCATGCACATAATTCCTGGAATTCGGCTTCAAGTATTTCTGATCTTAGTTAAAACATGTTGGTAGTCCTAGTTGCCTTGAAGCAGCCTGAATAGACCAAGCAGCTACAGAGATAAGTGACAGTTCAGTTTGGCAATATATAATGCTCTCAATATGCAAGCAATAGAATTACAGATATTGCCATAGCCGCTGCGCCTCGTGTGGCCCGCATGGACACGGACCACTCCGAGACACAGATCTCCTCCGCCATATCCTCACCAGATCCCCTCACAGGGACACCGGCTGTATTCCGGTCTGAGATGGCCGGCTCCACATCAAACCAGGGACGCCTGGATGATGACCTCCGCAGCATGCTGCAAGCTCTACCTACGAGGGCGGACATTGAGGCCCTCTCCACGAGGGCGGACATTGAAGCCCTAATCCTGCGGATCGAGGAGGCCCACAGTAAGGACATACAAGAGGTGAGGACGGAGTTACACGCCATAGAGGACCGAGTTTCTTCAGGAGAAACCCAGATCACCTCGCTGGAGACCAGGGTGCAAGCCCTGGAACGCGCACAGGACACCCATACCCTAGCGGCACAGGAGATGCAGCTTCACTCGGAGGAAATGGAGGACCGCAGCCGCCGCAACAACTTGCGACTGCGGGGACTACCAGAGGCTACAGGTCCAGAAGATTTAGCAGAGACTGTTACCGCTATCTTTCACAGACTCCTGGAAGACCCACCTCCCTCCCTGGAAATAGACCGGGTCCACCGTACGCTGGGCCCCAGATCCACTGATCCCGCTAGACCCCGTGATGTTCTGTGCCGTCTACACAGGTACGCACAGAAGGAAGTGCTCTTAAAGAGGGCATGGGATAATGGGGACATTGAATTTGATGGGGCACAGATTCAGATACTCCCGGATCTATCCAGGGCCACACTACAGCGCCGTGCCATGTTGAAACCGGCTCTTGAAGTTGCGAGACGCCATGGATGTACATACAGATGGGGCTACCCCCTAGCGGTCATCTTCCGCACTGATAGAAGCCCCTTTACTCTGCGCACACCAGTGGACCTCCCTGCCTTCTTTACTTTCTTGGGAGCAGAACCAGTTCCGGTGCCAAACTGGCTATTAAGGCTCCCACGTCCTGCAGGCCGCTTAGGCCCATCGTCAGGCAGATTCGCCCAACCAGCCCGCTCCCAGAGGTCCCGAGGTCGGTCCCGCGCCGCATCCGCATCTATCAATGGATCACGTGAGTCATAATAGCACCCTCCAGTACTTACTAACTATTTTGTTCTGCACTGGCTGAAGTTTCAGACCCCCATCAGCACTATTTTTTTTTTTTTTGTGGTCCCCCCCCATTGGGATTTTCCCATGCCCTATGGCCATCATTGCTACTGGCGCCATGCGGAGGACACGTGGAGCAGTGCCGCGCTCTGGCAACCCCGGGAGTCTCCACGTGCCTGTCATCATCCCCGGGCAATACAAAGCCACTCGTGCAGCATCTTGATATAACAGATTAACTTAGGGAGGCAGACGTCTCCTGGGGGGTGGTTTTGACCCGGTGGCTCCTCCCCCCCTTGCAAGGAACTATGCCCGACGAAGAGCTGAAGGCCCACCTATGCTCCCCCAGAAGACCGAAGCGGCAGACACTTACAGGCAAGAGTATGGTTGTCCCACCGCAACAGAACAACACACAACGAGGAGTCCACGCTTCACTTGGGCAGCCATGCCCCCTTGTCCCCCCTTTTTTTTTTTTTATTCTTTGATGTCTTCATCTGCCTCAGAGCCCCTTTATGTCTCACCTGCAAGGTCTCCAGGACCATTATGCTCCCGAAGAAGCCGGGAGAACAGGGACATTCCGGAACATGTGTGGGGGAAAAGTGTGTTGTTGCTACAGGCTCTGAACTACAGCTGGGAGGTGGCTGGGTGGCGGCTCCATATGGTGTGATGGGTGGTGGGGTAGGTATTGCTCGTTTGGGTGGGAGATGGAGGCGGGGTCTCTCTTCCTCTCGCCTCCTTCCTCCCCCCCCCTGCTGGGGGAATGTCTGATGTTTAGAAATGTTTTATGTCTTTCTTTGTTTTAGTTAGTATGTTATGAAACCAGCCAAGGTAGTTACCGTGCAGGTATCTGTGCAACGTTATAATTTTCCAAGTTTTATAAGATGCCACATCTTAACAGGCCCTGACAGTTCTTATTCCTCTACACACATTGGTCCTGTCCACACGGACGTCAATCACCCACATCTACACAAGCACCTAAGGTCTGGGGCTCCGGGGAGGATTTGGGAGCTCCCCGCTGGCTCACGCTGAACGCTCTCCCACTTAGGTTGACGCTTTACACCCAGGTATTCCTGGTGGGCGTTGTAGCAGCACTCTGCTGAAATATAGTTATCCAGCTTAGCTGGATAGTGCTGACTGAGAGACCTTCCCTCTCGGTCGCTACCCAATACCTACAAGAGTCCTTTCCTTTCTCTATATCCCTACCCTTCCACTAACACACTCTTCTACCCTCTAGTCTATCCCGTCCCCCTTCCTCGCCCATTCTTCCCGTCCCCCCCGATACGATCATGGACGTGCTTAACATTGTTACCCTTAATGCGAAGGGACTTAACATCCCCGAAAAGAGACGAATGCTACTGAATGACATGAAACGACAGAACGCTGACATTGTTCTAATACAGGAGACACACTTTAGGGAGAACAGGTTCCCTATCTTAAAAAATAGATTTTATCCGACAGTATACCACTCCACATACTCGGAGGCCAAATCTAGAGGGGTCTCCATTCAAATATCGGCTAGAGTCCCGTGGACTCTGATCGATATAACAACAGACCCAGCGGGAAGATTTTTATTCCTTAAAGGCCTGATTGGTGACGCGAAGGTTACCATCGCAAACCTCTACGCCCCTAACAGCCGACAAGACCTGTTTGTAAAAAGACACCTAGACTTACTTCAAAACTTTACGGAAGGACAACTTATTATAGGTGGGGACCTTAACATCCCCTTACTCCCCATAGAGGACACCTCCACAGGCCTATCTTCCATCCCCCGAGGCACACGGAAAGTTATCCACGCAGCCCTACATGCCGCACAACTGGTGGATGTTTGGCGCCTCTTCCACCCCGGCGAACGGGATTACACTTTTTTCTCCCGACCACACCGCGGGTACTCACGCATCGATTACTTTTTAATGCCACACAACCAACTTCAGGCGGTCAAAGGATCCACTATAGGGTCTATCACATGGTCAGACCATGCCCCAGTTACACTGCGTTACGCTCTGACCGACTTTTACAGGGGACAAAGGAAGCCATGGAGACTCAATGAGAGCCTCCTCCAAGATCCAGAGGTACTAACGGACGTAACAAAAGAATTAACACATTATTTCCACACTAACAGTACGGAGGACTGCGACACGGGTCTAATTTGGGAGGCGCACAAGGCGGTGATCCGAGGGGTACTGATAAAGCGAGGCGCACGACTTAAAAGACAGAGAACCGCTCAACTATCCATGTTATTCGGCAAACTTCAAACTTTAGAAGCGAAACACAAACTGACACCAACTACTTCACTAGGTAGCGAGCTGGACACAATACGCACTCAGATAACCGACCTTCTCCACTTTAAAGCTAAGGCAGCGCTCCAGATTTCCCGTAAAAAAATCTACGAATCAGGTAATAAGTGTGGTAGATTACTTGCACAATCTCTGAAAGCCCAAAAGGCGGCATCTTATATACCCCACGTCTTCTCTCCCCCGGGGAGGCGAGTGACACTACCCCAACAAATTACCCAAGCATTCAAGTCCTTTTACGAGACTCTATACAACCTAAACACAGCCCGACCCTCCCCGGAGCATATAGCTGACTACATAGCCTCTTCCAACATGCCCACCCTGCCGACGAAAACACGAGACATCTTAGAGGAACCCATAACATTGTCCGAAATACAACTGGCAATAGGGAATACCAAACGAGGGAAGGCCCCCGGGACCGGACGGCCTGACAATACAGTACTACAAGACTCTACTCCCGTCCCTAGGAAATCACCTACTCAAACTTTTCAATGACCTCACCAAAGGGAGCAAATTCCATGACGCCACGTTACAGGCCCAAATAGCAGTGATACCCAAAGAAGGTAAAGACCCGTCTCAGTGCGGGAGCTACCGACCTATTTCCCTACTGAATACAGATCTAAAGCTGTTCACTAAAATCATAGCCTTGAGGCTGCAGTCATTCATCCCCGAGTTGATACACCTAGACCAAGTAGGCTTTGTCCCAACCAGAGAGGCAAGGGACAACACCACCAAAGTCCTGAACCTGCTTTATACTGCCACCTCAGAAAATAGACCAAGTGTCTTTCTCAGCACAGACGCTGAGAAAGCCTTTGACCGGGTAAACTGGGCTTTCATGTCTGCCACACTACACCATATAGGGCTGGGTGGCAACATGTTGCATTGGATCTCTGCAATATACACAACACCATCGGCCAGGGTGAGGGCTAATGGAGTAACTTCCGACCCCTTTCTGATCACAAATGGGACGCGACAGGGATGCCCACTCTCACCCCTCCTCTTTGCGCTGTCCCTCGAACCATTCCTATGCCACATTAGATTAAATCCGAACATTACGGGAATATCGATTAACCACACCCAATACAAAGTATCAGCCTACGCTGACGACCTGCTGTTCTCAATCTCGAACCCGACAATATCCCTCCCAAATTTGATGCAGGAATTTACAACATACGGGGCGCTCTCAAACTTGAAGATTAATTTTGCTAAGTCGGAGGCAATGGGGGTGGGGATACCGTCAACGCAGCTCACACACCTCCAAGCCAGCTTTAACTTGAAGTGGACAAACAAGGCCCTGAAATACCTAGGCACATACATCCCTCACACACTCTCAAAACTGTACGAACTTAATTTCCCGCCGCTACTATTGAAAATAAAAACTCTCCTGAACCAATGGAAATCTGGTATGCATTCCTGGATAGGCCGTTGCAACATCCTAAAGATGACTATTCTCCCAAAAATCCTCTACCTAATGCAGGCCCTACCTATACACATACCAAATGCTTTTTTCAAAAGGGTACAATCAGCATTCACAGAGTTCGTTTGGGCAAAAAAAAGACCTAGACTCACCAACAAACTGCTTGTTCTCCCCAAAACGCACGGCGGTCTAGCCCTACCAAATATCCAAGCCTATTATCAGGCTGTACACCTGGGGAGACTCATAGATTGGTGCCGCCATCAGGAAACCAAGCTATGGGCCAAGATGGAACAATCCCAAAGTGCGATCCCTCTTCGGGGAGCACCATGGTGCTACCCAGCACTACCAACAGAGATCAAACTTCACCCACTGATTGGTAACTCAGCGCGGATCTGCGCCCGGCTAATTTCGCAGACGTCCCTCTCTTCCCCGAATTCGCCCCTCTACCCTATAATAGGCAACCCCTTATTTACATCGGGTCTTTATGACGGGTGCCTCCGGAGTCTAGGTGAGGCGGGCCTACACCAAGCTTCCCACTACAGTTCAGGTGGGCGCTGGAAAACTATGGCAGATTTTCTAGATCCTACGGGCCCGTTTCGCCTGGACTTCCTGAGGACACTCCAACTAACACATTTCCTCAGTACGATCCTGCCCCCCACAGGAGACAACCAGACGCTTACAGCCCTAGAGGAGCTCTGTACTGACACGGGTGCCCTACCACACACGCTCTCACTGACCTATAACCTTTTAAATACTCCCCCAGCAGACTTTATACCCCCGGGACTACTTAAATGGGAAAAAGATTTAGATTGTCAATTCAATAACACCAAGAGGCAACGTATTCTCAGATTCACACACAAATCCTCTATCTGTGCCAAGATCCAGGAAACAAATTACAAAATTCTCTCACGATGGTACAGGACCCCATCACTACTCCACAAGTTTTACCCGACTACATCAGACCTGTGCTGGCGCTGTCACACAGACAAAGGGACCCTGCTCCATATTTTTTGGTCATGCCCTAAATTAACACACTTCTGGAAAGTAGTGCGCAAGACAATACAACAATTTACTGAGCGGTCCATCACAGATGACCCAGCGTTCTTCCTCTTACACGCCTCCAATATCCCTGATAGGAAATACAAGAAGTCAGTGATTCGCCACTTACTTGACGCAGCTAAGGCCTGCATACCACTCCAATGGAAATCGGCCCTCCCGCCGACCATTGAACTCTGGCTCCAAAAGGTGGAGGACATCAGAAAAATGGAGGACCTTATCCTCACAGCTCAAAACAGAGAGGAGACATTTACTAAAACCTGGCAGGGATGGAATATGTTTATATACTCAGCTGAGGGTCAGGCCCTGAGAGGATCTGACATAGACACATAATATCGCGTGCAGCGACAGCACTATGTTGAGTCATATGGGCATAGACACAAGCCCCGCAGCTACAACTCTGATCAGACATACCGGCATTCAATGATAGGGGGACACACATTGTTCCCCCTCCCCACCACCTCCCGCCCACCCCCCTCCCTCAACCCCCCCCTACTCAATACTCCCCCTTTTCTTCTTTTCCCATCTGTCCTTCCTACTCTTTAACTCCATCCCCCCCCCACATATTGGGGGCGGTATAAATGTAGGTACTTAGATAATTAAAAGAAAACTAGGAAGTGAGCCCACAAGACGGTAATATTTCACAACTCCACAAATATGGTGTTTATTCTTCTTGTTGATACTGTTAGAAACATTATGTTGTATCACCAGTTTTGTCTTTTACTTTGTATGTTATGTGGAAAGTATGTAACCTGCTGGTCCATGTGGACCCATTTCCTGACATAAATAAACAATTTAAAAAAAAAAAAAAGAATTACAGATATTTTCATATCTCTACCTTCTAGCTAGCATTGCCTACAGTGCCTTGAAAAAGTATTTACATCCCTTGAAATTTTCCACATTTTGCCATGTTACAACCAAAAACGTAAAGATATTTTATTGGAATTTTATGTGATAGACCAACACAAAGTGGCACATAATTGTGTAGTGGAAGGAAAATTATAAATGGTTTTCAACATTTTTTACAAATAAAAATGTGAAAAGTGTGGCGTGCATTTGTATTCAGCCCCCTTTACTCTGATACCCCTAACTAAAATAAAGTGGAACCAATTGTCTTCAGAAGTCACCTAATTAGTAAATAGAGTCCAACTGTGTGTAATTTAATCTCAGTATAAAAACAGCTGTTCTGTAAAAACCTCAGAGGTTTGTTAAAGGACCTTAGTGAACAAACCGCATCATGAAGGCACTGAACACACCAGACAGGTCAGGGATAAAGTTTTGGAGAAGTATAAAGCAGGAATAGGTTATAAAAAAACATCCCAAGCTTTGAACATTTCACGGAGCACTGTTAAATTCATCATCCAAAAATGTAGGGCACAACTGCAAACCTATCAAGACATGGCTGTCCACCTAAACTGATAGGCCGTGCAAGGAGAGCATTAATCAGAGAAGCAGCCAAGAGGCCCATGGTAACTCTGGAGCTGCAAAGATTCTCAGCTCAGGTGGGAGAATCTGTCCACAGGACAACTATTAGTTGTGCACTCCACAAATCCGGTCTTTGTGGAAGGGTGGCAAGAAAGCCATTGTTGAAAGAAAGTCATAAGAAGTCCCGTTTGCAGTTTGCAAGAAACCCTGTGGGGGACACAGCAAACATGTGGAAAAACGTGCTTTGGTCAGATGAGACCAAAATTGAACTTTTTGGCCAAAACGCAAAATGCTATGTGTGGCAGAAAACATCACCCTGAACACACAGTCCCCACTGTAAAACATGGTGGTAGCAGTGTCATGTGGTGGGGATGCTTTTCTTCAGCAGGGACAGAGAAGCTGTTCGTAGTTGATGGGAAGATGGATGGAGCCAAATACAGAGCAATCTTAGAAGAAAACCTGTTATAGTCTGCAAAAGGGTCAGAAACCATGAAATCAGTCCGAGACAGAAGTACAGTTAAATCACACTTGTTTAATAATAAAAGTAAAAAGAACAAACCTAGTCAACACATAGCCAGAGTTCAGTAGCCGGAACGGATAGTTAGCCAAGCCAGAAGTCGGGGATCAAGGTAGGGGAACAGCAAGCAGGATCTGGAGCCAGAAGAGATGTCAGCAAAGCCAGTCTTTAAACAGGACCGCAGGCAATGTTTCTTGTGATGTTGACCAAGGCGAAGGCAGAGACCCTCTGGACTGGACAGCTTAAGTAGGCAGGACTGACGAGCAGGATATGAACAACAGCTGAGTAACTGTGGAGAGAGATGAAAGCTGGCAATTAGCTGACAGCTGAGCGGCCAGCTCAGAGAAGGAAGGGCTGAACCCAGCCCTGACAAAAAGACTCGTCCTGTTGGAAGATGAACCTCCACCACAGTCTCAACAACCCTAAACATACAGCCAGAGCTACAATGGAATGGTTTAAATCAACGTATATTCATGTGTTAGAATGGCCCAGTCAAAGTCCAGACCTAAATCCAATTAAGAATCTGTGGAAAGACCTGAAAATTGCTGTTCACAGACACTCTCTCTTGCAAAGAAGAATGGGCAAAAATATCACTCTCTAGATGTGCAAAGCTGGTAGAGACATACCCAAAAAAGACTTGCAGCTGTAATTGCAGTGAAAAGGGGTTCTACAAAGTATTGACTCAGGGGGGCTGAATACAAATGCACGTCACACATATTTCACATATTTATTTGTAAACAATTTTGAAAACCATTTATCATTTTTCTTCCACTTCACAATTATGTGCCACTTTGCGTTGGTCTGTCACATAAAATCCCAATAAAATAAATTTACATTTTTGGTTGTAACATGACAATATGTGGAACATTTCAAGGGTATGAATACTTTTTCAAGGCACTATATGAGTTTCTATAAATGGTTTATTGAGGAGAACAAAATTTGGAACCATTCAAAGAGAGACAAAATAAATTTTTTTAGGAAAAATGCCACTTAATGAGTTATTTTTTGAAGTAGTTAAATAATAGCTATTAGTAACTACTTCATGTTAAGGTATAATGATTGCATACTGTTATTTAGGTATATGAATTAAACATTTTGAAGAGAAAATTATTACTACAGAACATGATCAATACATAAAATAGCAAACACAGTTAAACTAATTTATACAGGTGAAGTGACACATTTATGTTTAAAACATTAAAAATACTGTAGGTATCTGCTGCCCTCTATTGTCTGTATTTGTAAGTAGATGTTGCTTATTAATTACCACATAGTTGGTTATAGACAGGTTCTTCCTGTACCTACTAGCTGGTTCACAAACCCCAATTGGAGGACTGTGATGTTATATAAAGTGGAGTTTTCAGGAAGTAGAGACAGGGTCTCCTGAACAACTATGCAGGAGCTGCTGCTGTATTTTATCCAGGCCAGAAGCAGAGCTTATTATGCAAGTGCTCCTATGTTGCTTGCATAAATATAGACTGTTGACAGAAGTACCTGTATATCTGTCCCCTTGTTATTTCACATGCACTACAGCAGATGGAGTCTGATACAATGTGCATGTGTAGTGGTCACTTTGCTATATGTTAGTGGGTGAATAGTTTATATGCCGCTCCTGTTATTTTAGTTAACTCTGTCCCTTCTGGTCTGGGTTTCTATAGCTAGTTTTAGCTCAGGGCTCAAAAATCAGCTGGGGTAGTGCCAGGGTAGACATCCAATGGCCACTTGGTAGTTATAGGTCTAGTTGAATGAGCGATTAGAAGCTACTAGGGACTAAGAAACAGAGTAGATAGACTGACTCTGAGTTCCAGTATCACATTGTGGTTTCTTCTGGTAAACATTTGCATTCCAGGCTGGTTGGAGAACAGTTGAAGAATCCCACCATCACTGTTTATCTTTTCTTCAGGTCTTCAGCACCAAGATGGATGCCACATTGCAATCACCCTCAGGTTGCCCTGCAACTGGACTTTGCTGCAACATTAATCTGGAGGTACCTTTTATTATTAACTATATACAGTACCTCACAAAAGTGAGTACACCCCTCAAATTTTTTTAGGCCCAATTAGCCATTTCCCCTCCCCAGTGTCATGTGACTCATTAGTGTTACAAGGTCTCAGGTGTGAATGGGGAGCAGGTATGTTAAATTTGGTGTTATTGCCCTTATGCCCCATACACACGGTCGGATTTTCCGACGGAAAATGTCCTATCGGACAATGTTGTCGGAAATTCCGACCGCATGTAGACTCCATCGGACTTTTTCCGTCGGATTTTCTGACGGACAAAGTTTTATCTCCTGCTCTCAAATTTTCCGACAACAAAGTCCTATCGGACTTTTTCCGATCGTGTGTAGGAATTCCGACGGACAAAGTGCCACGCATGCTCAGATCACATTACAAGACCAAAGCTATTGGCTACTAGCCTCTACGTAGTCCCATTGTACGCAACGAACGTCACCACGTTCAGGATGATCGGATTTTACGACAACTTTGTCCGACCGTGTGTATGCAACACCAGTGTCGGACAAAATCCGTCGGAAAAAATCCGACAGATTTTGTGGTCGGAATTTCCGACCGTGTGTACGGGGCATTACTCTCACATACTGGTCAATGGAAGTTCAACATGGCACCTCATGGCAAAGATGGATCTTAAAAAATGAATTGTTGCTCTACATAAAGATGGTCTAGGCTATAAGAAGATTGCCAAGACACTGAAACTGAGCTGCAGAACGGTGGCCAAGACCATACAGCGGTTTAACAGGGCAGGATCCACTCAGAACAGGCCTCGCCATAGTTAAGCAAAGAAGTTGAGTGCACGTGCTCAGTGTCATATGCAGAGGTTGTCTTTGGGAAATAGACGTATGAGTGCTGCCAGCATTGCTTCAGAGGTTGAAGGGGTGGGGGGTAAGCCTGTCAGTGTTCTGACCATACACCACACACTACATCAAATTGGTCTGCACGGCTGTCGTCCCAGAAGGAAGCTTTTCTAAAGATGATGCACAAAAAAGCCTGCAAACAGTTTGCTGAAAACAAGCAGACTAAGGACACATTGTCTGATGAGACCAAGATGAACTTATTTGGTTCAGATGGTGTCAAACGTGTGTGGCGGCAACCAGGTGAGGTGTACAAAGATAAGGATGTCTTGCCTACAGTCAAGCATGGTGGTGGGAGTGTCATGGTCTGGGGCTTCATGAGTGCTGCCGACACTGGGGAGCTACAGTTCACTGAGGGAACCATGAATGCCAACATGTACTGTGACATACTGAAGCAGAGCATGATCCCCTCTCTTTGGAGACTGGGCCTCAGGGCAGCATTCCAACATAATAACCCCATACACACCTCCAAGCCAACCACTGCCTTACTAAAGAATTTGAGGGTAAAGGTGATAGACTGGCCAAGCATGTCTCCAGACCTAAACCCTAATGAGCATCTGTGGGGCATCCTCAACTGGAAGGTGGAGTAGTGCAAGGTCTCTAACATCCACCAGCTCCGTGATGTCGGGCAAGGAGGAGTGGAAGAGGACTCCAGTGGCAACCTGCGAAGCTCTGGTGAACTCCATGCCCAAGAGGGTTAAGGCAGTGCTGGAAAAAAATGGTAGCCACACAAATTGACACTTTGGACCCAATTTGGACATTAGGGGTGTACTCACTTTTGTTGCCAGCGGTTTAGAAATGAATGGCTGTGTGTTGAGTTATTTTGAGAGGACAGCACATTTACACTGTTATACAAGCTGTACACTCACTAATTTACATTGTAGCAAAGTGTAATTTCCTCAGTGTTGGCACATGAAAGGATGTAATAAAAGATTTACGAAAATGTGAGGGGTGTACTCACTTTTTTGATCTTATTGTTAGTGTTATATTCTGGCTGCAGTAGTTCACCTGCTTCCAATTACTTTGATCAGATTACTGCTCACAGAGGCCTTGTTCTGTGTGGAGGCACTGCCACCTTTATTATCAAACCCACTCTTCCACTTGAGGTTCTGGTTCTCTAATTTACCTACAGGATTAGTGCAGTATTTTCTCATACCCCCCCCCCCCCAAAAAAAGAGGAATACAATACAAAAGTTTCAATGTAGTATGAAAAACTAACCATGCTGAAGTGCTACACCTCGTTCCCTCCATTCTTGTGGAGTCACTTGGATTCCATATTCATAATGTATATAGAACCTCAATTTCACATTAAGTTAAGATTTAAAGTCAGATTTGTTAGCTGAATCTAGTCAGCTCTATGAGCTGAATTATCTTTGACAAGCAAACGTGTAAGGGTGTCTGTCGAGTGAGCATACCCGTGCAGTATTCAGAGCAGTGGTGCCATTTTAAGGTTTCCAGAATGGGTGAAATTCAGGTTTGAGTTGAAAGTGAGTTTGAGCTGAACCCATCCTGTTCACAGTTTGGCAAACTGGCTGTGTTTGGTCATTCTTTTAGTGCTGGTATCATTACCACCTCTAAAGGACAGATTTCCACCCAGGGGCGTACCTAGACCATTTGACACCTGGGGTGACTCCTATATCTGGCACCCCCCGTCACTTTAAAATGTAAAAACACCCCACTGTGTCCCCTGCATACCTCTGCATCCCCAATATATCTTTGTCACTACTTTGTACCCCCTCTCCACAACTGGATCCCTTTACATTACACAGCCCCCGCAGCTCTGGACCCCTTTACATTACATACCCCTGCACCTCTGGACCCCTTTACATTACACAACCCCTGCACCTCTGGACCCCTTTACATTACACAACCCCCTGCACCTATTGACCCCTTCACATTACAAAACCCCTGCACCTCTGGACCCCTTAACATTACACAGCACCCTGCACCTCTAGAACCCTTTACATTACACAACCCCATGAACCTCAGGACCCCTTTACATTACACAACCCCCTGCACCTCAGGACCCCTTTACATTACACAGAACCCTGCACCTCCTGGACCCCTTTACATTACAAAACCCTCTGCACCTCCTGGACTCCTTTACAATACACAGCACCCTGCACCCCAGGACCTCTTTAAATTACATAGCACCCTGCACCTCAGGACCCCTTTACATTACACAGCACCCTGCACCTCTGGACACATTTACATTACACAGCAACCTGCACCCCTGGGCTCCATTACATTACACAGCACCCTGCACCTCTGGACTCCTTTACATTACCAAACCCCCTGCACCTCAGGACCCCTTTACATTACACAGCACCCTGCACCTCTGGACCCCTTTACATTACCAAACCCCCTGCACCTCAGGACCCCTTTACATTACACAGCACCCTGCACCTCTGGACTCCTTTACATTACACAGCACCCTGCACCTCTGGACCCCTTTACATTACAAAACCCTCTGCACCTCCTGGACCCCTTTACATTACACAACCCCCTGCACCTCAGGACCCCTTTACATTACACAGCACCCTGAAGCCTTTGGGTTCACACTGGTGTACTGGAGTTTGTCACAGTGCTGGGGTATACGCAGTTTTTCTGCATTGTATCCCCATTTTTAGCTGCAGTCCCACAGACTTCTATTAGCTTGTGTAATGTAAAGGGGTCCAGAGGTGCAGGGTGCTGTGTAATGTAAAGGAGTCCAGAGGTGCAGGGTGCTGTGTAATGTAAAGGGGTCCTGAGGTGCAGGGGGTTTGGTAATGTAAAGGGGTCCTGAGGTGCAGGGTGCTGTGTAATGTAAAGGAGTCCAGAGGTGCAGGGTGCTGTGTAATGTAATGGAGTCCAGGGGTGCAGGTTGCTGTGTAATGTAAAGGTGTCCAGAGGTGCAGGGGTGTGTAATGTAAAGGGGTCCTGAGGTGCTATGTAATTTAAAGGGGTCCTGGGGTGCAGGGTGCTGTGTAATGTAAAGGAGTCCAGGAGGTGCAGAGGGTTTTGTAATGTAAAGGGGTCCAGGAGGTGCAGGGTGCTGTGTAATGTAAAGGGGTCCTGAGGTGCAGGGGGTTGTGTAATGTAAAGGGGTCCTGAGGTTCATGGGGTTGTGTAATGTAAAGGGTTCTAGAGGTGCAGGGTGCTGTGTAATGTTAAGGGGTCCAGAGGTGCAGGGGTTTTGTAATGTGAAGGGGTCAATAGGTGCAGGGGGTTGTGTAATGTAAAGGGGTCCAGAGGTGCAGGGGTTGTGTAATGTAAAGGGGTCCAGAGGTGCAGGGGTATGTAATGTAAAGGGGTCCAGGACCTCCACCACTTCTGCGACATGCTGGGGATCCCTTTTCACCGAAGCTCCAGACTGGTATGCCGAGTTCCGGACGCCCGTCGCCAGAAGACCTGCACGCGAGGAGAAGGTCATGGAGACACAAGACGCACACTCAAGCCGACGGCGCTCCCCATCGACTCACCGAGACATGCCCCTGGTACCGAGACACGGATCAAGCCAGATGTCAGCACTGCTTCCCAGGAGAACCCGCCGAGACCATTAGGTGCTCACATCGCTGATCTCTGCATCTCCCACCTGTTCAGGTACTTATTCTTGAATCCCCCTCCTCTCCCCCCCTGCGCCCTCGAGTGTTGACTCCCCCGTATGTCCCCGGTAGCCGCGGCTATAACACCACTGCATGTTCCTCACCCCGATAGGCCTCCCCACCCAATGTTACCCCCATGTCATGCATCATTACTGCCTACCCGGGATGGCTGGACAAACCTCAGTCCCTTATGCCTGGATGTCCCCCTCCCGTACACTTTTTGAGCCCCGGATTAATGTCTGAATGATGGACGAACTGACAGTGTTTTTTCTTAGGACTCCTATTTTTGTTTTTATCTCTATTTTCTTATTTGTGTATGTACAGTATGGCTTCGGCTCTGCTCCCTCGCCATTTTGTCTGCCTCCGCACCATTTGCGGTGATGTCCCCTATCAGCCATGCCGAAGATGCTTACAAGTGTGATATTTGCCTGGACCTGATCTGGGAAATTGTGGACCTATTGCTCCTTGGAGCCTGCCAGGCACCCTATGTCTCTTATTCTCGGGTCCACGTTGGAATTACCCCCTTGGTATTTGGGGTGTTTTTTTTTTTTTTTTTATGTAGATTTTTTGCAGAGGTGTATAACAAAGTGCCTTCCAATTGATGGTTATGCTATGTTAAATGCATAGAGCTGCCTATCTCTTGTATGATGTTTCCCATGATTTATAGATTTGTTTAAAACTTATACGACACTCCACGTGCCTGCAATGTGCTGAACTGACTTCAGTGAAGATGAAATTGCCTCATAAAATTTAATTCCACTGGACAGTTCAGTCATGGACCTGTGGTATGTGCTATTGCACAATTACATTACTTGCGTGGCATTTCTCCTCATTGAGACCTGTCAGTTTTTGCTACCTTGCTTAACTGGGGCTTATTACACTTAATTTGTGGACTACGCTAAGATGTGTACATAGGAGCGCTAGTGTCCTGTATGCGATTATCCATTGTTTATAGATCTGATTTTCACCACTATGGAACCCCACGTATTTACATTATACTGAGCTTACCCCAGTAAAGATGAGGATGTCACGTTGTCTGAATATTATATTGATGTTAATAGACATCTTGACCATAGGCCTGTGGCGTGTGATAGTGCAAGGACGCTGTACTTGCATGGCTTTTTCTCCTCACTGAGACCTATCAGGTTAATCCCCCGTACTAAACTGATGATTACTCCACCTATACTAAAGGCTGCTCTTTGGTATGTACGTGAGATTGTTAGAGTACCACATGCTCTCACCAATCTGTACACAGATGTGTCTATATTTGTAACGGTTCCCCACGTACCCGCAGTGTGCTGGGCTGGTTTCAGTGAGGGGGAAAATTCCTTGTGAACTTAACTTTACTGGAAGGCGCGGCCATAGGCTTATGGCATGTGGTACTGCTCAAACTCTTTACTAGCTCTGCATTTCCCCTCACTGGGGCTTGTCAGTTTAAGCCCCCCTGCTAAAGGGGAAAAAATAAACAAAGGGGAAGAAAAGGGTTAAGAGAAGGGGGTAAACAGTAAAAAGAAAAAAGAAAAAAAAAAAAGGGGGGAAGAGAATACTCCACCTACATCGCCTATAATAGGCCGTTGGACTCCGACGCCCAGCTCTTGCAGATCGGGGTGTGGGAGCTGAGCGCCGGATTCCGACGTTCCCTCCTGGGCCGTGATCTATCCCCACACTTGCTGCTAATCACGCTCTCATACATTGGAAGTCCCCCTATGTGGAATATTGCTCCATGCTCACCCCGCCAAATGACTGCTTCATAGGAATGCACACTATGCCTGGACCTGCTTTTGACTTATGGTACAAATGTCTGCCTGTTAGGCTCATCATTGGCTTTTGATTCTCTGACCAGTACTTTATTTCACTTTTTTTTACTTTTTTTAATAATTTTTTATTTTTTATTTTTTTTTGAACTAAGCCTTTTCGCTCTCCTTTTTTTTATTTTCACTTACAAGTTGCTAGGATCTCTGGGCCCTGACGGCTTGACAACGGCGTACTATAAAACTTTTGCAGACATTCTGAAGCCCCACTTTTTGACGGCCTTCAATTCCATCTCTTCTTCTAACCCCCCACCTCGAGACCTATTGACAGCCCACATCACAGTCATACCTAAACCACTATTGAAATAGATCGGGTGCACAGAGAGGGGGGACCCAGGAGGGAACATAGTGACCGCCCACGCGACGTCCTCTGCAGGGTTCACTATTTCACCCTTAAAGAAGAAATCATGCGCAAGGCATGGCGTTTGGGTCCCGTGAACTTTGATGGTTCTGCCATCCACCTATACACAGACCTCTCTCGCAACACTCTCCAGATGCGCTGCATGGTCCGCCCACTGCTAGATCTGATACATCAAGCACGAGCAACCTACACATGGGGACACCCCTTCAGCATTATACCCAGACCTCTCTCGCAACACTCTCCACAAGCACGAGCAACCTACACATGGGGACACCCCTTCAGCATTAAGGTGACCAGGGCCAAGCATAAATTTGTCTTCTCTGACCCAGATCAACTCCCAGCCTTTTTCAGCTTTCTGGAACAAGACCCAACTGATGTACCAAACTGGCTGGATACGCCAGACGACCGTGCCAGGGTAAAAACACGTGTAAAGACACAAGCATCCGAGGTATGGATCACACTCTATTGACCCTAGACCACGTCATCCTACCTCTCCGGAAGATTAGATAGATTCAAGCAACTTTTTGGACTTATCTCAATGCTCACATATGACTAGCACCATCCCAGTACAATGCCTCTTGTCTCCTGGACAGGCCAAATTTTTTCTTTTTTGGGGAAGTTTTTTTTTCTCTCCTCTTCTCATTTTACTTGTTCCCTCATCTATTCCACCTGACTACCACCGGATATGCCACGATGGGAGATTGGATGGTCGGCTACATACCCTAATGCCTCAAGACAGTTGGTGCACCAAAATGGTGGGCCTTCTCCCTGCCCTTTGCTAGTGTACTGTACCTGGCTGGGGTTCGTGGGCTCCTATAGTCTTCTATTCACGGTTTCTCATACACCGAATAGTTTCACCCTAACTGTTCAGTATTGTTACACAGATTTGTTTTAGGGGCCCCCTGTTGGGGTCTGTAGATAATATGTGTTTAAAATGTTTGCTCCCTTCCGTGAGGTATCTCATGGGCCGCGTACACACGAAGGGACAATCCCGCGGGATTATCCTCTGGACTGAAGTCCAGCGGATAATCCCCTCGTGTGTGGGCGCCGGCGGACTTTTTGGCGCCAAAGTACGGCGGACTAAAGTTTCAGGTTTTGTTTTCAAATTATCCGCTGGACTTGGAAGTCCAGCGGACAATCCCGCCGTTAGTGGGCAAGTCCGCGGGACTTTTGAAATGAACGGACTTGCCGCTCATCGGCAAGTCCGTTCATTTAGCACGTGACTTCAGGTTACGTAGCTAGCGTAGGCAGTTACTGCCGCCGCGCTAGCTCCGTGACCTGGCATGGATTTAAAGGGAATCCCCACGCCGATAAAACGGCGTGAGGGTTCCCCCAAATCCATGTCAGACCCTCATCCGAGCACGCAGCCTGGCAGGCCAGGAAAGGGGTGGGGACGAACGAGCGCCCCCCCCCTCCTGAGCCGTACCAGGCCGCGTGCCCTCAACATGGGGGGTGCCCTGGGGAAAGGGGGGCCGTGCGGCCCCCCCCACCCCAAAGCACCTTGTCCCCATGTTGATGAGGACAAGGGCCTCTTCCCGACAACCCTGGCCGTTGGTTGTCGGGGTCTGCGGGCGGGGGCTTATCGGAATCTGGGAACCCCCTTTAATAAGGGGGCCCCCAGATACCGGCCCCCCACCCTATGTGAATGAGTATGGGGTACGATGTACCCCTACCCATTCACCTAAGGTGTAAAATGTAAAGTAAAAAAAAACACCCACACTTTTGAAAAAATAGTTTATTGCACTGCTCCGGGGGTCTTCTTCCGTCTTGGGGGTCTTCTCGCCGGACTCCCCCGCCATTTACCAAGCTCTTTTACCGAGCGAGGGGAGTCCGGCTACCTTCTTCGTCGTCGCCGCCGTCTGGGGGTCTCGATCCGCCTTCGGGGGTCTTCTTCCGTCTTGGGGGTCTTCTCGCCGGACTCCTCCCCTCTCTTCTGCTCTTTTACCTAGCTCTTTCACGAGGGGAGGTGTCCGGCTACCTTCTTCGTCGTCGCCGCCGTCGTCTGGGGGTCTCGATCCGCCTTCGGGGGTCTTCCGGGGGTCTCTTCTGTTCTTGCGGCGGTCGTCGTCTTCCGCGCCGCCGGCGCCTTCTTCTTCTTCTTGTCCTCCTTCTTGTCCTTCTTGTTCTTCTTCTTCTTCCGATGTTGACCCGACGCTCTCTCTGCCCGGAATGCCTGTGCCGCTCTGAGCTCGGACTTATATAGGGACATGGGCGACAGGGTCACATGTTCATGTCACATGGTGACCCCGCCCCCTTGCGATGTCACAGTCCCAGCATCCTCCGGGACTGTGACAACACAAGGGGGCGGGGTCACCATGTGACATGTGCATGTGACCCTGTCGCCCATGTCCCTATATAAGTCCGAGCTCAGAGCGGCACAGGCATTCCGGGCAGAGAGAGCGTCGGGTCAACATCGGAAGAAGAAGAAGAACAAGAAGGACAAGAAGGAGGACAAGAAGAAGAAGAAGGCGCCGGCGGCGCGGAAGACGACGACCGCCGCAAGAACAGAAGAGACCCCCGGAAGACCCCCGAAGGCGGATCGAGACCCCCAGACGACGGCGGCGACGACGAAGAAGGTAGCCGGACACCTCCCCTCGTGAAAGAGCTAGGTAAAAGAGCAGAAGAGAGGGGAGGAGTCCGGCGAGAAGACCCCCAAGACGGAAGAAGACCCCCGAAGGCGGATCGAGACCCCCAGACGGCGGCGACGACGAAGAAGGTAGCCGGACTCCCCTCGCTCGGTAAAAGAGCTTGGTAAATGGCGGGGGAGTCCGGCGAGAAGACCCCCAAGACGGAAGAAGACCCCCGGAGCAGTGCAATAAACTATTTTTTCAAAAGTGTGGGTGTTTTTTTTTACTTTACATTTTACACCTTAGGTGAATGGGTAGGGGTACATCGTACCCCATACTCATTCACATAGGGTGGGGGGCCGGTATCTGGGGGCCCCCTTATTAAAGGGGGTTCCCAGATTCCGATAAGCCCCCGCCCGCAGACCCCGACAACCAACGGCCAGGGTTGTCGGGAAGAGGCCCTTGTCCTCATCAACATGGGGACAAGGTGCTTTGGGGTGGGGGGGGCCGCACGGCCCCCCTTTCCCCAGGGCACCCCCCATGTTGAGGGCACGCGGCCTGGTACGGCTCAGGAGGGGGGGGGGCGCTCGTTCGTCCCCACCCCTTTCCTGGCCTGCCAGGCTGCGTGCTCGGATGAGGGTCTGACATGGATTTGGGGGGAACCCCCACGCCGTTTTTTCGGCGTGGGGATTCCCTTTAAATCCATGCCAGCTTGCGGAGCTAGCGCGGCGGCATTTACTGCCTACGCTAGCTACGTAACCTGAAGTTACGTTCGAAATGAACGGACTGCTCCGTGTGTGGGCAAGTCCGTTCATTTTCAAAAGTCCCGCGGACTTTTGGCCGGCGGATTATCCGCTGGAGAAGTCCGTGCGTGTGTGGGCAAGTCCACACCCTCGGAAAGTCCAGCGGACCTAGCCGGAAAGTCCAGCGGATTGTCCGCTGGACTTAGGTCCGCCGGGAAAAGTCCGTACGTGTGTACGAGGCAATGGACTGATATCTCCTCTGTGAAGGAGAGAGGCTGGGCTGGCATGGAGCTATTTGCCTATGCGGACCTCCACCCTCTTTCACAGATGATCTGATGTGTGTTCTGCTGTTTAAATGTCTTGTTATACTGATGTGCCTCAGTAAAGCTATACATGCCTGTCATGCTACTGGGCTCACGGCTCAGATTCTCCACCTCGACCCTCCACCCTCAATAGGCCGGGCATGAACTGTGCCTATTTACTTGATTTCTCACGTGTTGTCCCGTTTTAGTGGACCCCTTAGATTTACTAGGCTCCTTACCTAGGTTTCCTCCTTACTTAGTTTTTGTCCTGGTATACTCTTTGCCACCTTACAAGTTCCCCCTTCCCCTTCTCCTCCTCCCCCTACTGTCTATAATCTGACTTTCTTTTCCGCATTCCACTATGGCCCACACAGTACTATCCCATCCCCGCCTTAAATATTGCTCTTACAATGTAAATGGCCTCAATATGGGGCACCGAATTCACTATAGCCAACCTTTACCTACCAAACACTAATCAAATATTGTCTGCTCTGCGGTACATGAGGATCCTGTCAGAATTTGCAGAAGGTAAACTAATCATAGGCGGGGATTTTAACGCCCCCCCCCCCCCCTGGATCCACTCTTAGACTCGTCAACCTCTCGCTCATCCATCTCCTTTACTAAGCTAAGGACATTAAAACGGGCTATATACGACCTCCGTTTAATCGACATCTGGCAGGTTCTGTTTCCAATAAATAACACAACTATACCCACTTCTCACAGGTCCATCACTCTTATAGTCTTATCGACTACTTCCTTCTTGACCATAGCTGCTTAGATTGGTCACCTGAATGCGAAATAGACTCAATGGTCTGGTCTGACCACTCACCTATTTATCTGACACTATCGATCCCTTTCACACCGGTGAGGGAATGGACATGGAGGCTGAATGATTCCCTTCTTGCAAACCCTGAATGTTCCCACAAGGTTTCAGAAACCATCTATAATTTCTTAACAGATCATGCCTCGGACACTACCTCGCTACCCTTACAATGGGAGGCGCTTAAAGCTGTCCTGCAAGGAATCTTTATTCAGATGGGGACCCGCTTGAAAAAGGCTCGTTTGGGCGTGGCTTGGCGCGCGACTGAGATGGATGCCTAACACAGCAGCTCCGACAGTACTTCAGCCTTAGCCCGTCTATCTGCACCCAGAGCGCTCTAACATGAGCAAGAAAAACTACGGCACACCCCGCACAAGATCCCGGAGACAGGCAGTGGTTTACCAGGGAAGAAACATCTCTGATCTCTTCAGAAACCCACCGGCAGCCAGAAGCAACATGCCTGGAGGCAAGATGGCGACGCCACACGTGGAGGAAGATTACAGTGAGGATTTACAGTCAGCGATCGAGGATGGCGGTAGGGGTACCCCTCACCCAGATCTCCCCCTCACATATGCTGGGATGTCAGGCATTGCTGCTGATATCAAAGCAACCTTTTCAGCTGCTATAACCGATCTCAAATCCAGCATGCTTGTTCTCACTGAAAAAATGGCCGCTTCTGAGGCGACAGGGAGACACAGAGACAAAGCCATTCACAGGCTGTATAGGGTGACAAGCTCACAGACCCAACATTTCATTGAGATTAACAGACACCTCGAGGGCCTCGACAATAGGGGGAGGAGAAATAATATAAGGGTCAGAGGGGTCCCTGAAACTGTTAAAACTGATCAAATCACTCCAGCCCTGGAAAGAGTATTTAACAGCCTGCTAGAAAGGCCGGAGGATATCACCATTGAATTTGTCAGAGCTCATAGAGCCCTCAGAGCCAAAGGCCCGGACAATATGCCTCCCAGGGACATAATTTGCTGCCTGCACAGTTTTGCTCTAAAAGAAAGCATAATGAGGAAGGCATCTCTCTCAGATCACCCTAAGGAACCGCAGGGTGATCTTGGTCTATTGGATAGACTGAGGGAGAAGGACTTGCGCTACACGTGGTGGTTCCCCTTTGCATTACTGGTCAGCCATAATGGGAAGCAACACTCGCTCCGTTCACCGGATGATCTCCCTGACTTTTGTCAGGCACTACAACTGGGCCCAGTAGAAGTGCCAGAATGGTACCAGGAATTTAACCTACCACCCCTGGATAGATGCCAACCTGATTCCCCATTTGTTTCCCCTGACAAACTCCATGTCAAAAAAATTAGGCCTTCTCGCTCAGGCAGCTCGCAAGCGGGCATCCCGAACAACAGGGCTCATTCCTCCAGAGGCTTTGAAGAAGCCTGAGTGTAGGCACAGATCACCTTGTGAGCAACTTAGGTGGATCACCCCTACCTGTGTGCCACTCCCCGCCTTCAAACTTACATCTATCCCACTTTTAATGACTGCCTGTTGCATTGGGACCCTACACGCAAGACTTGACCTGAAGGCTGACCGTGTTATGGTCATCCTACTAACCCTGAGCACATAAAGTGTTAGTTACTGTCATCGTATTGCTGATTGGAATAAGAGTCACGATGGGAGCTGCTACCACACCCAAAGACAGACATCACTCTGAGACATTAACTACCACTTCTTGGACTCCTTTGCCCCTGCCTGCTATGAAGTTCAGTACCTGAAGAACTCCCCACCAGTTCCCTTCTTTTTCACAGCTAAGACTACACTGCAGAAGGAGTTCTTCACTTCCTTAGGTGTACTTGAACATCATTCCCGGTACAATAGGGCTTAAATCCCTTTTATTACCACAGGCACTGCATGACACCCTGCAAATGCACAAGGCTTCAGGGCAATGGGGTCCCTAAGCGGCCCCCTTCCTATGGTACGGGCCACTAGTAAGTACTGTATAAGGCCATATGCTATTTGGGTGGCTGACATCTTGGCTCTTTACACGAAACACTGACTCCCTATGTGCAACATTGCCCATGACTATTTAAATGAGGTTATGGAATTAAAGAGACTTGCCTAAGTGAGAAAGGGGGCTCTACGTCACCCAGCAAATGCAGGGTCCCTAAAATCGCAGACATGTTACTTGTTCAATTGTTTACAATTTTTCTTGTTTCCAGTTGTTGTGCCATTCGTGGCACTAGCGGTGCAGAAATTATTTATTTAACCTCTTATATAGCATTACAGGCTGTGTACTGTCCAGGCTCACAACCTGATTTGTTCGTGTTTATACTACATTACTGAGAGCTTGTCCGAACAGGCCATAGATCACTACCCCCAAGAGTGATTCCTACTGGGAAAAAGTTATTCCCATAGGAATCCATATTCCTACCCTTTCATCTGCCTTTCTCTATTTCTAGAAAGTTTAAAGTTGCGTTATTCAGGAATAATGTATTCTATATTGCCTGATATATTTCTGTTTTTGAGCCTCTTTTTAGGCACAGGTTCGCCTTCGCTCTCTGGGTCCGCAACATGGCATACTCTTCTCTGGGCCAGAACCCCACGGTAATTTTGCACAATGTCAAAGGCCTAAACACCCCTGAAAAGCGCACTGCTCTCCTAAAGGAACTTAAAAAAGGTAGGCCACATTTTGTCTTCCTGCAAGAGACCTATTTCAAGACCCACCAAATTCCCAGACTCACAGACACCTTTTTCACACAAGTCCATCATGCAACTAATGATCTGGCTAAATCCAAAGGAGTGCCCATACTTATTAGTAGGGATGCTTCCTTCAAAATCTCACTGACAAGCTAGTCAACCCAGAAGGCAGATATATCTTCCTGAAAGGAAACTGTAGGGGCATCCCTATTACGTTGGCCAATGTCTACTTCCCCAACACTTCACACCTGACCTTTTGTAACCACCTGATGGATGCATTAAATGGATTCTGTGCTGGTTGCCTGATACTAGGGGGGATTTTAACCTACCCCTGAACCCCCTCACAGATACCTCCACGGTAAAAACATATATAGCATACAGTATCCTTAAAAAACTCAAATTGCTACTCAACTCGTTACAACTCGTAGATTCATGGAGATTTCTACACCCAGAAGATAAGGATTACACTTTTTATTCTATTCTACATGGGCGCTATTCTCGGATAGATTATATCTTTTGTCTCACAAAGAGACCTGGACATAATCTCGGGAGCCCATATTGGGATTCAGACTATCTCAGACCATGCACCAACATCCTTGATTCTGGACCTAACAGCACTGCCACCCAAAGCTGAAACATGGAGATTGAATTCATCTCTGCTGACTCACCCCGTACTCCTACCTCAAATAGCCACTTCACTTGCAGACTACTTTGCACTCAACACCACGCCAGGAATGGACCCAATGACATTATGGGAGGCCAATAAATGTTCTATTAGAGGAACACTGATTAGCTTAGGAGCCCGACATAAGAAGGAAAAAGAACGGGAGATTAAACACCTAGCTGAGAGAATCCGTAAGTTAGAATCCAAACAGAAGAGGGCGAATGTTAAATTAATGGGCAGAGCTCTATATATAACAATAATAATAAATGCGCCCCTTGGTTACAGTAATACTAGACCCGCCCCTTACTTACACGATAGACGCCCCTTGCAGAGTAGCACGAGCATCGGGAGCGTGCGGCATCGCCTCGTACAATTACATGTTAACTGCACCTGCGCGGTGTAGAATTCACTCAGAGCTGTTTAGGTTCGCCAATTTTCGGAAGCTCCGTAGTCCTTCGTACTGCGCAAGCCCAGGGGGTCCTTATCCGGCGGGGGAACTTTTTCGGCAGGACACCAGAATTACACTACTGCCATCTAGTGGCGGTAGATGTAATTGGGGTAACTAAGCCAAAGTAATGGGAACTGAGTTACCATGAGGGGAAAAGTAATCAGTTAGATTACTAGTTACCCTCTAAAGTAACTGCGTTAGGTAACTCAGTTTATTTTAACTCAGTTACTTACATCACTGGTCCCAATCCACAGAGACTCCCACAGCTTTCCTTTCAGCATACATAACAGTTCTACCCAAGCCAAATAAAGACCCAGCGGAGTGTGCCAGCTACAGGCCAATTTCATTGCTCAATTTAGATGTGAAACTTATGTCAAAAATTATTGCCAATAGGCTGAAACCCTTGCTACACAATTTTATAGGCCACGAACAGGCCAGATTTATGACGGGCAGAGAGACAAGGGACAACGTCATAAGGGCACTAAACATGATACATGATTCATGATACATGATACATGTAGCTAATCGGGGTCGAATCGAGGGCCTTCTCTTGTCCACGGACGCGAAGAAGGCCTTCGATCATGTTGCCTGGGATTTTATGATCGAAACCTGCAGGTTTATTGGCTTGGGAGCTCACATGCTGACTTGGATATCTGCTTTGTACAGAAACCCCACAACACGGCTTAAGATCAATGGCTCCCTATCAGAACCAGTCAAAATTCAAAACAGTACGAGACAGGGCTGCCCCCTCTCGCCCCTATTGTTCATCCTAACACTTGAACCCTTTATCAGAACAGTTGTTGCAGAGGGCAGAATACAAGGGTTTACAATGGCAAAAAAAGCACACAAGGTGCTGATGACCTTTTGTTTTTCATAACAAATCCGATTTCTTCATTGCCTCCTCTTTTGGAGGAATTCTCTCTGTTTGGCTGGATTTCTAATTTGAAAATCAACTTCACCAAATCAGAGGCAATGAACATTTCTATCCCAGCGAATACCATTGAGTCGATAAAATTAACATGCCCCTTTAAGTGATTAGATTCGGCTCTTAAATACCTAGGAGTCTGGCTGACTCCAAGGCTTACACAAATGTATGAACACAATTTCTTGCCTTTACTAAAGGCAATTAATACGGACCTTCAAAACTGGCACCCTAGATACTTCTCCTTGTTTGGGAGGGCAGCGATTTGTAAGATGGTCATATTACCTAGAGTCCTCTACCTACTAAGGAATATACCAATTAGGATCCCCCAGACCTTTTTTAGATCTCTACACTCCACTCAGATGACATTCATTTGGGCACACAAATGCTCCAGGGTAAGATTCACCCTATTAGCACTTACCAAAGAGAAAGGAGGGATGAGTATCCCCAATTACCAACATTACTATTATGCAGCACATGTGACCAGGATCATAGACTGGCACTGCCACTACAAATTTAAAGATTGGGTGGAACTGGAGGAAACAGTGAGTCCTACTCAGTGATGTAAGTAACTGAGTTAAAATAAACTGAGTTACCTAACGCAGTTACTTTAGAGGGTAACGAGTAATCTAACTGATTACTTTTCCCCTCATGGTAACTCAGTTCCCATTACTTTGGCTTAGTTACCCCAAATTACATCTACCGCCACTAGATGGCAGTAGTGTAATTCCGGTGTCCTGCCAAAAAAGTTCCCCCGCTGGATAAGGACCCCCTGTACTGCGCAGGGGCAGGGCTTACGCAGTACGAAGGGCTACGGAGCTTCCGAAAATTGCCGAACCTAAACAGCTCTGAGTGAACTCTACACCGCGCAGGTCCAGTTAACATGTAATTGTACGAGGCGATGCCGCACGCTCCTGATGCTCGTGCTACTCTGCAAGGGGCGTCTATCGTGTAAGTAAGGGGCGGGTCTAGTATTACTGTAACCAAGGGGCGCATTTATTATTATTGTTATATATCGAGCTCTGCCCATTAATTTAACATTCGCCCTCTTCTGTAGCCATCCGCCCCTTACACGATATAATAATAATAGACCCGCCACTTGCTTACACGCTATAACAGATCTGCCCCTTGGTTAGAGTAATAATAGAGCAGCCCCTTGGTTACACCATATATAACAATAATAATAAATGCACCCCTTGGTTACAGTAATACTAGACCCGCCCCTTAGTTACACGTATAGAATATTTAAAAAAAAAGTCAGTTACTTTGCTGCGTAACTGATTACTTTTCCAATGTAGTAACTGAGTTACTAACGCAATTACTTTTTGGGAGAAGTAATTTGTAACTTAACTAATTACTTTTTTAAAGTAAGATGACCAACACTGGTCCTACTCCACTCAAATTTTCTCTCTGGATTCCGTGGGCGTCTCTGCCTACCTCCTTAAGGTCTCACCCTCTTATAGGCACTACACTAGCCATTTTTCATAAATTGACAAAGTTCAATAACTTATCCTCACATTTGAGCCCACTAACACCATTACACAACAACCCTGACTTCTCCCCAGGTTTAGGAAATAAATCCCTCCATTCACTTACGAAGGACAAACCACTTTTAGCCACACAATGCTTCCACAATGGCAGGTTCAAGGACTTTTCAGCTCTCAAGACAGAAGACCACACACCTGACCTACCCCTGTGGACATATTTTCAAATCTGCAGCTATCTTAACAGTGCAGCAGTAAGGGCAAACTTTAATAGACAACTGACCGAACTGGAGACAGTGTGCTTGGCGGATGAGCCGCTTCCTAAAGTGACATCACTTACATACAGATGGATCCAGTGTGGGGGCGACCGGGGGGATTGTGGACTCAGAAAGCGATGGAACAAAGAACTAGATGTTTCACTTACAGACAAACAATGGCAGAAAGCCTGTATATTTGCACATAAATGTTCAATAAGTACCAAGACCCAGGAAACAGCGTACAAACTGTTGTCCCACTGGTATGCAACACCTGTGAAGCTACACTCCTGGTTTTCGATGACCCCATACACTTGCTGGCGATGCCTCAGAGACAAGGGTACACTGATACATATATGGTGGCACTGCCCGGTACTACAACCCTTCTGGTCAGAGGTTAGAAGACTAGTGTTTCAGATCACGGAGACCAAACTAAAACTTGATGCAATGAACTGTCTCCTTCACATCTCAGATTTTCCCATTAGAAAGTACAAGTACTCACTTTCTAAGCATCTTCTGAATGCTGCTAAAGCATTGATTCCTCTGCATTGGAAGTCACCCTGGATCCCATTTATCCGGGAGTGGCTACACAAAATCTCAGAGATATGGGAGATGGAGGAGACGGTGGCTCAGTCCACAGAAGTTGTGGAGCACTTCCATACGACGTGGTCTCCCTGGTTTGAGTTCAAATATTCCCAGGCATATTCAAACCTTTAAGAACGTATGGTACTGGCGCTGGTTAGTGTGTTCCAAAAGTAAAAATAAGGGTAAGTAAAATAAAATATTTCAGTGAGCTGCAGTTCCGTGCAATATAACCACCCATAGGTGACTATTCAAAATGAAGGAAGAGTTGAGGTGGAAACCGCGCTAATTATTATTCAAAACACATTGTGGGTTCCCACCGCTAGTGTGTACTATGCTGTGGTGCCCCCACAAACTTTAAATCCCAAATGTGCAGGTGCTAGCCTGTTAATATTAATACCGTATTCAAATAAGAAAACAAAAATGCAAAAATGTGTCAGGTGCCAAGTGTTAGTGTTATGCCTTATTGGGCTATTTTAAAGTGCTTGGTGCATGTGGATATCATAGGTTGCTATCCTGTAGTGTTTAAGCTTAATCTGTGCTGGTTACAGGGTTTGGTGCTCTTACTAAAAATAACAAATATATTCCATCAGTAGCCCATCTTCACTACCTAAAAATGGTGATGAAAAGAAGCATATAAAGCAAATATCTGTTACATGTGGCCTGGGTTTTCCAATAGTGTAGTCAATACCATAGTCCCATCAGTTTAGCCATATAGAAAACAATTATTCAATTTTCCAATATCACAGCAATATAATATAAACAAAAACAAAAAAGCAGAGCAAAAAGGTGTATAAAGAGTCCGTGACAACACCGCTTGTGCTTGATAAAAGTATATATAACTTGTGCAGATTTCTTGCTTAGTGACCGTCACCACCTATGGAATGGATCACTTACCAGAACTTGGTAAGTATAAAGCCTGCGGTTACTTTAGGATAACCAATCCTGTCAATGGCCTCCCTCTTTCTCTCACCTCCTGGTATGGGTATTGTGCGGACGGACTCCACAGCAGGTGTCCCCAAAAATGAAATAATAAACAGGGGGCTTCCAATAGTGAAGTAAGTTTTACAAAGGGTAGTTTATTAAAAGTAAATTGTTAAAAAGACTCACATGGTCCAGTGCCGCAGCTGGCACCAAGCATATCCAGCCTTGTGTTTTAAAATCAGAGTTGATGTGCGTCCTGAACTCCCTTCCTGGTTTGAGGTCCCTCTCCCGGAAGTGATGCAAGCGCATACGATTACCCAGCAGCCTCTACGCGTTTCGCAAAGGTTATTGCGTCATCAGGAAGCTTCCTGATGACGCAATAACCTTTGCGAAACGCATAGAGGCTGCTGGGTAATCGTACGCGCTTGCATCACTTCCGGGAGAGGGACCTCAAACCAGGAAGGGAGTTCAGGACGCACATCAACTCTGATTTTAAAACACAAGGCTGGATATGCTTGGTGCCAGCTGCGGCACTGGACCATGTGAGTCTTTTTAACAATTTACTTTTAATAAACTACCCTTTGTAAAACTTACTTCACTATTGGAAGCCCCCTGTTTATTATTTCATTTTTGGGGACACCTGCTGTGGAGTCCGTCCGCACAATACCCATACCAGGAGGTGAGAGAAAGAGGGAGGCCATTGACAGGATTGGTTATCCTAAAGTAACCGCAGGCTTTATACTTACCAAGTTCTGGTAAGTGATCCATTCCATAGGTGGTGACGGTCACTAAGCAAGAAATCTGCACAAGTTATATATACTTTTATCAAGCACAAGCGGTGTTGTCACGGACTCTTTATACACCTTTTTGCTCTGCTTTTTTGTTTTTGTTTATATTATATTGCTGTGATATTGGAAAATTGAATAATTGTTTTCTATATGGCTAAACTGATGGGACTATGGTATTGACTACACTATTGGAAAACCCAGGCCACATGTAACAGATATTTGCTTTATATGCTTCTTTTCATCACCATTTTTGGGTAGTGAAGATGGGCTACTGATGGAATATATTTGTTATTTTTAGTAAGAGCACCAAACCCTGTAACCAGCACAGATTAAGCTTAAACACTACAGGATAGCAACCTATGATATCCACATGCACCAAGCACTTTAAAATAGCCCAATAAGGCATAACACTAACACTTGGCACCTGACACATTTTTGCATTTTTGTTTTCTTATTTGAATACGGTATTAATATTAACAGGCTAGCACCTGCACATTTGGGATTTAAAGTTTGTGGGGGCACCACAGCATAGTACACACTAGCGGTGGGAACCCACAATGTGTTTTGAATAATAATTAGCGCGGTTTCCACCTCAACTCTTCCTTCATATTCAAACCTTTCCAGGGTCCGTCAAGTAGCCATTATAAAGTCACTCATATGATTGTACTCATTTCATTACCTGATCCTCTTATAATATGCGAATGAAAGTTCTCTCCAACTATGCAAACCGTCCATGATGCCTTTTGCTACCTTTTAGACTTTTCTCTTTCTTTCTTTCACATCTAACTTAGCTAAATATTCTCACTACCAGTTAGATACCTAGCAAGACTTCACTAGGAACACTACATATTTCATTACAGATGACTGGGGTGTATGCCCCTCTGAGATGTTCCGGAGGTTTAATTTATCCGAATAGCACTTTGTAGATAGCTACAACATGTTATTTTCTTCATTTTGCTTGTTTCATCTATGCAGTTGACAATCAAAATCTAACTGTTATTAAATGTGTTAATATATGGATCTGCGACTCCAACACTGTATTTCCTTGATTCATTCAAATAAACTTTGATGTTAAAAAAAAAAGAAAAAGGCTGGTTCAGCCGCAATAACCTCAGCAACCCAAAAGCTTCGGGACCTTGAGACCCAACATAAACGATCCCCTATGCTGGTGACTCTTACAGAGATCTCAATGGCCCGATCCCAACTCAAGGACCTATACGAGGCCTCAGCTCGTACCTATGTGGACAGACTTGCCTTCCATCAGTACCGATTCCGAGATAAATGCGGTAGACCATTGGCTCGCACCCTTCATCCAAACACGTCTTCCACATTTATACCTCATATTCAGGCCCCTTCTGGAGAAATGCTTAGCGAGCCCTCCAAGATAACACAAACATTCCGAGATTTCTACCAAACACTTTACAATCTACCGTCCGGTGTCTCTTTTAGCCCAACCCACACTCCTGAGCTTGACAGACAGTCCAATATTGAGGAAACTGAGCTCCCTATACTAGATGGCGATACTGTAGAAGAGCTGGAGCAAGTAATTACAGTGGATGAGGTAGTAGGAGCGATAGCGGCCACCCCATCCAGTAAAAGCCCAGGTCCTGACGGTTTCACCCCTTAATTCTACAAAACATTTGCTCCCCTTCTGACCCCCTTTTTGGCTAAGGTGTTCAACCCCCTATTGGGAAGGCTCAGCGTTTCTTCCACAAATGCTCGAAGCCCACATTACCATAAATCCTAAAATCAGATAAGGACCCTACTTTGTGCGCAAATTATAGGCCCATATCGTTAACTGGAGTGGACTTAAAAATATATGCCAAAATATTAGCCACTAGATTGCAGCCGCTGCTCCCCCGACTTATACAGCTGGACCAGGTGGGTTTTGTAAGTGGCCACGAGGGAAGGTACAACACCCTGAAAACCCTGCTTCTTACCGACTATGCCCGCACCCACGATATCCCTCTATGCCTTTTGACGGTCGATGCCAAAAAAGCATTCGACCGGGTTGACTGGCAATTCCTTCAGATGTCTCTGAAGCAGACAGGCCTGGGTCCCAAAATGCTATCCCGAATTATGTCCCTTTATTCCTCACCTTCCGCTAGAATTCGGGTAAATGGTTAATTGTCGCCCACATTTGCCATCCATAATGGGACACGACAAGGCTACCCTCTATCTCCCCTTCTCTATGTCCTTGTCATGGAACACCTGGCAATCGCCCTACGCAATATCCCCAACATCTCAGGTGTATCAATAGGCCCCTCTCATTCCAAGCTGGCGCTCTTTGCAGATGACCTGTTATTGTTTGTAACCCAACCCCATCTATCCTTACTACATATAATGCGGGAATTCATGAGGTTTGGCAAGCCGAGCAATTTTAAAGTAAACCATACTAAGTCAGAAATCCTGAACATCTCACTGTCCCAGGAGGTCCTCCGCCAAGTCTCCACTAAGTACCTGTTTAAAACAGGCTCCACCTCCATCCGTTACCTCAGAATCCAAATACCCACAGAAGGATCCCAATTATTCGCTTTGAACTATGCTCCCCTTCTGCTTAGAACCAAGACGGATCTCTGAAACTACACAAAGAAACGCCTATCGTAGCTAGGCAGGGTGAATGCCCTAAAAATGGATATCCTCCCTCGGTTTCTCTACTTGTTCCAAACAATTCCCATTTCCATACCCTCCTGGTTCTTTAAGAAGCTCCGCCAACTATTCTCCTCTTTTATATGGGGAGGGGCTCGTCCCCGGATACAATATGAGACTCTTTCGCTCCCCAAGATTTGTGGCGGAGCTGGAGCTCCAGATGCCTCTATATACTATAGAGCAGCTGTGCTCACGCGTATAATTAACTGGTTCCATCATTCCCCCACCAAATTATGGGTACAAATAGAGAGCCATATCAACTCAATAGATCTCTGCGCTTTACCGTAGACGCCTACCGAATTCCTGAAAGGAGAGATACCCCTGAGCGACCTCACCCAACAAACCATACAAATATGGACCCTATCTCCTCTTAAAGGACCCATGACTCCACTGTTTGGGACTCCGGCTTTTCCACCGTCCCTACAGGGAGCGAGTTTCAGACCTTGGTGTAAGGAGGACTCCGACACGTCTTCTCATGCCTCGACACATTGGCTGCAGAGGCAACAGGTGATATCCTTCATTCGCACCTTCCCATCCCTACCTGATATACTTACCGACTTAACAGATTTGGAGAGCATGCTGCTCCAGGCTTCCCCCCTACACATGTAGTCTCTCAACTATACTCTCTCATACATATGGCTTATAATCCTGATCTCCCCCCATACACACAGGCCTGGAAGGAAGACTTGGGTCACTCCATTTCACCTATAGACTGGCAAAAGTGCTTCATTCTAAAGCCCCATACACACGGTCGGATTTTCCCATGCATTCTGTCCTATCGGACAATGTTGTCGTAAAATCAGACCGTGTGTAGGCACCATCGGACAGTGTACGTCGGATTGTCCGACGGACAAAGTCCTATCTCCTGCTGGATAGATTTTTCGACAACAAAGTCCGATCACACCAAATCCGATCGTGTGTATCGAATTCCGACGGACAAAGTGCTACGCATGCTCAGATCACATTACAAGACCAAAGCTATTGGCTACTAGCCTCTACGTAGTCCCGTCGTAGGCAACAAACGTCACCACGTTCAGAATGATCGGATTTTTCGACAACTTTGTCTGACCGTGTGTACGCAACACCAACATCGGACAAAGTACGACGGACATGATCCGACGGACCAGGTCCTCGGATAATCCGCGCGTGTGTATGGGGCTTAACTCACAAAATATCCTTAGCCTCCAAAGCTCAAGAAAAGGGATTCAAGTTGTTTACCCGTTGGTACAGATGCCCCTCGACTTTGCACCGGATAAAGCCAGTGCTTCCAGATTCCATGCTGGCATTGCTTGTCCTCCAAGGTAACCTTACTTCACATTTGGTGGGAATGCCGCCCTGTGAGGAAGTTCTGGCAAAAGATCCTCGACTTGTACTACAGACTCATGGCGACCTCAATCATACCCTCTCCTGAGGTAGTTCTGCTATCTCTGTTCCAGGGACCGCTTAAGTCGGTCAAGAAAGATGTTCTGCGTCACTTTTTGGTGGCTGCAAGAACGGTGTTGCCCAGACATTGGAAGTCGACAAGCATGCCTTCCCTGGGGGATTGGGCAATTGAAGTGGACCGAATTAACAGTTTGGAACGAATGTTGTTGCAGGAAACGGGTAAAGAGGAACAATTCTCCAAGACCTGGACCTCGTGATCTATGTTCCGATATTCCTCAGAATTTATTCCATGGGCCACAGAGGACTTCACTGACGCACCTGTGTAACCAGAGTGGAATGTCTTCCTCTTAATTCCTAAAATTCCTTACTACCTTGACCCCTCTATCCCCACCCTCTCTCTCCTTTTCTCCTTTCTCTTTTAAATGTTGCAGTATTACCCGAATATTTAATTCACAATCACTAGTCTCATCAGACCGGTATGGGGGCGCACACAGAGCTTCCCTCTCGGGGAGAACGTGTCCAGCATAGAAACAAAAGCCCTAACCTACCTGTAATGAGTGGGCACCACACACTGAGTAGATAGTGGTGCTCACATACCCACAATAACTCAGATTAGACGCTGTAGGTATACAGGCTCATATACCACACTAAATCAACCGAAGCTCAAAATTACCTGAACCATAAGACGGTATGACACCACTGTAGCAAAGTTATATGTATCTGTTTATGTGTTACTGAAAGACATATGTGTCTATTGTATAATTTTTCTATCTCAATTTTATATCTCAATAAAAATAAGATTGAATTAAATATAAACACAAAAAAGCAAAAAAAAAACAAGCAGGGCTAAACCATCCACTTGACACAGAAGTCAAGTTCATATAATCACACATGAACTAGATAAATTAATTCAAAGTGCAATGTGCAAAAACATGTGAAAAAATAACATTTCTAGGAATAAGGCAAATTCATATATTCATACATAAAGTATGAAGAACCATATGTCCATAGTGAAAAAAACATAGGAATGTATATAATGCACTTATAAAGGTAAAGTCCTTCCAATGTGTGAAAACAACTTAAAAAGTTCAAAAAAAGCAAATGTGCAACTGGAATTGATTGATGAATTCCACTACCAAACACAAACAATTAGCATACGCCTCTGACCAGATGATCTGGACCAAAAATTATAATGGTCATAAGTGCATGCGATAACCCATAGGAAATCCGGCATCAGAGGCAGAAAATGGCTACTCGATAAACACTCCAAATGAATAAGGAATAAAAGAACAAACATAGTGAAGCCCATTTAAATCTATGTCAGTACCAGGCTAATCCATGGTACTGGTGACATCATGCACATAGAGCCGACACTCGCAGCTTTGCTTTTCCACGAGCCGACAGTCTACTGGCTTTGATTTTGCATGATTACAAGTCATTCTGAAAAACACTTCTTATAACTTTTAAATAAAACAACATAGATTTAAACGGGCTTCTTCTATTATTCCTTATTAATTTGGAGTGTTTATCGAGTAGCCATCGCCTGCTTCTGATGCCGGATTTCCTGTGGGTTATCACATGCACTTATGACCATTAAAACTTTTGGTCTACATCATTTGGTAAGAGGTGTATGCTAATTGTTGCTGTTTGGTGGTGGGACTCATCAATTATTTCCAGGTGCACCTATGCTTTTTATGGACTTTTTTTTGTGTTTTCACACATTGGAAGGACTTTACCTGATAAGTGTATTACATACCTCCTTATGTTTTTTTTCACTATGGGTATATGGGTCTGCACAATTTATATATGAATATATGAATTTGCCCTATTCCTAGAAAGGAGATTTTTTCACATTGCACTGCTTCACGTGTGATTATACGAACTTGTTTAATTCTTTGTACATTTCATTTTTTTTTTCTGTGTCAAGTGGATGGTTTAATGCTGCTTTTTTGTTTTTAACCATATAACCTTAACCCAAGGAGACTTCACAGCTGTACCCAACTTATAAAAAGAGCACTATGCGTGCAATCAATTATTCTATCTCAGACTCAAGTCTCATTTAGTTCTGTTAAGAAGAGTGATATAATTATCTTTATAAAGGTCTGACACTGAAGGGGATATAAAATACCTAGAGGCCTAAAATACCTATGTTTCCATTCAAATGGGAATAATGGCCTGCTAAGGTCATTATATATATATATATATATATATATATATATATATATATATATATATATATATATATATATATATATATATATATATATATATATACACACACACACACACATATACATACACACAGGATGCAAAGAATATATACATCAAAAAATTATCCACAGAATGACATACAATATATGAAAAAAACAAAAAATGTGATATCATTAACACAATCAAAGTACTGTCACATCATGAACGTCAATGATGAAAAGCCAGCTGATCGAAGTACACATACCCAAAATGGGAACATTTAGATAGGTAAATTCTACAACATGAATAAGTCTTATACACAAATTGTGTAAGAAAAGTAAGGTGATTATTGGAGGAAGGGGAAATGGGGGGACTTTTATATAACCAGGTATGAGCAATCCCAGAAATGCCCAAACCATCTAGCGTTTCAGAATATTAATCTTGTAAAGTTTGAAGAGTATCAGAAATGGGACCATATAGTCCATTTAAATGTATATGACTCGCATTCTCTTCCCAGGCGATCATATGTTCCACATGATTATTTTCTGGACTTTACAGGCCCATTTTGTTAGAGAAGGAGGTTCAGGTTTTCGCCAGTGTTTTGCTATTACTGATTGCGCAGCTGTTAAGAAGTGTTAAATTAAACTCCTTTTAATTTGTTTATAGGTATCATAGACAGCACAGTATATTGAGGCCTATTTGGACATTTATCAGCCACAAGTTTATTATATAAATTGTAGAATCTTATTCCAAAAGGGAATGATCCAGAAACAAGTGCCCCATATGTGGGTCATAGTACCAGGGCCTGTAAACACATCCAGCACATATCGTGGATGGATGTATCTTATGCAAGGTTTACGGGACAGATGTACCATCTGGACAAAATCTTGTAGTTACGATCCTGAGCATGTGATAAAACAGACATATTAAGCCAATGTCAGTACCTTGTTCCATTCTATATCATCAGAAGATGTACTGTATCTAATTCCTGCTCTTGTTTTTATATAAAGTGGGGGAGGATACAGATAGGATTCTTTTAGCAAGATTTGATAAATCAAAGATAGTGAATGTTCAGGTCTGGTAGACTGGAAAAGTAACACTTCTTAGTCCATATAAGATCTTGTGAGAGTCAAGAGAAGGTAGGGTCCGAAGATCTGTAGCGGAGTATATTTAATCCAGGCTCTTGTAGGGGTATGGCAAGTTGGGAGTACTTGAGAAAGGGGAACTAGCTTTCCTCTGCACAGGGCGTGACACAGTAGAGGGTTTACACTTCTCTTACAGTAAAAAAAAATGACTCCTTATTTAAAATATCTTTATCTCCACTGTCCAGGCCAAATGTTAGAAACAATACTTTAAGCAGGGCTCAAAATTTCAAGACCTGAGCTACTAGCAAGGTCTCAAGGGTTACTCGCCACCAATTGCCCCACCCAACCCTTACCCTGTCCCGCCCCTAATCACGCCATCATAAATGATCTCATTGCAGCGTAACCTGTGCCCATCATTGCAGCCTCACCATGCCCACCATTGCAGCCTCACCATGCCCCCATTGCAGCCTCACCGTGCCCCCATATTGCAGCCTCACCGTGCGCAGCCTCACTGTGCCCCAAATTGCAGCCTCACTGTGCCCCAAATGGCAGCCTCACTGTGCCCCAAATGGCAGCCTCACTGTGCCCCAAATGGCAGCCTCACTGTGCCCCACATTGCAGCCTCACTGTGCCCCACATTGCAGCCTCACTATTACCCAAATTGCACCCTCACTGTGCCCCAAATAGCAGCCTCACCATGCCCAAAATTGCAGCATCACAATGCCCCACATTGCAGCATCACCGTGCCCCACATTGCAGCATCACCGTTCCCCACATTGCAGCATCTTCGTGCCCCAAATTGCAGCATCACCATGCCCCAAATTGCAGCATCACCGTGCCCCAAATTTCAGCATCACCGCGCCCCAAATTGCAGCATCACCGTGCCCCAAATTGCAGCACCACTGTGCCCCCATTGCAGCCTCACTGTGGCCCAAATTGCAGCCCCACTGTGGCCCAAATTGCAGCATCACTGTGCCCGCATTGCAGCATCACTGTGCCCCAAATTGCAGCATCACTGTGCCCCAAATTTCAGTATCACTGTGCCCCCATTGCAGCATCACCATGCCCCAAATTGCAGCATCACTGTGCCTCAAATTGCAGCATCACTGTGTCCCCATTGCAACCTCACCATGCCCCAAATTGCAGCATCACTTTACCCCCATTGCAGCATCACTGTGCCCCAAATTGCAGCATCACCGTGCCCCAAATTGCAGCAGTAAATCTTACAGTAAAAAAAAAATTGACTCCTTATTTAAAATATCTTTATCTCCACTGTCCAGGCCAAATGTTAGAAACAATACTTTAAGCAGGGCTCAAAATTTCAAGACCTGAGCTACTAGCAAGGTCTCAAGGGTTACTCGCCACCAATTGCCCCACCCAACCCTTACCCTGTCCCGCCCCTAATCACGCCATCATAAATGATCTCATTGCAGCGTAACCTGTGCCCATCATTGCAGCCTCATCATGCCCACCATTGCAGCCTCACCATGCCCCCATTGCAGCCTCACCGTGCCCCCATATTGCAGCCTCACCGTGCACAGCCTCACTGTGTCCCAAATTGCAGCCTCACTGTGTCCCAAATTGCAGCCTCACTGTGCCCTAAATGGCAGCCTCACTGTGCCCCACATTGCAGCCTCACTGTGCCCCACATTGCAGCCTCACTGTTACCCAAATTGCACCCTCACTGTGCCCCAAATAGCAGCCTCACCGTGCCCAAAATTGCAGCATCACCGTGCCCCAGATTGAAGCATCACCGTGCCCCACATTGCAGCATCACCGTGCCCCACATTGCAGCATCACCGTGCCCCACATTGCAGCATCACCGTTCCCCACATTGCAGCATCTCCGTGCCCCAAACTGCAGAATCACCGTGCCCCAAATTGCAGCATCACTGTGCCCCAAATTGCAGCATCACCGCGCCCCAAATTGCAGCATCACTGTGCCCCAAATTGCAGCACCACTGTGCCCCCATTGCAGCATCACTGTGCCCAAAATTGCAGAATCACTGTGCCCCAAATTTCAGTATCACCGTGCCCCCATTGCAGCATCACCATGCCCCAAATTGCAGAATCACTGTGCCTCAAATTGCAGCATCACTGTGCCCCTATTGCAACCTCACCATGCCCCAAATTGCAGCATCACTGTACCCCCATTGCAGCATCACTGTGCCCCAAATTGCAGCATCACTGTGCCCCAAATTGCAGCATCACCGTGCCCCAAATTGCAGCATCACTGTGCCCCCATTGCAGCATCACTGTGCCCCAAATTGCAGCATCACCGTGCCCCAAATTGCAGCATCACTGTGGCCCAAATTGCAGCCCCACTGTGGCCCCATTGCAACCTAACCATGCCCCAAATTGCAGCATCACTGTACCCCCATTGCAGCATCACTGTGCCCCAAATTGCAGCATCACTGTGCCCCAAATTGCAGCATCACTGTGCCTCAAATTGCAGCATCACTATGCCCCCATTGCAGCATCACTGTGTCCCAAATTGCAGCATCACCATGCCCCAAATTGCAGCATCACTGTGCCCCAAATTGCAGCATCACCATGCCCCCATTGCAACCTCACCATGCCCCAAATTGCAGCATCACTGTACCCCCATTGCAGCATCACTGTGCCCCAAATTGCAGCATCACCGTGCCCCAAATTGCAGCATCACCGTGCCCCAAATTGCAGCATCACTGTGCCCCAAATTGCAGCATCACTATGCCCCCATTGCAGCATCACCATGCCCCAAATTGCAGCATCACCGTGCCCCAAATTGCAGCATCACCGTGCCCCAAATTGCAGCATCACTGTGCCCCAAATTGCAGCATCACGTGCCCCAAATTGCAGTATCACCGTGCCCCAAATTGCAGCATCACCATGCCCCCATTGCAGCATCACCGTGCCCTTATTGCAGCATCACTGTGCCCCCATTGCAGCATCACTGTGCCCCAAATTCGCAGCATCACTGTGCCCCCATTGCCGCATCACTGTGCCCCAAATTGCAGCATCACTGTGCCCCAAATTGCAGCATCACTGTGCCCCAAATTGCAGCATCGCCGTGCCCCCAATTGTAGCATCACCATGCCCCTCATTGCAGCCTTGCCAGGGCGGACGGATCATGACGAGTTAGATGTGAGCCACGGGATCACTGAGCGGTAAAACACATGGGGTTTGGGGGATGGGGAACAGCATGGGGTTAGGAGGAGGCGGGGCTGTGTGAGAGTGAGCAGAGTGGAGACAGTTTTAATGTCAGCTCTTACGGCGTGTTTTACTCAGTGATCCCGCGGCTCTCCTCTAACTCCATGCACTCTTCCACCGGGAGAACGGCTCCCGATCAACTCCGCCCGCCGGCGGTGGTCGCCCCCCGAATCCCAGGCAGCCCAGCTCCTCGCCAGCCCTCATTTTCCACTCACAAAATGCAGGTAGGCGAGTGGAACATTTGAGGGCTGCTTTAAGCATATTGTAAGTCCTAGGCAAAGCAATTAGTCTTCCTGATTTCTTAAGGGTTACTCTTTTCCTTTCTTCTCTTACACCATCCTTTTTCCTAGAATGTCATTCTTTACTTATGTTTCATGTGCTTTTCAAAGGTAAGCATAAAAGTTATGCATGAAAAGTTAGCATACAAGACTTTTGAACTCTTCTTGTGTCCTTGTGACTTAAGATCAATAGTCAAAATTCTGAAACTGGTGACCTGCTATTTGCAAAGTTGCTTTTTCCTTGATGAACAGAGGAGGATTTCAAAAATGTCAGCACAAAAATGAACTATTGATTTTAACAAACAGATTCTTAAAGAAATCATTAATCCAGGCCACGAACCAAAGATCTAGTTTACTTTTGATCAATTTATATATAGCAACCTTTGCATCCATTAATATGGAAATGAATGTATCCACAGCATGTCCATATCCATAGCATTACACTCCTGTGTCATTTTAATTGTCATCCATATACACATTGCTAGAGTATTAAAGTGCACCCAAACCCAAAAACTAAGTTTTTAAATATCACAGTTTACCGGTTCTGGGATGCAGTGGCTTATTTTGGAATGAGCATTTTAGCAGCTATTAATTATACCTGTTGATCTTGACAGAAATGCAGCGTCTTTGTCACCTTGCAAGCTGCTATATGTATTAAACTATATGACAGCAGATAGCACATGCCAATATATATGTGTAAATAACCACAAAAAAAAAATGAAATTGTGCTGCACTATTCTACCTAAAGTATTATTATTTGTTCAACCTACTGTAACATACTGTATATATCATACAAATTATAAAACATTTTGTGCATATAACACCACGAATTATGTGAAATGTTTCCTTAACCTGCTGACAACAAACAACTAAACCAAAAAACAATCCTCTCTCATACATGCAAAACATGTAACAAATAAAGTCTTCAGCTATTTAGTGCAATCCCTATGTTAACCACTTTTAGACCGGACCATTTTGCTGGCTTAAGACCAGACCACTTTTTGCGATTCGGCACTGCGTCGCTTTAACTGACAATTGTGCAGATGTGCAACGTAGCTCCCAAACAAAATTGATGACCTTTTTTTTTCCCACAAATAGAGCTTTCTTTTGGTGGTATTTAATCACCCCTGCGGTTTTTATTTTTTGCGCTATAAACAAAAAAAGAGCGACAATTTTGAAAAAAATGCATTCTTTTTTACTTTTTGCTATAATAAATATCCCCCAAAAATATATAAAATACCTTTTTTTCCCCTCAGTTTAGGCCAAGACGTATTCTTCTACATATTTTTGGTAAAAAAAATCGCAATAAGCGATTATTGATTGGTTTGCGCAAAAGTTATAGCGTTTACAACATAGGGGATAGTCTTATAGCATTTTTATTAATATTTTTTTATTTACTAGTAATGGCGGCGATCAGCGATTTTTATTGTGACTGCAACATTATGGCAGACACATCGGACATGTTTGACACATTTTTGGGACCATTGTCATTTATACAGCAATCAGTGCTATTTAAATGCATTGATTCCTGTGTAAATGACACTGGCAGTGAATGGGGTTAACCAGGGGGTGGCAGTGTAGGGGTTAAGTGTTTCTAGGGCGGGTTACTAACTGTGGGGGGCGTGGCTGTGTGTTAGTGAACACTGATCTCTGCTCCAATCACAGGGAGCAGAGATCAGTGTCACTTGTTGCTAGGCAGAACGGGAAGATGCTGTTTACTTCCGCATCTCCTCGTTCAGCCTTCCCGTGAGACGATCGCGGGTATCCCCGCGGCGATCGAGTCCGCGGGACCCGCGACCAGCGCGCACGCAATGGCATGGCGCCATTCTTAAAGGGACGTACCTGTACGCCCTTATGCCTGTCCGTGCCATTCTGCCGACGTACATTGGCGTGCGCCGGTTGGGAACCGGTTAATAGTGCTCATCTTCCAAACAATAACACTGCTTTTCTTTATACATACAGTATATCTTCTCTTTACATCCCCATGCAGTGCCCTTAATACAATAATAGCTGTGCTCCCATCTGGTAGCCTGGGACGTTACAACTAATTTAGGTCAAAAAATGCTTTTGCCCTTCCAGGACTCAATGGGTACATTCTTTAAATTCTCCTTCTTTCCCCGTGCTGCCGCTGTGTTGGTTTCTTCATAACATGTTAAGAGCAGCCATGCCCATGGGAAAAAAGAAAATCACCAACAATAGTGCTTGTATCATGGGTGCTCCACCTGTGGCCCTCCAGCTGTTGCAGAACTACAAGTCCCATGAGGCATTGCAAGGCTGACAGTTGCAATCATGACTCCCAAGAGGCATGATGGGGCTTGTAGTTCCGCCACAGCTGGAGGGCCATAAGTTGAGCATCCATGGCTTTTATCCTATAAAAAAATTCCTTTATTGTCTCATTTTAAAATACTACTGAGAATGCCACATGACCCTGTGGCGTAACACATAGGGGGGGAGCAACTGAAGTCACAACACTGGGAGTTTGATCAAGAGTGGTAATGCATACTGCAAAGCTTTATCATTGATCTGGATACTGGCATTGTATTGTTTTATTATGTTACTAGTGTGGTCCGCTGTAAGCACCTGTTTTACCACTCGCCTACTGGGCACTTATACCCCCTTCCTGACTAGGCCAATTTTTTAGCTTTTAGTGCTCTCACACTTTAACAATTGCTCAGTCATACAACACTGTACACATGATTTTTTTGTTTTTTTACACAAATAGAGCTTTCTTTTGGTGGTATTTAATCACCACTGGATTTTAAATATTTTACACTATAAATAAAAAAGATCGAAAATTTTGTAAAAAAATTCAATGTTCTTCCTCTGTTATAAAATATTCCAAATTAGTAATTTTTCTTCATACATTTTTTCCCAAAAGTTATACTATTACATATCTTTGGTAAAAATAACCCAAATCCGTATATATTATGTGGTCTTTGTGAAGGTTATAGTAAGCTATGGTACCAATCATTGAAAATTGATCACACCTAATGTACTGACTGACCTATCTCATTTCTTGAGACACTCCCCCCAAATGACCCCTTTTTGGAAAGTAGACATTACAAGGTATTTAGTAAGAGGCATGGTGAGTTTTTTTTCACAATTCTTTGCAAAATTAGGATTTATTTTTTTCCACAAAGTTGTCATATTAACAGGTTATTTCTCTCACATGGCATATGCATACTTGCAACTACACCCCAAGACATTTTAGAATATGATATAAGCACTAGGGATGAGCCGAACACCCCCACTGGTTCGGTTCGCACCAGAACCTGCGAATGGACCAAAAGTTTGTGCGAACGTTAGAACCCTATTAACTACTTCAGCCCCGGACCAATTGGCAGCCAAAGGACCAGGCACTGCGTCGCTTTAACTGACAATTGCGTGGTCCTGCGACGTAGCTCCCAAACAAAATTGGCGTCCTTTTTTTCCCACAAATAGAGCTTTCTTTTGGTGGTATTTGATCGCCCCTGCGCTTTTTATTTTTTGCGCTATAAACAAAAATAGAGCGACAATTTTGAAAAAAATGCAATATTTTTAGCTTTTTGCTATAATAAATATCCCCAAAAAAATATATAAAAAAAACTTTTTTTTTTCCTCAGTTTAGGCCGATACGTATTTTTCTACATATTTTTGGTAAAAAAAAATCGCAATTAGCGATTATTGATTGGTTTGGGCAAAAGTTATAGCGTTTACAAAATAGGGGATAGTTTTATAGCATTTTTATTAATATTTTTTTTTTACTAGTAATAGCGGCGATCAGCGATTTTTATTGTGACTGCGACATTATGGCGGACACATTTGACATTTTTGACACATTTTTGGGACCATTGTCATTTATACAGTAATCAATGCTACTTAAATGCATTGATTCCTGTATAAATGACACATGCAGTGAAAGAGTTAACCATTAGGGGGAGAGGAGGGGTTATGGGCTGTGACGTGTGTGTTTTTTTTAACATTAGGGGGCGGGGCTGATGTCTGGCGTCATTGATCGGCTTTCCCGATGACAGGGAACAGCCGTTCAATGACAGGCAGAGTAGGAAGCGCGGGGAGAGGTTTGTTTACACAGACCTCTCCCCGTTCTTCAGCTCTGTGACCCGATCGCGGGACACCAGCGGCGTTCGGGTCCGCTGGTCCCGTGGCTGTGGTCACGGAGCTCCCGACCGGGTCGCGAGCGCGCCCCCGCGACCCACGGCTAGGCTTATAAAGGGCCACGTACCTGTACGTGGTTCTGCCTCGGCGTGAGGCGGTCGGGAAGCGGTTAAATACAATGGACGCGAAATTTCAAAATCTAAAGTGCTAATTATAACAGCTAATATGCAGTTTATTTTCTTGTCCTAAACAGGGTTTGGGGATCCGGGTCCTGCCCCAGGGGACATGTATCAATGCAAAAAAAAGTTTCAAAAACGGACGTTTTTTTCTGGAGCAGTAATTTTAATGATGCATAAAGTGAAAAAAAAGTGAAATATTCCTTTAAATATCGTACCTGGGGGGGGTCTAAAGTATGCCTGTGAAGTGGCATGTGTTTCCCGTGTTTAGAACTGACCCTGCACAAAATGACATTTGTAAAGGAAAAAAAGCCATTTGAAACTGCTTGCGGCTTTAATGTCATGTCTTGTCCTGGCAATATGGATGAAAATCTTTGAGAAAAATGGCATGGCTACCCCATCACCCCCCCTACCCCAGCCCATTAACAGTCCCATTGGGTCTTGTATGGATATTAAGGGGAACCCTGCACCCAAAATAAAATCCTATACCTAAAGCCCTATATACTCTGAACAGCAGTATAAGGGTGGTGCAAACAAGACAGGGACTGTAGGTTTGTTTTTAAGTATAAAATTTTTTTGTAATTTGGAACAGGTACATTTTTAAGTGTAGCCAAAAAATACATTTTAAAGCTTTTTGGAGAACATAGGGAAGGGTTATCACCCCTGCACCTGTTCAGAACATTTCACCTTCCTTTCCGTCCCAATGACAAATGCTTTTGGAAAAGTGGGTTTTTTATTGAAACAAGGATTGGTGATAAAGCATCAATAGAGAGGAAACACCTTTTTCCCAAATTAAACCTAACATGATAGAATTTCCCTTCCTAGGGGTAGATTTCCTCTCACTTCCTGTTGTCTCCTTCCGTTTGCAAGTAGGAGTCGTTTGTAAGTTGGATGTTTGAAAGTAGGGGCCTGCCGTATATACTCTGCAGAAATTTTCCCCTTAGATGTTGGTGTTGCCACAACACTGTAAGCCCTCACAGTTAGTCTTGGTGGGCGCTGGAACGCCCTGCTGTGAACTATTATATCAGGAATTGTAATTGCATGCCATTGTTGAACAGTGGTAGGAAAAATTGGGCCTTTGGGGGTGGTGCTGGTGCTACAACACTGTAAGCCCACACAGTTAGTCTTGGTGGGCGCAGGAATGGGCCCTGCTGTGAGTTATTGGATCAAGAACTGTAATTGCATGCCCCTGTTGAACAAGGGCAGAAAAATTGGGCCTTTGGTAGTGGTGGTGGTGGTGGACGGTGTTGCCACAACACTGTAAGCCCTCACAGTTACTCTTGGTGGGCGCAGGAATGGGCCCTGCTGTGAATTATTAGATCAAGAATTGTAATTACAATTAGCTAGGTAATATTTATATAGGTCCGGTAGCCCAATAACACCGTTTAGGGCGTGTTAGGCGCGTATATTTAATACGTGGCAGGGAGTTTCTCCATATAAACAGTGAAGAAGCTGTCTTGTATGTTGCAAAGAAAGACACTGGAAGATTAATGGGGATGCATTGGATGAGGTATAAAAGTTGTGATAATACTATCATTTTCAGGAGGGCTGATCGGCCAAACCATGAAACATTAAGATTTCCCCAGTCTTTGAGGTCTTGTTGGGCTCTTTTCAGGGCTTTCAGGAAGTTCTCATTCTACAGATTGGCCAGGTTTGTTGTGATTTGTATGCCTAGATAAGTAATGGCCTTCTGATTCCACATGAAAGGGAGGGATTCTTGGTATCTTTCTACTTCTTTTTTGGGCAGGGAGACATTCAGGGCGTGAGATTTTGTGTAATTCATCTTTAGGTTTGGTAGGGTCCCGAAATGTTCTAAATCTTTCAATAAATTAGGTATCGAGGTAAAGGGAGAGGTGAGGGAGAGGAGAATATCATCCGCGAAAGTGGCTACTTTGTACTCTTTATCATGTATCGAGAGGCCTTTTATGTCGGGGTTATCTCTTAGTCTATTGAGGAAGGGTTCTAGTATCAGGACAAAAATTAAGGGAGACAAGGGACAAACTTGGCGAGTACCATTGCCTATGGAGAAGGCGTTCGATAGGTGGCCATTAACCCTAACGCTTGCACTTGGGGAGGAGTATAGAGCTGAGATATGGACCAACATGTGAGAATGGAGGCCCAGTACCTTCAGGGTCTCGTGCATGTAATCCCAGGCCACTCTATCGAACGCCTTCTCGGCGTCTCAGGATAAAAAGAAGCCTTGGGTTTTGGATGTTGAAAGCCAATGGTGGAGGTTTAGTGCTCTAATGGTGTTGTCCCTTGCCTCCCTTCCGGGGACAAAGCCTACCTGGTCTAGAGAAATAAGGTTGGGCAGAAGTGGGGACAATCTATTTGTTAGGATTTTGGCGTAGAGTTTGATATCCACGTTTAAAAGGGAAATGGGTCTGTAATTCTGTACTAGGGTGTTGTCTTTTCCTTTTTTTAGAATGACCGTAATGTGAGCCTCCAACATGCACCCCACTGAGGTCTCAGGGGTTGCCATGGTATTAAAAATGGTAATTCGTTTCGGGGACAGAATGGTAGAGAAGTATTTATAATATTGTAGCGTGAACCCCTCCGGGCCTGGGCTCCATGGCATCTTTTTGCCTGCGTACTTGCGTAGTCCCTTGAACGCCTACGGAGCACTGCTGGTTCCGATGAAAAAGAACAGGAAGAGGCCATGGAGGAAGAAGAAGAGGAGGGGGTGGCGGAGAGAGGTGTGTCACAACCAGTAGTAGTATTTTGGAGGCGTGGTGGCGGAACAACCTCCAACACTACTGCACCTTGTCCTGCATCCTTCCCAGCTGCCAAAAGAGTGACCCAATGGGCCGTGAAAGATAGGTAACGTCCCTGTCCATGCCTGCTGGACCATGAGACAGCGGTAATATGCACCTTACTGCTGACTGCCCTGTCCAGCGAGGCATGGACATTGCCTTCTACATGTCGGTAGAGAGCCGGAATCGCCTTCCGTGAGAAAAAGTGGCGTTTTGGAACCTGCCACTGAGGAACCGCACATTGCACAAACTCACGGAAGGGGGCCGAGTCTACCAACTGAAAAGGCAGCAGTTGAAGTTCTAGCAATTTAGCCAAGCTAGCATTCAACTGCTGGGCATGTGGATGGCTGGGAGTAAACTTCTTTCAACGGTCCAGCAGCTGGGGCAAGGACATTTGCCTGGTACAATCGGACGTTGGTGTACTGCTAGCAGAGTGCCCGCAAGTACTTGGCTGTGACACACCTAATTATACACTTTCATTCCTCTCAGTACAGCTTTCAGAGAGGACTGAAGGTATAATGGGGTTGGAGATCCCAGCTGATGAGGAGCAAGGAGAGGTCCGCTTTGTTCTTTGGTGTGGGTCTTTAAGGTACGCTTGCCAACGAGCTGCATGGCAGGTCCACATATGTCTGGTCAAGCATGTGGTGCCCAAGCGGCTGATGTTTTGGCCACGCGAGATACGATTGAGACATATGTTGCAAATAGCAGCGGTGCGATCTGCTGCACTCGTCTCAAAAAAGGCCCACACCAAAGAACTTTTGGAATAATGTGCAGAGCTCCGCGGTGTGATTCAGTCAGTGTGCTGCCCTTAAGCTGGCCCCCAGAGGGCATCCTGCCTCGTTGGAGATTTGCCTCCTCCTCCTCCTATCTCCTATGAGGCACCCACGTGGAGTCAGTGACCTCATCATCCCTTCCCTCTTCACCACTGGAGCAAACCTGGCAGTATGCTGCAGCTGGTGGAACATGACTGCCAGATTGCTGTCCTTGAGCATCCTCTCTCTCTGCGCTCACGCTACTGCCTTCCTCTAGCTGGGTATCATAATCAGAGCCTTCAAAATGCTGGGCATCCTCCTGGAGCATGTACCCAGCACTGTGGTCAAACAGTTGGGGGGACTCCTCAGGAGGACATGGTGGGTCTAGGGAAGGAGTGACTGATGACATTTAGACGAGGGAAGAGGAAGCGTCGGCAGATGCTTTGCCAGTACCCTGAGCCTGGGTGAGAGAGGATGAGGAGCATGAGGAGGGCTTGGTCATCCACTCTACCAAGTTTTTGGCATGATGCGGCTCAACACGTCCAGCTGCCGAAAATAAGGACAAGCGTGTCCCATGGCCACGTGTTGATGGTGATGCACCGCGTCCACGACCAGCACTGTTGCCTCTAGACACAGAGCCTGATTGCCCTCTTTTATTGGCTTATGACTGTCTGCCTCTCCTTGTTGGCCTTTCAGACATACTAATGGCCTGCAGGGAGATGGGAAAACCAGCAATAAGGGGTAACTTCAGGTGTATGCTGTGCAGGAGGCACACTACAGTCACTGAATATTAGGCAGATGCCTGTGTTGCACAAATCAACTACACAACACCAGCAATGAGGGGGTAGATTCAGGTGTATGCTGTGCAGGAGGCACACTACACCCACTGTAACAGCGCTAGGTTAGAAAGCACAGCTGACACTGACACTGTCCTTGCTTATCCTGCTCTCTCCCTGAACACTACACCCACTATAACAGCGCTATCTAAAGAAGTAAAGCACAGCTGACACTGTCCCTGCCTATCCTTCTCCCTATGAACGCCGCAACACACTACACAAGGCCGCTGCGCTGGCGGCCTTATATAGTGTGGGGCATGTACTAAACCCCCCTGAGCTATTATTGGCCACAGGCATCCTGCCTGTGGCCAATTATGCCTCTCCTTCGCTGCCAGCACTGTGATTGGCCAAGCATGCGGGGTCACAGTGCATGCTTGGCCAATCATCAGCCAGCAATGCACTGCGACTGGTGCAGTGCATTGTGGGCCGTTCGTATCACACAAATTTGATGCGAATGGCCCACAAAGTTCTGGTTTTGGACGATGTTTGTTTCAAACATGAGTTTGAATCGAACACCGAGCTCATCCCTAATAAGCACTATTGTTGGACATTTTCTTTTTTTTCCCCATGGACATGGCTGCTCCTGATATGTTATGAGGAAACAATCGGATTAGCCCACACACGATCGGATTGCCGGAAAGTTTGGTCATGTGTACGCGGCATAAGTCTCGCTGGATCTCGCAAAGTGTCAAAAAGTGTCAGCTAGTGTCCGATTGTGTGCCGCAATATTGCAGTCACGCTATAAGTCACTGAGTCACTGAGTGACGCCATTAGAAGTATAAAAAATAAAGATAAATAAAAAGTCTAGAAATATATCTCATAGTTTGTAAATGCTATAATGTTTGCGTAAACCCATCAATATACGCTTATTGGGATTTTTTTTACCAAAAACATGTAGCAGAATACATATTGGCCTAAATTTATGAAGACATTTTTTTTATTGGATATGTTTTAGAGCAGAAAGTTAAAAAAAAAAAATTCTTCAAATTTGACGGTCTTTTTTGTTTATAGCGCAAAATATAAAAAACCACCAAAAGAAAGCTCTATTTGTGGGAAAAATTATATGTTGTATTTGGGTACAGCGTTGCATGATTGCGCAATTGTAAGTTATAGTAATGCAGTGCCGTATTGCAAAAAATGGCCTGGTCATTATTTAACATAATTATTGGTGTTATATGCACACATTTTTTTATGATTTATATGATATACTGTCTATGTTACACTATTTGGAAGTCTTGTCCTGTAAAAATGAAGGAAAAAAAATTTAAAAACAAATGCAGTCACCACATTTAATTTGGTATGCACTATATTTAATATATCCCCGCATTTGAGCATGGCTTAACAGATTTTTCTACTGGGAGCTCGCAGGGTGCTGGGGCCCCCTTTAGTTTTTTTTTTTTTTCTGTACTTAAAACAACTGAAGCAGAGTGTCACTAATGTTTAGATTAGTCCTTCTTTAAAGCTTTATAGTAGTGGGCCTATGGTGTACATTTTTGCTGCCCAAGTTAATAGGGCAGGCGCTAATATTAATCCTCACATGTTTTTAATGACATAATAGCTTCATTAAAATAATGATTGGAATTATGTGCCATGAATTGATGCAAATTTCAGAATGTGATAACCTTAAACATCATTTTACACTTGATTTAATACACTTGCGAAAAATTATAATAGACTCTCCAAATGTACTAATTATAAATATGCTCAACAGTACATGAACAGATATACCACATTGTACGGCTGACATGTTTCTTCTGATTTAAAAATAACAGCTCAATAATATGCAATGACTGACACCATTGAACATGGTTTAAGAAAAGGCTGTTGCTATGACAACAGGCAATATGAACCACTCCAGTGTGACAGAATTCATTCTCCTGGGATTCTCGCTATCGCAAGATAAGCGTTTCTATCTATTTACTATCTTTCTTGTCATTTATCTTTTAACCCTTATGGCCAATGTGATGATTATTATACTTGTATACAGTGATCACCGCCTTCATAGCCCAATGTATATGCTTCTTGGTAATTTCTCTTTCCTTGAGATCTGCTACACAGCAGTCACTGTGCCCAAAATGCTTTCAGACCTCTTTGGAGGGAATAAGTCAATTTCAGTAGCAGGTTGCATTACCCAGTACCATTTCTTTTCGCTCTGTGCTGCAACTGAACATTTTCTTCTGGTGATCATGGCTTATGACCGATATGTAGCAATTTGTTACCCTCTCCACTATGGAGGCATCATGAGCAATGCATTTTGTTTGAAACTTATTTTATCCTGTTGGCTCGTTAGTGCTGTGTCTCTTACAATCCCAGCTCTATCAGTATCAGAGCTTAATTTCTGTGGGCCCAATATCATCGATCACTTCTTTTGCGAATTTAACCCTTTGCTGAAGCTCTCCTGCACCGATACCTATGTTGTCCAATTTATTTTCAACTGCCTCTCCTGGATCATAATCCTGGGATGTCTAATGTGCATTGCTGTTTCTTATACCAACATCATTTTTACTGTTATAAATATCCCTTCTAACTATGGCAAAAGAAAAGCTTTTTCCACCTGTGCCTCTCATTTGCTTGTGGTGGGAATATTTTATGGTACTGTCATTTTCATTTACCTTCGACCCACCGTGGACTCTCCATTTCATCAAAATAAAGTTGTTTCTGTTTTTTACATTGTGGTGACTCCCATACTGAATCCTATCATTTATAGCTTTAAAAATGAGTCACTAAGGAAAGCGGCTGCTAACCTGATTGAAAGAATAACAGCAAAGGGATCTGAGAGAGAAATTTAAATAGGTTTAAAGGATTTGATATTGTACATATACGTTAATGTGCAATAAACAAATATATGAATAAAAGAAATGAGAATCAACTTAATGTTATAATTAAAATCCATTTTTCTTTGTTCTTGTTTTGTACTTATGTATTTATTTTTTCTGAATGTTTTGTATTTATGTATCTGGAATGATATGGAAGACTTTGTATGTATTATAACATTTAATAAAAACAATTGAAACATAAAATCTAATTGTGACCTATAATTATTGCCATAGTAGTTTACTAATTATGACAGAACGCTTCTCTTTGAGGGTTGATTTACTAAATTATCAGAGAATAATAACCTATCAAAGTTGAAGTAGAACTATAGACAAAACTTTTTTATTTCCCATTTTGGATAAAGTAAGGGAGTGTTATAACTAGGGTTGAGGGAACCCGAACTGTAAAGTTCGGGTCCGTACCGGACTTTAGGGTTTTGGGGTCCTGGACCCGAACCGAACAATTGACTGTATGTTCGGGTTCGGGGTGTTTTGCGATGTAATGGCGCATTTTTAAAAGCTGCAGGGCAGCCAATCAACATTTGTTTAACTGGTGTGCCCTTAGAAGCCATCACAGCCATGCCTACTAATGGCATGGCTGTAATTGGCCAGTGCAGCATGTAACCCAGCCTCTATATAAGCTAGAGGCACACAGCACAGCACGTCACTCTGCTTTAGACAGTGTAGAGAAAGGTTCCTGGCTGCTGTTGCTGTGAGGGAGAGAATTACATGATAGGAGTCAGTCCAGATTCATGAAATCTATTCTAATTAGTCAGCGATCTACATAGATTTAGTTGTGTGGGTGCAGTGCACAATATTTTTACACTGCACTGAGAGAAAAGCTAGAGAGTGTAGGGCAATGTTCCTGTGGCTGCTTTGAGGGAGAGAGAATTATCTAGGAGTCCAGATTCTGAAATCTATTCTAATAAGTCAGCGATCTACATAGATTTACCTGGTTGGGTTGCAGTGCACAGTCTTTTTACACTGCCATGAGCCCAGTGCCAGAGAAAATATAACTTTTATCTGCAAGCTCAGTGCACCAGCACTGCATATGTTACTGTGAGATACACCCTGTACATACTGTGGGTGCTCTTCCAAAAACACCCATTTAGGGCAAAAAAAAATATTTAGCAGTGTTTTCTGCATATCTGCATTTGTGACATATTCAATTTATATATTTTTCTTCTATTGTGCTATTCAAATACATTTCTTTTAGGGCAAACACATTTTTTTTGAATAGCATTTTCTCCATTTTTGCAGGTTTTGATATACACCGTTTACATACTCTGGGTGTATTCTGCTGTTGCAAAAACACACATTTAGTGCAAAAAAAAAAAAATATGTTTGCAGTGTTTTCTGCATATCTGCATTCTGCTATTGCAAAAACACATGCTGCAGCCTGGCACACATGAGCAATTACATGCTGCAGTGTCTCCGCAATGACCGCCAAGTTGCCCACATTTTAACTGGTGCTGATTACTGGGTGGCCACCCTGCTGGATCCCCGTTACAAGGACAATGTACCTGCCTTAATTACCTCACTGGAGCGTGATCGCAAGATGCTCGAGTACAAGCGCACGCTGGTAGACGCGCTGCTGGTGTCATTCCCACCTGACAGCAGGGGTACGGTGGAAGCACAAGGCGAAGGCAGATGAGGAGGAAGAGGTCGCCAATGCAGCCGGGGCACCACTAGCACCTCAGAAGGCAGGGTTAGCATGGCCGAAATGTGGAAAAGCTTTGTCAGCACGCCACAACAACCAGGCAGCATTTCACCAACATGGTGGAGCAGTATGTATGCACACGCCTACACGTACTGAATGACGGGTCTGCCCCCTTCAACTTCTGGGTCTCCAAATTGGGCACATGGCCTGAGCTTGACCTTTACGCCTTGGAGGTGCTGGCTTTTTTTCGAAGTTCGGCCGAACCCGTCGAACCCGAACATCCAGGTGTACACTCAACTCTAGTTATAACCACTGTAAGGTTTATTTTTGCCCGCTTTGTTCCAATGAGTTTATTTACCTTCACTTCCTGTTCCATAGGAAAGTCAGGAAGTGAGAGTAAATCCCTGTAAATTAATGAAATCTCTTGGGGAACCCCCCAGGTCACCAGAACTAGTGTCCCCATTGGAAGATTCCACCTTTATTATTTTTCTGGGGACAACCCAAAATTTGTGATTTTTCTTTTACTTTCACTCGCAATAATAATGGTAAACAGGGTGAATAGAGAGGGCGACTCTCCCTAATGGGGATACAGACATCAAAAAACCTGACAGAGGGTCTAGTCCCTCTATCCAAAACGAAAAAAAAGTTTTGTCTTGTATTGTCTAGTTATACTTCATAAGTTCACTTAACTTATTTTGAAACATGAAGTTGTATCATAATATTCAGGGCATATTCATTCCCTTGCACATGTTTGGGTATTCAAAGCTGATGATTTATTGAAAAAGTAAAGTACTTTTCAAAGTAATATATCGAATAAGGTAATGTAGTGTTCAAATGTCTAATTATGTTCAAATAATAATCTGGCACTGTCTTTCTTGAGGCATTATCCAGAATCAGTATTTACTTCCTGGATTGACATGCTAGCTCAGAGATGACAAAATCCTGATATCTTTGCAGTTCTCACAGTAGCTCTTTTCCTCATTTGAAAAAAAAATGTAAAGTCTGCAGCTACAATCCTCAAGATACTACCTATTAAAACGTATTATATGTATATTTCGTTTTTATAAATTCTTTATTTTTCATAAGTTTCAAGTTACAATTTCATTATATTAATATGATTTACACTCCATACAATCATATAATATATATTATTAATATGTTTTACATTCCGTACAATCATATAATATATATTCCACTGCTTCCTTAGACCTATAAACATATTAGTGTATAACTTGTCCCCTACATTACCCTCCTATTTTTAGGAGGTTTTACCCCTTCCACCCCCAAACTTAGTCCCAAAAAAAAAACGAAAGGAGAAACTCCCTTCCTCAGAATTCCCTGTAGAGCTATAGGGAGGTCTAGCAATAAGAACGTTGCTGGTTTATTCCCTAAGTCAATTCCTGTGATTAATTTAATTGTTTCTATCACCATTTCCCAAAACCCTCTAATTTTGGAGCAACCCCAAAAAATGTGTACAAGCGTCCCTTCAACTTCTTAACACCTCCAACAGATCTCTGTTATTTGGGGGTATATCTTATGTAATACACTCGGAGTTCTATACCATCTTGAGATCACTTTATTTCAAATCTTTGGATTACTGAACCAGCTGCATGGACACTAACAGCTCAGCTCAGGGAAGTATTGCTGGGATCAGGCGGAAGGGTGTATGGTTTTAGTTCACCTTTTCATTTTTTCTGAAAGGATAAACAATGTAATTGAGAATTGAGTGATTAACTGGACCACACATGTAGATTGCCACCATTCCTTGGTAATACATAGAACAAACCTCAAAAATTTGATTTTATGGGCAATTGGAAAAATATAAAACTTCAAATATAGAAAAATATTTGTTTATTATAGAAACATTGCATACAGAATCTCATATTGAAAATCAATAATGTCATCAACATTGCTTATTTGACTATTATCCATAAAGTGGTAATTCCTGTTCCCTTCATCATTGATTGTGCTGGGGAATACAGCAGAGGGGGATATCCAATGCGTTTCAAAGTGTACTGTTATAAATCTTCTTCAGGGAATAATACCACTTCTGAAAAAACTGCCTAAATGAGTAAAACGTTGATACATGATTTTATAAAAATATACATGTAAATTGTCAACCACACGCACTTACAAAAAATGTGTGTTTAGCAGAAGCACTCCTCCAAATAGCAAGGATACCATGCATCGGCCATTGAAAACCTCCCCCAATAGGACTCCAAAGTGTGAACATCCATTTGTTGCCTGCTGTAAAATGTCCTAGATGGCACTGGGAAACTTTGCACTGTAGGGTGGAGGGAAAGAGCAAGACAAAAAATTATGATAAATCCCTGGGAAGAAAATCAGCCTCAATTCCAGGGGAATACTGGGTCAGGATGTTATTCCCCAAGAGGCTGTCCCAGTGACTAAGAAAAGTTACTTACTTGAAAAATCCCTTAAGCCAAATGTACATTGGTCCAGAAGGTCCTGTATCTAGGTGTCAAATATAGCATAAATTGAAGTTCCTAAGGAACGGCAATCAAAGAGAAGGAGACAGCATGGCTCCACATCAACTGAAAGCAAGAGAAATGGCCCTGAGGGATGCCGATGGCGTCCCTAATATATTGCGCATGTGCGGAAGGAAGTGACGCTATGTGCATCATCACTGCTTCTGCTCGTGCGCTGTTGGAACTGCAGGTGTATGTAAGGAAGTGATGTAATACACATCAGAGCAACGCGACCACGTAACTGCCACTTGCATCATCAACGCATTACTTCTGGTCTCCGGAAAACAAACATCCGGAGGCCAAGACAGCAACTTTGATTGATACAAATCCAAGAGGTCCTCCATAGGTGAAAAATCACCTGTAATCAGGAAGAAAAATGAGAGGTGCTTCTGCCATTACAAACTATACATATTGTAAATTGCCAAACATTATCATTTCCATATACAAAAATATTATTGAAACCCCAAAGAGATGAATCACCTTATTCAAAATAAACAACACACTAATGAAAGATCCACACAGAAAGTTTGAAACTGGGGAAAAAACCCAGAGTCCATTCATTGCTAATCATTTAAACCAATTAACATTGAAACATAATTGTGAGCACAGGACACAATAAAAACAGAGAAAAAGAAAACAGATTGTATCCACATATATATGTGAAACATTATAGTGGGGAGGCAAAGAAACGTAGAAGAATGTATTCACGATGTATGATCATTATTCAGTTCTTCCAGAGGAAAAAACATCCAGGAAGGGTCTAAAGCTCTCACACTCATTAAGGCCTGGAGGTGTGGTTGCCTTGAGAGATCTAATCCAGTGCATTTCTTGCTGGAGTAATATCTTGTTCAAGTCCCCTCCACGAGCTGAAACATGCACTCTATCAAGAACAGTAAAGTTTACTTTGGGCATTCTATAATTATGCTTCTTGGCAACATGTCGGCCTAGTGGTAGATATAGATTGGTAACCCGTTGGCCTAATTCTTGTTTAATTTTGCCTACATAGAACGCTCCACACTGACGCTGCATAAGGTACACCACCCCTCGCGTCTTGCAATTGACAAAGTGCTTCACTCGAAAGAAATCACCACTAGGAAAGGAAAATTGTGTTCTTCTTCCAATTACAGGGCATTGGGAGCCTGACCCACTTGGAAAAGTTCCCCAGATCTTACAATGGTCTCCCCTCAGATCCCCTTTATATTCACTTTGAACAAGTTTTTTCACCAATTGAGCCTGCTTTTGTGTATGTAATTTGTGTATTTTTGGTTACTAAACTCTCCAAAGTGGGATCCTCAGACAAGGAGATGCCGAAAGTCTCCGAAGATGAACGGCACCTGCATCCAGGTTCAAGCCCCACCATCCATGTGGACATAGAGAGAGAATAAAAATTTGCAAAGCGAAGTGAGGCTGTGCCAGAAGCATGGCGAGCGAAGTGAGGCCGTGCCCGAAGCGTGGCGAGTGAAGCGAGCCCGCGAGGGGCCCTGTTACTAAGTGCTCTTTTACATCATCTACCGTATATCCACTTACATGGTGGAGCTTGAACCTGGCCTCAGGGCAGAAGGTAATATTAAGTGCGCAGGCGCGTTCATCTTCGGAGACTTACGGCGTCTCCTTGTCCTCCGTACTGCACAAGCGATGCGCCTGCGCAGTACGGGGCAGACACTATCCGATGGGGGGACACTTCTCGGCAAACACCGGTCCTTAGGAACTCCGATTTATGCTATATTTGACACCTAGATACAGGGCCTTCTGGACCAATGTATATTTGGCTTAGGGGTTTTTCAAGTAAGTTAATTTTATTAGTCACTGGGCCAGCCTCTTGGGGAATAACATCCCATGCTGACCCAGTATTCCCCTGGGATTGAGACTGATTTTCTTCCCGGGGATTTATCATAATTTTTTGTTTTGCACTTTCCCTGCACCCTACAGTGCAAAGTTTCCCAATTGTCATCTAGGACATTTTACATCAGGCAACCAATGGATGTTGACACTTTGGTGTCCTCTTGGGAGAGGTTTTCAATGGCCAATGCATGGTATCCTTGCCATTTGGAGGAGTGCTTCTGCTAAACACACATTTATTGTAAGTGCATGTGGTTGACAATTTACATGTATATTTTTATAAAATCATGTATCAACGTTTTACTAATTTAAGCTGTTTTTTCAGAAGTGGTATTATGCCCTGAAGAAGATTTATAACAGTACACTTTGAAACGCATTGGATATCCCCCTCTGCTGTATTCCCCAGCACAATCAATGATGAAGGGAACAGGGACTAGAAAATATATGGGGACTCCCACTTTATGGCTAACAGTCAAATATGCAATGTTGATGACATTATTGATGTAATGTTTTGTATTTTCAATACGAGATTTTGTATGCAATTTTTCTATAATAAACAAATATTTTTCTATATATGAAGTTTTTTTTTTTTTCCAATTGCCCATAAAATCCAATTTTTGAGGTTTATTCTATGAACAATGTTATTGAGCTGATTGACTAAAAGATGAAAAGTCCAGGTGCACTTGTCATCTGAGTGAAAATAGGAGTCATTTTGAAATGCCCACATACAAAGTCATTGTAAAATCATAATCCATAGTCAAAGGCTTAAGGAGAAACAAAAATAGGATTATTCCTCATTTCAGTACAGTGTGTGGTGCCATGCAAATATTTCCTTCATAATCCATCAGCCAGATTAACATCCAGAACATAGCATAGTGTAAATACAGCCTAACATAGAAACATTTTTTTCCAAACTGCATACAGTGTTTTCAGGCTTTTTGGCCATCATTAGTGCATAGAAATCATGACTTCTATGGAGTAGGACTTTGGGGTCAGTAAATTAGAAAGAATCAAAAAGCCCTCTAATTGAATTTGTACATAGCTCTGCAGTTCTGAATGTACATCTGGCTGATGGGACATAAAGAAATTATTTGCATAGCTCTGCCCACTGTCTTGAAAATATAAATAATCCTCTTATTTTTGAGAACTGGGATAAAATGAGACATGTTAATAACGTTAGGCTTTATTGAATTATGCACTGATTTGTCAGACATTTTCAAATTTTTCAACCAGGATTTAATTTTCCACATTTATTAAGCTGTTTTTGCCACTTTTAACAAAAAGATTTGCTTTTTTAATCAAAATTTGTCACAAATTGCATTAAGCAAGAGAAAAATTCATAATACAGAAATAGCCCAACATCTGTTCTTTAATGGTAAAGTTCTTTACTGTAAAATGTTTAATATTTATCAATCAGTGAATAATAGATGGTCTGAATTTCATCCAACATTCATTCATTTTTAACCTTGCACAATATTCAAATTATTCCATGGTTTATAGTGGTGAGAAGGGAGGGGCATAGAAATTTGCTCTGCCTACCTATGGGACCTTGGCAAACTAAGAGTTAAAATAGTTCACAAGATGACAAATTAAAAATTTGAGAAAATGATATTGGTTTAAAGCATGTCACATGTCAATGTGGCATGAGCTAGCGTAAGAGCTGTAGTCGGCGTTGGATCAACAAAGAAGTAGGAGCATCCCACCCTCCCGCCCATTGTTGCAATCCTTGTTATGTGTTTTTATCCTTTTCTTATGAAAAAGGACAGTTCTGTATGTATTAAACATGTTTTGTATTAACTCGAGCTGTTAAGGCTGAGTTAAATATGATCATTTATGGTCTATTATATATGAAAGTGTTATATTTTTTACATTGGATATGGTTTTTATGGTTGGTAAAATTAATATCAATAATAAAGGGCCGCGGCTATTTCAAATCCATTAAGAAATGTTTTTTTTATTCATTTAACCACCCTGGCGGTAAGATTATGTCAGATTTTTGTGTCTCAAAGCAGTACATTGTTTTGCATAGAATTTGGCGTTTTATATTGTAGGCCTGTATTTCTTAGTAATAACACACTTAAATCTGTCCAAACAAGAGTCTAGTAGTCATTGAAACAAAAAATCATAAGTTATAATAATTATAAAAGAATAATATAATAATAATAATCCATTTCATCACTAAGCCTATTTCTGACATTTGGTGTTTACAAGTTAAAAATCCCCTATTTTTTGCTAGAAAATTACTTAGAACCCCCAAACATTATATATATTTTTTAGCAGAGACTCTAGAGAATAAAATGGCGATTGTTGCAATATTTTATGTCACACAGTATTTGTGCAGCGGTGTTTTAAAAGCAACTTTTTGGGAAAAGGGTATATATATCATGATATAAAAAAAAAAAAACAGTATAGTTATCCCAATTTTTTTATATAATGTGAAAGATGATGTTACGCCGAGTTAATAGATATCAAACATGTCACGCTTTATAATTGCACGCAATCGTGGAATGGCGACAAACTTTGATACCTAAAGATCTCCATAGGCGACACTTTAAAATTTTTTACGGTTACCAGGTTAAAGTTACAGAGGAGGTTTGAAAAATAAAATGTTTTCTTATTTATTTTAATTATTTTTATATTATTAAATTGTGTTTTTTTAAAAAAAAAATTAAATTTGATCACTTTTATTGCTGTCACAAGGAATGTAAACATCCCTTGTGACAGTAATAGGTGGTGAAAGGGAATCTTTATGGAGGGATCAGGGGTCTAAAAGACCTCCAATCCCTCCTTTGCACTTCAAAGTATTCAGATCACTGAAAACTGTGTATCTGAAAACTGTATATTTTTTTAAAATCTGCCGCCATTGACAGCCGAGTAAACAGGAAGTGACGTTGTGACGTCGCTTCCCTGTTTACATCCAGGAACAAAGCCATTTCCAGCTTCATTACAGTCTGTCACTAGCCACCGGAAGCGGCGGATGTTCGATCGTGTCTTCCAGTGGAACGGGAGGCCCGGGAAGAGCAGCGGGAGGCAGCGGGGGGGGGGTGTCCCCTTCCGCTCCTCCGGTATAACAGCCGAGCGGCTTTTAGCCGCATCGGTTGTTATACCTGGAAAGCCGATTGCCTGCTCTAAACAACGGTACCAGGATGATGCCTGCACCTGAAAGCCGAGTACGCACATCTGTGTACGCTCGGCGGGAAGGGGTTAATAATAATAATAATAATAAAATTAATTTCCCCATGATTCACTATCGCTCTATTCTGCAAGTGTTGTAATTTACTATCGCTGTTTTCTAGCTGGTCTAAAAACACTTTTGATGTAAAGGGATACTTTTTTGTTGCCATGGACAATCTCAAGTTTCCAGGCAGAAAGAAAGTATATGTAATATAAAACTGCATGCAGGGCACTGGACAAAGCATTAGGGGCAAAAGGGATGTAAAATGATTTCATACAGTAATGTAATCTTACAGATTACAGTGTAGTGTATGTGTTATGTTCAGTGTTGGTCATCTTACTTTAAAAAAGTAATTAGTTAAGTTACAAATTACTTCTCCCAAAAAGTAAATGCGTTAGTAACTCAGTTACTACATTGGAAAAGTAATTAGTTACGCAGCAAAGTAACTGTGACTTTTTTTTTTAAATATTCTATACGTGTAACTAAGGGGCGGGTCTAGTATTACTGTAACCAAGGGGTGCATTTATTATTATTGTTATATATCGTGTAACCAAGGGGCTGCTCTATTATTACTCTAACCAAGGGGCAGATCTGTTATAGCATGTAAGCAAGGGGCGGGTCTATTATTATTATTATATCGTGTAAGGGGCGGATGGCTACAGAAGAGGGCGAATGTTAAATTAATGGGCAGCGCTCGATATATAACAATAATAATAAATGCGCCCCTTGGTTACAGTAATTCTAGACCCGCCCCTTACTTACACGATAGACGCCCCTTGCAGAGTAGCACGAGCATCAGGAGCGTGCGGCATTGCCTCGTACAATTACATGTTAACTGCACCTGCGTGGTGTAGAGTTCACTCAGAGCTGTTTAGGTTTGGTAATTTTCGGAAGCTCCGTAGTCCTTCGTACTGCGCAAGCCCTGCGCCTGCGCAGTACAGGGGGTCCTTATCTGGCGGGGGAACTTTTTCGGCAGGACACCGGAATTACACTACTGCCATCTAGTGGCAGTAGATGTAATTGGGGTAACTAAGCCAAAGTAATGGGAACTGAGTTACCATGAGGGGAAAAGTAATCAGTTAGATTACTCGTTACCCTCTAAAGTAACTGCGTTAGGTAACTCAGTTTATTTTAACTCAGTTACTTACATCACTGGTTATGTTTTGTGTACTTTTTGAATTTGCCGCCAAGATCTGCCTCCATATGTTGCACGTAACGGAGCCCGACACACAGAGCATCGGGCGGAGGACACACCCCGCAGACACAGTGGGGGGATAGCAGTATCCTGGGGACAAGGTAAGTAACCTGGACCAGGATTCTGCAATGCAATCCCGAGTGTGGCTCAGGGTTACCGCTAATGGTACTGAAATTTAACCTCGAGCCACACTCGGGACTACCACCAAGGAGGTTAATGTTAGGTTTATTTGGGTATAAGTTCTGCATACTGCCCCATTGTAAAGGGCTTTTTTTTGGAGCTGTTACATTTTAGTTTATGGAGAATAGTAAACCAATAATACACACTCTCGCCCTACCCTCTGTGTATTCCCACTGCGCTTATGTGTGAATCTCAAACAAAATAAATAAAGTAATTAGCTGCCACTCTTAAATGAATGAATTATGTGCAATATTCCTAGTATATAGTGTGGAATGAGCGGCGCTGGCTGCTGTCTATGTAAAGTCAAACTATACACTAGAGTGAAATGTGGTGTATCAAAATAAATAAATAGAGTGATACAAATGACACACTTGTTACATTGCACAGAAGTGTGTCATTTGTATCACTCTATTCATTTATTTTGATACACCACATTTCACTCTAGTGTATAGTTTGACTTTACATAGACAGCAGCCAGCGCCGCTCATTCCACACTATATACTAGGAATATTGCACAGAATAGTAAACCTGTTTATTTAATACATGTTTAGCACTTCTATGCTTAAACTGTAAAACATGCTTAACCACTTGACATCCAGAGGGTTTTACCCCCTCATGACCAGGGCATTTTTTGCTATTCAGCACTGCGCTACTTTAACTGCCAATTGCTTAGCCTTGCAACATTGAACCCAAATTAAACTTATATAATTTTTTTCCACACAAATAGAGCTTTCTTTGGTGGGATTTAATGACCACTGGGTTTTTTTTTTTGTGGTATTTGTGGATGAGCTCTTTATCTTCTCAGATGGTAAAGCTGCCCATTCCTCTTGGCAAAAAGCCTCCAGTTCCTGTAAATTCTTGGACTGTCTTGCATGAACTGCATGTTTGAGATCTCCCCAGAAAGGCTCAATGATATTGTGGTCAGGAGACTGAGATGGCCACTCCAGAACCTTCACTTTATTCTGCTGCAGGTTGAATTGGCCTTGTGTTTTGGATCATTGTCATGTTGGAAGTACATCCCATGCGCAGCTTCTTGGCTAATGAATGCAAAATGTTCCTCCAGTATTTTTTGATAACATACTGCATTCATCTTGCCATCAATTTTGACCAAGTTTCCTGTGCCTTTGTAGCTCACATATCCCCAAAACAAAAACGATCCACTTCCATGTTCCACAGTAGGAATGATATACCTTCCATCATAGGCCTTGTTGACTCATCTCCAAATGTAGTGTTTATGGTTGTGACCAAAAAGCTAAATTTTGGTCTCATCACTCCAAATGACTTTGTGCCAGAAGGGTTGAGGCTTGTCTCTGTGCTGTTTGGCATATTGTAAGCGGGATACTTTGTGCCATTTGTGTAGTAATGACTTTCTTCTGGCGACTCGATCATGCAGCCCATCTTTCTTCAAGTGCCTCCTTATTGTGCATCTTGAAACAGCCACACCACATTGTTTCAGAGAGTCCTGTATTTGTAGCTGGGGGGGGGAGAACAGTGGGACTTTAGATGAAACATACATAATTATTATTAACCAGCCATATCTGTACTCATTTACCTCGTATGCTTCATATAAAGTCCCACTGTTCTCCCCCCTAACTAGTCTTGCAATTTAGGGATGGAGGCTATGAACTTAAATTTTTATAGCCTCATATAAAGTCCCATATGTTTTTATCCTTTATCGAATGCTGTATTTCACCTGAAGTTAGTTGTGGGTTTCTCTTTGCATCCCGAACAATTTTCCTGGCAGTTGTGGCTGAAATCTTAGTTGGTCTACCTGACCGTGGTTTGGTTTCAACAGAACACCTAATTTTCCACTTCTTGATTAGAGTTTGAACACTGCTGATTGGCATTCTCAATTCCTTGGATATCTTTTTATATCCCTTTCCTGTTTTATACAATTCAACTACCTTTTCCCGCAAATCCTTAGACAATTCTTTTGCTTTCCCCATGACTCAGAATCCAGAAACGTCGGTGCAGCACTGGATGAAAGATGCAAGGGTTAGTCAGGAGTCCAGAAACTCATTGGCCTTTTATACACACACACTAATTACAAACAAACAGATCACAGGTGAGGATGGTTACCTTTTAATAGCCATTCAAACCGCTTTGTGTCAGCTTGTGTGCATGTTATCAGGCCAAAATCACCAGGGTATGTAAACTTTTGATCAGGGTCATTTGGGTAGTTTCTGTTGCCATTATATAAAAAGAGTAAACACAGTTGATTGATAATAAATGGCTTCAGCCAAACACTAACAACGAGTGAAAGAAATGTTTTTTGTGTTATCATGCATATTCTCTGAAAAATGGCCAAGAAATCATAAATTCTGCCAGGGTATGTAAACTTATGAGCACAACTGTATATTTGAAAATTGATAAGTCCTGATGTACTGACTGTCTATCTCATTTCTTCACACTGTAAAATGCCAGGACAGTACAAATATCCCCAAATAAATCCCTTTCTAGAAAGTAGACAGTCTGAAGTGGTTAGAAAGAGGCATGGCAAGTTTTTGAAGTTGTGAAGTTGTAATTTTTTGTCAGAATTCTTTGAATTTTTTTCCCAATTTAGTTTTACATACTGTCAACAGTGCATGACATTGTTGTCATATGGTGTGGAGGTGATTAGGGATACTAACTGACAGTATGTAAAAAATAAATGCATCATTTTATATTTTATTTTTTTACAATTTACTTTACATACTATCAGAATAGTTCAGTGTAACGATAGTGACACTATACTACTTGGGGTGGTGATCAGGAATTTTTTTTGACGATCACTGTAATAGCAATTGTTTGAACTTGTATGATTGGCTTTCATTCATGATGCATTATTTACTATTGGGATGCTGTAATTGACCACAGCTATCACATGGAACAGGGTGCTGTGATTGGCCCAGGTACCATGTGATCACTGATGACTAATCACAGATCACACACAGTCGTAAACAATGATGTCATGAATGGATTTCATTTACGACTGATGTTTACTAAGAGGCATGTGACTCTACAGCGATCACGTGGTATCTGGGCCTAATACTGAGCACTGCAATTTGTTGTGTCTAGTGGATACAGCAGTCACAGTTTGCTCTCCAGTGCACATGAGTGGCGTACTGGTACATTGTGGTGCCTGCTCAAGCCACCAGCCAGCAGTAAAACGGCCCCCGGCCCCCTCTGACCTCATGGGGAAAGCCATAGGGAAGTCCCCATCAAGTCCCCGTGCGTCAGAGGGGGCGGGGTCACCAGGTGGCCCCGCCCTCCGTTATAAAAGACCTGTCAGAAGACGCAAAGCCTCACACAGCGGGAGCCTCCCATTGCACGGAGCGGCCCACAAAGAAGAAGAGAGGCCATGGAAGAAGATGCTGGACGAGAAGACCAGGGCAAGAAGAAGCTGATCGGAGGAAGAAGAAGATGGAAGAAGAAGATGAAGAAACCGAAGGATGAAGAAAGGAAGAAGGAAGAAGACCAGAAGAAAGAAGATGAAAGAAGACTTTAATAAAGGAATTGTCAAAGACCGTCTCCTGTCATTTTAACATTTTTGTCACTTTTTTGGTGAAATGGTACCCCCTTACCATTTCACACAGCAGGGGAGGCCGGGATCTGGGGGTCCCCTTGTTAAAGGGGGCTTCCAGATTCCGATAAGCCCCCGCCCGCAGACCCCCACAACCAACGGCCAGGGTTGTGGGGACGAGGCCCTTGTCCCCATCAACATGGGGACATGGTGCTTTGAGGGGTCACAGACCCCCAAAGCATCCTCCCAATGTTGAGGGCATGTGGCCTGGTACGGTTCAGGAGGGGGGGCGCTCTCTTCCCCCCTCTTTTCCTACGGCCTGCCAGGTTGCGTGCTCGGATAAGGGTCTGGTATGGATTTTGAGGGGGACTCCACGCCATTTCAATGAATGACTGTTCTCTGTATTACGGGAGCCGACAATTCATTATAGCCGCGAGTGATTTTAAATAGCTTTTTTTCCTGCAAAAATTACACTTTGTGCAGGGACAGTTCTAAGCACGGGAAACATGCGCCCCTTCACAGGCATACTATACACACCCCCCAGGTACGAAATTTAAAGGAATATTACACTTTTATTGTTTCACTTTAAGCATTATTAAAATCACTGTTTCCGAAAAAACGGCCATTTAAAAAAAAAAAAAATTTGCATTGATACATGTCCCCTGGGGCAGGACCAAGGTCCCCAAACACTTTTTATGACAATAACTTGCATATAGGCTTTTAAAATTAGCACTTGAGATTTCTCCCATAGACTTTTACAGGGTGCTCGCGGCTTTTCGACTTTGCCGCGAACACTCCAAATTGTTCGCTGTTCGCTGAACAGGCGAACAGGCAATGTTCGAGTCGAACATGAGTTTGACTCGAACTCGAAGCTCATCCCTGGCTAGCACTGATGTGTGGACCTGACACTGGCTCTGGTGCTAGCTGTCCTACATGTGGCTACTGCTCCCAGTACCACCTCTTCAGACACTGCCAGCCCTCCAGGCTGCAGCTGCCCCTTTCCACTGCTTGTGCCACCACAGTCCTCCTGACTGTCTCTGCACCCATCACAGACTACTCCATCCCAGTCCTCTCAGGCGTGCCTCCCAGTCCTACTGACTGTATCGTCATTCACAGTTGGCTGTTCCTCCTGGAGACTTGCCTGGCAGTGTTCTCCCGCTGTCCTCTTCTTGCTCTCAGTGCCTCCTGGCCAGGACGCCTCCACGGTTTTGGGAAGATTCCATCTGCACCTAAACCCAGGCCCAAGATCACCCCCCAGACTGAGGAGCTCCCTCAAAGGCAATGACAGCCCAACACTCCATCTCCAGCTTCCAAACAAACTCTCCTTCCCAGCTGGGCTGTCCCACAGTATTTAAGGTGGCCTGCCCCCGGCCAATCCAAGTTGGGGATTGGTCAGGGCCCTCAGAATACTCCACACAGCTCCACCTTGTCAGGTCTTACAGGAGACTCTAATCATCCCTCCGGTTTCCTGACCGGTAGTCTTCTTATCCCAGTATCAGGTGGAAGGGCGGTTGAGATCCTGCAGCCAGAAATATGGAACCATAGGAAGTGCAAACAGGCTATATCAAGGAATACCAAACAAGCAGCTCACAGTTAGTAGAGAGCGAAGTCAGCAAACCAAGGCAGCAGTCCACGGAGTATACCAGGAAGAGGTGTCGGGAGCAGGCAGAGTCAGCAACCATGATCAGTATTAATCCAAATGAGTAATACAAGATGCAAGGTCGGGAATAGGTATGGGCCCGGTGCTCGATGCGAACCCATGTTCGCATCGAGCACCGGGTGTTCGCTCGCTCGGCGAGCCCAGAACTATTTTGGCCGCTTGCATCACATTCGTGTGATGCGAGCGGCCCCGCAATGCATTGCGGCCGGCGCGGCCGGCGCAGTGCATTGCTGGCTGATGATTGGCCAAGCATGCACTGTGACCCCGCATGCTTGGCCAATCACAGCGCCGGAAAATCGGAGAGCCATAATTGGCTACAGGCAGGACGCCTGTAGCCAATTACAGCTCAGGGGCTTTAGTACACGCCCCCTCATTTAAAAGGCCGCCACGCCGTCGGCGCCGGTCACATGAGTTCCGGCTTTAGGAGAGATCAGGCTGATTCTGTGTCACTCTTTGCTAGATTCCTATAGAAAGATTTGCTCTACTTTGCTAAACCATTGGCTATTTATTTGCTAAACCATTGCTACCTGTCATTGATCGTCCATTGCTGCTGCTGGTTAGTGTGTTTTTAGCTGCTGCTGGGGATTAGTCTGGTGCGTGTCTTACTGTTAGTACAGTATTTCAGTAGTACCAACCGCAGTGCTGTTAGTACAGCACTGCACCCCAAAAGCACCCACAGGACTTGTAGAGTGTTAGTCCCATCAAACAGAGTTCCTATATTTTCTTTGCAGAAGCACCCATAGGACTTGTAGTGTGTTAGTCCCATCACACAGAGTTCCTATATTTTCTTTCCAGAAGCACCCATAGGACTTGTACTGTGTTAGTGGCATCACACAGAGTTCCTATATTTTCTTCCCAGAAGCACCCATAGGACTTGTAGTGTGTTAGTGCCATCACACAGAGCTATATTTTCTTCCCAGAAGCACCTATAGGACTTGTAGTGTGTTAGTCCCATCACACAGAGCTCCTATATTTTCTTCCCAGAAGCACCTATAGGACTTGTAGTGTGTTAGTCCCATCACACAGAGCTCCTATATTTTCTTCCCAGAAGCACCCATAGGACTTGTAGTGTGTTAGTCCCATCACACAGAGTTCCTATATTTTCTTGCCAGAAGCACCCATAGGACTTGTAGTGTGTTAGTCCCATCACACAGAGTTCCTATATTTTCTTCCCAGAAGCACCCATAGGATTTGTAGTGTGTTAGTCCCATCACACAGAGTTCCTATATTTTCTTGCCAGAAGCACCCATAGGACTTGTAGTGTGTTAGTCCCATCACACAGAGTTCCTATATTTTCTTGCCAGAAGCACCCATAGGACTTGTAGTGTGTTAGTCCCATCACACAGAGTTCCTATATTTTCTTCCCAGAAGCACCTATAGGACTTGTAGTGTGTTAGTCCCATCACACAGAGCTATATTTTCTTCCCAGAAGCACCATAGGACTTGTAGTGTGTTAGTCCCATCACACAGAGCTCCTATATTTTCTTCCCAGAAGCACCTATAGGACTTGTAGTGTGTTAGTCCCATCACACAGAGCTCCTATATTTTCTTCCCAGAAGCACCATAGGACTTGTAGTGTGTTAGTCCCATCACACAGAGTTCCTATATTTTCTTCCCAGAAGCACCCATAGGACTTGTAGTGTGTTAGTCCCATCACACAGAGTTCCTATATTTTCTTTGCAGAAGCACCCATAGGACTTGTAGTGTGTTAGTCCCATCACAAAGAGCTATATTTTCTTCCCAGAAGCACCCATAGGACTTGTAGTGTGTTAGTCCCATCACACAGAGTTCCTATATTTTCTTCCCAGAAGCACCCATAGCACTTGTAGTGTGTGTTAGTCCCATCACACAGAGCTCCTATATTTTCTTCCCAGAAGCACCCATAGGACTTGTAGTGTGTTAGTCCCATCACACAGAGTTCCTATATTTTCTTCCCAGAAGCACCTATAGGACTTGTAGTGTGTTAGTCCCATCACACAGAGTTCCTATATTTTCTTCCCAGAAGCACCTACAGGACTTGTAGTGTGTTAGTCCCATCACACAGAGCTCCTATATTTTCTTCCCAGAAGCACCCATAGGACTTGTAGTGTGTTAGTCCCATCACACAGAGCTCCTATATTTTCTTCCCAGAAGCAGCTATAGGACTTGTAGTGTGTTAGTCCCATCACACAGAGCTATATGTTCTTCCCAGAAGCACCCATAGGACTTGTAGTGTGTTAGTCCCATCACACAGAGTTCCTATATTTTCTTTGCAGAAGCACCCATAGGACTTCTAGTGTGTTAGTGGCATCACACAGAGCTCCTATATTTTCTTCTCAGCAGCACCCACAGGACTTGTAGTGTGTTAGTGGCATCACACAGAGCTCCTATATTTTCTTTGCAGAAGCACCCATAGGACTTCTAGTGTGTTAGTGGCATCACACAGAGCTCCTATATTTTCTTCCCAGCAGTACCCACAGGACTTGTAGTGTGTTAGTGGCATCACACAGAGCTCCTATATTTTCTTTGCAGAAGCACCCATAGGACTTCTAGTGTGTTAGTGGCATCACACAGAGCTCCTATATTTTCTTCTCAGCAGCACCCACAGGACTTCTAGTGTGTTAGTGGCATCACACAGAGCTCCTATATATTCAATGAAGAAGCACCCATAGGACTTGTAGTGTGTTAGTCCCATCACACAGAGCTCCTATATTTTCTTCCCAGAAGCACCTATAGGACTTGTAGTGTGTTAGTCCCATCACACAGAGCTATATTTTCTTCCCAGAAGCACCTATAGGACTTGTAGTGTGTTAGTCCCATCACGCAGAGCTCCTATATTTTCTTCTCAGCAGCACCCACAGGACTTCTAGTGTGTTAGTGGCATCACACAGAGCTCCTATATTTTCTTTGCAGAAGCACCCATAGGACTTCTAGTGTGTTAGTGGCATCACACAGAGCTCCTATATTTTCTTCTCAGCAGCACCACAGGACTTCTAGTGTGTTAGTGGCATCACACACAGCTCCTATATTTTCTTTGCAGAAGCACCCATAGGACTTCTAGTGTGTTAGTGGCATCACACAGAGCTCCTATATTTTCTTCTCAGCAGCACCCACAGGACTTCTAGTGTGTTAGTGGCATCACACAGAGCTCCTATATTTTCTTGCAGAAGCACCCATAGGACTTCTAGTGTGTTAGCGGCATCACACAGAGCTCCTATATTTTCTTCTCAGCAGCACCCACAGGACTTCTAGTGTGTTAGTAGCATCACACAGAGCTCCTATATTTTCTTTGCAGAAGCACCCATAGGACTTGTAGTGTGTTAGTCCCATCACACAGAGCTCCTATATTTTCTTCCCAGAAGCACCTATAGGACTTGTAGTGTGTTAGTCCCATCACACAGAGCTATATTTTCTTCCCAGAAGCACCCATAGGACTTGTAGTGTGTTAGTCCCATCACACAGAGCTCCTATATTTTCTTCCCAGAAGCACCTATAGGACTTGTAGTGTGTTAGTCCCATCACACAGAGCTATATTTTCTTCCCAGAAGCACCTATATGACTTGTAGTGTGTTAGTCCCATCACACAGAGCTCCTATATTTTCTTCCCAGAAGCACCCATAGGACTTGTAGTGTGTTAGTCCCATCACACAGAGCTCCTATATTTTCTTCCCAGAAGCACCTATAGGACTTGTAGTGTGTTAGTCCCATCACACAGAGTTCCTATATTTTCTTTGCAGAAGCACCCATAGGACTTGTAGTGTGTTAGTCCCATCACACAGAGTTCCTATATTTTCTTCCCAGAAGCACCCATAGGACTTGTAGTGTTTTAGTCCCATCACACAGAGCTCCTATATTTTCTTCCCAGAAGCACCCATAGGACTTGTAGTGTGTTAGTCCCATCACACAGAGCTCCTATATTTTCTTCCCAGAAGCACCTATAGGACTTGTAGTGTGTTAGTCCCATCACACAGAGCTCCTATATTTTCTTCCCAGAAGCACCCATAGGACTTGTAGTGTGTTAGTCCCATCACACAGAGTTCCTATATTTTCTTCCCAGAAGCACCCATAGGACTTGTAGTGTGTTAGTCCCATCACACAGAGTTCCTATATTTTCTTTGCAGAAGCACCCATAGGACTTGTAGTGTGTTAGTCCCATCACACAGAGTTCCTATATTTTCTTCCCAGAAGCACCCATAGGACTTGTAGTGTGTTAGTCCCATCACACAGAGTTCCTATATTTTCTTCCCAGAAGCACCCATAGGACTTGTAGTGTGTTAGTCCCATCACACAGAGCTCCTATATTTTCTTCCCAGAAGCACCCATAAGACTTGTAGTGTGTTAGTCCCATCACACAGAGCTCCTATATTTTCTTCCCAGAAGCACCTATAGGACTTGTAGTGTGTTAGTCCCATCACACAGAGCTATATTTTCTTCCCAGAAGCACCTATAGGACTTGTAGTGTGTTAGTCCCATCACACAGAGCTCCTATATTTTCTTCCCAGAAGCACCCATAGGACTTGTAGTGTGTTAGTCCCATCACACAGAGCTCCTATATTTTCTTCCCAGAAGCACCTATATGACTTGTAGTGTGTTAGTCCCATCACACAGAGCTATATTTTCTTCCCAGAAGCACCCATAGGACTTGTAGTGTGTTAGTCCCATCACACAGAGTTCCTATATTTTCTTCCCAGAAGCACCTATAGGACTTGTAGTGTGTTAGTCCCATCACACAGAGCTCCTATATTTTCTTCCCAGAAGCACCCATAGGACTTGTAGTGTGTTAGTCCCATCACACAGAGCTCCTATATTTTCTTCCCAGAAGCACCCATAGGACTTGTAGTGTGTTAGTCCCATCACACAGAGTTCCTATATTTTCTTCCCAGAAGCACCCATAGGACTTGTAGTGTGTTAGTCCCATCACACAGAGTTCCTATATTTTCTTCCCAGAAGCACCTATAGGACTTGTAGTGTGTTAGTCCCATCACACAGAGCTATATTTTCTTCCCAGAAGCACCCATAGGACTTGTAGTGTGTTAGTCCCATCACACAGAGTTCCTATATTTTCTTCCCAGAAGCACCCATAGGACTTGTAGTGTGTTAGTCCCATCACACAGAGTTCCTATATTTTCTTTGCAGAAGCACCCATAGGACTTGTAGTGTGTTAGTCCCATCACAAAGAGTTCCTATATTTTCTTCCCAGAAGCACCCATAGGACTTGTAGTGTGTTAGTCCCATCACACAGAGTTCCTATATTTTCTTCCCAGAAGCACCCATAGGACTTGTAGTGTGTTAGTCCCATCACACAGAGCTCCTATATTTTCTTCCCAGAAGCACCCATAGGACTTGTAGTGTGTTAGTCCCATCACACAGAGCTCCTATATTTTCTTCCCAGAAGCACCTATAGGACTTGTAGTGTGTTAGTCCCATCACACAGAGCTATATTTTCTTCCCAGAAGCACCTATAGGACTTGTAGTGTGTTAGTCCCATCACACAGAGCTCCTATATTTTCTTCCCAGAAGCACCCATAGGACTTGTAGTGTGTTAGTCCCATCACACAGAGCTCCTATATTTTCTTCCCAGAAGCACCTATAGGACTTGTAGTGTGTTAGTCCCATCACACAGAGCTATATTTTCTTCCCAGAAGCACCCATAGGACTTGTAGTGTGTTAGTCCCATCACACAGAGTTCCTATATTTTCTTCCAGAAGCACCCATAGGACTTGTAGTGTGTTAGTCCCATCACACAGAGCTATATTTTCTTCCCAGAAGCACCCATAGGACTTGTAGTGTGTTAGTCCCATCACACAGAGTTCCTATATTTTCTTCCCAGAAGCACCCATAGGACTTGTAGTGTGTTAGTCCCATCACACAGAGTTCCTATATTTTCTTTGCAGAAGCACCCATAGGACTTGCAGTAAGTTAGTCCCATCACACAGAGCTCCTATATTTTCTTCCCAGAAGCACCCATAGGACTTGTAGTGTGTTAGTCCCATCACACAGAGCTCCTATATTTTCTTCCCAGAAGCACCCATAGGACTTGTAGTGTGTTAGTCCCATCACACAGAGTTCCTATATTTTCTTCCCAGAAGCACCCATAGGACTTGTAGTGTGTTAGTCCCATCACACAGAGTTCCTATATTTTCTTCCCAGAAGCACCTATAGGACTTGTAGTGTGTTAGTCCCATCACACAGAGCTATATTTTCTTCCCAGAAGCACCATAGGACTTGTAGTGTGTTAGTCCCATCACACAGAGCTCCTATATTTTCTTCCCAGAAGCACCTATAGGACTTGTAGTGTGTTAGTCCCATCACACAGAGCTATATTTTCTTCCCAGAAGCACCCATAGGACTTGTAGTGTGTTAGTCCCATCACACAGAGCTCCTATATTTTCTTCCCAGAAGAACCTATAGGACTTGTAGTGTGTTAGTCCCATCACACAGAGCTATATTTTCTTCCCAGAAGCACCTATAGGACTTGTAGTGTGTTAGTCCCATCACACAGAGCTCCTATATTTTCTTCTCAGCAGCACCCACAGGACTTCTAGTGTGTTAGTGGCATCACACAGAGCTCCTATATTTTTTTTGCAGAAGCACCCATAGGACTTCTAGTGTGTTAGTGGCATCACACAGAGCTCCTATATTTTCTTCTCAGCAGCACCCACAGGACTTCTAGTGTGTTAGTGGCATCACACAGAGCTCCTATATTTTCTTTGCAGAAGCACCCATAGGACTTCTAGTGTGTTAGTGGCATCACAAAGAGCTCCTATATTTTCTTCTCAGCAGCACCCACAGGACTTCTAGTGTGTTAGTGGCATCACACAGAGCTCCTATATTTTCTTTGCAGAAGCACCCATAGGACTTCTAGTGTGTTAGTGGCATCACACAGAGCTCCTATATTTTCTTCTCAGCAGCACCCACAGGACTTCTAGTGTGTTAGTGGCATCACACAGAGCTCCTATATTTTCTTTCTCAGCAGCACCCATAGGACTTCTAGTGTGTTAGTGGCATCACACAGAGCTCCTATATTTTCTTCTCAGCAGCACCCACAGGACTTCTAGTGTGTTAGTGGCATCACACACAGCTCCTATATTTTCTTTGCAGAAGCACCCATAGGACTTCTAGTGTGTTAGTGGCATCACACAGAGCTCCTATATTTTCTTCTCAGCAGCACCCACAGGACTTCTAGTGTGTTAGTGGCATCACACAGAGCTCCTATATTTTCTTTGCAGAAGCACCCATAGGACTTCTAGTGTGTTAGTGGCATCACACAGAGCTCCTATATTTTCTTCTCAGCAGCACCCACAGGACTTCTAGTGTGTTAGTGGCATCACACAGAGCTCCTATATTTTCTTTGCAGAAGCACCCATAGGACTTGTAGTGTGTTAGTCCCATCACACAGAGCTCCTATATTTTCTTCCCAGAAGCACCTATAGGACTTGTAGTGTGTTAGTCCCATCACACAGAGCTATATTTTCTTCCAGAAGCACCTATAGGACTTGTAGTGTGTTAGTCCCATCACACAGAGCTTCTATATTTTCTTCTCAGCAGCACCCACAGGACTTCTAGTGTGTTAGCGGCATCACACAGAGCTCCTATATTTTCTTTGCAGAAGCACCCATAGGACTTCTAGTGTGTTAGTCCCATCACACACAGCTCCTATATTTTCTTCCCAGAAGCACCTATAGGACTTGTAGTGTGTTAGTCCCATCACACAGAGCTCCTATATTTTCTTTGCAGAAGCACCCATAGGACTTCTAATGTGTTAGTGGCATCACACAGAGCTCCTATATTTTCTTCTCAGCAGCACCCACAGGACTTCTAGTGTGTTAGTGGCATCACACAGAGCTCCTATATTTTCTTTGCAGAAGCACCCATAGGACTTCTAGTGTGTTAGTGGCATCACACAGAGCTCCTATATTTTCTTCTCAGCAGCACCCACAGGACTTCTAGTGTGTTAGTGGCATCACACAGAGCTCCTATATTTTCTTCTCAGCAGCACCCACAGGACTTCTAGTGTGTTAGTGGCATCACACAGAGCTCCTATATTTTCTTTGCAGAAGCACCCATAGGACTTCTAGTGTCTTAGTGGCATCACACAGAGCTCCTATATTTTCTTCTCAGCAGCACCCACAGGACTTCTAGTGTGTTAGTGGCATCACACAGAGCTCCTATATTTTCTTTGCAGAAGCACCCATAGGACTTCTAGTGTGTTAGTGGCATCACACAGAGCTCCTATATTTTCTTCTCAGCAGCACCCTCAGGACTTCTAGTGTGTTAGTGGCATCACACAGAGCTCCTATATTTTCTTTGCAGAAGCACCTATAGGACTTCTAGTGTGTTAGTGGCATCACACAGAGCTCCTATATTTTCTTCTCAGCAGCACCCACAGGACTACCGACTACAATGGCTGGAAGACCGCCAAGGGGAGGCAGAGCGTGCAGAGGCAAGAACACAGGGCAGGCAGGCTCTGTTTCTAGTGGACGTGGCCGTGGCCGTGGACGTGGTCGTGCATCGTCATCAGCACGTGGCCATGAGACACGCGCGTCTTTGTTTTCGGCAGCTGGACATGTGGAGCCGCATCATGCTGAAGGCTTGGTAGAATGGATGACCAAGCCCTCCTCATCCTCCTCATCCTCTCTCACCCAGGCTCAGGGTACTGGCAGAGCAGCTGCCAACGCGTACTCAATGGCATCATCAGCCACCCCTTCCCTAGACCCACCATGTCCTCCTGAGGAGTCCCCCGAACTCTTTGAGCACAGTGTTGGGTACATGCTCCAGGAGGATGCCCAACGATTCAAAGGCTCGGATGATGATACCCAGCTTGAGGAAGTCAGTAGTGTGCGCGCAGAGAGAGGGGATGCTGAAGGACAGCAATCTGGCAGTACTGTTCCACCAGCTGCAGCTTACTGCCAGGTTTGCTCTAGTGGTGAAGAGGGAGGGGATGATGAGGTCACTGACGCCACGTGGGTGCCTGGAGGGAGAGAGGATGAGGAGGAGGACGAGGAGGAGGAGGATGCGGCGTCACATGTCCAACGAGGCAGGATGCCCCCTGAAGGCCAGCTAGAGGCCAGCACAGCAACTGTACAACACCGCAGAGCTCCGCCTGTGCAGGGCGCTGCCTCTGCACGTTATCAGAAAAGTTCTTTGGTGTGGGCTTTTTTTGAGACGAGTGCATCAGATCGCACCACTGCTATTTGCAATATTTGTCTCAAGCTTATTTCGCGTGGCCAAAACATCAGCCACTTGGGCACCACAAGCATGACCAGACATATGTCGACCTGCCATGCAGCTCGTTGGCAGGCACACATAAAAGACCCACACCAAAGAACTAAGCGGACCTCTCCTTGCTCCTCATCAGCTGGGATCTCCATCCCCACTACATCTTCAGTCCTCTCTGAAAGCTGCTGTGAGAGGACTGAAGGTGTAGAATTAGGTGTGTCACAACCAAGTACTTGCAGTACACCGACGTCCGATTGTAGCAGGCAAATTTCCCTGCCCCAGCTGCTGGACCGTCGAAAGAAGTACACTCCCAGCCATCCACATGCCCAGCGGTTGAATGCTAGCTTGGCTAAATTGCTAGCACTTCAACTGCTGCCTTTTCAGTTGGTAGACTCGGCCCCCTTCCGTGAGTTTGTTCAATGTGCGGTTCCTCAGTGGCAGGTTCCCAAACGCCACTTTTTCTCACGGAAGGCGATTCCGTCTCTCTACCGGCATGTGGAAGGCAATGTCCATGCCTCGCTGGACAGGGCGGTCAGCGGTAAGGTGCATATTACCGCTGACTCATGGTCCAGCAGGCATGGACAGGGACGTTACCTTTCTTTCACGGCCCATTGGGTCACTCTATTGGCAGCTGGGAGGGATGCAGGACAAGGTGCAGTAGTGTTGGAGGTTGTTCCGCCACCACGCCTCCAAAACGCTACTACTGGTTGTGACACACCTCTCTCCTCCACCCCCTCCTCTTCTTCTTCCTCCAGTGCTCTGTCCTCGGAACCAGCGGTGCTCCGTAGGCGTACAAGGGGCTACGCAAGTACGCAGGCAAAAAGATGCCATGCCGTGCTTGCGCTGGTGTGTTTGGGGGACAGGAGCCACACTGGGCCAGAGGTTCTGGCAGCTCTGCAGGGGCAGGCCGAGAGGTGGTTGACGCCAAGTCAGCTTAAGCCAGGAATGGTCGTTTCTGACAATGGCACCAACCTCCTCTCCGCCCTGCGACAGTGGCAGCTCACCCATGTGCCCTGTATGGCTCACGTCCTCAACCTGGTGGTGCAGCGGTTCTTGGGCAGGTTCCCAGGCTTACAGGATGTCCTGAGGCAGGCCAGGAAAGTCTGTGTGCATTTCCGCCGATCTTATAATGCCAGTGCTCGGCTGACTGAGCTGCAAAAGGAGCTGAACCTGCCCAAGAACCGCCTAATATGTGACATGCCCACCAGGTGGAAATCAACGTTGGCCATGCTGCAGCGACTGCACACGCAGCAGAGGGCCATCAATGAGTACCTTTGCGACTACGGCACCAGGACAGGGTCAGGGGAGCTTGGTTTTTTTTCCCCACGTCAGTGGAGCATGATCAGGGATGCATGCACTGTCCTCTCACCATTTGAGGAGGCCACGAGGATGGTGAGCAGTGACAGTGCATGCATCAGTGACACTGTACCTCTTGTCCACCTGTTGGAGCATACGCTGCGTGGGATAATGGACAGGGCACTTGAGGCAGAACAGAGGCAGGAAGAGGAGGACTTCCTTGCCTCTCAAGGCCCCCTTTATCCGGACAGTGTTCCTTCTGTCCCACCCATCACACAGGAAGAGGATGAGGATGAGGATGAGGAGGAGGAGGAGGAGGAGGATTGTGTGAGCATGGAGGTGGAGCCTGGCACTCAGCATCAGCAGCAGCAGCAGTCTTTTAGGGATGATGTACAGTCCCAACAAACCAGTGGACTTGTACGTGGCTGGGAGGAGGTGGCTGGCGATCATGTCATCCTCAGTGACCCAGAAGACTCCGGACCGAATGCCTCAGCTAACCTACGCTGCATGGCCTCCCTGATCCTGCAAAGCCTGCGGAAGGATCCTCGTGTTCTTCGGATCAAGGAGAGGGACCATTACTGGCTGGCCACTCTCCTTGATCCACGGTACAAGGGTAAGGTTGCGGACCTTATCTTGCCGTCGCAGAGGGAGCAGAGGATGAGACATCTCAGGGAGGCCTTGCAGAAAGGTCTGTGCAACGCGTTCCCAGAAACTGGGAGGTTACAAACTCCTGGTCCTGGGCGAGGAGTTGCTGAGGCTTCGGTCAGTAGCAGAAGGAGCGGTGGGGAAGGTGGACGTCTGACCGATGCGTTCAGACAATTTTTTAGTCCGCAGCCCCAAGGTATGATCGGTTCCAGCAACCATCGCCAGCGTCTGATATACATGGTGCAGGAATACCTTGGGGCAAGGTCAGACTTGGACACCTTTCCCACCGAAAATCCTCTGGCTTACTGGGTCCTGAGGATGGATCACTGGCCAGAGCTTGCACAGTATGCAATTGAGCTACTGGCCTGTCCTGCCTCCAGCGTTCTTTCCGAACGCACATTCAGTGCTGCTGGAGGATTTGTCACGATCATAGGGTGCGCCTGTCCACCGACTCGGTTGATCGACTGACCTTCATCAAAATGAATCAGTCTTGGATCACCACCAGCTACCAGGCACCTGAAGCGGATATAACCGAATAATTTATAATGTCACATCCCTTCAAGACTGCCTATGCTGATGCTGAGTGACTGTCCTCTTATGTTCACTGACTATCCTCTTCCTCCTCCTCAATGATCCATGCCACCACACCAGTGCCTAAGGCACAATTTTTCAGCCCCTGTATAACAGGGGCGTGTACTTACATTTTTTTTTAAAAAATGCTTCGCAACACGTGTGACTGCTGTGCTCCAAGTACAGTATCTGTGAGGGGTTGCAGTGTTGTGGCACCAGCACCAGTGCCTAAGGCACAATTTTTCAGCCCCTGTTTAACAGGGGCGTGTAATTACAATTTTTTAAAAAAATGCTTCGCAACACGTGTGACTGCTGTGCTCCAAGTACAGTATCTGTGAGGGGTTGCAGTGTTGTGGCACCAGCACCAGTGCCTAAGGCACAATTTTTCAGCCCCTGTTTAACAGGGGCGTGTAATTACAATTTTTTAAGTAACACAGCGGGACCGTTGATCTGTGTGTGTAAACACACAGATCAACGGTCCTGTCAGAGGAGAGGAGCCGATGGTGTGTTCTCTGTACAGAGACACACCGATCGGTCTCCTCCCCTTGTGAGGCCCCTCCCCCCACAGTAAGAAACACTCTTAGGGAACATAATTAACCCCTCCCCGCCCCTAGTGGTTAACCCCTTCACTGCCAGTGTCATTTATACATGAATCAATGCATTTAAATAGCATTGATTGCTGTATAAATGACAATGGTGCCAAAAATGTGTCAAAAATGTCCGATGTGTCCGCCATAATGTCGCAGTCACAATAAAAATCGCTGATCACCGCCATTACTAGTAAAAAAAAAAATATTAATAAAAATGCTATAAAACTATCCCCTATTTTGTAAACGCTATAACTTTTGCGCACACTAATCAATGATCGCTAATTGCGATTTTTTTTTACCAAAAATATGTAGAAGAATACGTATCGGCCGAAACTGAGGAAAAAAAATGTTTTTTATATATTTTTTGGGGATATTTAGTATAGCAAAAAGTAAAAAATATTGTTTTTTTTTTTAAATTTGTCGCTCTTCTTTTGTTTATTGCGCAAAAAATAAAAAACGCAGAGGTGATCAAATACCACCAAAAGAAAGCTCTATTTGTGGGGAAAAAATGATAACAATTTCATTTGGGTACAGTGTCGTATGACCGCGCAATTGTCATTCAAAGTGCGTCAGCGCTGAAAGCTGAAAAATGGCTTGGTCAGGAAGGGGGTGAAAATGCACTGTAGTGAGGTGGTTAAAAAAATGCTTCGCAACACGTGTGACTGCTGTGCTCCAAGTACAGTATCTGTGAGGGGTTGCAGTGTTGTGGCACCAGCACCAGTGCCTAAGGCACAATTTTTCAGCCCCTGTTGGGGCGTGTAATTACAATTTTTAGGCAATGCTTTGCAACAGGTCTCATTGCTGTGCTAGGAGTACAGTATCTGTGAGGGGTTGCAGTGTTGTGGCACCAGCACCATGCCTAAGGCACAATTTTTCAGCCCCTGTTTAACAGGGGCGTGTAATTACAAATCTTGATCTAATAGTTCAAAGCAGGGCCCATTCCTGCGCCCACCAAGAGTAACTATGAGGGCCTACAGTCTTGTGGCAACACCGTCCACCACCACCGACAAAGGCCCAATTTTTCTGCCCTGTTCATCAGGTGCATGCAATTACAAATCTTGATCATTGGGACGGAAAGTGAGGTGACATGTTTGAACAGATGTGCAAAGACAGCAAATGTTACAGGGGTGATAACCCCTCCCTATGTTCTCCAAAAAGCTTAAAAATCGATTTTTTTGGGATGGAGCTACACTTCATAATGTACCTGTTCAGATTCTACTTAAGAACAAACCTACAGTCCGTGTCTTGTTTGCACCACCTATATACTGCTGTTCAGAGAATATAGGGTTGTAGGTAGGGTTTTATTTTGGGTGCGGGGTCCCCTTAATATCCATACAAGACCTAAAGGGGCTGGGGTGGGGGGGGGGTGATGGGGTAGCCATGCCATTTTTCTCAAGGATTTTCAGCCATATGGCGGCCAGGACAAGACATGACATTAAAGCCGTAAGTGGTTTTAAATGGCTTCTTTTTTTTCCTTTACAAATGTCATTTTGTGCAAGGACAGTTCTAAACACGGGAAACACATGCCATTTCACAGGCATACTTTAGACACCCCCCAGGTACCATATTTAAAGGAAAATTTCACTTTTTTTTTTCACTTTATGCATCATTAAAATGACTGCTCCCGAAAAAACGTTAGTTTTTAAAAGTTCTTTTTGCATTGATATATGTCCCCTGAGGCAGGACCCGGGTCCCCAAACCTGTTTTATGACATTAACATGCATATTGGCCGTTGTAATTAGCACTTTTGATTTTGAACGTTCGCGTCCATTATAACGTATAGGGTTCGAAAATTCACGCAAACTTTCGGTCCATTCGAAGGTTCTGGTTCGAACCGAACCCGGGGGTGTTCGGCTCATCCCTAGTCGGGAACGGGCAAAGTCGGCAACAACGATCAGCGATATCCAAAGGAGTGGTTCAAGAAGCATAGTCGGGAACAAGCAGATGTCAGTTATCAGAACTACAATATGTTTAACACCAACAAACAGGACCTATACTAGGGCAAATACAGGAAGGGGAAGTGATGATTTATAGGGTCAATAGATCAGGTGACTGCTTACAGCTGGTCACAGGGTGGAGCCAGCATCCAAACTCAAGGAGCAGAACATAACAGGAATTCTACCTTAAAGCAAGTTCCCTGGTGGCTCAGGCAATGGGAAACCATCCAGAAATCCCAGACATGGCATGACACACCTTACCTCCCCTCCCATCTTTCTAGAAGGTTTCAGTACATTCTAGAAATATGTGGGAGTTCTCGGTGATGCTGCCTGTGAGTCATCCAGCTCTCCCTGGATCTCTGCCCAACCTATAAAAAACACAGACATAAAAAAAAAAAAAAACTATCTACAAGTCTAGCACTAGAGGGTGCCACACTCACCCCCCCCCCCCCCCCAATGTCCAGCCAGTCCCTTGGCTGGGGGGAATTTGGAAAAATCTGAAAAGCACACTCTATCAGTCCCTCGAGCATAGAAATGTTGATCAGTCAGTCTCCTCCTACCGCCCTCAGCTTCTCTGATAGAAGCAGAGTGGCTCCTGGCAGGCTGTCCTGTTCTCACGACCACCACTCTCTCTTTGTGAATTGCTCTCCCCAGCCTCCATTCCCTTTGAATATCTTGAAACCAGGTTCAGTTGTTCTCACAATCTGGCACACACAAAGGCTTGGGGATGTGCATATACTCCCACACCAGGTCATCCTCCTACTCTCCCCGGGAGTGTCCATTGACATCCATTATGTCGGGAGGGACATAGTTGTAGTCCAGACCCCACTCCAGAGCAACTCTATGCTGAACTTCCCGCTGGAATCTGGAAAACCTGGGCAGTTCTCTTGGCTTCCCTTTTCCTGGCAGGACACAAGCGTCGGGGGAACCTCTTGACCCACTGCTTGAACTCAGTTGCTCTAGTCTGGGTGTTGGATGTCTGTTGTAAACAAGTTTTCTGTTGCTGATGGGGGTTCCTGCAGCTCCTCCAGTTCCCATAACAAGATATGCCATGTCTGACACCTCGGACTGGATCTCTTCCTCGACCAAGGAGCCTCCTATCTCCCATTCCTCCATTGAGCTACTGTGCAACGACCAATCGGCCATCTCCTCCAGGGACCCAAATTTTGCTTTCAGTCTGGGGGAACCTCAATCTGTGGCCCTGTCTCCACTTTCATCTCCTGGCTCACCTGAGGGCACAACTCCCTCCTGCACTGGCTCCTTCCAGGTGGGGTCAGCAGAGCACATAGAAGCAACTGGACATTATCTGGTCCCTGCTGGGCAGTACTTACAGTTACCAGGTCCCCGACCAGGACGCAGGCCACAGCAGATCTCTCTTCCCCATGTCGCTGTTCTTCACAAGGGAGTCACCATGCTCAGACTCGACCCCACCTTTCCCAGATGATCCAAGGCCTGCTCCAGCCTTCCAGGACTTCTGCTGCTGTAATAGACACAGTACTGACTGCAGGTCCACATTTCAGTAATGTGGCCCCTGCTGGCTGGATACTAGCAGAGTGAGTGGCTCACAGCAATGCCCACACCAGACCCAGGCACTGACCACAATGGTCTGTATCCGGAATTCTGAACACAGCAGACACAGTCACTCTGTCCCCTCGATCATCCTGAGGGTGAATCCCCCACAGTGCTTCAACTGAACACTGTTGTCTACCAGTGTCCGCTCATGCAGATCAGGCAACCAGGTTAGGTTGGAAACACACAAGCACACTCCACCATATTGCTCCTTTCTGCTAGCAAGATACACTGGATTTTCTCTGGGGGGTACCTTTACCACCAAGCTTCCAGATGGGCTGGCGTCTGCTGAACTGATAAGCAGGTCTATTCCCGTGCGCTTGACTGTATCCCCTTGTTAGCTGCTCTGAAGTTTTCAGGCCCTCTGATGCTTGCAGAACTTGTCCAGACATGCCGCTCTACACCGACTGTGCCCGAGCAACTGGGAGCACATGGCCGCTGACTTTAACGGTGGTTGCTGGTATCAACAATACAGTTGTTAGCCCATGCCTCACTGAAAGGAACATACTTAAAACAGTCCGGTCCGCAGGCTCCCGCTGGCTTACCCTGACCACACCGGCCAACAGTAGACATCTCCAGGCACACTTTACTGCATGAAGCAGGAGTTTGGACCATAGAGTCATAATATTCCAACATTAGCAGATCGCTGGACATAAACTAGTCCCCAAATGTGGTCAATGTGGTTCATCTCCCACCCTGCACAGCCAGGCATCTCGAATTTCCAATCACACAGAGTCAAGAAGCAGTCGTTCCGACTTTTTTTTTTGTTAGGGGTATAGAACTTGGATGGGAATAGGGTACATATGGGATTCCCACCTGATTGAAGGAAATTGGTAGGGACTTAACTATGTATGCTCCAGTATATAGATATATCCTTTTCTCCTCTACCTTCAGCACATACACTTGCTTGCAGACTATCACTCCCAGGACCAGCTAGCGCTGATGTATGGACCTGACACTGGCTCTGTCAGGCATAAAGCAAATGCCCTTTGCAAGCAGTGGGCCCCTATGGTGTAGCAAAAATAGAAGTCATTGGTGCTAGCTGTCCTACATGTGGCTACTGCTTCCAGTACCACCTCTTCAGGCACTGCCTGCCCTCCTGGCTGCAGCTGCTGCTTTCCTCTGCCCGTGCCACCACAGTCCTCCTGACTGGCTCTGCACCCATCCCAGACTGCTCTATACCTGTCCTTTCAAGCGTGCCTCCCAGTTCTACTAAATGTGTATCACTCGTAATCCCTTTTGGCTGTTCCTTTCATCCTGGAGACTTGCCCGGCAGTGTTCTCCCACTGTCCTTTCTTTGCTCCCAGTGCCTCCTGGCTAGTACACCTCAGTGGTTTTGTTCCTTTCATCCCAGGCCCAAGGTCCTCCCCCAGAACTCCCGCAAAGACCATGACAGCTAAACACTCCATCTCCAGCTTCCACCCAAACTCTCCTCCCCAGCTGGGCTGACCCTGAGCATTTGAGGGGGCCTGCCCCCTGCCAATCCAAGTTGGGGAGGGCCCTCAGAATACTCCAAGCAGCTCCACCTTACCTCCCCTCCTAACTTTTTTAGAAGGCTCCAGTACATTCTAGAAAAGGGTGGAGGTCTTAGTAATGCTGCCTGTGAGTCATCCAGCTCTCCCTGGATCTCTACCCAACCTAGAAAAAAACAGACAGGCTTGGCTACCAGCCAAGCGTGCACACATTTCCCTACACTTAAACATCATAAAAAACTATCTACAATTCTAGCACTAGAGGGTGCTACATAAATAAAAATTAATAGCTACAAATTTTGGAACAGCGTCATATGCTTCACACATATGTTTGACATCTTGTATCTGTGAGGATATGGCTATCTTGGTAAAGAAGCCTGATTAATTTCCTCATGTCAGAGCTGCCTCCTGATGATTGGTGATCTGATGAGTGATAGGGAAAAAATCAAGAAGCAGCAGGGGAGTTGCAGTAAGCACAGATACATAGAATGAATGAAGCACAAGCAGAGAGGTACTTGCACCGCAGATCCTTGAGTACGGTTTTCTCTCCAGCAAGGAGAACAGTGACCAGCAAAGTAGTACTAAATCTCCCTCCAAATATTGTGAGACTAGAAGTCACAGGCAGCAGTTCCTGACACAATGCAGATATAGAGTTATGAGATGCAGAGTATAGGAATGCCTAGGAGCAACCACCTGCAAGGAAGTGCACTGCTATTTTTTTCAAGGATAATTTTGGACAAAAGGTAAATGCTTCAGGGTACTGCTTAGGTACAATTAATATTTCTAGATGTTTCCTAAAGTATAGCAATTCAGATTGACTTTAATACTTCATAAAACTTTCCACACTTGGCTAAATCTTTAACAATAACTTTATGGCAAATTACTGTGAAATGTTAATTTTATCTGTAATAACTATTGTATGTTGATGAATTCAGGTTATAAATAACAATGGGTCCAGTGAGAATTACAGCAGCAATTTTAAATACAGTAACATATTTAAATACATCTTATAAATATATCTCTAATTAGCCTTCAGGCTTCCAAGCAGACCATTACTACAGTACCACAAGACACCCGGTGAAACAATTCACCATACAAATGCTTTTCCTGCAATGTGAGTTTTAAAGAGCACAAAGAAAAATTGACCTGTTCTACAGCAAAATCACGCCATAGCTCTTGGCTTTTACTTCTCACAGGAGCTTGGAAGATCAGAGAGCAAATATTTTAGGCAAACTAAATAACACCTGTATACTCAGAAAAGTAAAGTTACTGACTCATCATTCAGCTTAAACCAGTAGTGTTACTAGCTGCTATAATAAAATGAAGGAAGACAACTATTCAAGAATTACTGAAGTCTGGCTAACTGGAATAGACCAATTGCAAACCTCTAGAATTTTTCTATTTATTTTTTTTCTTATGATATACATGATAATAGTAACAGGAAATCTTTTAATAATTTCAGTCATCACATCTGAACATTGTCTTCATTCTCCAATGTATATGTTCCTATGTAGTTTATCCTTATCAGAAGTTGCTTTTACTACCAATCTTATTCCTACATTTTTACATGTTTTATGGGAGAATGGAGCTGCTATAAATCTAGGAAACTGTCTTGCACAATTTTATCTGTGTGGATCATTGGGAGCAACAGAGTGCTTCTTATTTGCATCAATGTCCTATGATCGTTACTTGGCTATTTCCAAACCACTCCATTATTGTTCTGTGATGAGTTTTGCCTTTTGTGGCAAACTTGTACTATTCCTATGGGTATGCGCCTTTGTTAGCATGTCAATCACTTTAGTTATGGTTACTCAGTTACAATTTTGTGGTCCTAAAATTATCGATCATTATTTCTGTGATTTTGCTCCCATACTAAAACTTTCTTGCTCAGACACCTATGCAGTTGAAATAGAGACCTTCATATTTACGTCTTCAGTAATACTCTTTACATTTTTGTTTGTTATTGGAACTTACATTTGCATTATTATTACTATTATGAAGATCCCTTCATCCACAGGTAGATGGAAAACATTTTCCACATGCAGCTCCCACCTAGTTGCAGTGTGCACATATTATGGAACACTTTTTAGTGTCTATGTAATACCTACACATAGCTTTTCAAGCACAGTTAGTAAGACTATATCTCTTATTTACACAGTTGTCACTCCCATGTTCAACCCCATAATATATAGCCTGAGAAATGAACATTTTAAATCAGGTGTGCAAAAATGTTTGAGAAAAAGTTTCATAAGAAAAGAAGGGCATCTCTTGGGCCATTATACACCCTAATTTTGCACTACATTGCTTTGCTGCACGCAGGGCCGCTGTTAGAATTCATGGGGCCCCGTACAGCTGTCCTGTGGCCTCCAAAGCATCTGATCAAACCAACATCAGTTTGATCAGATGCTTGTTCAAGCTGGTGATGGCTTCTTTACACTGGAAGCGATTAAATCCTTGTCACTTCCTCCCACTGTGTGACGTCAAAAAAACGGAACAACATCCATCCCTCTCACTGTGTCCCAGGAACAGGATGTTACTGGTCACACCTTAAAGCAATAAAGGTGGTGATGGGACCCCCTACCACTGCCTGTAAAAGTAATACAGTGGCTTCTGCAGAATTATATCTTGATCATTGCTTTAGTGATGACCAAGATATCATCCTTCCATTCCAGCCATGTACTGGTACGTCGCTGGACAGGAAGCAGTTAAAGAGGATTGGTTTGGGGGGCAGTAAAAATGCAGCTCTGCTGCACGTTTACTGCTCCCCAAATGAAGTGTAAAGTAACATCTCACAGTTTCTTATGATCATCAGCATTATGATAATTACACAGGCAGCACAGTAAGCAAGTGCTCTGTCATGGCTCTGTGTCACATTGCTTTTGAGTGCTGACTTTAACTTATGGCTGCACTGTATTTAACAGACTGTAACAAAGCACAGCCATAACAAAGTCAGCACCCAATAGCAATGTGACCTGACCTAGAGGCATGATAGAACCATTATAGAGCACCTGTTTATTGTGCTGCCTGTGTAATAATTGTAATGCTGAGCTGATAACCTGCTGTGCTGTGAGATACATAGTAAGACACAGTGAGTATTCTATGCTTCTCTTACCCACTCACTGTGTCCAGTGCAGCCATGCTCTTCTCCTGCTCTCCCCTGTCAGCTGATCAAATTCTTCACATCTTAGCCGGGAGCCGAACAGAGAATCACAGTATCACTCCGCCACCTATCCACCTTTAGGAGATCCCTGAAAACTCACTTATTCAGGGAAGCCTAACCCACACCCACCTAACAACAACATCAAATCATTCCCCGCATCTATTGCCTTTTGTACCACCACCCCTCCCTTTAGAATGTAAGCTCTATGAGCAGGGCCCTCCTGTCCCTTCTGTATTGAACTGTACTGTAATTGTCCCCCCCCCCCTCTACATTGTAAATCGCTGTGTAAACTGTTGGCGCAATATAAATCGTGAATAATAATAATAATATTAGTCGTGCACTCCACAAATATGGCCTTTATGGAAGAGTGGCAAGAAGAAAGCCCTTGTTGAAAGAAAGCCATAAGAAGTCCCATGTGCAGTTTGCAAGAAGCCATGTGGGGGACACAGCAAACATGTGGAAGAAAGTACTCTGGTCAGATGGGACCAGAATTACATTGTTTGGCCTAAAAGCAAAACGCTATGTGTGGCAGAGAACTAACACTGCACATCACCCTGAACACACCATCCTCACCATGAAAAATGGTGGTAGCAGCATCATGTTGAGGGGATGGTTTTCTTCAGCAGGGACAGGGAAGCTGGTCAGATTAGATGGGAAGATGTGTGGAGCCTAAAATAGGGCAATCTTAGAAGAAAAGCTGAGTCTGCAAAATACTTGAGACTGGGGCAGAAGTTCAACTTCCAGCAGGAAAACAACCCTAAACATATTGCCAAAGCTACAATGAAATGGTTTGGATCAAAGCATATTCATGTGTTAGAATTGCCCAGTCAAAGTCCATCCCTAAATCCAATTGAGAATCTGTAGCAAGACTTGAAAATTGCTGTTTACAGACGCTCTCCATCCAATTTGACAGAGCCTCAGCTATTTTACAAAGGAGAATGGGCAAAAATGTCACTGTCTAGATGTGCAAAGCTGGTAGAGACATACCCAAAAAGACTTGCAGCTGTAATTGCGGCAAAAGGTAGTTCTACAAAGTATTAACTCAGGGGGGCTGAATACAAATGCCACACTTTTCACACATTTATCTGTAAAAAAAATTGAAAACATCTATCATTTGCCTTCCACTTCACAATTATGTGCCACTTTGTGTTGGTTCATCACATAAAATCCCAATAAAATACATTTACGTTTTTGGTTGTAACATGACAAATTGTGGAAAATTTCAAGGGGTATGAATACTTTTTCAAGGCACTGTAAATTACACATATAAATACATTACACATATAATTTTCTGACAGCCTATCCCACTTTTGAAGGCCCTGGAGCACCAGGACAATGAAAACATTGGACAATGAAAACACCCACAAAATATTTTGTAAAGAAAAACACTCGTGTCTTTTGAACATGTTATTTTTTTACACATCTTTTTGGAAAATGTGGAAAGAAAATGAAAACACATTTTTCTACGCATTTTTTACACATTTGTATGGCACTGACAGGCGCTGATGAGCATCCACTGATTGAGTGGCACTGATGAGCACTTACTTATGGGCACTGTATTGACTTTAGTGGCACTGATGTAGCACATATGTGCCACTGTATGGCACAGATGTGGCACTGTAGAGTACAGATGTGGCACTGATGGGGCACTGATGTGGCACTGGTGGGGCACAGAAGAGGCACAGGTGTGCACTGATTAGGCAGTGTAGAGAACTGCTGGGCATTGATGGGGCACAGATTGGGAATATATGTGTACTGATGTGGCACTGTTGGGCACTGGTGTGGCACAGATGTGCACTGCTGTGGCACTGTAAAGCACTGCTGTAGCACTGCTGGGGCACTGCTGGGGCACAGATGTGGCACTGCTGGGGCACTGATGGGGCACTTATAGGGCACTGATGAGGCACTGCTGGGCACTTGGAATAGATAAAAAAACTCAATCAGTCTCACGCTGCAGCTTCTACCTCCTCTCCTCACACGATCGGTGTGAGGAGAGGAGAGAACCGTACATGATGCTGGTTTGTTGACAGTGATCACTCCATCATTGGATGGAGCGATCACATAGTAAAGGGCCACTGGGATTAGCCCTTTACCCCGATCCATGACATGCCAGGTCCCAAGAACCCGGCGAGCATGGACACTCCCGTGTGCACGCCCCAGGTCAATGAACAAAAACGGAACAAAAATGTGAGGGAGGGAAGTTCACCCACGTGAACTTCCTGTTTTCTTGGAGCTCCGCTTGTAAAGCCCATGAGTGTTTCCCCTCTCAGCAAGCAAGGTAGCAACCATAGGCCTCCTCAGACCACCATCCAGAGCACTGTATGCATTACAGGCCTTCTCATTTCACTGTCCAGAGCATTGTGCAGCAACTACAGTCCCCTGACTGTCCAGAGCACTGTGTGCATTTAGTGTGATATTTAACTCTATTGTCAGTGCTGAGAGAGAGAGAGGAGTTGATAAAATAATGGTGATTGTTATAATCCACACACTAATGGTATTGTAGAATTTGTACTTTCTTTGAATATATCTGAGAATTAGAACTGTTGAAGTAATCATTTTTGAACAGTAAACTATTTGTTAGAAATACAGTATGCATTACCCTTGAGTATTGGTTAATTTTTTATTTATTTTTAAATTTTTTTATTTATGACAGAGAAACCGATCCACGGGGACCACGGTACAGAATTAAGGCAGCAATTGTCACAAATATGTAAAAAAAACATCAACATATAATGCCCTATCACAGTTTCTACAAAAGATCCGCGCCTGGGATATCATATTGGGCGAGTGTGCTGTGTAGAACTGTAGTAGCTCTATTCAAGCTGGGCGAAGACCAAAGTCTGTCAAACATGGGAGGTATTAGGTTTTGGCCCCGTGGATTCAGCTTACCTTCTATTTTTTCACATTTATTATAGCGAGAAGCGTGGTCTAGTACCACTAAGAGAGGAAAGAGCAGAGAAGAGAGAGAATGGAGGAGAGTATAGAAGAGAAGTATAGGGGGAGGGGGGGTTGTGAATACGGATCTGGTGGGTCGTCTCCTTCAGGGCTGCATCCCCTTATCTACTCCCTCTGGGGACAATGGGTCTGGTCCTATCTGGTCAAATTGTCTAGTCAGGCCTTCTAAGTTTCTGTCCTTCTTCAGAGTATTTAAATACGTTCCATGCCTGCTACGTCTTGGAGTAGCTCTCCTGCCTGTGCTGGCTGGTGAGGATCAAGTCCTCCATCCTGCTAACCTCATCCACTTTGTGAAGCCATTAGGCTATGGATGGTGGGTATGGGGATTTCCAATTCAATGGAATGCAGGCTTTTGCTGCATCCAAGAGGTGGCGGATCACATATTTTTTGTAAACTCGGGACGGAGTGCCCGTCGCATGTAGGAGGAAGTATGCCGGTTCGTCCAGTACTGTCCGGTCTGTGAAAAGTTGGGTTATCCGTCGGAATTCTGTCCAGTAATGTCGCAATCGGGGGCAGGTCCAAATTCTGTTTGACATCTCCAGCAGCAGTCTGAGGTCGTTGGGAAGAGTTTATGCAAGAAGGCGGGGGTTCTGTACCAGCGTGTAAGGATCTTATAATTTGTTTCCTGGGTTTTAGCGCACAGGGAGGATTTGTGAGTAAAGTTAATGATGTGTTGTGTTACCTGGGTCGTAAAGTGTCTGTCAAGGTCACCTAAGAAGACCTGGGAATCGGTAGTCTCCAGGTGGTTCCATCAGGATGGCGTAGGTCAGCGAGAGGGTATGCGTGATTACCCCACTTTCCGTGCAAATCACCTCCAGAGTTGTGAGGGATTGTTGTGTATTATTGGGTGGGGGCGGGAGACTGTTAAGAAAGTGGCTGAGTTGTGACGCTCTTAGGAAGTCAAGTTTGTACTGACTGCTAGGGTCAACAAGTTCCCTATGTGTCGTCCACCTTCCAGAGGTGCTAAAGTGGGACGCTTGGTATAGTCCCGTGACCAGGAGATCTATACATTTCTTGTCGCGCATACCCGGTTCAAAATAAGGATGGCCAATAATGGGTCTTAAGGGGGAGTTGCGAGTTGAAAGGCTGGGTTTCGACAATATTTGTGAGCATACTTTGGCTGTGTTTCCCATCAGGGGATGGTGTGCCAGTGTAGGCGGCAGTGCGGCAAAGCACCAAGGCGTTCTGTGAAGTGGTATTTCGTACTGATCCTGTTCCAACTGTGCCCACAGTTTGACTTCCTTATGTTGGCACCAATCAATCAACCTGCTAAGGTGGGCTGCCTGATAGTACACTCTGATTTCCGGAAATGCCAATCCTTCCCGGCCTAAATAAAGCGTGAAAAAGTGGCTTGGACTTGTTTAAAGTAACTACTGGGTATATGAATCGGGAGTGCTTAAAGGAGGTATAGGAATTTGGGCAATATTGTCATTTTGAGGATGTTGCAGCGGCCAAGCCACAAGTGGAGGCCGCTGCTCCATCAGTTTAGTAGCCCTTGAACTGTTTTCAACAGAGGGGGAAATTAAGGTTGTATAGCTGGGATAGCGAAGCAGGGATGTAAGTGCCTAAATATTTCAGGGCTACGTCAGTCCACTTTAGTTTAAAGCTGTCCCTGAGTCGCTGGAGCTGGTGCCGGGGTATTCCTATTCCCATGGCTTCCGATTTGGAAAAATTAATCTTTAAATTGGAAAGGCGAGGGGCGTGGCCTGACCGGCATGGCGTGAGGAGCACTAGACCTGAGCTCCGCTTGCTAATAATCAGTTTCCGAGCATCCTGGGGCTATTCCAGCCGCTAAAAATACCTACATTTGGGTGGTATACTGCCCTGCAAGATTGACAACCATGTCACCTCCAAAATCGAAGCCTGATGCCTCTGCAAAGCTGGATAAGTATCGCCACACAGAGAAGGAGAACACCGAGGAAGATGGCGCCGGCACGTCAGCAGCACCTGCCTCAGACCCAGATGCCAGAGTGCTTGAGGCAATCTCCGACTGCAAAAGTACACTTATGGGCAAAATAGAGGAGGTTAAGGTTGACGTTTCCCTCCTCCGGCAAGACATGCAGAGGCTCAGAGAGTGGGTCACCGAAACGGAGACCCGCATCAGCCACGTGGAAGACGAGGTGCCGCTATTACAGATTGCAACAGAACGCCTCCAACATCAACTCACAGCGGTAATGGCGAAACAGGACGACATGGAGAATCGCCTCCGCAGGTGCAACCTGAGATTCGTCGGCCTGCCTGAGGGAGAGGAAGGCTCGGACCCCCCCTCGTTCCTTGAGAACCTACTCGTTACCACATTTGGCCGGGCGGAATTCTCCACGACATTCGTGGTGGAAAGAGCGCACAGGCTGGAAGCCTCCCCCTCCAGTTGCACCTCCTAGAACATTCATCGGCAAAATGCTGAACTTTCTGGACTGGCACGCGGTTCTCTGCCTCACGAGGCTGAAGGGTAACATCCCCTACAAGAACGTTGAGATCAGAGTCTTTCCGGATTTTTCTGCGGAGGTTCAGAAGAAAAGAGTGCTCTTTACTGAAGCCAAGCGTCAGTTGAGGATCCGCCATATCTCCTATGCGATGCTCTTCCCGGCCAGACTCCAGGTGGCGGGAGAGGATAGAGCACACTTTTTTGATACCCCAGAGGCGGTCTTTGCGTGGCTGGAGAACAGCGCAGCTCCTGCACGAGATCGCTCCTGAGAGCTCTGAGGCCTTGGATGATATTCTGACTCCCCGCAAGAGCAATGGTGTTTTGAGCTCATCCGGAAAGGAAGTTTCTCAGGGGGCCCACCCGCCCCCCTCTCAGGTACTGTACACGTGAGGCCTTTATGACTTTCCCGAGATACCCCTGATCCCTGCCAGTTGCCCACCTGAGTGAACTGCCCTTCCGTCCATATACCTCCTGTTGCTCCCCTATATTTGCTAATGATGTGCCCTTGCCCGACAAGCCCATGCATCACAGCCCCATGTAATAGACTGCAAAAGCAAGCCATCCCCCGCAATGTCACCCCGGAATGATGCACACTCTTCCTTATCCTACCTAACCCCCCGAACTGGCTATCCTGTATGCTTAACCCTGGATGACAACCCCCTCACGAGATTGTCTGACCTGCAGCGAATAATCGCCCCACTAGTTTTTTTTTATGGGCCTTCTTAGGCCTAATCGGCCTGGAAAAGGGCTGCACTAAATGCTGTAAACTATTAAGAAGGTTTCCCTGCTCTTCCCGGCCATGGTGTGATGGGGCAGCTATTGTCCCACTGCACCATGTGTCGGGTCAGACCAGAGTGTTAAAACAGTTTATCGTTATGTTTAATGTTCGCTTTATTACTTTTCTCACTTGTTTGAATCTTACGCAACAGAATGTTGATAGTAAAAGGCAGACATTAATGTTCTATGGTACATATTTCATCTCTATGAAAACGGGTAACTGTGACTTAACAGTTATGTGCAATTGTATGTGCTCTCTGTGCCTCGCGCACCCGGCGTGTGGCGTTATGGGCCTCCCACTCATCTGGGGGGGGGGGGGGGGGGTGCGAGTCTGGAGACCCGATATCTACATTTGCTAGCATGCTTAGTTTGAAATGCATTACATGGAACGTCAGGGGACTTAGGGCCAAACCAAAACGTGGTGCTGTCCTCTCCTATCTAAAAAAACAGAAGGCTGACGTATTAGTGGAGACCCACTTGACAGGACAACTCATGGACAACTCAACTCAGGACAACTCATGATGGCGCTCAAGAGACCATGGGTAGGCTGGGCGTACCAAGCCCCACACACGAACAATTCCAGGGGAGTGGCTGTATTGGTAGCCAAAACGGCACACTTTACCCCCCTACTGATCAAATCCGACCGATTAGGCAGATACCTTTTCCTGCACGCTAAGATAAATGGACTGGAGCTATTAATACTTGCCATATACATACCTCCACCCTTCCAATTTGCGGTCCTGACGGAAGGCATGGCATTTATGTCGCAATTCCCCACGGTCCCCGCGATATGGTTGGGGGACTTTAACAATGTATTCTGCAAGGACATGGACAGGTTGATGCTATGCCCCCAAACTCCCTCTGGCCAATCGTACTCCAGATTCGGCAGACTCCTAATGGACCTTGATATGGTTGATACCTGGCCTCACTGCAACCCGTCAGACAGGCAATACTTGTGCTTCTTGACAACGCACAACACTATGTCCCGCATTGACTACCTAGGTTGGGCAGAGTAGGTTTCAACCCCCTAGTCATTTCCGATCACGCTTCATACTGGATCGAGCTTCGGCTCGATACGCCCACCACATCCTACAATTGGAAGCTTAATCCTTTTTGGCTGGGGGTGGTCCCGAGTCTAGAGGGAGCGGGGGATGAATGGGAATTTTACTTCCAAACTAACAAACACTCAGCATCACCCGAGATAGTCTGGGAGTCCTTCAAATCCCATGCCCGCTTCTATCTATCCCAACATATCTCCAGATATCGAAAAACGTTGTCGCAAGTAGTCGAACAAGCAGAGAAATCCCTAGCCGATGCAGGATGCAAATTCACCAACAATCCCTCCCCCGCTACGGCTGAACAACTAAAATTGCAGGCTAGAGTGGTGAACAACCTTCACTTTGAACAGGCTGATAGAAAAATTTTCTATATCAAGCAGAGATCATACGAGTGCGGGGTGCGATCGGGACGCCTACTGGCATACCTGGCCCACTTGGACCACAAACCCCCGGTGGTGGTCTCCCTCTGTGCCACTGGAGGGGTCTTGCTCACGACCCAGGCTGGGGAGTTCCGATCGTTCTTTGCATCCCTATATTCTTCCACAGTGGATAAACCTGCAGAGGAAACAGCCGCACTTCTTAATGACATAAATCTACCTGTACTTGGACAATCCCAATCTGAATCCCTGGAAATGCCTATCACTTCCGGTGAGATATTAAAAGCAATATCCCTACTTAATCCCTCTAAGGCTCCGGGCTCAGATGGCCTTCCCCTTGAATTTTACTAGACTTATGCCGAGACCCTGGTCCCAAAATTGCATGAACTGTTTGCCCACATATTTGAATCTGAAACCCTCCCCTCTTCAATGCGCAAGGCCTGCATTGTGCTAATTCCTAAACCGGGTAAAAATTTAGAACTCCCTGAGTCATACCGCCCAATCTCACTACTTCAATTAGATGTCAAGATCCTGGCCAAGGTCCTCTCGTTACGCCTGAACACGGTGATTTCAACGTTAATTCATCCGGACCAGACTGGGTTTATGCCGGCGAAAAACACAGCTTATAATTTATGTAGGCTCCACATGAATATCCAAGCTCGACACGATCAAATGGGCTCCAGAGTGGTGGTGTCTCTAGATGACGCCAAAGAGTGGGGATACCTGTGGCAATGCCTGTCACGATTCGGATTTGGACCCAACTTTATTAAGTGGATCTGTCTCCTATATCAAAACCCTTGTGCCAGGATCTTGATCAACGGTAGGATTTCGGAACCTTTTCCCCTGTCTCGGCGTACGCGTCAAGGCTGCCCTCTATCCCCACTGTTGTACGCTCTGGCAGTGGAACCACTTGCCGCCGCCCTCAGAGCTCACCCAGGAATAAAAGGTCTACAGCGTGGAGACCTGGGAGGAGAGGATCAGCCTCTACGCAGGTGACATGCTGCTGTATTTGGCTGGCTCACGTCCTTCTCTGCAGGCTGCCCTTGCAACCATTCAGACTTTCGGCTCCCATTCGGGACTAAGCATTAACTGGAACAAGTCCCAAATGCTTCCCTTAGACGTAGGCGCCCCTACGAGTGTACAGGCCTCCTCCCCACTCCTTAGAGTCAGCTCAATGAAGTATCTCGGTATCACCATTACCCGTTCACCAGAGGAATTTGTCAAAGTGAATATTGAACCCCTAATAGCGAAAATGAAATCCAAAACTCAGACTTGGGCCAAACTGCCTCTGGGGGTGATGGGGCGGATTAACTTAATAAAAATGATCCTCCTTCCCGGATTCCTGTACGTACTATGGCACGCCCCTGCCTATTTGCCCCTCAAGATTTTTAAATCCATTGAGGCCATCCTCAACTCCTTCGTCTGGGGAACCAGCCGTCACAAGTTGTCATAGCAGGCATTAAAAAATCCAATTGAGCTTGGGGGTGCGGCCCTACTTGATTTTAATCTTTACTATTTGGCGTCACAGCTCTCACACTTTTTCCACTTAGACAAACTTGATAGGGAACGATACCTAACATTAATCTGCTCTCAATACACTCATGGCGCTGACCACCCCTTCCAGAATATATTTAGAGACCATGCTGATAGAGATCCATTGGGAGACAAGACTGGGTTACTGTATCATCACTGCAAAATCTGGGAGGTGGTGGGACGCAGGCTTGGGCTTCCACCCACGCATTTTCATACGCCCCTATGGCACAATTCAGGCCTACGGGAACTGCAGACTTTACCAGCTCAAACTCTATGGCAGGCTAAGGGAGTGCGATACTTTTCTGACCTATACCAGGTGGATGTGCTAAGATCCTTCCAATAGCTTAGGGAGCGATTTGACCTCCCCAATTCCATGCATTTTCGTTTCCTGCAGCTCCGCCACGCCCTGCAGCTGCAATTTCGTGAGAACCCGCCAAATGTCGAAAGCCTTGACATTGTTCATATTTTTAAGGTGCAGGACCACCGCAAATTAACCTCCATGGTATACGATTCACTCCTCAGACCCCAGGAGGTGACCCTGGCATACAAATTAAAAGAGGGCTGGGCACGCGACGTGGGGGAGCTGGAGGATGACGAATGGGAAGACGCACTGGAATCCTGCAAAAAAGTCTCAAGCAAGTTGTCTGACCGACTCACGCAATTATATATACTACATAGAACATATCTGACGCCGCTTAGGATAGCGAAATACAAACCAAACTATAGCCCACTTTGCCCCAGATGCCAGAGCCCGCATAGTACTCTCTTCCACATGATTTGGGAGTGCCTGGTGATACAGGCCTATTGGACCCACATCGTACGATTCATCCATGACAAGATGGGTTCACCTCTAACTCTATGCCCCAAGCAATGTCTGTTAGGAATTTTCCCTGACCCTGACTCAGACAAATTCCATAAAATATTCCTCCAGTAATCGCTATACACGGCGAGACTGCTTATTGCCAGAAAGTGGCTTCAGGCCATGCCACCATCCCTACGATAGTGGATAGCCACAATAAAGGCAGTTCTCCCTTACAAAAAGGAGATATATGTTCACAGGGGGTGCGCAGCCAAGTACGGGAAAATTTGGGATACCTGGCTAGATAACGCTGACCCATGCAATGAGTTACCAGAGTGAAATATATGTTAGAATTTACGCCTAGTCATGTGCTAGAAATTACTTTTTGGCACCTAATAAACAACGCAATGGAGTTTTAGAAATGCCCACAGTTATTCCCATGATTTTTGTGTGTAAACAGCCTTGAAAAAAATATTTGGATTCTCATTGTGTTGCCTTATGATGTTGTACACTTACATCTCACTGTACCCTGCTGTTATGTACCCAATCATAAACGTACTGTACTGTACTATACTGCCTAAGTTGTTTGTGTTATGTATTTTTATTACTTTCAATAAAGCTCTTTTTGTTTACTGTAAAAAAAAAAAAAATTGGAAATTTTTGACCGTAGATGTCAAATTCACATAGGAGGTTCGGCAGCGAGACCAGGGGGTTCGAGAGGGAGAACATGAGATCATCCGCATATGCGGAAACTTTATGTCGTGTTTCCTTGATTCCAATAACAGTAATGTCTGGGTTATGTCGGACATGGCACAAAAATGGTTCCAATGTCAGGGCGAATAGTAGGGGCGAGAGGGGGCATCCCTGCCTGGTCCCGTTTGTGATCGGGAATGTCTCTGAAAGGAAGCCGTTCGCTCTTACCCTGGCCGATGGCGCAGTGTAAGCTGCAGAGATCCAATGCATCATTTTGTTTCCCAGGCCCACCTGTCGCAGAGTCTCAAACATGAACCTCCAGTTGACACGGTCAAGCGCCTTCTCAGCGTCCATGCCCAGGAAGATGCTTGGCGTTTTTCGGCTAATTGCTAAGTGGAGTAGATTGAGAACTTTGGAGGTGTTGTCTCTAGCCTCCCTAGTTGGGATAAACCCCACTTGGTCTAGATGAATAAGATGGGGTAGGTGCTGCTGTAACCTGGATGCTAAGATTTTGGTAAAACATTTTAGGTCAGTATTCAGGAGGGAAATTGGGTCGGATCTTTGCCCTCCTTGGGAATGACTGTGCTTTGTGCTTGCAATGATGTGTCATGGAGTTTTGTCCCAGTGCCAAGACTGTTGAACATGGTCACCATGTGTTGGCCCAGGGTAGGTAGTAGTATCTTAAAATACGAGGCTGTGCGTCCGTCTGGGCCTGGGGCCTTGCCCGGTTTCATATCCTTCAAGGCTTGCTGAAGCTCGGGCAAGGTGATAGGCTCCTCCAGGGATTCCTGGGTTTCCCTCGGGAGTGAAGGCATTCGGGCCAGTTCAAGGTAACTGGCCATGTCCGCATGTGTAGGTGGGGGGTGACGTTAAGTTGTACAGGGAACTATAGTAGTTTCTGAACTCCTTTGTGATCTGTTGGGGCAGTGACAGCTTCTGACCAGAGGTGGTTAGGATATGCGGAATATAGGCTGTCGCTCGCTGAGTCTGTATGGTCTGTGCTAATAATTTCCCACATTTATTCCCCGACTCACAAGTCTTTTTACAGCATACCTGTAATGCTGCTTTGGCCTTAAATTGTAAGAGGTCAGTGATTTGTGACCGAACCGTATTGAGCTCAACTCCTAGGCTCCTGGTCGGTGTAGACTTATGTGCTAGTTCCAGGTCCCGAAGTTTAGTGAGTAGCAATTCTAGTTGGGCTGTCCGCGCCTGTTTCAGTCTGGATCCATGTTTAATGAGGGTCCCCTGATAACTACCTTGTCGGCGTCCCACACTACCCCTATATTGCTGTCAGGGGTGTTTTTAGGGACGAAATAATGATCCAGTTCTGTAACTACGTTGGTTAGGACCATCGGATCTTGTAGCAGACCCTCGTTAAATTTCCACTGTGGGTGCTGTCTCGATCGAGTGTCCGATATGGCGTAACGTATGCTAATCATGGCATGGTCTGACCACGTAATCGACCCGATGGAGGTACTTTTAATCACGTGTAAGTGTTTGTGGGGTACTAGGAAGTAGTCACAAATTTTGGTGTGTGGCTGAGAAAAATGTATAATCGCGTTCTCCTGGGTGGAAGAGACGCCACTTGTCCACCAGTTGCGCAGTGTGGAGTGCCTGGCCGATATGTTTGTGTGTTTTCTGCGAAGTAGAAGACGTACCCGCGGAGGTTTCCTCCATGGGATTAAGGGGTATGTTCAGGTCACCTCCTAGAATGAGCTGACCCTCAGAGAATCTCAGGAGTTGGGTCAATCTCTTTCCAATGAAAGCATCTTGGCGGTCATTTGGGGCATAAAGGTTGGCTAGTGTCACCTTCTGGTCACCTATCATCCCCTTCAGGTATAAAAAGCGGCCGTTTTTGTCAGTCTATAAGAGTCCAAGGAATCCTAGCTGAAATTAGGATAAATACCCCTCTGGATTTAGCTTCAGTGTAATTCGAGTGATAGACCAGGGGATAGAGTCTGTTCTTAAGTAACGGGAGGCTATTCTCTCTGAAATGTATCTCATGCAACATGACTATGTCTGCTTTGGCCTGGCGCATGTCGTGAAGCAGCATCCGTCTTTTTTCAGGCGTATTTAAGCACCTGGGGGTTCACTTACATTATATGGAGTGAATCCCTGTTCGGGTGGGGGGTGGGGGGGATGTAAGCGGGAGGAAAGGTGGGTGGAAGTGGGAGAGGCTGTAATAGGTTAGAGCTGAGTAAAGAGAGTTACAGGAGGAAAATAGAAAAAGAAAATCGACACACAGACGTGTCCCTTAGTAAGAAGTGGCTAAGGTAGCCTAAGTGGCTGTAGTACTCCCCAGGAGTCACCCTGGGTATGGAGCACGGGTCTTATTGGGGGAGTAGTAAGACAGAGCCCGGAGGTATACCCCTGACCTTCCCCACTCATCCCCGGCATTTTATGGTGAGAAATTGTATTAATACCGGTTATTTATACTTCTGAACAGCTAAACAAACCTGAGCATTTCAAAAAATGTTCATGAACAAGTAAATAACAGAAACATTTATGAATTAAGCCAAAACAAGAACAGCAAGAAAACAGGCATTTCTGGCAATAAGCAGTACTGTTGGTCACAGCATAGTTCCCAAACATTACCCCTCCTCCCAGTCTGGGCAATGGAACCATACACCCCACTCCTCTCCAGCTCCCGTGGCCACGGGGTAGAGAGGTAGGCACCCATGGTCCCCAGAGGGAGAGAGCACACCCAGAGCAAACCCCTCAGTGGGTGTATGCTGGAAAAGTAGCCCGGGGTGGGGGGGGGGATAATAAAAAAAAAAGGGCCCCTTGCCTGTGCGCCTAACATGGTTGATCTTCCGGTGGGGCTCATGCAGATTCCCCCAAGCTTTTATGTTCCGTGTTGTCCTTCCCCTCTCCCCCACACCCCCCACATAAAAATCCAACCCAGTATTCAGGGCGGTGGGCAACGGCCTCCTGTCAGACAGACAAATTGCCCTGTATGGGCCAGCAGTACCATGTGAGTGGGGTGTGTACCCAGTGGGTTCGGGAGGTCTATGTCCATTCTCTGCAGGTGTACACATGTTACCAGTGCTGTCAGCTCCAAAAGACAGCACTGGGGTGTCAAAAGTACTAGGATCAGTGGAAGTCGCCCGTGGAGAATATGGCGGGAGGCGGGCAATGTCCAAAAAAGGGTGGGGGTTATCGTCCAGGGTGGGGGGCAACACTGAAGGGTTTCTCATGCCCCCAAGGAGCATCAGACTGCGCCTCAGGCAGTTTGGGTCAGGGGCAGTCATGAGAGGGCAGGCCAGGGGGCAAGTTTCATAAAGAGGTGGCCCAAGGCCTACTCACGTAAGGTGCCTCTGGATCTCGATCGGTGTCTCCTTCTGCCACGGAACTGGCGGGGCGGTAGAGGGCCACGATTTGCGGCGGGTCCTGATCTTCCTAATTGGAGGGGAGGAAGTTGCAGCCAGTCGGGTACTTGGATCGGCTTTGTGCCCAGAAACTGGAACAGGGCTGTCAGGGAATTAGCAGATCAGACTGTGTGGACTGCACAGAGGAAACCCAAAACACATGTAAGTGAAATAATAATAGTGTTTATTATAATAAGTAACAAGAAGTGAAAACAAACAGTGCACTACCAACCACAAACAAATAATATATACAATAAATGGGAAATACCAGAATCGTAAACAAAAAGCCAGGCCGAGGTCATACATAGGGGGATCAGTAGATGGGTAAGGATGGTGAACCAGCAGGAGAGGGAGAGGATGGATGGATGGGCTGCAGAGCAGGGATCCAAGGTAAGCAGGAGACAGGAGGGACAGGTCCAGGATGGGATCGGGATTGGGAGAGATCAGGTCGGGTCAGATACAGGCTCAAGGTCAGAGTACAGAGAACACGGTCCGGGCACCTGGAGAGAGCGATACCAAGGCAAGCATGTGTTGTCTTGTTGGGTTTTTATAAGAGTGCAGTAATTGTCCTCAAGTAACACCTGAGCGCAGGAAGTGTTGCCTGCTCCATATTGCCAGGATCCATCCGCTGGTGGACGCCAGTACTGCGGCCCAATGATGACAACACCAGCAGGGAAAGTCAATCCTGACAGTTACAAACTGCCAGGAGACACCTGCTGGTGGACCTCAGCACTGCACGCCAAATGATGGATTTTTCCAGCGGACGGACCCTTTCCTGACAAGGGCTGGTAGGTCTGCTGACGTTTGCAACATAAAGGAGCCAGATTCCTTGCGGAAGGTCACGGATAATGGGTATCCTCAGCGGTACATCGACCCGTTTTGCTTGGCCAGATCCAGGAGCGGGCAGAGGAGGGCTCTGCGTCGGAGGGTTGCTCTGGATAAGTCTTGTAATATTTTGACTTGCGATCCTTGCACTTCTATGTCGCCTCACTCCCATGCCCTCCTCAGGATCTCCTCCTTCTGGGTGAAACAATGGAGTCTGCATATAATGTCCCAGGGTCTTTTCAGGTCGGTGGGTCTAGGGCCAAGAGCTCTGTGGGCTCTATCCAGGATAATATCCGCTCCCGGGTCCTCCAGAACACCACGGAATATGCCCCTGACTGTCTCGCTGACCTGCTCCACCTCAGGTGTTTCAGGAACTCCCCGGAGCCGCAGGTTGTTTTGGCGGCTCCAGTCTTCAATCTCCTCGAGGTGGAGCTGTAGCGACACCGATGCGTCCTGGTGTTGGCCGCATGCTTGCTCAAGTGCCGCTACACGTGCATATAGGGATGACAATGATGTCTCTCCGGTGGTCACCCGCTCCGCTAGAGAAGAGACCTCACCCCTGACCTCCTGAATGTCCCTCCTGTGTGTTTCCTCCAGCCGGAGGATCAGAGCCTCTATAGCAGACTGAGTGGGGAGGGCCTGCAGAATCTCCCTGATGTCCTGATCCAGTGGGGAGGCCTCCGGAGACTGGGGGTGAGCCATCGCTGCCTGTTGGGACATCGGTAGGTCCCCTGTGGAGCTGCCGGGTGATGACTGGGTGACGAGCACTAAGTTGCCGGGGTCCGCAGTGAGTTCTCGCTGGGCCGCGCTGGGTGCAGAGCCTTGTGGCGCTGTTGCTCTGGTGCCGGGGGAGATCCCCTGTAGATTCCTAAAATAGCGCTGAATCTCGCCCGAGTTCTTGCCTGAGAGGGACCGGGGTTCCCTGTGTAGTCGCTCTGGTTTTGTACTTCTTGTGAGAGCTCATACCGGGTTGTGAGGGTTCAGGCCGGGAGCTCCCAGAAAAGACAACCTTACTCGGCCATGTCTAGGCCACGCCCCCGAGTATTGGTTCATTATTCTGTGCCAGTGGCAGTGCCTGTGCTGTTAGCTGCTGACATTTTTTGTTGCTTTCAGTTACTTTTTTTTTTTTTAACGTTACATTTCTGCCGAAAAGCAATATTCTTGTAACAAAACGTGTTTTTACTTAAAAAGACATTATATAATGGCTAAATCTGTGTTCATGTAGTTTGTTAAAACCTTAATACCATAAATACATGTTATTAGATTTTTTTTTACTCCAGGAATATATAATGAGTTAGATGAGTTATATGAATGGAAATTCTAGTAAAGTACTTAAATAATGCATTGCAACTTAACTAAACCCATTAGATTATAATGAACTAAAATGATTTTAGTAGACTAAAATGTACTGGAGATTTTAGTCGACTAAAATGTACTGCTGATTTTAGTCAACTAAAATGTGTCTAAAACTAAAACAATATAGATGACTGAAATGATGACTAAAACTAAAATGGTATATTAGCCAAAAGACTATGACTAAAACTAAATTGAAATATGATGTCAAAATTAACAATGGTTTTGAGGAAGAGGAACTTGTCCTTACAATTCATGGGTTGCTTTGCCAGATAGGTCCCTTCTGGCAGGTTAACTCCCATGTTCAGGATAAGGGTGCATGCCCATCTCCCCTTTCCTGACCAGTCAGGATGCATGCTCGGATAAGGGTTTGATATGGATATTTAGAGGGAACTTTGCCCTTTTTTCTTCTTACTTTTTTTTTTACATGTGGTTCCCCACTAAAATCCATACCAGGCCTGAAGGGTCTGGTATAGAATTTGGGGTCAGTCCCATTCCTTTTTGTTTGTTTTTTTGCATGGGGTCTCCCATGAAATTAACACCAGACCTAAAGGGCCTGGTATGAATTGGGGAGAAGTCCCAAGTTATGTTTTGTTTACCACCCCTGCCCCTTTGCTTTCATGGCCGTTGAATCGTGAATGGGGCTTGTGATGTCACTAGATGTTAAGAACTCGGCATTGCCTGCACCTGTCAGTGTTCCTAACAACGATTGACAGCAGGAAGATTTCATATACAGTATAATAGCAAAAGTAATACTGTCATTATACATGAAATTTGGCTCTCAGAGAATAGGCAAATGCTTTGGCATTCATCTGAGTGCCAAAACAGCCAAAATTATGTCTGCACCTGTTTTCAGATCAAACCTTGAGTTCATCCCTATAGAGTACCCTTTTGAAATAAGTAATAAGGATATGAGGCACATATGTTTCTTGTGCTCATTTCCTTTGGCATGTGGAGATTTAATGCCCCCTCCCTTATTTTAAATGGTGGGAAGGGGAATTGGTTCACACTCGCTGCAATCCCTTTCCTGCCCATACTCAGTATACATTGTAAATTGGAGTGTTAATCTCTTATGCCGCGTACACACGATCGGAATTCTCGTCGGAAAAAACTCTGACGGTTTTTCCGACGGAATTCAGACGGAATTCTGCTCAAGCAGTGTTGCCTACACACGATCACACCAAATTCCGACGGTCAATAACACAGCGGCCTAAAACATGTTCGACAGCACTATAAAAGGGAAGTTTAATGCTTCCGAGCATGCGTCGAATTGTTTCCGAGCATGCTTCGGAATTTTGCGCGTCGGAATTGCATACACGCGATCGGAAAATCCGATAGAAAGGTTTTCCGTCGGAAAAATTGAGAACAGGTTCTCAATCCAAAGTCCGTCGGAAATTCCGACAGAAAAAGACCGTTGGGCATACACACGGTCGGAAAATCCGATGAAAAGCTCCCATCGGACTGTTTCCATCGGAAATTCCGACCGTGTGTACGCCGCATTAGGATATGATATGTCATTTGGTTAAATGTCTTTTTCAGAGGACTACAGTAGATCAACCTGTTTTGTTACAGTACATGAATTGTATTGCCTATTTATGATATTTAAATGATTAGTGTTCTTTCAACTATTTAAATTTGGAAGCATCACGCAAATGTTCTCTCCTTGATGAATGATCTTTGTTGAAATTTTTGGACATGTACATGTGCTTCATGGCACTGTCCCAATGAATTGCCCAGATGATGCAATCCACTGGTTTCTCATGTTCAGCCCACAGACTAGGGATGAGCCCGATGTTCAAGTTGAGCGTAAGTTCACTCAAACATCAGGTGTTCGCCCGTTCGCCGAACAGCGAACAATATGTGGTGTTCGCGGCAAATTCGAAAGCCGTGAAACGCTGTTAAAGTCTATGGGACACTAACATGAAAAAGTGCTAATTCTAAAGGCTTATATGCAAGTTATTGCCATAAAAAGTGTTTGGGGATCCGGGTCCTGCCCCAGGAGACATGTATCAATGCAAAAAAAAGTTTTAACAACGGACGTTTTTTCGGGAGCAGTGATATTAATAATGCTTAAAGTGAAACGATAAAAATGAAATATTCCTTTAAATATTGTGCCTGGGGAGTGTCCTTAGTATGCCTGTAAAGTAGCAAATGTTTCCCGTGTTTATAACAGTACCACAGCAAAATTACACTTCTAAAAGAAAAAAAGTAATTTAAAACTGCTCGCGGCTGTAATGTATTGTCGGTTCCCGGTAATATAGATAAAAATCATTGAAAAAAATGGCATGGGTTTCCCCCCAGTCTCGCTCTGTGTCTGCTACTCCTCTCTGTCAATCCCTCCACTGGCTTCCGCTCGGCCAAATAATTAAATTAAAAATACTAACAACTACGTACAAAGCCATCCACAATTTTCGCCCCAGCTACATCACTAGCCTAGTCTCTAAATACCAACCTACTCGTTATCTTCGTTCCTCTAAAGACCTCCTGCTCTTTAGCTCCCTCGTCACCTCCTCCCATGCTCGCCTCCAGGACTTTTCCAAAGCCTCTCCAATCCTATGGAATGCCCTACCCCAATCTGTCCACTTATCTCCTACTTTATTAGCTTTTAGACGATCCCTGAAAACCTTCAGAGAAGCCTACCCTACCCACACATAACAACTGTATTTTCAATTTCTCCATTAGCTCATCCCCCACAGTTATTACCTTTTGTTTCACTTGACCCTCCATTCTAGATGGTAAGCTCTAATGAGCAGAGCCCTCTGATCCTTCCTGTATTGATTTGTATTGTAAGTGTACTGTCTGCCCTTGTGTTGTAAAGCGATGCGCAAACTGTTGGCGCTATATAAATCCTGTATAATAATAATAATATTACCAGGCCTTTTGGGTCTGGTATGGATATAAAGGGGAACCCCGCACCCACATTTTTTTAAAAAAATGGCGTGGGGTCCCCCTCAAAAACATACCAGGCCCTTCAGGTCTGGTATGGATATTAAGGGGAACCCTGAGCTAAAATAAAAAAATGGCTTAGGGGTTCCCCCCAAAATCCATACCAGACCCTTATACAAGCACGCAACCTGACAGGCCACAGGAAAAGGGGAGGACAAGAGAGCGCCTCCCCCTCTTGAACCGTACCAGGCCACATGCCCTCAACATGGGGAGGGTGCTTTGAGGTCCCCCCCAAAGCACCTTGTCCCCATGTTGATGGGGACAAGGGCCTCATCCCTACAACCCTTGCCCGGTGGTTGTGGGGGTCGGCGAGCGGGGAGCTTATTGGAATCTGGAAGCTGTCCTGGTCTTTGATCTTATCAGAGTTGCAGGGTACTGATAATTTAACAGTAATCTGCAAGGACTGATTGCAGGCTGACACAGACAGGACATTTTACAAATCTGGTATTTCTGACACTTATCCAGCTTGTTCTACAAATACATTAGCACCTCACCTTACTAGCAGCTTCCATGGATTGAATGAAGAGCTTGTGAGCTGGTCTGGGGAGAGCTCTGGAGACTGCTGGGCTGGACAGTAATTGGTGCTACAGAGTGTGTAGTGTGATGAACTTTCTCAGCCTGCTCCGCCCACCTCTACTGCTGCTCAGACTGTGCAACCCCGATCCAGCCAGGCAAACCTAGGAGGATCATCCTTCTCCTGTATGCACACTGGTATGGCTGCAGCTACAGAGAATGAGGCACGTAGTGTGCACAGACACAACCTCAGCTCAGGTCATTTCTCCCGCACATAATGAGAATAGTGCAACTCGCAATATGGTGCCCCCTCCACCCACCCCTCCTTCCAGCTCTGGTGCCAGCTTTTGGAGAAGGCTAGGAGGACGATAGTGATCATGAGCTGTTCTCTGTGTGAGGGGGATGTTACAGCCGACTAGAACCTGCATGGATTTACCCGCTTAACCCGCCAGCCTGGGGACACCGGCCAGGGACATTCCCTCTCACACACGTTAGGCAAAGTAGGCAGGTGTGAGGCCCTTGTGAGTGTGAGGCCTTAGGCCACCGCCTACTTTGCCCTATTAAGAGAGCCGCCGCTGTCCCTAAGCCCTCTCACGAAGCCTACAATCCATGTAGAATCTCTAATATGCGCTACCAGAGGCTCCAATACCAAGGCGAATAGCTAAGGGTGGCAATGGACATCTCTGCCTGGTGCCTCTATAGGAGGGGAAAGGGGTCAGTTAGGTCCCCATTGATTCCTAACCTAGCTGTAGTGGCTGAATATATAATTTGAACCCATTTCATAAAGTGTGAGTCAAGGCCAAAGCACCTCAACACCTCCCAGAGATAGGGCCACTCGACGCTGTAAAAGGCTTTGGCAGCGCCAAGAGATAGTATTGCTCTATTTCCAGGATTATTTAGGGACCTCTAGGTTTATAAATAAGCGTCTAATGTTCAGTGCTGTAGACCTGGCAGGAATGAATCCTGACTGGTCTCTGTGTATAATTTTGGAGATAACTTTTGCCAAGCGCATGGCCAAAACTCTTGCCAAGAACTTGACATCTGAGGTCAGTAAAGAAATGGGCATGTATGAATCAGGGAGGCGATCATCCTTGCCTGGTTTGAGTAGAAGGATAATCACTGCCTTATTCATCAAGGACGGTCCATCCCTGTTCCATTGAATCATTAAAAAGCATCTTCAAGCTAGGTAAAAGATGATCAGCATATTTCTTGTAAACTTCCACAGGCAGTCCGTTTGCCCCTGGGGATTTCCCTGAGGGAGAGAGCTAGTGCCTCCAGTAGCTTGTCAATCATGAGAGGGGCATTTAACAAAACCCTATCAGATCTTATTAATGTTGGCAAGTAGCGCGAGTGCAAGAAAGCATGGATATTGTCCTTAGAGTGTGTTACCTTAGGGGAATACAAGTCTATATAAAAGTCACGCAAAGTTAGGAGTATGCCTGAATGGGTGTTTGCTGTATCAACCGAGGTTGTGGTAACCGCTGATCTATAGAAAGAGCCTCTCTGAGATTTTGCCAACATAGCCAGCATATGGCCTGTATTTTCACCCTCTTTAAAAAAAATTTTGCTGCAAAAGGAATCTCTTATCCTCAACATTTGCTCAACGACACCTTTTCAGAATGTTCCGAGGGGGAATCAATATATGTGGCCTCAGCTTTTCTAGCCTCCTGCAGAACCAGGCTTTCCCAAGATTTAGTCTTAGTTTTGATAGAAGAGATGGAATTAATAAATTGGTCTCTCAAAAAAGCTTTTAGGGTGTCCCACAGTACACCATGATCCACCGTATCCCCATTAACTCTGAATAAACTGGGAAGTACAATGTCGACAGGGTCAGGGTCCGGGAATAGGGACAATCAAAAATAGTTCATTTTCCTGTAAGATTTTTTAGAATAACTAACGCCATAATCTGCACCCAAAGAGGGGAATGGTCTAATATACCCCTTGGCTCATATTGAGATGACAAAACCTGGGGGGAGCATCTCCTCATTGCAAAGGCCCAGATCTATCCTCCGGAGGCTTCTATGTGTGGCTGAGTAACAAGACAATGCCCTGGTCCGTGGGTTTCTAATGCACCAAACATCCCGTAGCCCCATCTCTGCCAGAAGTCTGGCAAAAGGAGTGACCACTCCAGAAGCTGTTGATTTTGGGGGGTAGTAAGATGTTTTTCATCTTCACATCAAGGAGATTATTATAATTCCCTACAACTATTGCAGGGGCATTAGGACGATGAGCCAAAAAGTTTGCAATGATCTTGAGGGCTTCTGCTGAGAAAGGGAGAGGGATATATATGTTGGCTATACAACAACCTAAACCCTCTATGTTGGCAAAGCAAAAAGTTATAACAACAATGTGGATCAATGACAGATATTATGCATGAGAATGAAGTGGTACCAGAGACTAGGTTACTTACCCCCCTAGTGTGAGACTTTGCCATTGTAAAGGCAAAAAAAATAATAGGACAGGTATCGTAGCTGTACACCATCCCAATGCCCAATACCCAATGTATGCAGGCAAAGGGATAGGTCATGTAAGATCCAGTCATTACATGCTCTATGTGACATCGTAGAGACTTGTTCTTCCATGGGATAACTGTTCAGTAGCAACCAGAGTCTACGGAGGGATTAGCAAAAAACAGCATATGAACCAATAGGGCTCACCAGTCAGTTAAAGCAGGAAAAAATGAGGTGTCCACTTGGGACTAGCAACCTGGGGGGGGGGGGGGGTCCAAAAAATTGGCTCATACAGGCAGGCCTGCCTGTGCAGTTCTGTCACTAAAAGAGTGAGTGCAACAAGAGAACCAAAAGGTGTCGGGCACTCAGGGACATCCGCCTTACCAGGATCTTCGTGGGCAAGAACAACAGTTCTTGATGCAGCAAAAACCCCAGGTAAGTAGGGCTATGTGGTATCAGGTCTTCTGACGTTGCTTAATCGCCTCTTCTCTAAGACCATGCTCCTCTCTATCCAGCCATTGCGACATCAAAGAGGGTTTTTGAATAAGTGGAACTCATCCTTGGCCACCATACGCAATCGTGCCAGATAAAGCATAGCAAATGGAAGATCCAAAGCCCGAAGATGTTTCTTCACTTCTGTAAACTGGGATCTTTGTTTTAGGACCTCCGCCGAAAAGTCATGAAACAACAAGACTTTGGAGTTGGTAATCACTAGGGCCGCGCCCAAAGACCTTGCTTTAAATAGTATTGCATCTCAGTCTTTATAATGCAGCATTTTTAACAAGAATGGTCTAGGGGAGCTCCAGGTGGTAAGGGAAGAGGTGGCAATCCGTGTGTCTTTTCCAAATACAGTAAGCAACCAATTCTCAATGAAAGTGACCAGATTCTTTCCTTTAATTTTCTCCGGGACACCTATGGCCCTTATTATGTTTCTACGGAGACGATTCTCCATGTCGTCCATCTAGGCAGCATGTTTAGCAAGGAAGGATATTTAATAATGCACATCCTGTTGCAATGGAGCCCACTCATCATCCAATGTGCTCAGGCATCCCTCCAGAGCCGCTGTGCGATCACACAGTTTTTGTATGTCTTGGCGAATGAAAGAGATTTTGGTTTCCACCCCTTTAATCTCCAAAGTAAATTCAGGGATGGAGGATTTGCATGAGGTGACAGCTAAGAGTATGCCCATCAGGGTGGGTTATGGCCCTTCCAGGTCAGAGGCCTGTGCAGGCCGTGCAGCAGAAGTTATAGCAGGGTTACTCACTGTGCCCCAGCCCAGGAGAGTAGCAATCAGACCCTCTAATGGTGCCGTCTGCATCAGGGTGGCTATTACCACAGTCCCCTATTGATTCGGGCTGTGTGGGCTGGTCTTTTGCTGAAGGCTTTGTAAAAAACTTGAAGGCTGCCTCCTTGTATTTTTCCATCGCCTGTCTCGCATCGGCGCTGCCATCTTGGGCTGGATGGGTGCCAGTGCCCTGCTTGAGCATGTCGGATCGGTAAGATGAAGGTGTCTGTAGGTACCCCATTGTTCGAGGAGGCTCACGATATGGTCGGTGTCACGAAAGAAGGTACAGGAGTTGCAACCTCAGGATTTCTGTGTGGATTTTTGGCGGAGCTTGCAGCCCGTGCATCTAGCTACATCCGCTGCCAAGCCACACCTCCAGCAAATGAGGTTTAATGTTGATAAATGTACAGTTATGCACTTTGGGGCTAAGAATATGTATGCCTTATACATACTAAAGGGAGCACAACTTGGAGAATCAATGGTGGAGAAGGATCTGGGTGTTCTGGTAGATCATAAACCTAATAATGGCACGCAATGCCAAGCAGCAGTTTCCAAAGCAATCAAAATCCTTTCTTGTATTAAGAGAAGTATAGACTCCAGAGAAATGGATATATATGGATATGGATATGGATATGGATATAATTTTGCCCCTGTACAATTCATTAGTAAGACCTCACCTGGAATATGCAGTTCAGTTTCGGACACCAGTTCACAAAAAGGATATTGGGGAACTGGAGAAGGTACAGAAAAGGGCAACCAAACTGATAAGAGGCATGGAGAAGCTCAGCTATGAGGAAAGATTAGAGGAACTTAATTTATTCTCTCTAGAAGAAGATTAAGGGAGGATATAATGAACATGAGTGGTCCATATAGTGAACTTGGTGTTGCGTTAGTCACTTTAAAGCGGGATTCCACCCTAAAGTGGAACTTCCGCTTTTCGGAACCCTCCCCCCCTCCGGTGTCACATTTGGCACCTTTCAGGGGGAGGTGGGTGCAGATACCTGTCTAAGACAGGTATCTGCACCCACTTCCGGGCATAAACTCCCACGGGAGTTTATGTCACTTCCTGTCCCGGCGCGCTGTCCCGGGTCCCGGCAGACAGCGCAGACTATTTTCATTGCGCCGCGCGACTCATGCATGCACAGTAGGGAACCGAGAAGTGAAGCCACAAGCTTCACTTCCTGATTCCCTTACTGAGAATGGCGCCGGCAGCAGCAGAGAGCCGAGCGATTGATCGGCCTCTGCTGCCGACATCGCTGGAACCTGTGACAGGTAAGTGTCCATTTATTAAAAGTCAGCAGCTGCGGTTTTTGTAGCTGCTGGCTTTTAACAAAAAAAATTTGCAGGTACAGTCCCACTTTAATTTGATACTAAAGTCTTGTTCTTTTATTTAAAAATAACAAACATGTCATACTTACCTGCTTTGTGCAGTGGTTTTGCATAGTACAGCCCAGATGCTCCTGTTCTCGGGTCCCTCACCGTCACTCCTGGCTCCTCCCTCCTGCCAAGTGCCCCCACAGCAAGTAGCTTGCTATGAGGGCACCTGAGCCAAGCCACTGCTCTGTGTGTCCATTCAGGCATGGAGATGTGGCTTGGCCCCGCCCCTCTCTCTCCTCATTGGCTAACTGACTTTGATTGACGGCATTGGGAGCCAATTGTGCCTGCTTCTGTGTCTCTGCCAATCAGGAGGGAGAGTCCTGGACTGCCGAGTCTCTCGTGCAACATCACTGGATCGAGAAGGGGGTCAGGTAAGTATTAGAGGGGGCTGAGGGGGGCTGCTGCACACAGAAGATTTTTTATCTTAATGCATTAAGATGAAAAAACCTTCTGCCATTAAAACCACTTTAAGGTCATCAGAGAGGACAAGTCTATAAGGCAAGGATTGGCAGTGTATGCATGAACATTTGGTCCGTCTGATCCAATGTATCAGCAAAAGAAAACCTAGTGCACAAGGCACGGTATAACCCCTCAGGACTTTAAATGACAGACCAAATGTAAGATAAAAAAATATATTTATTATACACAATATATAATTCCAATATCAAAAACGTTTTGCATTATAAAAATATTGACATAATTAGACATGAATCTTAGCTGCCCTGTACACAAATATGGGCTAGCATGGATCTATGCTGTAAATGACGCCTGACATGTTTCAGATGATGAGATCCTTCGTCAGAGGCTTTAGTGTCACTTAGAACAGTTGTATTGTGTTGTTTGTTTTTTTATATATGAATATAATATAAATTAATTCAACAAAATCATAATATATGTCAAAGATAAATCACTCAATAAAGTTACACTTGTAACAATGAACAACATGCTAAAACATAGTTCGTAGCAATAGGACAGTGGATTGATGTACTCACATAGACAGGTCAGCCAATACTGGACACCTGGGAGATGGAAATATCGTCTTATCACTCCCGGGCCCCCCAGCAGCCAAAAAGTGTCTACAGATGGTAAAGAGGGGCAGATGGACCAGCCTCAGCAGCACAGGATTGGGGGTAAGGGAGCAAATCCCACTGCAAGAGCACCCAGCTGATGGAGAAAAGGTTCCACCACCGCTGACCAGACAGTATGGAATATATACAACGGTTTGACTGATGTATACGTCTGTAAATTTTAACACAAAAAAATGCCCAGGTAGTATATGTATAATTTTTAGCATTAAAGGTGTCTAAAAATATGAGCCAAATTGATCGGTATGGTCACAGAGTAGATGGATCAGTCATGTCTAATGTAGAGACCGACAGACCCTAGTAGAGTAGCATGTATGCAGGTAACATACCTTAGAGCAGTGTGAGAAGGATAGATCCCACAGCATGGCACGGTCAGAATGACCGTCCACGCCAAGGGAGAAAATTATATAGAGCTAAGGAAGTACAGCTGATTAGCTGCTGATTAGCAATCAGAGTCAGCTGGGGTCGAAATGTACACATAAGGCAGAGCAGCGTCCTGGGTCATGATGTCACCAGTGCGTGTGCGTTCCATGCGCCACAGATGAGGCGCAAACATGAAGAGACCCATGGTTACATGCGAGCTAGGAGGTCCCCAGGCACGGCAAAGTGAATGACCGCCCACCCAGGGGCCTCCCGCGTTCCGGGTAGTGAGTGATGTCCCCAACCAAACCCCGCCCGTTGGCAGTGGCCCAAAGGTGACCCCGCATAGAGGAACCAAAAAACAGCTGCATGGGGACCCGGAAGGGACAGAGGACAAGGGGGCACTCTTTACGTCTGGAGGAAAATAGATTTAATCTCCAAATAAGCTTCTTCACTGTAAGAGCTGTAGAAATGTGGAATATCGACTCCCTCAAGAGATGGTTCTGTCCAGCTGAGTAGGTTGCTTTAAAAAAGGCCTGGATTCTTTCCTAAATGTACATACTATAACTGGATACTAATATTTATAGGTAAAGTTGATCCAGGGAATATCCAATTGCCTCTTGGGGGATCAGGAAGGAAATGTTTCCCCTGCTGAAGCAAATTGGATCATGCTTTTCTGGGTTCTTTTGCCCTCGTCTGGATCAACTGTGGGTATAGGATTGTGTATATAGGATTGTATTTTTTTTTTCCCTTTTGTTGGTTGAACAAGATGGACTTGTGTCTTTTTTCAACCAGACTAACTATCTAACTATGTAGCTCTGTAAAATACGTTCAACATTGTGTATCTGTGTGGAGGTGGCTATCCTGGCAAAGAAGCCTGATTAATTTCCTCATGTCAGAGCTGCCTTCTGATTATTGGTGACCTGATGAGTGATGGAGGAATGAGTGATGGAATAATCAAGAAGCAGCAGGGGAGGTACAGTAGGCAAAGATCCATAGAATGAATGAAGCACAGGTAGAGAGGAACTTGCACTACAGGTCCTTGGGTACAGCTTTCTCTCCAGCAAGGAGAATGGTGAGCAGCATAGTAGTAATAGTACTAAATCTTCCTCCAAATCTTGTGAGACTAGAAATCACAGGCAGCAGTCCCTGACACACTGCAGATATACAGTTATGTGGCACAGAGTATAGGAATGCCTAGGAGCAACCACCTGCCAGGAAGTGCACTGCTTTTTCTTTCAAGAAGAATTTTTGACAAAAGGTCGATGTTTAAGAGTACTGCTTAGGTGCAATTAATATTCCTAGATGTTTCCTATAGGATAGCAATTCAGGTTCAGTTTAAAACTTTTTTTTGTTTTCTTATTCTTTTTATTACAGTTTTCGTTACAATACAGAACAGAAAACACGTACACGTTTAATAATAGCCTGTCAACCAGGCGACACATGACAAACAAGACCTCAGCACAAGGCCAACAGTATAGCTCAAAATCTAATATAGCTGTTATTACTGTAAGTCTATTACATCTTTCACTCCAGCATAACATGTTATAAAATGACTTTACTGCCTCCCAATTCTGATAACCGTCTACTGGTCTATAGTAATAAACAACAGACCCTGGAGATAATACACAATTCACCCGCCCAGATCAAAGAAAGCACCACACAAAGTCCCAAAATATCCATATCAAACTATATTGATATACAATATGGCAACTACCAGGAGTCATTAGAATATACCAACTCAGTCAGATACTGTAGATGCACTATTCATCCACCCACCCCACACTTTATCAAATTTATTGGGTATTCCCCTACTAGTATATATGGCTTTATAGAAGGGAAGGGCTTTATTAATAAGTGCCTTCCAGGCCGGAGCAGTGAGAGGTGTAGGCTTTTTCCAAGAGAGGACTATCATCTTTTTAGCACAGTGGAATAGTAATGCCAAAAGGGTTACTATACTACACACGATCGGATTTTCTGACAACAAAACGGTGGATTTTTTTTCGAAGGATGTTGGCTCAAACTTGTCTTGCAAACACATGGTCACACAAATGTTGTCGGAAATTCCGAACGTCAAGAACATGGTGACGTACAACACATACGACGGGACTATAAAAAGGAAGTTCAATAGCCAGTGTGCCACTGTGGGCTCCTTCTGCTAATCTTGTGTTTATCTCGTGTTAGTAGAAGTTTGGTGAGAGATGATTCACGCTTTACAGTCTTGTGCTTTTCAGTTCATTTCTGCTTTTCAGTTTGTGCTTGTGGGTTTGTATCTGTTATTCAGTGCGTGTTGTCAGTTCATTCCTGCCTTTCAGTGCGTTCTTTTAATAGTTTGCTTTTGTTTTTCAGTGAGTTCTTGTCCGCTCGTTTCTGATTTTCAGCTCATTCTTCTCAGGTCCTTTCTGATTTACAGTACATTCTGTTAGTTCGTTCTGACCAGCCGACCATTTTCAAGCCATGTTGCGGGTACATACGCATCGTAGAGTTCATGCTGTGCTTGGGCTTGGTGTTGGAGTTCTTACTTTGACCCAAGTCCAGTCCATGAACAGGGTGAGGAGGAGTTCATGGACAAGGAATTGGTTGGTCCAGCGTGACCAATTTTCCCACATGCCTTTGCTGCGGGGGAGATCCAGCAGAATAATCCTGATGATTTCAGGAATTATCTCAGGATGACGGACTCCGTTTTTCACCATCTGTTGGCTTTGCTGTCCCCTTATATTATGAAGCAGAACACCTGCATGCTGTAAGCCATCACTAACGAGCAGAGGCTCGTCGCTACCTCAGACAGCTCTTGAACCTGGCTGTCCTGGCTTGCCTGCCCAAAGTGCCCGCAAAGTTCGCTAACGGTATCTAGAGTACTTTGCGTGTCGGGGGCATTGATATGCCGGAGAATATCTAAACATGTTTAATTTTTTTTTTTTTTTTAGAAACTGAACTCATATTTCATTGGATTTACTGCTTGTGTTTCTTTTAGCTGTCTTCTAGGTTTTCCAATGGCCTTTTATTTTTGGCCATTTTCTTCCATAGTGCAAATGTAACTTATTTGATACATGAGGTGACAATATTTCAGCTAACTATTATGTTATGTTGTGGGTCTGCCACACACACACACATTGTTTTTGTTGTTAATGTATGTAATGCATTAATGCTAAAAATAATCATGCTTTTCAGCTCCATTAATTAATTGCTTTGAGTCCCTACAAAGGCCTGATTGGGTAAAATTTTAAAGCACCGTGGGTGTTATTTACAAAAGTCAAATCCCCTTTGCACTACAACTACACGTGCACTTGAAAGTGCACTTGGAAGTGCACTGAAACTGCACTGAAAGTGCACTTGTAGTGCAACGTGGATTTGCCTTTAGTAAATAACCCCATTGTCACTGCAACTACACCAACTTACTACAAAAACTGGTATTAAGCATTGAAAGAAGAAGCCACACATTGTTAAGTATAAAACATTTTTCTCCAAGCACATTCACATGTGCGTTATAAAAGGGTTTTTTTAACAAACCAAAACATCTTTGGTGTATAACATTTATGTTTGACAGTAGATATAGCCTTTTTTTTGGCTAAACAGGCATGTTTAAAACCATAACATACACAACTCAGGAACTTACAAAGTTCAACTTTGATAAAGTGAAGGCAATATGAGACATTAGTATGTCAAAACTGTGTTTATCTTGCCTGCATCATATGGGGTGATGTCACCCCTGTAAAAGCCACATTTTGAAGATGCACACAAATTTGGACTCAAAATGTGGATTTCCCTCCTGATCCCATGCCTAATGTCAACATGTGCTAGCTCCCATCATGGGGGATCAATGGACGTGTTTCGGGAGTGCAACCCCTTACTCTCAACTACTTTAGTTGCGAGGAAGGGGTTGCCCCCACAAAACGCGTGCATTGATATCCCATGATGGCAGATAGCACATGTTGACACACTGTGTGCATCTTCAAAATTTGGCTTTCAAATTACTTTAAAACTTTAGCAAAAATAAAAAATACAAGCAACTTTTCAATTTTTGTGGTTTTAGATTCTGCCTAAAACACCAATAATGTTGTTAATTTTTTTTGTACATCAGTGATATTTTGCTTAACCATCTATAAATCCTGATTGCACATCATGATCTCACTGATGAGCACTTGTTCTGTTGAAATTAGTTTCTTCTACCACAACATCCACATCACCACATCTAAAAATAAAAAAATACACCATGTATTATAAATATGCAGGCATATATCTATTACCTGAAGCTGTGGTCTCAGACACTGACCTGTTGTCGTCACTATTTTGCCCACTTCATGAACCTCTTCCCTCCACATCTTCTTCATGGTGTGTGGGGATTTGATTTCCCCTTATTCATGAGTAATGGGGTTTCTGGTGTCCTCAGATGTCCGGATTCTTTTCTCCCCTATGTGAATACAAAAAAGGTATACTTAGCACACAGATATTTGAGGCAAGAAATAGGAATATGAAACGTTGCTTGGAAGTGTCGTACAATTGTCGGTTTTGGCAGAGTTCCAAGCTGAAAACATGTTTTTTTACCCTTTCCAAAGCTGGAATACTTACCTTTTTGTTAAAGTTTCACACATGGAGAGACCCCTAGTATGCACTAGAGCACCTGTGTGGGACACCCTAAAAAGGTTGTTCTGGTGTCTCACACTAGTGCTCCTGCGTCCAGATGTGTAAACAGCTGCTGAGTGTCCTCTCCTTACACTGAATCAAGTTTGCATTTCATTCTAGTTACAAACCCATCTAGACAACAATGTACTAAACTTCTTTTAATACAAATAGGCTTGAACAAATGTAGTTAACCTGCATCTGCCAAAAGCATTGTATTAGTGGGCGAACAAACAATGTTTATAACGAACGATTACTGTGCCCACGAACCTGAAACTTGCCATTTTAAACTGTACAAGAGTAAAGAAAAGCACATGAAGCAGCACTAGTAATAGTAATAATAGCAACACACGACAAATACTTACTTTTTAGAAGCAGTTTCCTAATCCTTCTGTACTTATAGTGCTTCATTAATTTCAGGTCTAACCAGCATTTCCTCAATTGCTCCTTGGATCATCATACCAAAAAAATTCCTGTGCAGACTTCTCACAACTTTAGTCATGATCTTGGTCTTTCTCACATTTGGGTTTTGGTAAGGTCCATACTTCCCATCATAGTCGGCCCTCTTCAAGATGTCCACCATTTCCACCATCTCTACAAAGGACATATTTGAGGCCTTATATCTCCTCCTGGATCGGGACGTTTCTTGCTCCGGGCTTTCGTCCTCATTACCTCTCTCTGCATGCACCTGCTGTCTCACCGCCATGTGCTCTCCTACTGCGTCGAAAGAGAAGGGGTGGGGAATACACTAGAAAGAAGATCAGGGGCAGAGTTTCACGCATGCGCAGTGTATATAAAGCATAGCGTGCATGCGTCGTACTACGATCTGTGAGCGGAGGACAGAGTAGCGTAAGCGCCGATCGTGCAAACTAAGGTACAATTTTAACTTGGGTCATCAGTGGTTAGTGGCCTATACTGCTTATAGATTGAGGCCTATATTGGGACAAGATTAGGAGAGTTTAGCCTGACATTAGGGGTTGTCTTGTGTTGTGTCTTGCAGAGAATATGGATACATTTACCAATCCAGATATCTTGCCAAACTTTATTGATAAATAAATATCTGTCTGTGGCAAGTAAAAAAACAATATTATTCCAACTAACTAAAGAGGAAGGCAGCGCTGAAGCAATTGTTGGAATCGGTGAAGCCGGTGACTCCCAAGGCAGACATCACCTATTTGAAGGCCAAAATTGGTGGCCTGAGGAGCACATATAATAGGGAGCGCAAAAAGGTCATGACATTTATGTCCCCAGGCTCTGGTACTACGACAGACTGGGGTTTTTGTCAGACCAGAGTGAACCCAGGCCATCACTCTCAAACCTTCCTTCCACACTTCCTTCCACGTCAGCTGAGGTTTCAGAAGTCCAACCTGGGCCTTCCACCCAGGAAGATGTGGAGGAGCCCAGCTTGAGCCAGGTATAGCCTTGTTCAACATATTTCTTGTCAAAAAATGAATGATGTTAACTAGATGCTATTATTGACCACTGATTTCTGATTTAACAAAGTGGTTTACATATCAATAGACATTAGTAGCCAAAAATGTTTGGGTCAGAATGATAGTCTTTTCTATTTGTTAACATTCAATTTGCAACAGTCATGAGCTCAAAATTGTGTGTGATTTATGACCAAAAAACAAAAACTATGTACCATTTTCATACACAAGAAAGTCTCAGCCAGGAGGAGGCCATGGAAAGTGGCAGCCAGAAGGTGGCCGTGGAAAGTGGCAGCCAGGAGGTGGCCATGCCCAGTAGCCTGACCGAATCCCAGGTTCCTCCCCTCTGCCTTCCAACAAAAAGGACCAGGAAGGCGAAGAACATGGAGGAGTCAGTGAATACTTTGATTTGGCAGGCTATTGCGGTCCTCACAACCACCCCTAGTGTCCACAAGTCCTTTGGCTGTATGACGGCCAGTAAAATGGAAGGAATAGAGGAGGGCCAATGTCTCATCTGTGAGGAGGTAATACTTCAGGCCCTAAACAAGGGGGTGAGGGGCCAACTCACCAATAAAAGTGAGTTGGACCATACTCCTCCAGCAACACCTCCAGCAACACCAACAACACAGCCACCCAACCCACCACAGCAGTCTAAAAGCGTGGAAGGAAGTGTTGAGAGTGATGGCCTGGGTTTGGTGTGGTCTGGCAAAAGAAGCAGGCTGTTGTAAGACCACAGCCTCGGGATACATATGTCATCCCGATTTCCTGGAGTCCTGGACCGTATTGTGCTCCCTATATTAAATTGTCTCCTCAGGTTACCAATTTTGCCTGTCAAATAATTGATGTCTGCCCTGGGGTACAAGGCTTCACCAACTCCAGCTGTTTCTCCAGCATTGGCTTCCTCTTTATTTTGCTAGGACCCCTAATAAATTGTAAATTTTTGTTTTGACAAATACTTGGCTATGTGTTTTACTTCAAAAAGGACAGTTTGTTTGTGAGTAGGCAGGTACATTTAAAAAAATGCAATGTCAAATTAACAAGGGACACCAACACCAACCAACCTCTTTGAAGTGAATTTGTCAGAAAATTTGAGAACCTGCTCTCAAACATTTGTGTGCGGAAATTCCGACAGCAAATGTTCGATGGAGCATACACACGGTCGGACTTTCTGGCAACAAGCTCACATTGAACATTTCCCATTGGGAAATTCCAATCTTGTGTACACGGCACTAGTGTTACTCTCTTAGGAGCCAGGGCATCAACTAGTCCCAGGAGACACACTTCAACAGTGGGTCTAATACTGAGAGTAGTAACTTCCTCTATACATTCAGTAACCTCCAACCAAAACCTTTGTATAGCTGCACAGTTCCAAAGAATATGCAAAAAATCTACTGGGTGAGGTGCACCACCAGCAGCAGGACGACTGGGAGGGAAAAATTCTAGCCAATCTGGCTAGAGTAAGGTATATGTGATGCAGGAATCTGTGTTGGATGAGATGGTCTCTAGCTGAAACCGATCTGGAGAAATACATTTCCCAGGGATCATCCCAGTCATTCCCATACAAGCTGCTCTGCAAGATGAGATTACCCTGCTGATATCCACAAACAGTTGCTTATAAATATTTGACAAAGCCTTGTCTAAAGAATCGCCCTTAAGCATAGACTCCATATCACTCTCTTGTAGTGTGATTTGTGAAGTACCAAATTGAGAATGATATGCATGACACAATTGTAACTAACAAAAAACAGGTGAGAGCCTCAAATTGCAGGAGCGTGCCATTCCTCACAATATCCCCCACCTTTTTTTTATACCAAATTTGGTCCATATAATAGGGTCAGGGTAGAAGTGCGAAAGCTGAGGATAGTGTAGGGAGAAAGTACCTGACGGTTTTCTGATTCTGCCTTACCAGCCACCAACCATGCTCTAGCCGTTGCCCGCATAGATGTAGTGATGGGGTATAGGGCCCTACTGCCCAGGAGCAGAGGATGCATCAGAGCCTCATAGGAGCCTACTATAGCAGCTTCCAAATTGACTGCTGCATCATCCCCTGGGAGGGTTGGCCACCTATGGGCGAAAACTAGTTTCCCTGCCAGGAAGTAACAAAGAAAATCCAGTACCGCCAGCCCCCCCTGTTTCCCCCTTCCACAAGAAGACAGATACTAAACTATCTATGTTCCTGAATATATATTTCACTATTCAAGCGGGTGAATTACAAAATATATACAGGAAAAGGGGTAGGAATTTCATCTTTAGCAAGTTTATTTTGCCAATGAGCAATAAGGGGAGATTCTGCCAAGCTTACAGGCTATATTTTAGCGTCTGCAACAAGAAGTGACATTCAAACTGAGACTAGAGTTAGAGATCTAAATGCCCAGGTATTTAACCTTAACTGCTTGTTGTAAGGGACAATTGGCTGGAACCCTGCAAGAAAGAGAAGGATTTTTTTTGTTTACAAATGTTTTTGTTTATTGAGGTATATAAAAATATACAATCTTGTGGAAATACACATCATAAAATTGTCGTCATAAGGATATTTTTGCAAACAAAATAAAGAACAATTCCGAAGCATACACAAGAGTCATTAGAAAATACTGATCAATTACTGTCTAAAATAAAAAAAAAAAATTTGGGGGGGGGGGGTATACCTGAGAGTATTGTTCATGCGGTGCATGGCAGCTTAAACTGGTGCAAAGTCCTGTGATAGCAAAATATGCCTATGGGTTTTCCAAGCTTCCAATCTACGCTCAAACAGGTGCATTTTATCCTGTAGGGTATACAAATCCTCACCATTATCATAATTGCATCAACTCTATCTAAAATGGAAGATAGGAAATTGATTTCAGGTACCGAACTTCACTCCATCCTCCTGGTTTTCAAAGAAACACATACCGGCCAACATTCATTCTCACCCTCTTGTCGGAGCAACCCTGCATGCCTTTGATAGTGCATGCAAAGCACACTCGCTTTCAAACACGTGCTGTGCGATCACGCCTATAAAGGGTAACCCAGACTTCCCTCCTGGCATGGAAGGGGCCCTTTTAGCAGCGGAATGGCCTTATGCAGAAATGCAGGCCAAGCACTTCTTTTCCAGAGGAAGTTTTTTTCGACAAAGTGAACTTGTCTAACACAAAGTCTTTTCCTTTCTGGGCCTATATTCAATTGAAACATTTCCTGGACAGTCCCAGGAATAGGGAAAACTTCACGAAAAATTCTACTGTCCTGGAATCACTATGCTCTGGCTCCTCTCCCCAGGGTCATCTAATCTCGGGGCTTTATGCCACAATGTTTGGAGAGCCATATGCCTCTCTGAGATCGGAACATGCCTAGTGGGAGACTGAGCTAGGCATGGTGATTGATGATTCTGCTTGGGAGCGAGTGAATTTGTATATCCACCAGTGACGGCCTGTCCATAGGGGTCACCCGGGCGCCGCCCCCCCCCCCCCCCCCTCCTGTGTAGTCACAAAAAAATTTAAAATAAATATATATTTTTTAAACTGCCCCTTTAAAAAAATAAATAAAAGTCCTTTAACTAAGTGCACTGTGTTCGAGCGCCGGACACAGTGCACTATGGGAAGCGCCATGTCAATTCAATCACGGGACTGTAGACGCTGCGCTTCATTTGCAGACTTTTGTCCCGCCTTGCGGCCGCTTTCCGAAGCGCTGAGTAGTTTCCGCCCGGCAATCGTAGTATGTATTACTACAGCCGGGCGGTTTGATTGACATCTGACTCAGATGTCACTTCCTATTTTCTCTCTCCTATTGCACCCGAGAGAGAGAAAACAAGTATGAGGAGCGGACTCCTCCATAGCCACTGGAAGGAGACACTGCAGAAGAGGACAACACAGTCAGCAAGGTAAGTGCAGCTGCTGTGCTCCCACGAAGAAGGGGGGAGTATCTGTAACATTTTTTAAACCTGCTGGAGTTTTTGTGGTTTTCTTTCTCTCTGAGCGATTAAGCCCTCCCCTGCCTGTGTTGCAAAACATCCAGAGCGAACACATAGCGAGAGTTCTGCTGGTCTGATCTGCAGCTTTCCCGGGCAGCTGCACACTGGCTGCTAACTTTGCACTCCCTCCCGGACTAACTTTGGGCATAACAGCAAGAAGAAGCGCCAGTGAGTACACTTGATATCACATGGATATAAAAACTCTAGCCCTGCAGCTGCAGAACAGATGCCTCTGATCCTTCCCACGCGCTCCCCCTCCTCTCCCTGTGCTTGATAATGGAGGTGAAGTCCACTCCAGCCAGCTACTCTCTCTGATGTTCTTCCAACCACTGCACGGTGCCTCTCTGATCCTCCCCCGTGCTCTCCCCTTCCTCTACTTGGGATTGATAACAGAGGTCACTGCATTGGCTCCTTTTCAGCCTCAAAGACTGCACACCTCGCATCCCTGCTTTTTCAGCATGCCTGATTGCTGTAAATCTCCCTGAGCTCCCTCAAACACCACAGTAGAAGAGGGGGCACATTTAGGGCCGGTTCACACTGCTGCAATGTCAGACATCACATGTGATTTGCACTGCACTGCTGTGCAAATCTTATGTGATGTCTGTGTGAGGCAAATTCAGCCATACAGATAGTATGGCTGAAATTGAATTCGGACCAAACTCACACAGGACCCATTTTTTGGTTTGCACCAGAATCGGATCTCATGGGTGTTCACCCCCATGTGATACGATTCCTGTCTGAATTCACAGTTCGCACTGCTATATGCAAACTTTACTGGAGGTGTCATTAACATTGTATTGTCCCCCCCCCCCCCCGCAGTTCGCAAAGGGCAGTGTGAACTGCCTGTGAGTTGTATGAGATGCAGGAACCCATACTGGATTTGCAGGGTTCCTGCATCGCTGCAGTGTGAACCGAGCCTAAGAGTACCTGTCTTGCTCAGCAGTAGCCTGGCCTGTCATCACAAATTCTGGCCCTGCTACCCGCACTACCTGCAATTTCTGCGGGGAAGCAAGCAGTGAGTACTTCTGGCTCCCTTGCCAGCCGGACCAACCACAACTCAGAAATCTCTGTCAGTAAAACACTTTGGGAAAAAAATGTATGTGATTCTGAACTGTGCATGAGCAGTCTTAAGCCAGCCGTTTAGAGAACTGCTGGCTCAGCCTAAGATTAGGCAGTGGGATGTGGTTTAAATTCACACACCCCACCACACAAGTAGAGACCGAGCCCAGCAGTTCACTAATCAGCTGGCTCCAGACTGCGCATAATGGTAAAATGAATTGAACATTAAATATAAATAAAATAAAATGAAATTGTAAAAAAAAAAAAAAAAAAAAATTAAAAAATCTGACTGGATGGATCACTGGAGTCCTGTAGAGAGACGCACAGTGGGAGCTAGATCTTTGCAGTGATCCTATGGGAGGGTTATCTGCCATTTTAACCCCTAATTTGGTTAGAGGCTAGTTCTGGCAGTGGTGGCTGCATAGCAGTGAAGCTGGAGTTGATTCCTATTGCACTAGTTCATCTAATAAGTTATTAATTTTCTGGGACTCAGTTTATTTATATTTAATTGCACAGGAGCACTTTGTTGGAATCTGTTTATTAGTGTGGATTTCTCACAGTATCGGATCAATTTATGTTTTATGAAGCCAGTTGGAATATTTTTATTTATTTGGAATACACAAGAGTACTTAATTTTTTTGTTTAATAGTGTTTTAATGTGAAACAACTTGCACTGTAGCACTTTGATAATTTGATAATTTATGTATGAATTTTGAAGTTCTTAGAGCACTTTTATTAAGTCACGTATGCAGCTTTTTGGTGTATAATTCAGCCTTGGGTCCAGCAGCATTTGCCTGTAATAGAAGACATATTTGTAGCAACTTTCAAGCAATGAAATGTCTATTACTATCTCAAAGGTAAAGCGGCACTATTATAACAATTTAGGTATTGAGGTTTGGATTTCTACAGATGCCCTTTGGTGACAATGACAGGTTTAATTAATAACCACTTGGTAAAATCGATGGTGTAATTGACAATGTAATAATAGAAATAATGCGCTTCAATCATCCTGACACCATAACAACCATGGTGCCGGGATGATTGAAGTGCTAACACCAGGTATTTGGAGTATCTTTAAATGCTGATTTTTAAACTTTCTAGAGTACACATATTTCTATTGGTGTGTAGGATCTAGGCCTGCTGTCCCTCCATCCCTCTCTCCATCCATCCCTCGTTCATCTCAGACGCTAACCACACCACCTTAGAGCCATGCCCACTATTTCACTGAAACCACGCCCATTTTCACCAAGTGGGAGCGGTCCAAAAGGAAGGACGAGGTCTGGCGCCCCCTCATCCCAAAACTTCACCAGCCGCCACTGATATCTGCAAGGGTTCCCTCAAAGTTCAGACTCAGGAGAACGGTTACAAAATCAAAACGAGGTGGTATAGAACACCTGCAATACTTATAAATTCATCCCAGCAGTTTCAGACCAGTGCTGGAGGTGTGAGCAGGGTCTAGGCACCCGCCTCTATATCTGGTGGACTTGCCAATTGATTTGACCATATTGGCGTAAAGTACATTAAGTGGTGACTGAGATATCCTCGCTTACTTTTGAGTTCTCACCAGCGCAGTACCTCCTCCACCTCTCCAAAATTTCCCGCAAAAAATATTACAGGTCAATAGCTATGCATCTGATCAACGCCATCTGATCAACGCCACCAGATTATGTCTTCCAGTCCATCGGAGGTAAAAGTCACCCCCTTCCATAAAGGAATGGGGTGCGCAGGTTAACCAGATAGCAACAACGGAGGAGCTGATTTGCACTGCACAGGACAGAATACCTTTTTTTTTAGGCAACATGGACACCCTGGCTAGACTTTCGAAATTCGCAGTGCTTTCAGGATTTATTACGGAATAACCCTTGAAGGACACATTAAGGGTCGATAGACTTTTTACAACATGAGGGGTCTTCTGGGGAGGGTAGTTGGTGGTGATCCCACCCCCTCCTCACATGTCCCTCTTCCGGTGCCCCCTCATTCCCCCATCCCCCCTCCCCATTCCTCTTCACTCTGTCCTTTTCCTTTCTTTTATTTCCCTCCCCCCTTCTTCTTCCTCCTTTCTCCTGTTATTTTATTTTGTCTGACAAATAAGAGGTGAAGTCGAGTACCAACCTAGTAGTTGGACTCTACCCCCATTCCCTGTTCCTTTTATATTACTTACAGAAGCTATATTGACTGAGTACCTTTATCTGAAGTCTCTCATTCCAACATGAATCAGATAGGCCTGCAGTACACTGCAGCATTTCTCCCTATGTACATAAGTTTCTCTATGAGGTCTTTTTGCTAATTGCAGGCAGGGCCAGCATTTGCTGGCTCCTACTCCCACAAACTTTGCACCCTATGCCTCACCTTAGTTGGAACCATGTACTTGCAACTTGGTTATATGTTCTATGGTACTATTTGTATTATTCTTAGAAAATTTGCAATAACATTTTTGTGGGGAAAAATATGGAGGATAGGGGTACCACTGGGACTTCCAATGAAGGGCAATAGCCCATAAGGTGGATACGCAAATAGTGTGTATAAGACATTCCACCTTGCAGAAGATACCTGGGATTGATGCTCCAAGGAAACACAGGACTGTGAGCTGTAGGGGAGTACCTGAAATCGCAGAAGCTATAGCAGTCACTTTTGGTGGTGGGAGAGTGTTGAGTGAGGGTGAAAAGGAAAAAATATAGCTAAGAAGAAATAAATCAAGAGTATAATAGGAATAAGATAAAAAATGTATATTAAGGATGGTTATCCTTAGTCAGGGACAAAACATAAGAAATATATATATATATATATATATTACTATTTTTAGTTTGGGGGCATGGTTACCATATACTTACTGAAATACAAACCTGCCACCCCCATATAAAAAAGATAAAAGGAAAATATATAGAAACCTGTAATAAATAGACAGAAAAAATAAATAAAGTTAGAGATAATAAAGGTGATATCCGATGATCTCTAACAATTAGGGCTGTTACTGATTACAATTTTCGTGTTCGATGAATCAATTATTTTTAATTGATTAATCGACTAATTTCGATTAATTATAACGCACAAACAGATCCAACTACTTTTAGCTGTTCTCCTTGCAACTCTGCATTAGTCAGTGGTAAATGTGGTATACACTATATACAATTACTCGACACTAGTTAGTTTCCACAATCCATAACTTAACTTCACAGTTCACACAAATACGTTTTAAATTCAAACTGTAGCACTGACGTAAGTAATTTACATTTCACAATTCACAGTAGCGTGACAATCCCTCCACCTCCGGTCTACCTAATCACTCTCACCTTATGGCATGGACCCCTGTGAAAACAGGTGGTCATGCAAGCGGGTATCAAAAGGGTTAACACGGACCATAAACTTCTCTCACGTCTCCTTAGATCTCAGCAAGGACGCCAGGTCATGGGTAGAAAGAAAAGATCAAAGTGCTCACCGCTTAAGTATAAGATTACATTTTTGTGTTTAAACACAAACTACTCACATAAAGATGATAAAAACACAGCATGCAAAGCCGACAATCGTGTTAGTTCCGTAGGGCAGTAGCGGGTGACGTCATGCATAGCTCCTCCCCGTACACATTACGTTTAATCAGAACTTCAACATCACCGGACTCCTCCTCCTTCGCCCCACCCAATATACCCACACATACTCTTTACTTTCCCCAACAGCTCCCTACCCCACTACACCCTCAGCAGAATTGCCCCCCCCCCCCTTATGGGAATTCCTAAAACTAACAGTAGCTCTCAGTACTCCTCCATTTTTCCTGGTCATACAGCCCACAAAAACCACAAAGACCATAACTAGCAACCTACTAGCTGATCTCAATAGATTTTATAACAGACCTTCCTATGCAAGTGCCAAAAGGGGCAATAGCGTTGCTTTTGGGGGGACTAATACAACCCTACCCAGCCACACCCAAAGTACCCATTCGGCACCATTACCGAATATTGTTTGGTCCAATGACGCTATTTACTCATTGAACTCTAATATTCCCATGAATACCAATGATGATTCTATGGATGTTCAGCCACCCCACAAACAGTTCCATTAATACTGTTGATTCTTCTATCATTATCCACCCAATTAACTTTAGGCCTGCAGATACTCCAGATCCTTCCACCACTGACTCTGCCCAGTTCCCCCACACTCCCCCTCCCCAAACTATACCAATGTCTACACACCATGCTTTGTGCCCTTCTTCATCTACTGACCCCCTTTTTTAAGTTGCCTAGAAGCATCTTGAGAATCACTTATCAAATGCCTGTTCGTTTTTATTGCTTGGACACTTCTTATGAACAAATTTATTAATTATTTTTGCATATTTATTATTATATTTAAATTATTTTTTTTTGCATACATTAGACTGAAGAATATTGTTTGCCTATGCCTACGTCAATCTGAATGCAAACCATATATCTCGTGTCAATGGAACCCTAAGCACTTAATGATTGGATACACTTTTTACCAATGCAAATTGTTTTTTCTTTTATTTTGTTGCTTAGAGTGGCCGTGCTCACCTGGCGCAGTTTTTCCATCTCCATATTATACTGTGTTTTATCCCATTATTCTGCAGCCGGTCTAGTTTTATTAGGTTATTTAATTTAATTGTTCTCACTCTGGTACGATTCTGTGTGTATGTTGGGGTTAGCGCGTTTTTTTGCCCCCATTTTTTAAGTTCACAGTCAACCGGAGAAAAAGAAAACTCACCAGAGAGGCTGCAGAGGAGGACGAAAAAAGTCCAGAAAGCTACACATTAAAATTCCACAAACTATGAAGATTTTCAATTTATCATCCCTTAAGCTCTCCACTGCAGATACCACCCTGCTTAGTAGAGGACTTAACTTTGGCCCGATAAATATGCCCAATCCTTTTCTTTTGTTCAAAGATCTAAATAGATATATCTGCAACCTCCCCCTCAAAAGGTTTTTTCATGCCAAACAAAACAAACCTATTATAGATGGTATAGATCCACCTCCATCTATTCAGTCCACTAATTACTTCGAATATGAGGGTGACATCATAGACTTTCTTGAATCTCTAATCGAAGAGGATGACACACTAAGCCTCTTCACACAACATCTTGCCACTTCCCCACCCATAGTACATTCATCTTTCATACCAAAGTCAGTTTTTTATCCTGCTCAGTCTAAAGGGCCCTACCTTGGGAGTTTTTACAGAGTTGTGTATTCCGATTTCCTCAAGCTCTGCAGTCTTCCTCCACTGTGTTACCCCATCAACACAACCTTTCTGCCCTAGAAACTCGAGCCCTAGACTCCCTTATCCATACAGCAGATATCATCATAAAATCTGCTGATAAAGGAGGCATAGTCTTGCAAAATAAAGCAGACTATATCAAAGAAGCCCACAGACTTCTGTCAGATAAGACCACCTATAATAAACTCAAAAAAGACCCTACCACTGATTTTGCCCTTGAGGCTAATGTTTTAGTCAAATCAGCCCTCGATAAGGGAGTGATTAGTAAAACAGAAGCCTCTTTTTTTCAAAAGAATTTCTATCAGTTCCTATATTTTTATCATTTGCCGAAAATCCACAAAAATCCCACTCCCCCCCCTGGCAGACCCATTGTGGCTGCCATGGACAGTGTTACTACCGGTTTCAGCCAATACATCGAACAATACCTACAGCCAATAGTTCAGAAACTACAATCCTATATAAGAGATGGTTCACATCTCTTAGAACTTCTAGCACCATATAGGTAGGAATACTCTTATATGTGGCTCTCTTTAGATGTCACCTCACTCTGCACTTCCATCCCCCATCAATTTGGTTTACTAGCTCTGGAATTTTTTCTTGCCCAAGACCCATTCATCAATCCCAGACAAGCTGCATTCATTTTGGAAGCCACAAACTTCTGTTTGACCCATAACTATTTTGATTTTGTTAGCGAGTACTACCTACAGGTACAGGGAACCGCCATGGGAGCCAACTTTGCCCCACCCTACGCTAACTTAGCCATGGGCTATTGGGAAAACAATTACATCTGGCAACACAACCCCTACTCTGCTAACATTGTTTTCTTTGGGTGCTATATCAATGACCTAATTGTGATCTGGGATGGTTCACCTGACCGTATCACCTCTTTTGTAGACCATTGTATTCACAACCACTATGGTCTATCTTTTACCCATGTCTCTAATCCAACCAGTCTGGCTTTTTTGGATCTATAATTAGGCCATGTAGGCAATACCATAATCACAAAAAATTACACAAAACCTAGAGCTGGCAACTCTTTTTTGCACTACAAAAGTTGCCACTATCCCAAATGGACACAAAATATACTCAAGGGACAGTTTTGTCATTTACGACAAAACTGTACCCTTGACACTGACTATGAAGCACAAAGCTTAAAAATAAATTTTCTGATAAAGTATACCCCAAAGAACTGGTAGACAAAGCATGCGATTTCTATTCTAAGGTCAAACCAGCCAAAGCAGAACAAGAGCAAATAGACCACTCCACAAGATTCATCACCACATTACACTTTCAATATAAAAAAAATGGAAAAAATACTCAGTACTCACTGGAATATCCTACAGCAAGATCCTCTTCTCAAAACTATCCTCCCACCAGTACCCAGAATCACTTATCGCAAGGCTCCCAATCTCAGAAATAAAATTGCCCCCAGCAAACTCAAAACCATGGTGGCGAGTAACCCTTAAGGCCTGGCTAGTAACTCAGGACTTTAAATTTTGAGCCCTGCACTAGAGGTATGAGAGTTGTGGGATTAGAAGTGGTGTGGATGGTTTTGAGTGGTCCTGACCCCGCACCTGTGACAGACAGAATGCCGATCCAATGCCGGGGTCAGGAGGGCGGGGCTGTGTGTGAAGGCGCGTGGACTGCAAATGTAATGTAATCTGATACAGTGGGCAAACCCCGCTCTGTGAACAAGCCGGCTCTCTTCCTCCACAATGATCCGGCCGCCCTCTCTGTTCCTATACACACTTTTTCTCTGGGAGAACGGCTCCCATTCATCCCTGCCTGACGGGGGTGCTCGCCCCCCCCCCCCCACTCCCAGGCAGCCCAGCTCTTCGCCAGACCTAATTTTCCACTCGCAAAAAGCGAGTAGGCGAGTGGAAAATTTGAGGGCTGCTCTAGTGGGTATGTGTCAATGTAAAAAAGCTCTATGTAAAACCTGCTCCTTTGTCCAACATGATAAAAAAAATATGTTATCTCTAAAGGTAGAACTTACCCATTAGACCAATTCTATAATTGTTCATCAGATTTTGTTGTGTATGGTCTCACTTTGCCCCTATGGGTTGATCTATGTCGGTTGGACAATTTGCCCCTTAAGCAGCGTTTCGGACAGCATCAAAAACTCATTGAGGGTGGTAAGGACATGCATATTGTCCCTCAGCATTTCGCAGAGTTTCACAAAAAGTCCACCATCGGCCTAAGTGTTTGGGTTATTGAACAAATCCCCAAATTACTGACAGAATCTGAACGTTTCAAGAAACTGTGCGCCAGAGAGACATTCTGGATTTATAACCTTGATGTCCTCTCGCCTGGTGGCCTAAACGAGGGTATTGAGATAGCTACTGTACTATAAATATTCATTGTTAGAGATCATCTGATATCACCTTTATTATCTCTAACTTTAATTATTTTTTCTGTCATTTTATCACAGGTTTCTATATATTTTCCTTTTATCTTTTTTATATGGGGGTGGCGGGTTCGTATTTCAGTAAGTATATGGTAACCATGCCCCCAAACTAAAAATAGTATTACACACACACATATATATATATATATATATATATATATATATATATATATATATATATATTTTTTTTTTTTTTTTTTTTTCTTATGTTTTGTCCCTGACTAAGGATAACCCTCTTTACATATACATTTTTTTATCTTATTCCTATTATACTCTTGATTTATTTATTCTTAGCTATATTTTTTATTTTTCACCCCTACTCAACACCCCCTCCCCAACCACCTTTCCCCCTTTTTTTTTTTTAAATTCCCCTCTCCCCCTCCCCTATTCCTATTTTTATTGTCCCTTCTCCTATCTTTATCCCCCTTTTTCTCTCGTCCCTTTATCATGCGGTCATGACCATATAATTCTACTACTACATAACTATTCTGTTTCCAATCTATGTTTACATAATATGTGCTCACATATGCATATTTACAATTTATATTTGTTATTTTTTATAATTATAATTTATTTATTGGTTATTATTTTTATGTGACTATGAATATGTGGGCTGATAATTACAATCTAGATATATGTACTTTAATATTCATTATTTATTTTTATGAGAAATTAGTTATCTTGTATTTATATGCCAAATTATTCCTTTGCTAACCATCTCTTAGTTGTTAAAATACCTACACTAATATTGATTCATTTATTTTTTTTAGATATAAGATTAAAATATTTTCCTTATGTGTTTTTTATTTTAAAAATATTATCCTGCATTTAATATATTGATTGTTATCTGTATATATATATATATATATATATATATATATATATATAATATATATGCATATATTTATTTATTATTATATATTTTTTTATATACATATATGTCTTAATATTTTTTGATTGTGTGTATCTATTTTTAAATTAATGGTGTGCCATTACCCAGTATTGTGCTATGGTTCTCTCTATAGCCAGCTGTTTTTAGTAACGTTATATCCATTCTGGCCCCGCCCCCTGTTAGACTGCATACATTTTGCTCCATGCCCACACATCCCATGCTTGAGAAATGAGCGTGGCTATTCTTACACCAATAGCACGCAGGCTCTGAAACACGTTGCACAGCAGGGACATCACAGCCCATCACCACGCTGTGTTGCTTCCCAAGCCTCGTTCTGGCCCCGACTACGCGGCCGTGTCTTCACTACATCGCGAACGCCGGACAAGCTTTTGGGGACCCACATCACGGCTAGACACAGGCTTTTTGACGTCAGACTTCCCCCAACACCGCTCCCGGAACCCACATCCTGTTTGGTGGTCCCTACTCTGACCCCATCCGGCCTTGATGTGTAACTTATGGACAGCTGAAGGAGGACTTGCTGCATTCAGTCATCCCAGCCTACCCTCTGTGGATCTGATGTGGAGCCAGCAACAAAAGGACTTCCTGTGACCTGCAGTCCCACCTCTTCAGCCCAGAGATGTGCCTGAATTATTTTTCCTCTAGTTTACTGGAACTCCCTTTGGTCTTTTTTGGTGGCAGCCCTGACGGACTCATCAATATATATGTCCACACATATATATTCCTTTATCACTGCCCTTTTGGACTATTGGGTACTACATATAATATTGAGGTATCTTAGCATTGCGCCTTTTTACTTGTTTCTGTGAGCGGAGGAGATCAAACGTGGCAAATGTACCTCCTAATTGGAGATCTGCTAAGGTGACCAGGGAATTCGTTTTCCACCATGAGAAGCTTTTCTGGTAGTCAAAATCTGTGGTAAATAAGGGTTCTCCTAAAAAGGACGAACCTTGAGGTGCAGATGAAATCAGGCCAAGTTTTCTTTTATAGCGGTTCCAGAGGAATAAAGTTTGCGTTACAATAGAATTAAGGGAGGTAAGTTTATGAGCAGAGTTGGAGGGTGACCATAATATATATGGGAGGCAATGAGGTCGGATGGAGTTGGATTCAAACTTCACCCAGGATACCCTTGAATTTGGAATATTCCATTGAGCTACCTGTGAAAAGCGGGTTTCTAAAAAATAAAACCAAAGATTAGGTAGTCCTAGGCCTCCTGTAGCTTGAGATTTATATAAAACGTGTCTAGAAAACCTAGGTCTTTTGATCTGCCAGATAAATCTATTAACTTCTTGTTGGAGCTTGTCAATAAAAGTTTTTGGGATAGTGATGGGGAGGGCTCTAAAAAAATATAGGAGTTTTGGTAACAAGATCATTTTGACTGCCGGGACTCTTTCCAATAAATAAATATGATAGGAACTCCAGACTTTAAGCAAGCTCTGAAGTCGGGATACACATGCTGGAAAGTTTGCAGTGAAGATGGAAGACAATTGTGATGTAATATAAATGCCAAGATAGGGAATTTTATCAATAAACCATTGGAATGGGAAGGATCCTCAGAGTGTCTTAAACTGAGCAGAGGGTATATTAATGGGAAGTGCAGTATATTTTGTAATATTTACTGTAAGTCCAGAGATAGAGGCGAATTTAGATAATATGGAAAATAAATTGGGTAGGGAGATTTGGGGTAGAGTCAAAAAGAGCATAATGTCATAGGCATATATACAAAGTTTAAAGTGCGAAGATTCAATTGGATACCTGAATATGTCTGGTTGTTGTTTAATAGCTATTGCTAGGGATTCCAAAGCTAGGGAGAAAAATAAAGGTGACAGGGGACATCCCTGATGAATGCCTCTGCCCAGTGTGAAAAAGTGCAACCCAACAATTTAATTATTATTTTGGGGTGGTGGTAAAGGGCCTGTACACCCATTAAAAATTTGTCTTTGAAGCCCATACGTTGTAGGACTGAGAATAAGTAAGGCCAGAGCACGCTGTCAAAAGCATTGTTGATGTCAAGGCTCAATAGAAGGACCTGCTTTTTATGGAGATTAGCGTCTTGGAGAACATTCATGGTCAGGAGAATATTACCTGTGATAAGTCTATTTGGAATCAATCCTGAATAATCAGAAGAGGTCACGGTCTCAAATATGTTAGCCAGTCTATCAGCCAAAGCATGACTACAATTTTTTATATCATTGTTAATGACCGATATTGGTCTGTAGTTTTGTGGGGCTGAGTGGTCCTAAAGGGGTTTGGGCAATAGGGACATGTTGGCTAAGGTCATTTCGGGAAGTGATCTTCAGTAAGAATTTTATTAAACATAGTGGTTAAGCGTGGGATTAAAATAGAGGCATAGTGTTTGTAGTAACTGGCAGTAAACCCATCTGGGACTGGAGCTACCAAACGTTTTAAGGATTTGATCACACCCAGCAATTCTTCCTCTGTAAAGGGTGCGTTGAGAAATTCTACTTGAGAAGTTGACAAGGAGGGCAGAGGAAGGGAGGTTAGCCAGTTGTGTGATGCTTGGGAAGGGGAGGATTGAGGATGGGCAAGTAGATTGAAATAGAAGTTTTCAAAAATATTCAGGACATCCTTAGGGAGTGATACCATATTACGGGTGGCATTGCAGAGTTTGTATAGATAGGGGGGGGGGGGGTGCAAGGTATGGTTAATTTTATAGGCGGACATAGAGGATGCTGAATTGCTATGTAGGAGAAATTTGGCTTTGGACCATCGGAGGGTCTTTTCAACTTTGGCTGACAACAGGGCATCTAAGTCTAACCTCTTCTGAGCTACGAGTTGTTTATTAGATAATGTCAGATTGCTTATTTGTATTTTGTGTAAATTATCTAATTCTGTGGTCAATGTATATATTTGTTGCAGCGTTCTTTATTTTTCCTTGAGGCAATACTAATTAGACGGCCCCTTAAAACTGCCTTGTGGGCCACCCACAGAGTACCAGGGGATATATCTGGTGTGGCATTTAAAGTAAAGTACTCTTGGATAGCAGTAGAAATTTATTGCTGTGTAAGCAGAAAATCATTTAAACGCCAAGTGTAGGGAGTGTCTGACAAGCCAATTAAAGTAGTAGATAGGGTAAAAATGTTATGGTCAGACCATGGGCAGAGATGGATTTCAGAGTTTGTGGAGTTAGCTAAAATAATGCGGGTGCAAAAAAGTCCAACCTGGTAAAAGGTATAGTCCCTAGCACCTATATTATGTAAACGCCAGGCATCTGATAATTGGAAGGACTGTAGTGTTTTTGACATTGATTTTGTGAATGCTGTAGAAAGACGTAAAGTGGTGCTTCTGTCTATCTGGGGGTGGGCCACAAGGTTATAGCCACCACCTATAAACATATGCATTGAGGAATATCGTTCAAGCATTTTAAAGAAGGCGGCAAAAAAAGAGGCCTGTGCGACGTTGGGAGCATACGCATTCGCAGTCGTAAGTTCCTGTCCTGCCACTAAACCCTTAATTATAAGGAATCTGATATCTGAGTCCTTGAAAACTTGTTGCTCCTCAAAGGGGAATGTGTGATGTAACAATATAGCTACCCCTCTACATTTTGACTGGTAGAGTGTATAAAAGGCTTGTTTTTACGCTCTGTGAAAGTAGGTAGGATGATTATTAGAGACAAAATTAGTCTCTTGTAGTAATATAATTTGAGCTTCCAACCTTTTAAAACTTGTAAAGGCTTTTTTACACTTGTGGGGCGAATTAAAGCCCTGCACGTTATGCGTAACACATATAATTACCATTTATAAAATTAAATCCATTTAGGCTCACCTGAGGTATAAAGTGGTAACATCAGTAAACCGCAAGAATTCTCCACCACAAGGGCAATGCCCATCAGGGAATACCCTATAAAGTACACAGCATTATGACCAGGAAAAGGAATATTAAGTGGAAGAATCTGGGATTTACACCAGTTTACTTTCAGACAAGAAAAAACAGCAAAGGAATTCAAAATGGACAAAGCTGCCTATAGGGGTGTATCAGAGTCACACAAAAATAATACCATGTCATCCGCGTATAGTGTTGTATTTTCTATCAGACTTCCAACCTGAATAACCCACACTTCTGGAGTGGCTCGCAGAGCCACAGCCAGGGGTTCAATTATCAGGGTAAAGAGCCCAGGAGACATAGGGCAACCTTGCCAGGTACCCCTACCCACCAAAAACATTCAGAGAGCAAGCCGTTTAGTTTAATGGCCACAGTTGGGCTATGATATAAAATAGGAATCCATTGTCTGAACTTAGAGCCAAACCTATACGCTTAAAACACTGAGGTAATATATTACCATTTCAGTTTAATACTTCAGAAAACTTTCCACACTTAGCTAAAACTTTAACAATAACTTAATAGCAAATTACTGTGAAATGCAATTTTTATCTGTAATAACTATGTTGATGAATTCAGGTTATAAATTACAATGGATCCAGTGAGAATTACAGCAGGGATTTGTAATCACTAAATGCAGAAAAATATTTAAATACATCTGATAAATATATCTCTAATTAGCCTTCAGGCTTCTAAGCAGACCATAAGTACCACAAGCCATCCGGTCAAACAATCCACCATACAAAATCTTTTCCTGCAATGTGAACACAAAGAATAAATCACCTGTCCTACAGCAAAAACACACCATAGCTCTCGGCTTTTATTTCTCACAGGAGCTTGTAAGATCAGAGAGCAAATATTTTAAGCAAAATATATAACACCTTAATACTCTGCAAAGTAAAGTTACTGACTCATCATTTTGTTTGAACCAGTATTGTTACTAGCTGTTATAATAAAATGAAGGAAGACAACTATTCAAGAATTACCGAAGTCTGGCTAATTGGAATAGATCACCTGGAAAGCACTAGAATTTTTCTCTTTATTTTTTTTCTTATTATGTATGCGATGATAGTAACAGGAAATCTTCTAATCATTTCAGTCATCACATCTGAACATTGTCTTCATTCTCCAATGTATATTTTCCTATGTAGTTTATCCTTATCAGAAGTTGTATTTACTACCAATCTTATTCCTAAATTTTTACAAGTTTTATGGGAAGATGGAGCTGCTATAAATCTAGTGAACTGTCTTGCGCAGTTTTATGTGTGCGCATCATTGGGAGCAACAGAGTGCTTGCTATTTGCATCCATGTCCTATGATCGATATCTGGCTATTTGCCAACCACTCCATTATTGTTCTGTGATGAGCTTTGCATTTTGTGGAAAACTTGTTCTGTTCTCGTGGGTGTGTGCCTTTACTAGCTTGTCAATCACATTAATTATGATTACTCAGCTACAATTTTGTGGACCGAAAATCATTGATCATTATTTCTGTGATTTTGCTCCCTTACTAGAACTTTCTTGCTCAGACACCTATGCAGTTGAAATAGAGACGTTCATAATTACATCTTCAGTGGCACTCTTTCCATTTTTATTTGTTATTGGAACTTACATTTGCATTATTACTACTATTCTGAATATCCCTTCATCCACAGGTAGATGGAAATCATTCTCCACATGCAGCTCCCACCTGGCTACAGTGTGCACATATTATGGAACACTTATTATTCTCTATGCTATACCCACACATACCTTTTCAAGCACAGTTAGTAAGACTTTATCTCTTAGTTACACAGTTGTCACTCCCATGTTCAACCCCATAATATATAGCCTGAGAAACAAAAATATTAAATTAGGTGTGCAAAAATGTTTGAGAAAATGTCTGATAAGAAAAAAAAGGCATTTCTTGGGCCACTTCACACCTTAACCTTGTGTGACAGTATGGAGGCCCTGCCACTGGGAAATGGTTAGAAAAAGGAAGTTTGCCTTCCTTTCCAATGTTGCCTATCCTACAGCATTTTTACATGTATTCCATTGTCGTTTACCTCTTTCCCCTTTTGTGGAATTTTTTCCATTATTACTTTTTATGATTTTTTCCATCATCCAATCTTACCATATGCATGATGGTTGATAATAAATCACATGGTTAATTTGTTATAAAGGAATAAACTTGCGTGCTACTATGTATAATTTTAAAGAAAATATAAACCATCAACCTACAGTGAATAAAGTCAAAATAAACTCAGAAAAAAAAAAAAATATATAATAAATGTATAGTGACCGTGAATTAGCTGCAACCACTTGGTAGTGCACCCAAAAAACACTGCATAATCAAATGTAAAAAGAAGAAATAAGAGTGGTGCGCTTATTCAGTAATGTGACATGAATTAATATACTTAAAGAATGAACATGATAAGTATACAAAACATACAAATAAATAAATGTGAATAAAAGTCCAACTAAAGCCCAATGGTAGGAGTCAGGTCATATAAAGATAAAAATATCATAGGGGTAACTTGAAGAAAAAACAGACAGCACATCAATCCAAACATCGACTGTTATATTTATGAATTGGCCGCTCACCTCCAAAAATGACCCAAAGGTCAAACAAGGCTCATCAGATAGTCAGATAAGAAATCCTGCTGATGGATCTGTAAAGCCATCCAGGTCCCAAGCAAAGACAAAGAACTACGTCCAGATCTTAGTATCAACACATTTTGGGAAACTACATATGTAAAGGAAACAGCTCGCTCCAAGAAATGGCACTTCTTGTATAAATGGCGCTAGTTGTGGAATCTGCAGTCCGCATGCTGGGCTCGGCTCTCCGGGCTCCACACTGACCCAGTCGGTGTAATCCTGGAGATATCTTGGGGACTTAGTGCTGGGGAAGTTAGTTGTAGAAGTTGGGTCTGCTCTCTCTCTCCGGGCTGTGTGATGGAGGAGGAGATCACTGCGCTCTGTGCTGGACGCACTCCATAGTGTCAATGCGGGATGCAGTGTCTCTAAGATCTGGACGTAGTTCTTCGTCTTCGCTTGGGACCTAGATGTCTTTACAGATCCATCAGCAGGATTTCTTATCTGACTATCTGAGGAGCCTTGTTTGACCTTTAGGTCATTTTTGGAGGTGAGCGGCCAATTCATAAATATAACAGTCAATGTTTGGATTGATGTGCTGTCTGTTTTTTCCTCTATCAAGTTACCCCTATGAGATTTTTATCTTTTTATATGAACTGACTCCTACCATTGGGCTTTAGTTGGACTTGTATTTACATTTATTTATTTGTATGTTTTGGATACTTATGTTCATTCTTTAAGTATATTAATTTATGTCACATTACTGAATAAGCGCACCACTCTTATTTCTTCTTTTTATATTAGATATTAAATTTACTCCAATATATCATACATATACAAGTTCCTATGAACCCGATCTGACTCTCTTTTGTGATATAAATCCATTAACTTTGTCTAGGTATTTCCTACCTTTGTTCTCTTGAGCATATATATTTGCATTTTTTAGACTTTTTTATATTTTTTAATTGTGTTTTTAGTCAAATTACCAATACACTTTATTGCTATTAAGTGGGTTCAGCTAGACGTATGCATACTATACAATTACATTTTCTATAACATAAATGTTTTACTGGTTATTCCAGCTTTTCTGTAGCCTAGTGTCTGGGTTTTGTTGAAGAACATCAGGGTAGTGTGTGTGTGTGCAGGTGCACACAGCCTTTTTAATGAAGGACTGAGAACAATCCAGGGCTCCAGCCAATTGGGAGGTGTGCTCCCATTTTGAAGAAAGGGCTTCACCTTAGGACACAGGTGTGAGCCAGTATCGCTGTGTGTTGGTTGTGTGCATTACCGAGGAGCTGTACAAACAAATGGACACTGTCCTCACTTATAACTGGCCTTTGCAGCAAGGAGGACATGGAAGGGCAAGGCATGCAAAATAAAACTAAAGAAATTCCAAGCTTAACTTACCGACCAGCTACAAAGCCCTGTCAAAGCATCCCAGTACATTCTGTAGTCCTAACGCTAATTTTGAGAGTCTCCACAATGTAAGCACTTGCATTATAATGGATAGGCAGAGGGCAGGTGAGACTGGAGGGAGCCCACCCCTCCTTAAAGGCACAGGGGCACACTGGGCACCCTGCACTTAGAACAATGGCAGCAAAAGCATCCAGTGCATTCCCTCACCAATATTCCAACAGTACAAACAAATGGCCACTGCCCTCACCTATAACTGGCCTTTGCAGCAAGGAGCACATGGAAGAGAATCACATGCAAAATAAAACCAAACAAGTTACAAGCTCAACTTACTAACCAGTCTCCAACCAACTGAATTATTCTGTCTAACAGTATGCGTAAACACAGGGGTTTAGTTTGCACACATATACAAATACATACATAAGCTACAGAGCCCCGTCAAGGCACTCCAGTCTTTTCTGTAGTCCTTACTCTAAATTTCGAGAGCCTCCACAATGAAAGCACATGCATTATAATGGATAGGCAGAGGGCAGATGCAAAAGATCAGTGAAAAATGTAGCGCTAAAAAATATAAAACAATAAACATTGAACAATATATCAAGTAATGTGTGTAAATAATAAAAACTTTGTGATAAAAATCAATCTTAAATATAATGAATATAAAACAGAACATGTATATAATGAGTAGAAACACAGGTGAGAAAGTCCCAAAGGTGAACCAATCCTATGGTAAACATATATGAGTCCACCACGGAAATTTGTTGCTCAGAAGTGGGGTACAAAGGCCTCAGCAGGGATGTAGAGCATCAGTGATAGTGTGTCCCCCACCGGAGATAAGGGGTATACACTCTTACCAGAAACAGTGGACTTGAATGTCAGCGACAACGAGTCAATCAAGCGAGGATAGCCTGATCAGCAGATTTAAAAAACGATCCCGGGAATTCAAAGAGCTCCAAAAAACGAATCCAGGGAATCGTGCAGGTAACCGTGAGGCTGGAACTCAGATGTTAAGCAGCCAGACTTGAAAGCCCAAAACTCTCATCCAAAGGGCAGATGCACCTGGAGGAAGCCCACCCCTCCTTAAAGGTACAGGGGTGCACTCGACACCCAGCACATAGCACAATGACAGCAAAAGACATCCGCTAGTGCCTTTAAGGAGGGGTGGGCCCTCTGCAGTGCGAAGTTGGAGACAGAGCAGGGATCAGTGACAATACATTTTTAGCAAGCTAGTTAGTGTAGAGTGTCAGTGCAGTGTTAGTGTAGTGTCAGTGTAGTGTAGTATTTAACAGCATTACATTTAGTGCTGTAAACAGTGCTGTACACACACTTTTTTTTTGTAGCTGCGTCCTTTTTTTTTATTCCCCTGCCCCCTTTTTTTTTTAATTGTTAGCCGCAGTTTGTCTTACTGCAACACTGGTGTTCCCCCTTTTTTATTTTTTTTTTTTATTTTTTTTTTTGTTTTTCAATTTGTGTCAGCAGCCGTCCCCAATTGTACACCATTTTTAACAGCTTGACATTATCTGGGACACCCCTATGTTACCAAAGTTGCATACATTACATTACATCCATCTGTATGTCATAGTAACATAAACATGGGGTCCTCATAAGCCTTGATCTATTTCGCAGGCCATACCCGCTTGTTCTAGAGGACTTCAGGGAGTTAAAATCTGAGTGATCATAAAGAAAATGGATAAGTATTTAATTTCAATACATTTTTATTGGGCCTTATAAGAGTTTACAAAGTAAAGAGTACACAACAAATTGGTTGTACAATAGCCATCACAAACAAAACAGTACATTCATTGCAAGGCACTTAGTATAATAAGTGTATCATAAATTGTTTCTGCCGGTGACATTATTAAGTCATAATAGCACCAGTACCACAAAGAGATGTTGCAAAAAGTGGTAATGCAGTAATAATTAACACATTAATTGAATACTCTGTGCTAAAAATATATAGATTGTAGTGTATACTAAAACTATGTAAAATTTATCAAATAAATATAACTAATAAATGGATATGATATACACACAAAACCAATTTAAAGTGTCTCGTGCATAACTGAGTTTTAAACCATAAACATAAACAAATAATATATAGAAAAAGTGCTCCTGTGCAATATATAGTGTCCAAATATGTTGAAAATTACCGTGCTGAAAATAAACAACACTGCAGGGGATATGTGATTCAGCTCATAAGACAAAGTGCTCATGTGCATATAAATCACATTCAAATCGCATCCAACTGCCTCTCTTGTAACGTGATAAAAGTTTGTGTAATTCAGGAACAATAAAAAAAGTGTGATCCAAGACGTGCTGGGGTGTCTTCCTTAGGTAGTAAACGCTCACCTTGGAGCGTGCGACTTTGTGATTAAGCTAAGTCAAAGCACGCATGTGAACCACCTCTGGGCTCTTTAAAATGTCAGGCTCCTGGGTTCTTCAGCATAGTTATCCGGGATATGTGAAAGGAAAAACTCAATAGTGCAATGACGTTTTAAACAAATTATTTCACTAAAGCAAAAATCCCCATCTGGGGTACTCGCATTTATCAGGTGCGTGAGTGCACCATTCTATGATGGACATTTATCAGATTATACAAGGGTGGTATCGGGATGATACGAGCGTCCTCCTTATCTTACAAGATGTCTTGTCATGCCATCCTGACCCCTCCCCAACTAGTGTTGATACAGGGATATCGTATCTACTTTAGGGGGAAATATGAAGTAGATACAATATCCCTGTATCGACACTAGCATGGGAGGGGTCAGGACGGCACGACAAGACATCTTGTAAGCTAAGGAGGATGCTCATATCATCCCGATACCACCCTGGTATAATCTGCTACATGTTCATCATAGAATGGTGCACTGACGCACCTGATAAATGTGGGGATTTTTGCTGAATTCAGTTGTTTAAAACGTCATTGCACTATTGAGTTTTTCCTTTCACATATCCCGAATAACTATGCTGAGGAACCCAGGAGCCAAAGAAATGCTGCGCAAATACTGTATGACATAAAAAGTTGCAATGACCACCATTTTATTTTATTCCCTAGGGTGTCTGCTATATATATATATATATATATATATATATATATATATATATATATAATTTTCCACTCGCCTACTGTGAGTGGAAAATTAGGTCTGGCGAAGGAGCTGGGCTGCCTGGGAGTGGGGGGGGGGGGGCGAGCACCGCCGTCAGGCAGGGATGAATGGGAGCCGTTCTCCCAGAGAAAAAGTGTGTATAGGAACAGAGGGGGCGGTCGGATCATTGTGGAGGAAGAGAGCCGGCTTGTTCACAGAGCGGGGTTTGCCCACTGTATCAGATTACATTACATTTGCAGTCCGTGCACCTTCACACACAGCCCCGCCCTCCTGACTCCGCACCTGGACAGACAGAACGCGCCCTGGCATTGGACCGGCATTCTGTCTGTCACAGGTGCAGGGTCAGGAGGGTGGGGCTGTGTGTGACGGCGTGTGGACTGCAAATGCAAATGTAATGTAAGCTGATACAGCGGGCAAACCCCGCTCTGTGAACAAGCTGGCTCTCTTCCTCCACAATGGGCGCATGGACTGCAAATGTAATGTAAGCTGATTTAGCCTGCAAACCCCGCTCTGTGAACAAGCCGGCTCTCCTCTTCCTCCACACTATAATGATCCGGCCGCCCTCTCTGCACGGGGTAAGGCTGCACGATGGACACAGGTGAGGCTGCACGATGGACACAGGTGAGGCTGCACGATGGACACAGGTGAGGCTGCACAGGTGAGGCTGCATGATGGACACAGGTGAGGCTGCATGATGGATACAGGTGAGGCTGCAATGATGGACACGGGTGAGGCTGCACGGTGAGGCTGCAATGATGGACACAGGTGAGGCTGGATGGGTGAGCTGCAATGATGGACACAGGTGAGGCTGCACGGGTGAGGCTGTATGATGGACACAGGTGAGGCTGCACGGATGAGGCTGCAATGATGGACACAGGTGAGGCTGCATGGGTGAGGTTGCACAGGTGAGGCTGCACGGGTTGAGGCTGAAATTATGGACACAGGTGAGGCTGCACTGGTGTAGCTGCAATGATGGATACAGGTGAGGCTGCAATGATGGACATGGGTGAGGCTTCACAGGTGAGGCTGCAATGATGGACACAGATGAGGCTGCAGGGGTGAGGTTGCATGATGGACACAGGTGAGGCTGCACGGTTGAGGCTGCAATGATGGACACAGGTGAGGCTGCATGGGTTGAGGCTGCATGGGTTGAGGCTGCAAAGATGGACACAGGTGAGGCTGCACTGGTGAGGCTGCAATGATGGATACAGGTTAGGCTGCAATGATGGACACGGTTGAGGCTGCAATGATTGACACAGGTGAGGCTGCACGGGTGAAGCTGCATGATGGACACAGGTGAGGCTGTACGGGTGAGGCTGCATGATGGACACAGGTGAGGCTGCACGGGTGAGGCTGCAATGATGGACACAGGTAAGGCTGCACGGGTGAGGCTGCACAGGTGAGGCTGAAATTATGGACACAGGTGAGGCTGCAATGATGGATACAGGTGAGGCTGCAATGATGGCATGGGTGAGGCTGCACTGGTGAGGCTGCAATGATGGACACGGGTGAGGCTGCAATGATGGACATGGGTGAGGCTACAATAATGGACACTGGTGAGGCTGCACGGGTGAAGCTGCAATGATGGACACAGGTGAGGCTGCGTTAGTGGGCACTGGTCATGCTGCATTGATGGACATGTGTGAGGCTGCATTGATGGGCACGGGTGATAAAGTTGTTGTTAATATTTATTTGTGTAACTTAATTCTGCATAAGTGTCATTTCGTGAGAATTTTTTGAGGTTGTGTATATGGGCGGGGCATGGTAGTGGTTGGGCGGGGCAACTGATAGCGAGTAACCCTTAAGGCCTGGCTAGTAACTCAGGACTTTAAATTTTGAGCCCTGCACTAGAGGTATGAGAGTTGTGGGATTAGAAGTGGTGTGGATGGTTTTGAGTGGTCCTGACCCCGCACCTGTGACAGACAGAATGCCGATCCAATGCCGGGGTCAGGAGGGCGGGGCTGTGTGTGAAGGCGCGTGGACTGCAAATGTAATGTAATCTGATACAGTGGGCAAACCCCGCTCTGTGAACAAGCCGGCTCTCTTCCTCCACAATGATCCGGCCGCCCTCTCTGTTCCTATACACACTTTTTCTCTGGGAGAACGGCTCCCATTCATCCCTGCCTGACGGGGGTGCTCGCCCCCCCCCCCCCACTCCCAGGCAGCCCAGCTCTTCGCCAGACCTAATTTTCTAATTTTTGGGGGTTCTGAGTAATTTTCTAGCAAAAAATTAGAATTTTTACATGTAGGAAAGTGTCAGAATTAGCCTGGGTTGGAAGTGGTTAATTGCCATAAGTAAGTAATATACAAATAATTATTATATATGGTTGTTAAGGTAATTTACTATATTTTCAAAAACCGTACTCAAGCAGGTGGCTTAACGGACAAATTACTGAACTTTGAAGTTATAACTAATTTCACACTAAATAGACAAATAATACATTATTATGTTATAACACAGCCCTCAAATTGCACTCGCCTGCTCGCATTTTGCGAGTGCATTTTGAGGGCTGGCAAGGAAGGGCTGCCTGGAGCGGAGGGGGGCAAGCACCGACGACAGCCTGGGTGGAATGGGAGTCCTTCTCCCATCGTTCGCGGAGGGGAAGAGGGAGAGAGAGACGCTCAGATGTTCAGAGCACAGGGGGAAATACAGCGATAACAGCTTTCTTTTAACATTGCCGTGTTCCCCACTGCTCGCTGATACAGATACAGCACCGCCCCCTGGTCCCGGGACTTTGATAGACAGATCACCTGTCCAATCAGGACAGGTGATCTGTCATTCAAATTTTCCGGCCAGGGGGCGGGGCTGTATATGAGGTTGAGCGGCGGGAACTCGGCAATTGAATTGAAAGCTGTTATTGCTGTGTTCCCTGCGCTCTGAACATCCGGGCGGCTCTCCTGTTCCTCTCCTCCCCTGCACAGGTAGGCTGCACGGTGGGCACAGGGTGGATGGTGGGCACAGGCTGCATGGAGGATGGTGGGCAGAGGCTGCATGGTGGGCAGAGGCTGCACGGTGGGCAAAGGCTGCACGGTGGGCACAGGCTGCATGGTAGACACAGGCTGCATGGTGAACACAGGCTGCATGGTGCAAGGTGGACACAGGCTGCATTGTGAACACAGGCTGCATGGTGCATGGTGGACACAGGCTGCATGGTGAACACAGGCTGCATGTTGCATGGTAGACACAGGCTGCATGGTGGACACAGGCTGCATGGTGCATGGTGGACACAGGCTGCATTGTGAACAAAGGCGGCATGGTGGACACAGGCTGCATGTGAACACAGGCTGCATGGTGCATGGTGGACACAGGCTACATGGTGGACACAGACTGCATGGTGGGCACAGGGTGCATGGTGGACACAGGCTGCATGGTGGGCACAGGGTGCATGGTGAACACAGGCTGCATGATGGGCACAGGGTGCATAGTGGACACAGGCTGCATGGTGGGCACAGGGTGCATGGTGGACACAGGCTGCATGGTGGACACAGGTTGCATTGTGGACACAGGCTGCATGGTGGATACAGGGTGCATGGTGGACACAGGGCATATGGTGGGCACAGGGCACATGGTGGACACAGGCTACATGGTGGGCACAGGGTGCATGGTGCACACAGGGTGCATGGTGCATGGTGGACACCAGTGTTGGTCATCTTACTTTAAAAAAGTAATTAGTTAAGTTACAAATTACTTCTCCCAAAAAAGTAATTGAGTTAGTAACTCAGTTACTACATTGGAAAAGTAATTAGTTACTCAGCAAAGTAACTGACTTTTTTTTTAATATTCTTAGGTGAGGGTCTAGTATTACTGTAAGCAAGGGGGGCGTTCCCCCCTGCACGTCTATTTCCCCTTTGTACCCCCCTGCACGTCTGTTCCCCCCAACACATATATCTGTTTCCCCTCTGTACCCCACTACACGTCTGCCCCCCCCCACACATATATATCTCTCTTCCCCCTCTGTACATCTATCCCCCCCAAACTAACGGATCGGATCGTTGCTCGAATCAGAGTCACGGATCGGATCATTTTTCGGATCAGCAAATAATAATTGAATTTGCAAAAACCTTTGAAAATTCCACCACCATAAAGCCCCCACTGTAATATCCACAATCTCCCCCACTTTAATATCTACGTCATCTCCCCAACTGTAATATTGGCTGAGTATGGCTGGGTACGGCTGAGCATGGCTGGGTATCACCAAGTATGGCTGGGTATTACCGTGTATTGCAGAGTATGGCAAAGTATGGCTGGGTGTTGCAGAGTATTGGCAGGGTGCTGCAGAGTATGGCTGGGTATTACCGAGTATTGCAGAGTATGGCTGGGTATTACGGGGTATTGCAGAGTATTGGCAGGGTATTGCAGAGTATTGGGAAGGTATTGCAGAGTATTGCAGAGTATTGGCAGGGTGTTGCAGAGTATTGGCAGGGTGTTGCAGAGTATTGGCAGGGTATTGCAGAGTATGGCTGGGTATTGCAGAGTATGGCTGGGTATTGCAGAGTATGGCTGGGTATTGCAGAGTATGGCTGGGTATTGCAGAGTATGGCTGAGTATTGCAGAGCATGGCAGGGTATTGGCAGAGTATTGACAGGGTATTGCAGAGTATTGGCAGGGTATTGCAGAGTATTGGCAAGGTATTGCAGAGTATTGGCAGGGTGTTGCAGAGTATTGGCAGGGTGTTGCAGAGTATTGGCAGGGTGTTGCAGAGTATGGCTGGGTATTGCAGAGTATGGCTGGGTATTGCAGAGTATGGCTGGGTATTGCAGAGTATGGCTGGGTATCGCAGAGTATGGCTGGGTATCGCAGAGTATGGCTGGGTATCGCAGAGTATGGCTGAGTATTGGCTGGGTATTGCAGAGAATGGCTGGGTATTGCAGAGTATGGCTGGGTATTGCAGAGTATGGCTGGGTATTGCAGAGTATGGCTGGGTATTGCAGAGTATGGCTGGGTATTGCAGAGTATGGCTGTATATTGCAGAGTATGGCTGGGTATTACCGAGTATGGCTGGGTATTACCGAGTATGGCTGGGTATTACCGAGTATGGCTGGGTATTACCGAGTATGGCTGGGTGTTAGAGAGTATTGACAAGGTATTGGCTGGGTATTGCAGAGTGGCAGGGTATGGAGGGATGGCTGCTGCCATCCGATCTCTCCCCTCCACGGTACAGATCTGTACACAGAGGGGAGACCGGCGTCATCTTGACGCCGGTTTGTTTACAAGTGATCGCTCCGTCATTTGACGGAGCAATCACATTGTAAACGGCCGACGGGTGCACCAAGGTGGCCGCCGCTCCGGAGCTAGGCCGGAGCTGCGGCCATCGGGTGCACCAAGATGGCCGCCGCTCCGGAGCTAGGCCGAAGCCGCGGCCTTTCCTAAGGCCGCGGACGGCTCCGCGGATCGCGCCGGGTAATTGCGGTAACGCCGCCCCAGTAATGGGAACGACGTTACCGCGAGGGGATGAGTAATCAGTTAGATTACTTGTTACCCTCTAAAGTAACGGCGTTACGTAACGCCGTTTACTTTAGCGGCGTTAGTTACATCACTGGTGGACACAGGGTGCATGGTGGGCACAGGGTGCATGGTGGGCACAGGCTGCATGGGGAACACAGGCTGCATGGTGGATAGTGGGCACAGGCTGCATTAGTGGGCACAGGCAGGCCACATTGGTGGACACGGATAAAGTTTTTGTTATATTATGTAATAATAGTTATTTATAACTTAATTCTGCATAAAACATTTTAAGTGTAATTTAATGAGATAATTTATGAGCGAGTGTTTAGGGGTGGGGCCGAGCGTGTTTAGGGGCAGGGCGTGTTTATGGGTGGGGCAGGGTTGGGTGGGGCAACTGGTGGCGAGTAACCCTTGAGGCCTGGCTGGTAGCTCAGGACTTGAAATTTTGAGCCCTGTTATAACATATAGTGTAATAATATATTATTAGCTTGATTAAAAAAGTACCTTTGCAGCAGCAGCAGATTCTCCCTCTGTGTAAACCTTATACCCATAAACTCAGGTTTTTTCCTTGTAGTTAGGAAGGCTGGGCTGGACGGGAGCATTTGTCTTTTAGACACATGCCCCCTTTCTTTGACACTGCAATGAGAGGAGAGCGTCCACTGCAACATTTTTATTGGACACCTTGGACCAATGATGCTTTATCATTGGTCCAAGGCTCCAAGCTGTCCATTGAGTTCAGTTCTTCGGACAGGAAATCAGAGGCACTGTGAGCTCATCCTTTCAGTCTGCTGCAAACAGCATTTGCCAGCTTGTATTTAAACTGTGTATGTAGCTTATGGCAGGCTGCACAAGGAGCCCCATATCTCCATAGGTGATAAGAGACCATTGGTGGGGTAGGACTTCGGCTACCTATCCCCCAAATTGGAAATCTTTACAACCCCAGGTCGCTGAGCTATGACCCTTAAAGCTTGATTGTTTTTTTTTTTGTTTTTCTTTTTATGTTCATGGCTCTGCCTCAATTGCCTTCCTGACTGCATGCCCCTACTACACATAAATCGTCTAACGTAAGAATTCCTATAGAACACCAACCAGTGACAGAGATACCAGAGATTAAAAGTGAAAGCGCGGAGAGAGGGAACCTTAAAGGAGTTAGTTTATGATTAGAGGATGAAGCCATACGTAGATTACAATGGAGGCATGAATAGTAGGAGCCATTGTGGAGTGTGTACGTGGGAGAAAGGGGCTTGAAATTAGATAGCTGTAAAGATTTCTTCCCAAAATGTGATGCTACTCGAGCTCAGCCCAAGGGTGGAGGGGGCTGAGGCCAACCACACTTTTAGTTCTGCTAGGATAGAGGCTGTGTAATAGGCCCATAGATGTGTATGCCCCCACCACGTCCCTTTCTTAGTTTGATAAGCCCACTAAAGGCACATTGTGCTCTTTTCCCCAACCATATATACTATATTACCAAAAGTATTGGGGACACCTGCCTTTACACTTTTTTCCCCAATAATTTTTATTGAAGTTTTTGCCTGCAAAAATAAGGTAAAGGTGTAACAAACACTAATAAAAAAATTCACATGCCAGCACATTGTACACATGTGTAGACTTCCAAACCGGCAAATGCTATGTTTTTAGTCACACAGGCAAGTATACACAACTCAGAGAAGATATGTATAGAGTTTTGTATAATCATATGTCAGGTAACATCTCAGCAATCGTTATGTGATTACAAGACATGGGAGATCAGTGGCACTACTATATGGAAAGCCCAGTCTCTAACAACTCACAGGTATGACTGGCCCCTTTATAGTATCTATGGACAGTGTCCAACAACCTAGCGTCTAAGTTCACATGAACTTTAATGGCATCCTAGTCTTAGTCTGTAGGGTTCAATATTGAGTTGGCCCACCGTTTGCAGCATTAACAGCTTCAACTCTTCTGGGAGGGCTGTCCACAAAGGTTTAGGAGTGTGTCTATGGGAATGTTTGACCATTCTTCCAGAAGCGCATTTGTGACGTCAGGTACTGATGTGAACGAGAAGGCTTGGCTCGCAGTCTGCACTCTAATTCCTCCCAAAGCTGTTCTATTGGGTATATGTATTGGAGTAACAGCGCTGTCTACTAAAAATAAGTGTTCTACATGAGTATAATAGCTCGTGTAAAAATATAAATATTAAATAAATGAGTAAAAAAATAAATAAGTAGTGATAATTCCTGCCGCAACCTCATGTGAGATACACACAAAAAGTACAAGAAAAGAAAAAACGGCTGCGCTGAAATAGTAAACATGAGGGTTATTCACCCCTAACTTGGTGATATGATAAAAAATTCAGCCCAAGGCTGATACTGTTTAACGTGAATACAGTACAGTGAACATCCACTGGATGCAATTAATAACCAATTAATCTGTCTAACTTTAAATTATACTCCCACAAGTGAATGACAAGTGTAAAATAAAATAAATACAGATTACAATAATTTCATAATCAAGTGATGATGAGTCCAAATTCAGTTTGATGGCATAGTGAACAACAGAGACCCAAAAAAACAGATGTCACTTGTAGGAAAAAAAATTTTTAACCATGCAAAAAGTCCACCATAGAAAATAAAGTTCTGCTGTTAACAGTTCACAGTGCTGAAACATATGACACCCGCGAAACAAGTTGGATAGCCAAAGAGAAGTCCTCCACCATATGAAAAGATAGCAGCTTACCAGCTGATCTGATCTCTGTGTTAAAAGAGATCAGATAGGCCTGTGGCATAAACCCCTACCTGGGTCTCTATCCAGACTCTTCCAGATGGCAATCTCCAAATCCAAAGATATATGCAAATCGCTCCTGGGGTCCCCTTACTCTCGTCCAATAAATTCACATGAAAGAGAAAGGGACATCCATAGCGCAATATCGTTTTCACCCTTTATTCATAAAAAACCTTGGTAGGTAATACACTTACATTTACATTGCAATCAATAGGCAAGTGTGTTATAAAATCAAAATTGTCGAGCCGGCGGGCTCTCTAACTCGCAGCCCGTCGCTTCCTGGATGGACGGGAGAATGGAGGTGACGTCAGCACGCCGCTCACCCTACGCCGTTTCGTCTAAAGATGACGTCTTCCTGGGGCACTCGACAATTTTGATTTTATAACACACTTGCCTATTGATTGCAATGTAAATGTAAGTGTATTACCTACCAAGGTTTTTTATGAATAAAGGGTGAAAACGATATTGCGCTATGGATGTCCCTTTCTCTTTCACGTGAATTTATTGGACGAGAGTAAGGGGACCCCAGGAGCGATTTGCATATATCTTTGGATTTGGAGATTGCCATCTGGAAGAGTCTGGATAGAGACCCAGGTAGGGGTTTATGCCACAGGCCTATCTGATCTCTTTTAACACAGAGATCAGATCAGCTGGTAAGCTGCTATCTTTTCATATGGTGGAGGACTTCTCTTTGGCTATCCAACTTGTTTCGCGGGTGTCATATGTTTCAGCACTGTGAACTGTTAACAGCAGAACTTTATTTTCTATGGTGGACTTTTTGCATGGTTAAAAAAAATTTTTTCCTACAAGTGACATCTGTTTTTTTGGGTCTCTGTTGTTCACTATGCCATCAAACTGAATTTGGACTCATCATCACTTGATTATGAAATTATTGTAATCTGTACTTATTTTATTTTACACTTGTCATTCACCTGTGGGAGTATAATTTAAAGTTAGACAGATTAATTGGTTATTAATTGCATCCAGTGGATGTTCACTGTACTGTATTCACGTTAAACAGTATCAGCCTTGGGCTGAATTTTTTATCATATCACCAAGTTAGGGGTGAATAACCCTCCCGTGTTCTATCGGGTGGAGGTCAAGTTCCTCCACCCCAAACTCGCTCATCCATGTCTTTATGGACCTTGCTTTGTGCACTGGTCCAAGTCATTTGGTGGAAAGGGGATTATGGTGTGGGGTCATTTTTCAGGGGTTGGGCTTGGCCCCTTAGTTCCAGTGAAGGGAACTCTTATGGTGTCAGCATACAAGACATTTTGGACAATTTCATGCTCCCAACTTTGTGGGAACAGTTTGGGGTTGGCCCTTCCTGTTCCAACATGACTGCGCACCAGTGCACAAAGCAAGGTTCCATAAAGACACGGATGAGCAAGTTTGGGGTGGAGGAAATTGACTGGCCTACACAAAATCCCGACCTCAGTCCAATAGAACACCTTTGGGATAAATTAGAGCGCAGACTGCGAGCCAGGCCTTCAGTGCCTGACTTCACAAATGCGCTTCTGGAAGAATGGTCAAACATTCCGATAGACACACTCCTAAACCTTGTGGGCAGCCTTCCCATAAAGCCCCATACACACGCGCGGATTATCCGAGAACCAGGTCCGTCGGATCATGTCCGTCGTACTTTGTCCGATGTTGGTTTTGCGTACACACGGTCGGACAACGTTGTTGGAAAATCCGATCATTCTGAACGTGGTGACGTTTGTTGAGTACGACGGGACTACGTAGAGGCTAGTAGCCAATAGCTTTTGTAATGTGATCTGAGCATGCGTGGCACTTTGTCCGGTCGGAATTCGCTACACACGATCGGAATTGGTGTGATCGGACCTTGTTGTCAAAAAATCTATCCAGCAGGAGATAGGACTTTGTCCGTCGGACAATCCGACGTACACTGTCCGATGGTGCCTACACACGGTCAGATTTTTCGACAACATTGTCCGATAGGACAGAATCCATGCGAAAATCCGACTGTGTGTATGGGGCTTTAGACTTTATAGGCACACCAGTACAAAAAATATTTTAAAATATATTATCCTTTATTTAAACATCATTAAAAACAGCATGTACATACATAATTAAATAAAATCCTGTGCTAACAATTAGCCTAAATAGCACTCATACAACCAATAGACATATATGAAAATACAAAGTATCTTAAAATAAATATTGGATACTCCAATAGATTGATGCGTTTGTGGTTGAGGCATGTATTAGGCTGCTTTACATGTTGTGCACGTCAACGCTTCTCCAGGAGCTTGAAAATCTAACATACAAAAAACAGACAATGAGTTTAACATCTATTAAAACAAAATAAACAACAAAAATAATTGGTAATTAGTATACTAATTGTCTATAATGCACCACATCAGTAGCCAAAGCACACTGCGGCCCAGCTAGTAGTACAATGTTATATACGCCCCCACAACCAGGTTGTACTTCTTTGCAGCTGGGCCGCAGTGTGCTTTGACTACTCATGTGGTGCTTTAGGGACAATCAGTATACTAATTACCAGTTATATTTTCTTTTTATGCCAAACAATTTCCATTTCAGTTAGAACGTTGGCACACATTTATCCATGTATCCACAGTGCCATTCTGTGGTAATACAACATATTTGTTTTCAAACAACTCAACAATAAAACCCTATGGACTAAGACTTGAAAGACATTAAAATTAATGTGCGTGTAAAGGCAGGCGTCCCAATACTTTTGGTAATATAGTGTATCTATTAAGAGTAGATTGCATTGATGAGAAGAAGGAGTTTGGCAAAGGAATGGGTGACATTTTGAATAGATATAATAATTGTGGGTGCACTTGCATCTTGAAGGCTGCCACCTTCCGGACCAGGACAACTCATACTTTGCCAGATTGTCCATCTTGGGGAGGAAAGACTGCAGAGGGGGCAGGGGGTATAATTTGCTTTTCTCAGACACTCTAGGAGTAAGGGTTATACCGAGGTAAGAGGTTCCCTTCTCCTTCCAGATATACAAAAATCTTTGGCTGAGGTTCTGTCTGGTTTCAGAAGAGACCCCCAAATCTAAAATATACAATTTAGTCTTGTTGACTTTGTACTAGGATACTCTATTAAAGAGCTGTAAAGCTTGGTGTACCGTAGCCAAGGATGTTTTAAAATCTGTAAGCATCATGATTATGTCATTAGCAAAAAGACAGATGGTGTGTATTCTATTTTTGACCCTAAGCCCCTGAATGTGAGGATGGGAGCGAATGTATGCGGCCAGAGGTTCCATTAATAGATTAAAAATAAGCGCGGATACGGGACGCCCCTGGCGGGTCCCATTGGTTATGGTAAATGGGGTAGAAACTCAATCTGTCCAATATACACTTGGACAGATGGAATTGTATACAATATCATGACAGTCAAGAAAATCTGGCCTGCGAATCCAAACTTGGTTAGAACCTGCGCCAAATAGACCCAGTGTATTCTAAAGACCGCCTTCTCTGTACCCAAGGCTAGGAGCAGAAAAGGCGTTCTTGTTTTTTTGCCCAGGTGTATAATATTGATCAAGCGTCTTGTGGTCTTCAGCCAACTAGCGGCCTTCACACTTTTAGCACAACTCCAACACTGGCTAATAGAAGATTCCAAAACACTATGGAAGGAAATAGAACAAACTCAAATCCCTACAGGGACCTTACATGATTTTCTACTGACTGCGCATCACAACAAATCTCTAGACAAAAAGCTAGCACCCCCTATTTTAGCATCCGTAAGAGCATGAATCCATCTCTGAAATTATCAAAATTGCAGTGGTACAGTGACTCCCCTAAAATTTCCCATTTCTGCACTTACCCGAGTAATTCCAGATATTAACCTATCTATTTGGAAAGAAAAAGGAATTATTCACCTAGATGAGGTCATGGAAGGCTCGACACTTAAATTGTTTGCCACACTTCAGCAAGAATACCAACTGCCCAGCATGGAGCAATTCAAATATACACAAATAGCTCACTTAATAAAAAAGAACCCCCACTTAATCACAATACTACCTGAAAAAATAACCCAATTCTACCAAATAACCCCAAGTATACAAGAGCCTACAAGAGAAGAACCTTTGTATAAAATCTCAATCTATGTTAGCTTGGGAACATACACATCTCAGCATTGGGAAAGAACATTACGTCTTATCTATACCTCCACAAAAAGCACCAACCTATGGGAAATGCAACAAAAGATATCACTCAGATGGTACCTGACCCTCCACCGCATAGCAAAAATCTTTCAAGATGCCTCACTAAGTTGCTGGAGACTGTGCGGAAACACGGGTACTTTAATCCATATCTCATGGCACTGCCCCAAATTAAGAACACTGTGGTCACAGGTTGAGGGAATAATGATGAATGTCACAGGTATACATCAAATAATATCTCCAGGGATGGCAATTTTATCACTAGAAATACATTCTATACCTCCACCCTTTAGAACTGTGATATCCCATATTCTACTAGCCTCCAGGTTATCTATTCTCTGACATTGGAGGGAAACTATAGTCCCACTGATCTCAGAAGTAATACATACTACCCACACCCATGGAACATAAGAGGTTCTACACTCCTCAACCACAGGAAATTATGAACATGTGTAAAAACAATGGGCTCCATGGCGAGAATGGTACAATCAGAGAGTACAATATAGATGAAATATTGAAAAGAAATAACTAACCTAGTTAAAAGAAGGAATAAATGGACATCGCTGTGACTGTTTTCATGTTTTTATGTTTTATGTTTTCTATTGTTTACCATAAATTGTGTATAAAGCTAGTCACTGTACTCCAGCCAACAGACATGCTGATAGATAAACCGCAAAGGGGTTGACAAATCCCAACGGAGTGGAATGTCCACAGCGGCAAACTAGAGTGATCGCAGGTGGATGTTCATAGAACCCTTTTGACGAGACACAGGGCCTAAGCACTACCTCTAAAACTACAGAGTTGAAACAATTGACACCATGAAAGTGGATACACTATATTTAGAGTATACATGGAGTACAAGCCACCAAGGAATATTCATACTTACAATGTAATGTACATTATGTTGACTTTCTTTTATGACTTTCTTTTTCTTTATGATTTGACGCCGTGCGCCGTGATTTGACGCTCAGTCATCTGGGACACGTGACAGGTCCCAGATGACTGTGCTGCGCCGAGGGGGAAGTGACGTTTAGCCCGGGCACTGAAGGTGGCAGACTACGAGGGACCCCCTAGCAACAGGCATTTAGAGGTGAGTAAAACATTTTTTTTTTTTTTTCCAATCATTTTTTTTTTATTTTTTTTATGATTTTTAAGCCCCTTTTTTTTTTGGACCGCAACCCCACTTTAACTCCATGCACTGCAAGCCAGCCTCGCCCGAGCAGTAGTGTGTTAAAGCTTCCATGTGTGTTTATTGCTGTGCGCTCTACATTTGATTCCTTGTACCGACTTTGGCTTGTTATCCTAACTATACCTGTCTGCTTGTAGCCCTAATCTTAGGCGTGTTCTCCTGACCATCCCTGTCTACTTGTTGCCCCAACCCTTGGCTTGACCTCCTGACTATTTCTTGTTGCCCTGGATTACTGCTTCCTCTCCATCTACCAGAGCCAGACTTGAGCGTGAGCTGGGAGACCCTGGGGGCCGCAACCTGGAGTCAGCTACAGCCCATGTCCATGCCCATGGCCCAAGTCCATCCTCACCATCATAGGCTCTGGTGAAAACCTGCTGGCTCTTAGACTCCACACCCTGGGCACCCTTATGCTCTAGCTACCTGTTTGATCCATGTTGGTGCTCAGCTAAATCTGCTTTCCTGAACCACCCAGAGCTCCATCCGCAGCAGTCAGCTGAAGGGTTCACAACCTTAGCGGTGCGCTCCTAACCCCAGCAGTGTGCACATGTCACCTGACCTCAAGTGACCTGACAGTTTGCTCGGGCCATGGACCCGGCTGATGTGCCACTACCCTGCCGATGATCAGCTGAATCTAATCAGACTCAGGTGATGCGATTCCTTCAGGATTTGGCTTCCTGTTTTGAAAAGCTTCAGGCCTCCTTAGGACCCCCGGTTCGACATCCTCAACCGTAATCTGCGGCCGTATCTGTTCCAGTTACAGTCGCAGCAACAAACCCTTTGCATTTACCAGCTCCATCCCATTATTCTGGGGATTCCAAGGCCTGCAGGGGGTTCCGTAAGCAGTGTACTATTCAGTTTGAACTCCAGTCCCAAAACTTCCCATCTGATCGGGCAAAGGTAGCCTATATTATTTCCCTGCTGTCCGGTGAGACTTTTGTCTTGGGCTGCCGCTCTGTGATAGAAGAATGATCCAGTGGTTTCTAGCCTGTCTAATTTCTTGAAACTCTTTCAGAATATCTTTGAGGAACCAGGTCGTGTCTCTTCATTGGCCAGTGCCCATTTACGTCTCTGCCAAGTCTGCTTTTGTGGGACAGTATGCGCTTCATTTTCATATACAAACTGCTGAGCTGAGCTGGAATAATGAGGCCTTAGTTGCAACCTTTTACAGGGCCTCTCTGAGTGAATGACGAATAAATGGGAAGAACCATCCCTGCTGATCTGGACGATGTCATCTCCCTGTGTAACCAGATCAATATTCACTTTCAGGAAAGGACCCTAGAAAAAATAGAAAACAGGTGTGTAGGCGCTGCAACCTTCCTAAATAAAAGCTCTGCGCGGTGCTCAGACCTTGAGGCTGCTGACACCTCCAATGTACCAGAATAAGGGATGGTCGGCACTCAGGATGACATACAAAATGGTATTTCTTTATTAAATTTATTGCAGCTTTATTACAGCTTTGTACATGTATTTAATAAAGAAATACAATTTTCTATCCTAGAAAAAAGATGTCAGCACTCCTTGGTCCTTAGTCAGCCTGCTCCCCTCTCTTCGACCTGTGGAGAATCCCCTGCCAGCTGAGGAACCTATGCAGCTGGGCCAGACCAGGCTATCTCCTGAGGAACGTGCTAGGTGCAGAACTCTGGGCCTGTGTCTCTATTGTGGGGGCAAAGGTCATTTTCGTGACACATGCTTACTTCGTCCAGGAAACGCTCTGGTCTAATACATTAGGAAAGTGGAGTATTGGACCCAGAAATATCACCTTCTTATATCCTTCTTTCTGTGTTTCTTCATGTTGGCACTTCCTCTCATTTGGTCTTGGCATATCTGGATTTCGGAGCCACCAGCAATTTTATGGACTGGAGAACTGCATCATCCATGAAACTTACCCTTTCGCCCCCACTCCATTGGTGATCTTGGCGATTGATGCCACTGTTCTTCCAGGGGGCCCTATCAGCTTCCAGACCAGGAATGGATATCCTTCCTTATCCTACATATGGCCTCAACCCCTATTGTATTTGGGCCTTCCTTTGTTACAGCTCCATTCTCCACATGTTGACTGGACTTCTGGGCAGATGCTGGCTTGGGGTTCCTCCTGTTTCTTGTCCTGCCTACTTAAGGTTGCCCCAAAAGAGAGACTTCCTGTTGCCACCACCTCAGGATCCATTTTTTATTGAAATGGATGCTTCCTCGATTGGGTTGAGAGCTGTGCTTCTTCAATCCTTTGAGGAAAAATGTCAACCATGTGTATTTTTCTCCAAATTTCTCAGGCAGGGAAGAATTATGCTATTGGTGATCGGGAACTTGCGATTAAATTGGCGTTGGAGGAGTGGCATCATTTCTTGGAGGGTTCCCCGCATTCCATAACTATTTTCGCTGACCATAAGAGTCTTCAGTACTTACAGAATGCCAAACAACTGAATCCCAGACAGGCCAGGTGGAGTCTTTAGTTACATAGTTAGTAAGGTTGAATGAAGACACCAGTGCATCCAGTTCAACATGAGTGAGTGTAGGTGTGTGTCTACAATTGTCCCTATCCCTGTACATTGTGTCTCATTAAGATGCTCATCTATTATTATTTATTTTAAGGTACCCATATAGTGCTGTAAATTTACGCAGCGCTCCACACATACATCGCACACTCACATCGGTCCCTACCGTCAAGGAGCCCACAATCCAAGGTCCCCAACTCACATTCATATACTAGGGCCAATTTTTTTTGGACAGAAGCCAATTAACCTACCAGCATGTCTTTGGAGTGTGGGAGGAAACCGGAGAACCTGGAGGAAACCCATGCAGGCACAGGAAGAACATGCAAATTCCAGGCAGGTAGTGTCGTGGTTGGGATTCAAACCAATGACCTTTTTTACTGCTAGGTGAGAGTGCTACCCACTACACCACTGTGCTGTCTTTTCTTTTCCTATTTTAATTTCACTATTGTGTACAAACCTGGTTCCTGCAACAGTCGGGCTGATGCACTCTCTAGGCCATTTGACATTCAGGATTAGGGAAGAGATCGGTGTTCGAATCGAACATCGGCCGTTTGCCTGTTCGGCGAACCCAGAACTTTGTGGGCCATTCGCGCCAAATTCGTGTGACACGAACGGCCCACAATACACTGCGCCATTGCAGTGCATTGCTGGCTGATGATTGGCCAAGCATGCACTGTGACCCTGCATGCTTGGCCAATCACAGCGCCGGCAGCGAGAAGAGCAATAATTGGCCACAGGCACGATGCCTGTGGCCAATTATAGCTCAGGGGGGTTTAGTACACGCCCCACACTATATAAGGCCGCCAGCGCTGCGGCCTTGTGTAGTGTGTTGGCGTGCAGGGAGAGAGCAGGATAGGCAGGGACAGTGTCAGCTTTGCTTTGCTTTGCTTCTTAACCTAGTGCTGTTACAGTGGGTGTAGTGTGTTGGCGTGCAGGGAGAGAGCAGGGTAGGCAGGGACAGTGTCAGCTTTGCTTTGCTTCTTAACCTAGCGCTGTTACAGTGGGTGTAGTGTACCTCCTGCACAGAATACTCCTGAAGCTACCCCTAATTGCTGCTGGTGTTCTGTAGTTCTGTTGTGCAACACAGGCATCTGCAGCATTTTCAGTGGGTGTGGGTGCCTCCTGCACAGTATACACCTTAAGCTACCCCTCATTGCTGGTGTTGTTCTGTAGTTCTGTTGTGCAACACAGGCATCTGCAGCATTTTCAGTGGGTGTAGGTGCCTCCTGCACAGTATACACTTGAAGCTACCCCTCATTGCTGGTGTTGTTCTATAGTTCTTTTGTGCAACACAGGCATCTACAGCATTTTCAGTGGGTGTAGGTGCCTCCTGCACAGTATACACCTGAAGCTACCCCTCATTGATGGTGCTGTTCTGTAGTTCTATTGTGCAACACAGGCATCTGCAGCATTTTCAGTGGGTGTAGGTGCCTCCTGCACAGTATACACTTGAAGCTACCTCTCATTGCTGGTGTTGTTCTATAGTTATTAAAAATGATTGAAACAAAAATATATCATAATTCCAGTTCACATTGAAGCAACAGAGGAAGGTAAAAAACAAACACGAAATATATTTCAGAATTAAAAAGATAATCTCCCAAAAGGGTACCCCATGTTTATAGTTAGAAGAGATCACATAACTTACCATAAGGGCCACTCTATGGGATATATATTAACCACTTAAGCCCCGGACCATTTTACTGGCCAAAGACCAGTGACTTTTTGAGATTCGGCACTGCATCACTTTAACTGACAATTGCGCGGTCGTGGGACGTGGCTCCCAAACAAAATTGACGTCCTTTTTTTCCCAAAAATAGAGCTTTCTTTTGGGGGTATTTGATCACCTCTGCGGTTTTTATTTTTTGCGATATAAACAAAAAAATAGCGTCAATTTTGAAAAAAAAAAAATTATATTTTACTTTTTGCTATAATAGATATCCCCAAAAAGTATATATATAAAAAAAAATGTTTTCCTCAGTTTTGGCCGATAAGTATTCTTCTACATATTTTTGGTAAAAGAAATTGCAATAGGCCTATATTGATTGGTTTGCGCAAAAGTTATAGCGTCTACAATATAGGGTATAGTTTTATGGCTTTTTTATAGATATATATATTTTTTTTTTTTTTAGTAATGGCAGCGCTCAGCGATTTTTATCATGACTGCGACATTATGGCCGACACATCGGACAATTTTGACACATTTTTGGGACCATTGACATTAATACAGAGATCAATGCTAAAAAATTGCATTCATTACTGTAAAAATGTCACTGGCAGTGAAGGGGTTAACCACTAGGTGGCACTGTAGGGGTTAAATGTGTCCTAGGGAGTGATTCTTTTTTTCCATTCAAAAGGTTTATTGAAGGTAAGTTACATTACAGGTGATCACATAACTTGAAGACAGGTACAATCCTGTCTGTACATTTTTTGTGTTGGCAGTCAATAATAAACCAGGAACATTTAAGATTCAAAACAAATTAACATTCAACATTTTCTGTGAGTGGTCTAAAGAGGCCTTTTCGTTATATCATTCAATGCTCAGATCACATGTCTAGTTTTCATATTGGTCTCATTATGATTACCTTCTATGTCAGCAATATGGTGGCGAGTAAGATTGAAACAGGTGACATTTAATGTCGAGATATATAGATGAGTATAGGAAAGGTGAGATAAAGGAAGAGAGTAGTTAGATGTATGGGACAGAGAAGAGAGGAATAGAGGGTTGGTAGTCATATATGGTAGCCTAAGTATTGGGGTACATTTCAGTTATATCTGTAATTCAGTTCTCCATCTAAGTTTTTGCCTGATGGGCAGTTTGTTCACATACCTCCCCAAAGGTGGGGTGTTATTTTTCAACCAAGGTTGGGTAGGTTAAGTCTCTCATATTCTTCAGAGAATCTAAAAGCAACCCAAGGGGCCCAGGTTTTGTGGTATCCATCCACATCATCATTGGACTGGGCCCTTGTCTCCTCCATGTTACATATGTCCCCTATCTTATGAAGCCACTCTTTAACAGAGGGGACCCTAGTAGATTTCCAGTATAATGGTATGAGCGTTTTAGCCGCGTTAAGCATATGTTTGGACAGGGATTTCTTGTATTTGGAGAGTGAGAAGTTGGTAACATGAAGGAGGCAACCGGCCGCATCCAGTTTCAACGAGGTATCAGTGACATGGCGAATAATTGTGACCACTTTTTCCCAGAATCGTGTGATAAGGGGACAATGCCACCAGATGTGTAGAACCGTACCTTTGTCTTGTCCACATCGCCAGCAAAGATCCGAGGTTTGGGGAAACCACTTATGTAACTTGGCCGGAGTGGCATACCAATGTGTAAGCAATTTATACGCAGTTTCCTGCATTCTGGTGCTCAAGGAGCATTTATGTGCTAGTATACAGGCTTTTTGCCATTGTGTGTCTGTTATTTCTATGTTAAGTTCCTCCGACCACTTCTTCCGAAATCTGTCCAGGGCGTGCGGTGCTGAGGCCTGAAGCCAGGCATATGCTAAGGAGGTGGCTTTGGGTATTGGGGCCCCCTCCAGGCACACTGATTCCATATCTGTCATTTGTCTAGTAAAGCGCATTTTGCGTCGTGCGTCGTTTACATAGCTTCGTATCTGGAAGTATGTCCATAGGGGCAAATCCTGCACATGGGCCTCTACTTTCAGTTTCTGGTAGTCTTTAATAAGGACGTTCTCAAAACAGTGGCTGGTAAGCAAAGGTGTATTCTCGCCTTGTTTCTGTAACGCACGGTTCGCTACCCCTGGTGGAAAGTCCGGGTTGTCTTTAAGTGGTGTCAAGGGGCTTAAGGGTGAAGATACGTTTGTTTTTTTAATGATTGAGTGGAATATAGATAGGGTGGTGTTCAGAAGGGGGTGTTGTCGCAGAGTCGGTGGGTAATTTTTCATCGAAACCCATGGAGAGAACCTCAGGGGAATCGGGCTTAACTCATTTTCTAGGGGGACCCAGTCTTTAGTATCCTGGTGGCAATGCCAATCCAGGATTCTGGTCATATGTGAGGCGTGATAATATTGTTTGTAGTCGGGTAGGCCCATTCCCCCTCTTTCTTTCGCCCTAGTCATTAACTCAAATTTGATTCTCGGGCGCTTGTGTGCCCAAACAAACTCAAGCTGGATTGTTTGTAGGGTTTTGAAAAAGCACTGTGGAATCAGGACGGGTAGGGTCCGGAATAAATACAGCACTCTTGGCAATATTGACATCTTACAGATGGCTGCCCTCCCGAACCATGAGAAATGTTTGTTAGTATGCCAGGACAGCAAATCTTGTCTTATGATTTTGAGCATGGGTGGGAAATTCCTCTCAAAGATTTGAGATATCTGTGGGGTTAGCCATACGCCGAGATACTTCATGGCAGAGGATACCCATTTGAAGGTGCTATTTAGTTGTGCGCTATGTAGTGTATCCTCTGTCATGGTGATATTCATCGCCTCAGACTTCGTATAATTGATCTTTAGATAGGAGACGTACCCGTACACCGTGAACTCCCTTAGCAGTGTGGGAATTGACGTGAGGGGTTTCGTTAGGAAAAATAGCAAATCATCGGCGTATGCAGCGATTTTAAATTCCCGTTGACCCACCCAGAAACCCTCAATATCTGGTGATAACTTCACTTTCCTAATGAAAGGTTCCAACGAGATGATGAAGAGGATTGGCGAGAGGGGACACCCCTGTCTTGTACCATTGGTTATTTTTATCGTTTCGGACAGGGTTCCATTTATTCGTAGTTTTGCTGATGGGTTTTGGTATATCGCCGAAATCCAATTCATCATGCGGGTACCAAGGCCAACATGTTCGCACGTTGCCAACATGTAGTCCCATGCTACTCGATCGAAGGCCTTCTCCGCGTCTGTAGACAGAAGAAGGCCCTCGATCTTTCGTTCCCTAGCTGCATATACAAGATTTAGTGCCTTTGTTACGTTGTCTTTTGCCTCTCTGCCTGGCATAAACCCTGCCTGCTCTGGGCCTATGATGGTGTGTAGGAGGGGTTTAAGTCTGTTTGCTAATATTTTGGTCAGGATTTTAACATCAAGGTTCAGTAACGAAATTGGTCTATAGCTAGGGCAGTGTTCTGGGTCTTTGTTTGGTTTGGGCAGGACTGTTATGTGTGCCCCAAGGAACATCGGGGGGACTTCCCTGGGTGTAGCAAATGAATTTAGAGCTTTTAGAAGTGGGCCAGTCAGGTTGTCTAGGAAGGTCTTATAATATATAGAGGAGAAGCCATCAGGGCCCGGGCTTTTCCCATTCTTCATATCTTTTATTGCCGCTTTAACTTCTATTTCCTCAATGGGCCATTCAAGGAGTTCAGTGTCAGTGGTGTGTAGCGTGGGCATTTCTGCCCCGCGCAAGTATTCATGAATTGCTTGTGTTCTGGTTCCTTGCATGTCGGGTGGTTTGTGAGGGTTCGGTAGGTTATAGAGATTGGAGTAGTAGGAGTGGAAATGTTGTGCAATCTGCTCATCCGTCTGATCTAGCGTTCCCTGTTTGTTTCGTATGCCCTTAATGTTGTTGCTAAGGCGGGGGTCTTTTAGGGCTCTGGCTAAGAATTTGCCTGTTTTGTCCCCATGTTCATAATATATTTTTTTTCCTGAAAAACAGGAACCGTTTAGTGGTGGCATCTAATATTTGTTGTAGGGCTTTTCGGGTGTCAAGTAGTTCAGTCGCCGTCTGTTTGGTGAGGGATTGCTTATGTTGTAGCTCTAGTTGTGAGATTCTATCTACTAATTTTGATATCTGTTTTTCCCTGTCCCTCTTTCGCTTAGCTCCCGCCCTCATCAATTCCCCTCGCATGTAACATTTGTGTGCCTCCCATGTCATCAAGGGATCTGTCTCTGGTATTGAGTTAAAGCTAAAAAATTCTTGCAATTGCTTGGTGAGTTTTGGCAATAATTCACAGTCTGTCAGGAGCGAGGAATTCAGTCGCCAAGATTGTCTCCTATGTGTGGGTACATCAGAGGCCAGTGAAAGAGAGACAGGGGCATGATCCGAGAAGGATTGTATACCAATGTTTGCCCTTTCCACTAAATGTAGGTCCTTTCGTGAAATGAAAATGTAATCAATTCTTGAGTACCTGGCATGGGGGGCAGAATAGAAAGTAAAGTCCTTTCCATCTGGGTGTAGATATCTCCAGGTATCCACCAGATGCATCGAGGACAAAATTGATTTCAGGCTCTTCAGTACTCTGTATCTGATGTATGATGTGCCTGTCGATGTGTCAGTTAGAGGGTTCAGGGGGAGGTTGAAGTCCCCGCCCAGGATTATGCGTCCCGAGCCAAACACTCCAAGCTCCCCCATTACCCGTCTGCAGAAAGTCAGGTGTGAGGTATTCGGGAAATAGACATTAGCCAATGTCGTTGGAACCCCATAATATTTCCCCTTCAGGAAGATAAACCTCCCTTCAGGGTCTATCAGTTTGTCCGTCAGCTCGAAGTTGGCCTCTCTGCTAATTAGTATAGAGACCCCCTTCGACTTAGCCGAGTCATTGGTAGCGTGATATACTGTAGTGAAATAGGAATTAGTGAGCCTGGGTACATTGCTTGTTCTAAAGTGCGTCTCTTGCAAGAAGGCGAAGTGAGGCCTACCTTTCTTGAGCTCCCTTAGGAGGGCGATCCGTTTTTCAGGGGTATTCAGACCTCTGACATTGTGAGATATCACTGTGGGGCAGTGGCCCATCGATGAGTATGCCATTGCACCGCCCTGGACAGATTCGGAGACCCGGTACCTATGGAAGACACTATACAGGAGATATGTTATTACAGTATGGTATTCTTTCAAGTGATGTCTACCCACGCGTATAGATCTACCAGTTAAGAGAAAGATAAAGGGAAGAGTAGTGGAAGAGAGAAAACAGAGAAGGCGAAGATTATGTTATACTGCCTTCGAATAGATATTCTATCCGTGAGGTCTGATTAGGAGTACTAACCAGGGACTAAGGTCTCCCTGGGTGTACCTTGTGGGGTAGTGGGAGGTGGCAGCAGGGATATCCTGTGTCAATCTCGGTATGGAGAGCGAGACAGGAGTGAATTACCCCTCAGTACCAGTCCTGGCACAGGGGATAATGAGAACACAAAAAAAAAAAAATGTAACTGTAGTGGCAGAGGTGGGGGAGGCCCGCGGCCACTTTTCTGCAATTGAGTTTAAACAAAAAACGTGCTATATCAAACCATTCTGCACCGAATTATAAGTGCTAACCAACAGAACAACCGAAGACTCCTCCAATTAGTGAGGACAGGAGGGCGCCAGCCGGCGCACCCCAGACGGGGTATCACCCCAACTAATTTTGGGGATCCATATCCCGTCCCGGCCACCGGCCACCCGCCCCCCCCCCTGGAGAAATCTCAAACTTCACCTAAAAGTGAATTCGTACATTCTAGACTCTCAATCCTAGGCGTAAACCTTGTATATCGTCAGAGGAGGGCAAGACCGTAGGGCAAAAAATGTAATAAAATAAATAGAATATATAAAATGAAATAAAATGAGTAACATAAAATAAAATAAAATAAATAAATAAAGTAAGAGCGAAACAAGGCAAAATAAGTAAAGATACGCTAGTTTACAGTGTTACCACTCAATCGTAAAGTCTGGATCTCATTGATCTTAGCTGCGAGTTGCGCCTGGGGATCAGTGCACGTTCCCGGGTATGTCAGGGAAAGTGGCTCCCTCTGTCCAGTCCATCTGTATTTTGCTTGAGTATTGTATTCTGCAGTCAGATGTGTCGGGGCCTTTTCACCTCTCAGGTAGATGGGCACGTTTGAGGGGCCTTCCAGGTGTCAGGCTGAGTAGGGGTGTATGCCCCCGCTCCCCCCTTGGGCAACCGAGTAGTGTCAGTACACGGTAGATGGACATCTGGGTATATCCTTGGGTGCTAATAGATGTGGGGGGGAGCCAGCAAGTAAAAAGAAAGAACCAAAGGGAATAAAACTAAAATCAAAACAAAAACACTGAACCTGAGATGTTCAAACCACATAGTTGTGATCAAAAAACCTCATCTTTCTGTCATGGGTCCTCCGGGGCTCCAGGTTGGCGGGCTCTGGGTGTGCCAGGGGGATGCCCCCCCTGTCTGCTTTGCTTTAGCTTCTTGGCTGGTCTCTTGTCGGGTGAGGCAAAAGGGGAGACAGACGGGCTCCTTTGGACCGGTGGAAGAAGAAATTCTTGGTACCAGTCTGGCAACTCGATGTCCCCCAGCTGCAGGGCATTACAAAACTCCGGCAGGTCGTCCGGTGATCTCAATGTGTGTTGTCTGCCATTGTGTGACACCAATAGGGCAAAGGGGAAGCGCCAGGTATACCGCAGGTCTCTTTCCCGTAGCCTGTCTAGTAAGGGCCTCAGGGCTCTGCGATTTTTCAGGGTTATTTGGGACAGGTCCTGAAAGAGCATTATCACTTCCCCATTAAACACAATTTGATCATTGCGGCGTGCTTTCTGCATGATGTCTTCTTTCAATGTGAAGCTCTGTAAGCAGCAGATGACATCACGTGGGGGCATGTTGTCTGGGCCTCGTGCTCTCAGGGCCCTGTGCGCTCTTACAAACTCTATCTCGGTGTCCTCAGGCCTTTCCAGTAAGCTATTAAAGACCCTCTGTAGTGCAGGTACAATTTGGTCATTATCCACCGATTCCGGCACCCCTCTGACCCGTATGTTACACCTCCTCCCCCTGTTATCAAGGTCCTCCAAATGTCTATTCATTTCTATAAAATGATTGGAGTGTGAATAGGTGACTTTCTCCAGTCTATGTATGGCTTTCTCCCTGTGCTTCCCCGCCGTTTCAGCTGCCGCCATCTTCTCTGTCAGCACTAGCAGGTTGGATTTTAGATCCGTTATTGCTGCAGAGAACGTGGATTTTATGTCCGGAGCAAACATGGACATATCGGCGTATGTTAGTGGGTGCTGGGAGTGTAAGTGGTTCCTACCATTGTCCTCTGCCGCGGACTGGGAGTCCTCACTGAAGTCGTCCTCAGCATGAGCCGGCGCCATCTTGGCTTCCACCACGTTGCTCCTGGATAGTGACTGCGATCTGAAGAGATCCGAGATGTTCCTGCTTTGTGAGGCCGTCGCCGAACGGCGGGATCGGGTGTGCGGTGTTCGGTTGTTCTGCTTGCTCATTCTTGGGAGCTAGGGTGCAGAATGGTCGGCTTGGGACCGCGGGTTCTCCGGAGCTCCTCTAACAAGCGGCCATCCTCGCTGCGTGCCAAGCCATGCCCCCTAGGGAGTGATTCTAACTGTAGGGGGGAGGGGCTGCGTGTGACACATCACTGATCACCGCTTCCTTTCGAAATGTCATTATTGCTGCGGCATGTTCTACACGTGTTTTCATCTAAGAAAAGTTTTTAAAACAATCGTTTTTTCAGGTGCAGTGATTTTAATAATGCTTAAAGTGAAACAATAAAAGAGAAATATTCCTTTAAATATCGTGCCGGGGTCCCCTTAGTCTGCCTGTAAAGTGGCGCATCAGTGCAATGTGTAGAACATGCCGCAGCAATGATGACATTTCTAAAAGAAAATATTTTATTTAAACTTGCTCGCGGCTGTAATGTATTGCAGGCTCCCGGCAATATAGATGAAAAATCAAGGAAAAAATGGCGTAGGGATCCCCCAGTCCATACCAGGCCCTTCAGGTCTGGTATGGCTATTAAGGGGAACTCCATGGCAAAATTCATAAACAAAAAATTGGCATGAAGTCCCTTCCAAAATCCATACCAAACCCTTATCCGAGCATGCAGCCTGGAGGTCAGGATGGGGGGGGGGGGGGCGAGCGCCCCCTCCTGAACCATACCAGGCCACATGCCCCCAACATGGGTGCATCCCAAAGCACCTTGTCCCCATGTTGATGATGACAAGAGCCCCTTTCCAACAACCGTGGGCTGTGGTTGTTGGGGTCTGCGGGTGGGGGGTTATCAGAATCTGGAAGCCCCCTTTAACAACCCCCAGATCCCACCCCTCCTATGTGAATGGGTATCGGGTACATTGTACCCCTACCCATTCACCAAAAAAAGTTTCAAAAAGTAAAAACCACAATAGACAGTTTTTGACAATTCCTTTATTTAAAAAAATTAAAAAATTAAAACAGTGTCCCGCGATGTCCATCCATCTTCAATCACGCCATCCGACGGACCCGAAGAAAAAAATAATCTCTGCCTCGATGGGAGGTCTCCAGGCGACTGCTGTCTTTTTGCTTTGACAACTCTTATATATCCAAGGGCGGGGCCACCCACTGACGTAACCAGATGACCCCCCTGATGTCACAGATATCACATGACGTCAGAAGGGATCGGGTCACTTGGTTATGTCATCGGGTGGCCCCGCCCTTTCCTATATAAGCTAGTCAAAGCCAAGAGACAGCAGGCGCCGGGGGGCCTCCCATCGAGGCGGAGCTTTTTAATTTTCTTTCTTTTTTTTGTGTCTGTCGGGCGGTGTGATTGAAGATGGAGTGACATCATTAGACACTTTTTTTTCTTCTTTTTTAATAAAGCAATTGTCAAAAATGTTCTGTTTTTATTTGTTGTGGTTTCATTCACATGGAGGGGTGCGGGATCTGGGGGTCCCTGGCAGACCCTGGCAACCACAGCCCACGCCCCCTTGTTGAAGGCATGTGGCCTGGTATGGTTCAGGAGGGGGGCTCGCTCGTTCCCCAAATCCGTAGCAAAATGTAAAAAAAAAAATCCCCTCCAAAATCCATACCAGACCCTTACCAAAAAAGTGTCAAAATAAATAAAAACAGTACACAGGTTTTTGACAAATCCTTTATTAAAAATAAAAAAAACAATGTCCCCCGATGTAGATCCATCATCAATCATGGCACCGACACCAGTGCATGCTGGGTCGGTGACATCACAAGGGGGCAGTGCCCCCAGGTGAAGTTGCCAGGTTTGCCTTCACAGCGGGCATACCGATTTTCTTTCTTTTCCAGGTCGGCGGTGCAGCGGGCATCGTGATTGACAATGGATCTACATCAGGGGTTAATGTTTTTTTTTTATTTTTAATAAAGGATTTATCAAAAACCTATGAACTGTTTTTATTTATTTTGAAATTTTTTGGGTGAATGGGTACTATGTACCCCATACTCATTCACATAGGGGGATGGTGGGATCTGGGGGCCCCCTGGTTACCCCCTGCCATCAACATGGGGACTAGGTGCTTTGGGGTGTGGGGGGGTCAGAGCCAAAAAAGTGGACTGTGGGGAGACCCACGCCGTTTTTGTCTTTATTTATTTTTTATAAATAGCCGTGTGTCGGCAATTGCAACCAAGAGTACATTTAAATGTGAATTGATCCATGTGTTTTTTTCTCTAGAAATATCATTTTTGCTGCATCATGTTCTATACATGCTACAGATGTGCCACTTTACAGGCAGACTAAGGTGACCCCCCCCCCCCGGCACTATATTTAAAAGTTTTTTTCATTTTTATTGTTTCACTTTAACCACTTGCTTACTGGGCACTTAAACCCCCTCCTATCCAGACCAATTTTCAGCTTTCAGCGCTGTCGCACTTTGAATAACAATTGTGCGGTCATACAACACTGTACCCAAATTAAATTTTTATCATTTTTTTCCCCAAATAGAGCTTTATTTTGGTGGTATTTGATCACCTCTGCGATTTTTATTTTTTGTTAAAATTTTAAAAAAATGCTGAATTTAAAAAAAAAAAGTTTTTTTTTTATTTTGTTATAAAAATTTAAAATGGGTAATTTTTGTCCGTCATTGATGTACTCTGATGAGGCGGCAGTGACGGGCACCGATAGGTGGCAGTGATGGGCACTGATGGGTGGCAGTGATGGGCACTGATGGGTTACACTGATAGGCAGCACTTTTAGGTGGCACTGATTGGCAGCACTGGTGGGCATTGATAGGGGGCACTTGTGGGCATTGATAGGTGGCACTTGTGGGCATTCACCGGTGGCATACATGAGGCATAATTGCCTCTGACTTTTGGGGACCAATGTCCCTTTAATATGAGCCGGGGCGCGCGCAGGGAGTGTGCACAGGGGAGGACGTCATATGACGGCAATTGAGATCCGCGCTGTGGCCGTCATTCAGCCATAGCGCGGATTTCAAGTGGTTAAGCATCATTAAAATCACTGCTTTTGTAAAAACTATTATTTTTAGAAAGTTTGTTTGCATTGATACATATTCCACAGGGCAGTACCTGGACCCCATACCCCTTTTATGGCCAATTACTTGCATATAAGCCTTCAAAATAGACACTTTTGATTTCTCATATTCGGCTCCCGTAGACTTCAATGGAGTTTGTGGTTATGGGCAGAACTTTTCCCCTGTTCGGGAGTTCTGCTGCGAACCGAACAGGGGGGTGTTCATCCTATCTCTAGTTATAAATATATCTATATAAAAAAAAACATACATTTTTATGAAGAAAGGGATTATATTCCTTTACTGGTTATGTTATGGCATATGCCAAAGCTAAATTTTAGTGCACTTCCAATAGCATTCTTTTCACTTAAACTTCTTATTACAAAGCCTGTAACCTAAACAGAGGGCACATAGGGACAACTTGTTTAGGATAAAGTGGCCAAAGCCTAAGCATTCCAAAGTTTGAAGGGTGACAAGGAGAGCATATTAGTGTGGTCTGTGTGGATTCCCCAAGCTGCACAACTTCCCCCTGGAACCCTCACATATATATCTCCCTCATTAACCGCCATTGCAGTCCTATGGGGAGGGGTGGTCGAGGTGCAAATGTCCAGCAGACAGCTGAGGCATATTGCAAGGGGGACACATGCCTCCCACCCTCCCTGTGTATTGCCATATCTTACACCCGTACTTGCCGGGGGCACCAACATGGAGGCTGCCTGTACCATGTCACCACGCATGCGCCATGAGGGGAACCTTACCCCGTGCCTTGCGGTGATGCAATGAGTGGCTGTGTGGCTGGAGATGCGCATGCGTGGCAAATCACAGCCACGCACGTGCACTCTGGACCCAAATCAAAGTCCCCCTTTCAGATTGACCTAACCGTGGGACAAAACCCATGCACACCACTTACAGATAATGTGATAAACGCAAATGTTATGCCATAATAATTTTAACAATAATTCATAAGGTATATTATATACAATACATATGTTGTGTGTATCCCTCTGCTGTATCTCTCCAACCTTGGGACTGCCGTGTTTTGCCCCCCTCATAAAGAGATTACGGTTGGGTTCCTCTCTTTCCCCATGCCCAAACCCATCTAGGTAAGTGGTGGAGTTATGTGTGAACGTAAAGAGAGATCGATATTTTGTTTTTTGATTCTAATATTCTATTTTTTTTTTTCACACTTAGTGAAGAATGTATATATACATACCCCGCTAGTAATCTCCTGATGAAGGGGACCAAGTAAAGGAAAGCTTGAGTTTGGCAGAGAAACCAAAGCAAATATATACTGCTTAGATAAAAAAAATGGATAGAAGTTTGTATACTTTAATTGGGCTGTTGGTATAAAATATCCATGTATTGAGAAGCATGATTTTAATAATGTACTCTTTTTAATTGTGCATTTTTTGTAATAAACTTTGTATCTGAGTAAGATATACATTTGTGTGTGCTGTTCAAATCCTGCCATATCTTTGAGGCAACAAGCCTTTTTCTCTATATAATTTCAAATAGGGAAGTGGCACTTAAAGGCCTACCAATCAATCTAGTTATAGACCGCAATAGTCAAATATGGATTTAGAAAGGGAAAGCCTGCTATCCCAAATATACTGCCATAACCATCTACCCAAATCCAATATTTCCATGTGTCCCTAAAAGTCCATAAAAATTCTCCACACAGGGAAGGGGGCACATCATGCCATTCATACCAAAACAATCAAGCCATACTCAATAGCCCATTGATTACATCAGCATACCCTTTTACATACACTCCCATGCATGCACTCACAGCCACTCCACCCACACATCACCCTCCACAGGCATACATATTGCAACAGCCACATACATATCCAGCTTGGTATAAATCCTAGGATATGCAACAAAAATATTTTTTTCCCCTAGGGAATTGTTAGACAACTTAAAGGACAATATATTTTAGTATAAAAAGGATACATCATTATAAAATTACAACACAGCCAGTATTTGTATACATGTACAATACAACATGGTATGCTTTGCAGAATACCCATTATTATTTTCTTCCATGGTAATCAGTTTTATCTGCATCAATGTTAGACCAGGAAAAATCTAATAAGTTTCAGAGAAAACTCCTTCCTCAGGGTAAAAATACATCTACAATATAATCAGATTATTAAGTGTACATTAATTTACAGACTAAAGCACCCACATTATTATAAAATCCATACCATACTTATGTTGTGTATTGTGCCAAAAACAAAAGAGTCTAACTGTATATGAAAAACAAATCACAGTCAGAGTTTCTATAATTCCATTCATCAACTGCGGGCAAAGCCAGGACACCCCTTGGGGACCAACATGCGTCCACTGAGGCCACCTAGCACATGACAAAGAGAGTAAGCCAATGATAGGAGAGACGAAATGTCATTAGCCCACCAAGGATTCCTTAAACTTGTCCAAAGCTTTATTTTGGGCACAGGCAAGTGTCTGGGACCCTGTGTGGATCTGAAACATTGCTGTATGTGTACTATGTGATCACAAAAAGCTGTTGAGGAATCCTTGGTGTACTGAGTGCATTACTTCACTCTGATTGTCTACAGCTTCCAGCCTGTGGTCATTACAGCACCCAGCATTACTGAACAGCCATTTTCAGGAACACATGCGTGGGGAATATTACGTTAAGACAACAATAGGTCCCATCCATATCAAGATACTAGACTTTCCTATCTACGGGGCTCCCTAGATTGTCTTATAATATCCATATATTCTCCTCTATAATGGTCCATCATTAGTCCAGCCATATAATAGTATGATAAATAAACATTGTATATACCCATACAAAAGGGGAACAAGTATAAAAATGTCTTATTCTTCCCAGGTTTTATTCAAGCAGCATAAAAGCACAGTTTTAGACCAGTTCATTGACATTAAAAATCCTTCCTTTTCATCTTTAGTAGGAATGAGCACCACTCATTTCAGAAGTCCTGTGAGTCAAACCTGTCCAATGATTTTGTCCCTGGGCAGGGTTCATGGCCTGGATTCACATGAATTGGGTTGAATAATGCTGGGTGTAATTCACCCAGAAAAAAAATGTTATCTAATGGTGGAGAAGAATTACAGCTCTAGGTTGAACGTGAGTATTGAAGCTGCTTTTTTATATATTTAAACACGTTAGGCAACACAAAAATGACATTCCTCTTAAACAATAACATTTAATTAAAATGAATCGCTATACATTATGGCACAGCATCATCTGTTTTGGGACCCTTACTTTTTAATATATTTATAAATGATATAGGGTCTGGGATTCAAAGTACTATTTCAGTGTCATGAATCTGCAGTAATGTTTCATGCCCTGTCTACCTGCTTACATCTCTGGTCTGTGTATCAGCTTAAGGACCATGCTTTCACACCTGCATGTTTATGTAATCTTTTCTCAGCATGGCTCCACCCCGACCTCTAACTACTTAACTCAATGCACTGCAAGCCAGCCTTGCCCGAGCAGTAGTGTGTGAAGGCTTCCCTGTGTGTTTATTGCTGTGCGCTCTACATTTGATTCCTTGTACCGACTTTGGCTTGTTATCCTAACTATACCTGTCTGCTTGTAGCCCCAATCTTAAGTGTGTTCTCCTGACCATCCCTGTCTACTTGTTGCCCCAACCCTTGGTTTGACCTGCTGACTATTTCTTGTTGCCCTGGATTACTGCTTCCTCTCCATCTACCAGAGCCAGACTTGAGCGTGAGCTGGGAGACCCTGGGGGCCGCAACCTGGAGTCAGCTACAGCGAAGTCCATCCTCACCATCAGAGGCTCTGGTGAAAACACATCCTGGGGACCCTTATGCTCTAGCTCCCTGTTTGATCCCTGTTTGATCCATGTTGGTGCTCAGGTAAATCAGGTAAATCTGCTTTCCTGGACCACCCAGAGCTCCATCCGCAGCAGTCAGCTCAAGGGTTCACAACCTTATTGGTGCGCTCCTAACCCCAGCAGTGTGCACATGTCACTTGACCTCAAGTGACCTAACAGTTTGCTCGGGCCATGGACCCGGCTGATGTGCCACTACCCTGCCGATGATCAGCTGAAGGGCATAGTCCGCAGACTCAAAATCCAGGAATCTAATCAGACACAGGTGATGTGATTCCTTCAGGATTTGGCTTCCTGTTTTGAACATCTTCAGGCCTCCTTAGGACCCCCTGTTCGACATCATTAACCGCAATCTGCGGCCGTATCTGTTCCAGTTACAGTCGCAGCCACAAACCCTTTGCATTTACCAGCTCCATCCCATTATTCTGGGGACTCCAAGGCCTGCAGGAGGTTCCTTAAGCAGTGTACTATTCAGTTTGAACTCCAGTCCCAAAACTTCCTATCTGATCGGGCAAAGGTAGCCTATATTATTTCCCTGCTTCCCTGACTTTTGCCTTGGGCTGCCGCTCTGTGATAGAAGAATGATCCAGTGGTTTCTAGCCTGTCTAATTTCTTGAAACTCTTTCAGGATTTCTTTGAGGAACCAGGTTGTGTCTCTTCATTGGCCAGTGCCCATTTACGTCTCTGCCAGGTCTGCTTCTGTGGGACAGTATGCGCTTCATTTTCACATACAAACTGCTGAGCTGAGCTGGAATAATGAGGCCTTAGTTGCAACCTTTTACAAGGCCTCTCTGAGTGAATGATGAATTAGCAGGAAGAACCATCCCTGCTGATCTGGACGATGTCATCTCCCTGTGTAACCAGATCGATATTCACTTTCAGGAAAGGACCCTAGAAAAAATAGAAAACAGGTGTGTAGGCGCTGCAACCTTCCTAAATAAAAGCTCTGCACGGTGCTCAGACCTTGAGGCTGCTGACACCTCCAATGTACCAGAATAAGGGATGGTCGGCACTCAGGATGACATCCAAAATGGTATTTCTTTATTAAATTGATTGCAGCTTTATTACAGCTTTGTACATGTATTTAATAAAGAAATACCATTTTGGATGTCATTCTGAGTGTCGACCATCCCTTTCCTTATCCTAGAAAAAAGATGTCAGCACTCCTTGGTCCTTAGTCAGCCTGCTCCCCTCTCTTCGACCTGTGGAGCATCCCCTGCCAGCTGAGGAACCTATGCAGCTGGGCCAGACCAGGCTATCTCCTGAGGAACGTGCTAGGTGCAGAACTCTGGGCCTGTGTCTCTATTGTGGGGGCAAAGGTCATTTTCGTGACACATGCTCACTTCGTCCAGGAAACGCTCTGGTCTAATACATATGTAAGGTGGAGTATTGGACCCAGAAATATCACCTTCTCATATCCTTCTTTCTGTGTTTCTTCATGTTGGCACTTCCTCTCATTTGGTCTTGGCATATCTGGATTTCGGAGCCACCAGCAATTTTATGGACTGGAGAACTCCATCATCCATGAAACTTACCCTTTCGCCCCCACTCCATTGGTGATCTTGGCGATTGATGCCACTGTTCTTCCAGGGGGCCCTATCAGCTTCCAGACACTCCCTGTTATGATCAAAAATAGAAAATGGAAGAATCTGAGCTTGGTGACTAAAAAAGGGGCAGCTGAACACTATAGCCCAGATACCGGACAAAGCATTAGTAAACAAAGAAAAAAGTGCAGCGCTCAAAAATATGATTAATCCGTGTATACATTACATCACCTGATGTTGGTGAAAAATTGGTAGTGATAGAGTTAATTAAAGCCAAATACTAGAAAGCATGTGTTAAGTGAAACTTATGCATACAAATAATAAATAAATGTGATATACCCAAATATTATGCAAAGCATGCATTGTGTGAACAAACTATGCATACATGTAAAATAAATGCTATCAAATGGTGCAATATAAATCTAATCAAATGTCTGTGAAAATGAACAGAGTGTTATGTTATGTTATGATGTCAGTAGGGATACTCCACCAGGAGTGGATATCCTTCCTTATCCTACCTAAGGCCTCAACCCCTAATGTATTTGGGCCTTCCTTTCCTTCCTTTACAGCTCCTTTCTCTACACGTTGACTGGACTTCTGGGCAGATCCTGGCTTGGGGTTCCTCCTGTTTCTTGTCCTGCCTACTTAAGGTTGCCCCAAAAGAGAGACTTTCTGTTGCCACCACCTCAGGATCCATTTTTTATTGAAATGGATGCTTCCTCGATTGGGTTGAGAGCTGTGCTTCTTCAATCCTTTGAAATGTCAACCATGTGTATTTTTCTCCAAATTTCTCAGGCAGGGAAGCATTATGCTATTGGTGATCGGGAACTTGCGATTAAATGGAGGAGTGGCATAATTTCTTGGAGGGTTCCCCGCATTCCATAACTATTTTCGCTGACCATAAGAGTCTTCAGTACTTACAGAATGCCAAACAACTGAATCCCAGACAGGCCAGGTGGAGTCTTTAGTTACATAGTTAGTAAGGTTGAATGAAGACACCAGTGCATCCAGTTCAACATGAGTGAGTGTAGGTGTGTGTCTACAATTGTCCCTATCCCTGTACATTGTGTCTCATTAAGATGCTCATCTATTATTATTTATTTTAAGGTACCCATATAGCGCTGTCAATTTATGCAGCGCTCCACACATACATCGCACACTCACATCGGTCCCTACCGTCAAGGAGCCCACAATCCAAGGTCCCCAACTCATATACTAGGGACAATTTTTTTTGGACAGAAGCCAATTAACCTACCAGCATGTCTTTGGAGTGTGGGAGGAAACCGGAGAACCTGGAGGAAACCCATGCAGGCACAGCAAGAACATGCAAATTCCAGGCAGGTAGTGTCGTGATTGGGATTCAAACCCGTGACCTTTTTTACTGCTAGGTGAGAGTGCTACCCACTACACCACTGTGCTGTCTTTTCTTTTCCTATTTTAATTACACTATTATGTACAAACCTGGTTCCTGCAACAGTCGGGCTGATGCACTCTCTAGGCCATTTGACATTCAGGATTAGGGATGAGCTCGGTTTTCGATTCGAACTCATGTTCGAATCGAACATCGGCTGTTCGCCTGTTCGGCGAACCCAGAACTTTGTGGGCCATTTGCGCCAAATTCGTGTGACACGAACGGCCCACAATACACTGTGACATCGCAGTGCATTGCTGGCTGATGATTGGCCAAGCATGCACTGTGATCCCGCATGCTTGGCCAATCACAGCACCGGCAGCGAGGAGAGCAATAATTGGCCTCAGGCACGATGCCTGTGGCCAATTATAGCTCAGGGGGGTTTAGTACATGCCCCCACACTATATAAGGCCGCCAGCGCGGCGGCCTTGTGTAGTGTGTTGGCGTGCAGGGAGAGAGCAGGATAGGCAGGGACAGTGTCAGCTTTGCTTTGCTTCTTAACCTAGCGCTGTTACAGTGGGTGTAGTGTGTTGGCGTGCAGGGAGAGAGCAGGATAGGCAGGGACAGTATCAGCTTTGCTTTGCTTCTTAACCTAGCGCTGTTACAGTGGGTGTAGTGTACCTCCTGCACAGAATACTCCTGAAGCTACCCCTAATTGCTAGTGTTGTTCTGTAGTTCTGTTGTGCAACACAGGCATCTGCAGCATTTTCAGTGGGTGTAGGTGCCTCCTGCACAGTATATACCTGAAGCTACCCCTTATTGCTGGTGTTGTTCTGTCGTTCTGTTGTGCAACACAGGCATCTGCAGCATTTTCAGTGGGTGTGGGTGCCTCCTGCACAGTATACACCTTAAGCTACCCCTCATTGCTGGTGTTGTTCTGTAGTTCTATTGTGCAACGCAGGCATCTGCAGCATTTTCAGTGGGTGTAGGTGCCTCCTGCACAGTATACACCTGAAGCTACCCCTCATTGCTGATGTTGTTCTGTAGTTCTGTTGTGCAACACAGGCATCTGCAGCATTTTCAGTGGATGTAGGTGCCTCCTGCACAGTATACACCTGAAGCTACCCCTCATTGCTGATGTTGTTCTGTAGTTCTGTTGTGCAACACAGGCATCTACAGCATTTTCAGTGGGTGTAGGTGCCTCTTGCACAGTATACACCTGAAGCTACCCCTCATTGCTGGTGTTGTTCTGTAGTTCTGTTGTGCAACACAGGCATCTGCAGCATTTTCAGTGGGTGTAGGTGCCTCCTGCACAGTATACACCTGAAGCTACCCCTTATTGCTGGTTTTCCCATCTCCCTGCAGGCCATTAGTATGTCTGGAAGGCCAACAAGGAGAGGCAGACATTCACGAGCCAATAAAAGAGGGCAAGCAGGCTCTGTGTCTAGAGGCAACAGTACTGGTCATGGACGCGGTCCATCATCATCAGCAGGGGGCCATGGGACATGCTTGTCCTTATTTTCGGCAGCTGGACCTGTTGAGCCGCATCATGCCAAAGACTTGGTAGAGTGGATGACCAAACCCTCCTCATACTCCTCATCCTCTCTCACCCAGGCTCAGGGTACTGGCAAAGCAGCTGCCAATGCGTCCTCTTCCCTCGTCTCAATGTCATCAGTCACTTCTTCCCTAGACCCACCATGTCCTCCTGAGGAGTCCCCCGAACAGTTTGAGCACAGTGTTGGGTACATGCTCCAGGAGGATGCCCAGCGTTTTGAAGGCTCTGATTATGATACCCAGCTAGAGGAAGGCAGTAGCGTGAGCGCAGAGAGAGGGGATTCTCAAGGACAGCAATCTGGCAGTTATGTTCCACCAGCTGCAGCATACTGCCAGATTTGCTCCAGTGATGAAGAGGGAGGGGATGATGAGGTCACTGACACCACGTGGGTGCCTGATAAGAGAGAGAAGGAGGCACATCTCCAATGAGGCAGTATGCCCTCCGGGGGCCAGCTTAAGGGCAGCACACCGACTGAATCACACCGCAGACCTCCGCCTGTGCAGGGCGCTGCCTGTGCGCATTATTCCAAAAGTTCTTTGGTGTGGGCCTTTTTTGAGACAAGTGCAGCAGATCGCACTGCTGCTATTTGCAACATATGTCTCAAGCGTATCTCACGTGGCCAAAACATTAGCCGCTTGGGCACCACATGCTTGACCAGACATATGTTGACCTCCCATGCAGCGCATTGGCAAGCGTACCTTAAAGACCCACACCAAAGAACAAAGCGGACCTCTGCTTGCTCCTCATCAGCTGGGATCTCCAACCCTACTATACCTTCAGTCCTCTCTGAAAGCTGCACTGAGAGGAATGAAGGTGTAGAATTATGTGTGTCACAGCCATGTACTTGTGGGTACTCTGCTAGCAGTACACCGATGTCTGATTGTACCAGGCAAATTTCCCTGCCCCAGCTGTTGGACCGTCAAAAGAAGTTCACTCCCAGCCATCCACATGCCCAGCGGTTGAATGCTAGCTTGGCTAAATTGCTAGCACTTCAACTGCTGTCTTTTCAGTTGGTAGACTCAGTCCCCTTCCGTGAGTTTGTGCAATGTGCGGTTCCTCAGTGGCCGATTCCAAAACGCCACTTTTTCTCACGGAAGGCGGTTCCAGCTCTCTCCCGGCATGTGGAAGGCAATGTCCATGCCTCGCTGGACAGGGCGGTCAGTGGTAAAGTGCATATTACCGCTGACTCATGGTCCAGCAGGCATGGACAGGGACGTTACCTATCTTTCACGGCCCATTGGATCACTCTTTTGGCAGCTGGGAAGGATGCAGGACAAGGTGCAGTAGTGTTGGAGGTTGTTCCGCCACCACGCCTCCAAAATGCTACTACTGGTTGTGACACACCGCTCTCCTCCACCCTCTCCTTTTCTTCTTCCTCCATGGCCTCTTCCTGTGCTTTGTCCTCTAAACCAGCGGTGCTCCGTAGGCGTTTAAGGGGCTACGCAAGTACTCAGGCAAAAATATGCCATGCCGTGCTTGCGCTGGTGTGTTTGGGGGACAGGAGCCACACTGGGGCAGAGGTTCTGTCAGCTCTGCAGGGGCAGGCCGAGAGGTAGTTGACGCCACGCCAGCTTAAGCCAGGAATGGTGGTTTGCGACAATGGCACCAACCTCCTCTCCGCCCTGCGATAGGGACAACTGACCCATGTGCCCTGTGTGGCTCATGTCCTTAACCTGGTGGTGCAGCGGTTCTTGGGAAGGTACCCAGGCTTACAGGATGTCCTGAGGCAGGCCAGGAAAGTCTTTGTGCATTTCCGCCGATCATATAATGCCAGTGCTCGGCTGGCGGAGCTGCAAAAGGAGTTGAACCTGCCCAAGAACCGCCTTATATGTGACATGCTCACCAGGTGGAACTCAACGTTGGCCATGCTGCAGCGACTGCACATGCAGCAGAGGGCCATCAATGAGTACCTGTACGACTATGGCACCAGGACAGGGTAAGGGGAGCTTGGTTCTTTTACACCATGCCAGTGGGGCATGATCAGGGATACATGCACTGTCCTGTCATCATTTGAGGAGGCCACGAGGATGGTGAGCAGTGTCCACCTGTTGGAGCATACGCTGCGTGGAATAATGGACAGGGCACTTGAGGCAGAACAGAGGCAGGAAGAGGAGGACTTCCTTGCCTCTCAAGGCCCCCTTTATCCAGACAGTGTTCCTTCTGTCCCACACATCACACAGGAAGAGGACGAGGAGGAGGAGGATTGTGTCAGCATGGAGGTGGAGCCTGGCACTCAGCATCAGCAGCATCAGTCTTTTAGGGATGATTTACAGTCCCAAGAAACTGGTTGACTTGTACGTGGCTGGGAGGAGGTGGCTGCGGATCATGTTGTCCTTAGCCACCCAGAGGATTCCAGACCGAATGCCTCAGCTAACCTACGCTGCATGGCCTCCCTGATCCTGCAAAGCCTGGGGAAGGATCCTCGTATTCTTCAGATCAAGGAGAGGGACCATTACTGGCTGGCCACTCTCCTTTATCCACGGTACAAGGGTAAGGTTGCGGACCTTATTTTGCCATCGCAGAGGGAGCAGAGGATGAGACTGATGATCAGAAAAGTCTGTGCAACACGTTCCCAGAGACTGGGAGGTTACAAACTCCTGGTCCTGGACAACGAGTTGCTGAGGCTTCGGTCAGTAACAGAAGGAGCGGTGGAGAAGGTGGCCGTCTGACCGATGCGTTCAGACATTTTTTTAGTCCACAGCCCCAAGGTATAATCGGTTCCAGCAACCATCACCAGCATCTGATTTTCATGGTGCAGGAATACCTAGGGGCAAGGTCAGACTTGGACACCTTTCCCACCGTAAATCCTCTGGCTTACTGGGTCTTGTGGATGGATCACTGGCCAGAGCTTGCACAGTATGCAATTGAGCTACTGGCCTGTCCTGCATCCAGCGTTCTTTTGGAACACACATTCAGTACTGCTGGAGGCTTTGTCACTGATCACAGGGTGCGCCTGTCCACCGACTCGGTTGATCGTCTGACCTTCATAAAAATGAATCAGTCTTGGATCACCACCAGCTACCAAGCACCTGAAGCTGATGTAACCGAATAATTTATTTTGAAATGTCACATCCCTTCAAGACTGCCTATGCTGATGCTAAGTGACTGTCCTGTTATGTTGACTGACTATCCTCTTCCTCCTCAATGATCCTGCTGATAGCTTGGAAGAAAATGTTTGGTTCTGGGTGCTGCCACCAGTGGCTAAGGCCCAATTTTTCAGCCCCTGTTTAACAGGGGCATGTCATTAACTTTTAATGTAATGTTTATGCAATGCTTTGCAGCAGGGCTCATTCCTGCACTCCAACTAGAGTATCTGGGAGAGGTTGCAGTGTTGTGGCACCAGCACCAGTGCCTAAGGCCCAATTTTTCAGCCCCTGTTTAGCAGGGGCATGTAATTACAATTTTTTTATGCAATGCTTTGCAGCAGGGCTCATTCCTGCACTCCAACTAGAGTATCTGGGAGAGGTTGCAGTGTGGTGGTACCAGTGCCTAAGGCCCAATTTTTTAGCCCCTGTTTGTTTAACAGGTGCATGTAATTACAATTCTTGATATAATATTTCAAAGCAGGGCTGTTCCAGCGCTCCCACCGAGAGTAACTGTGAGGACTTACAGTGTTGTGGCACCAGCACCACCACCACCATCAAAGGCCCAATTTTTCTTCCACTGTTCAACAATGGCATGTAATTACAAATCTTGATATAATGGTTCACAGCAGGGCGCTCCAGTGCCCACCAAGAGTCACTTTGAGGGCTTACAGTGTTAACTTGTGGCAACACCAACACCTTAGGTCCACATTTCTGCAGAGCATATAGGGCAGGGCCCTACTTTCAAACATCCAACTTACAAACGTCTACTACTTGCAAACGGAAGGAGACAACAGGAAGTGAGATGAAAAAAGATGGACAGCCCAAAAAATTATACAGGGGTGATAACGCTTCCCTATGTTTTCCAAAAAGAGGAGACCTAGTGCATTTGCTGTGGCGCTGCCAGAAACATTTTAGATATTGGAAAAATGTGACGAATATTATATCGTCTGTTTATCAAGCCACTGTTCCTTTGCATCCAGTGACTTTCTTGCTGGGTGTGGTAGATGAGGAATGGTTTTCTCCTCCAACTAATGTAGCAGTACTTAGATTGCTGTATATTGCGCGCAAACAGATTGCACATCTGTGGTTATTAACGCACATTCCAACAACAAAACAGTGGATTGAACTGGTAAATACCATTCTCGTTAAGGAAAAGTTAACATATCAGCATAGAAAAGCTCCTAACAAATTCTAAAAAATATGGCAGCCATGGCTAGACACTCCGGGTCTAGCGCCATCCCAACTGGTACTGGGACACCTGCTCCAGATGTAATCTCTCTGTGCCTCTAGATCTATAGTGGCAGTCATTCTCACAGTCTGCAACTAAGGGTCTTCTGGCTTGGTCATAGCTGTATGTATGTTGCATGTATGGTCGTTTGTCCCTTTATCTCACTGGACGGCTAATACAAATGCCTGTTAACCAGTTCCCGACCGTCTCATGCAGATATACTGTGGCAAAATGGCTCTCCTGGGCGAAATCACATATACGGCTTTGCCCAGGAAAGCCATCAGAGGGCGCGCGAACACCGCTGGAGGTAGGAGCGTGCCCGCTGCACAGCAGGGGACCCGATGCGTGTGGCTGTTGGGTGCGATCGCCGCCGGCCACGCGCAATCGCGTGCATGAGTGGTAGCACAGGGGTTTGTGTGTGTAAACACACAAATCCCTGTGCTGTCAGAGGAGAGAAGTAAGACAGTAAGTACAAAGTAGAAACAGCGATCTGTCATCTCTCCTAGTTAGTCCCATCACCCCACAGTTAGAATACACACATAGGAAACACAGTTAACCCCTTGATAGCCCCCTAGTGTTAACCCCTTCCCTGCCAGTGACATTTACCTAGTAATCATTGCATATGCATAGCACTGATCGCTCTGTAAATGTCAGTGGTCCCAAAAATGTGTCAAAAGTGTCCGACTTGTCCGCCACAATGTTGCAATACCACCAAAAATCACAGATTACCACCGTTATCGCCATTATACTAGTAAAAAAACTGTAAAATAAAAAAAGCCATATAAATGAAATAAATCCCATAGTTTGTAGACGCTATAACTTTCTTTTCAGCTATAACTTTTGCGCAAACCAATCAATATATGCTTATTGTGATTTTTTTTAACAAAGATATGTAGAAGAATACATATCGGCCTAAATTGAGGACATTTTTTATTTATTTTTTAATTGGGATATTTACTATAGCAAAAAGTAAAAGATATTGTGTTTTTTTTCAAACTTGTCCCTCTTCTTTAGTTTATAGCGCAAAAAATTAAAACCGCAGAGGTGATCAAATACAACAAAAAGAAAGCTCTATTTGTGGGAAAAAAAGAACGTCAATTTTGTTTTGGTACAACATTGCATGACTGCGCAATTGTCAGTTAAATCGATGCAGTGCCGTAACGCAAAAAATGGCCCGGTCATTGAGCAGCCAAAATATATATATGCTAATGGTTTTCTCCTGAATGTGATCTTTGTTTATTGTACACCTGCATCTGTGACACAATTAAATGTATTTTTCTGATTTAAAAAAAAGAACCACAAATTCCGCCCGGACCTCCCGGATAAATGTTGGAGTTGCCAACACAAGAAAGGGTCTCTCCTGCCTTTATGGTGGAGCTGCCCTGCCATCCAAACTTACTGGTCCGGGGTGCATCACCTCATCACGAAGATAACCTCATACCGACTAGACTTCTCTCAGGCACAATATCTCCTACACCATTCCACACTGTCACATAGGAACTACTTTAAGTCCCTAGCAATGCACATGTTAAATGCTGCAAAGCAATGCATACCAGTCCACTGGGGCACCACACAGACCCCATCAATTAAAGAATGGTTAGCCAGAATCACCAAAGTAGCAGAAATGGAACGCCTCATCAGTATTGCACATGATACACCCTCAAAGTTCTCAACAAAATGGGCCTGTTGGATACACTTCCAATCAACAGCAGAACACCAACACCTTATCGTGGCTGACAGCTCAACGGCTCTCACTCAATCCAGTTTGCCTCAGGATCGGCCCCAAAACTGAAAACAAGCAACAATTACACCTACCTCGAGACCATTTCCCTACTAACAAACCAGAATCTCAATAAGCCAGCAACTTACCTATCACCCCAAACGGAGGGAGAGAGATGGACACCCACCCCCTCCGTTTCATCCGCACACCCCTCTATAACCACTGCAATATCCACCAGCCCTCTCTTTACCTACCCCCACCCCGGCACAGCCCTTCCCTGGCCTTTCCCCTCTCACTTTCCACCCCTAACACTCATGTCCCACCCCGATCTTCCCATCCCCCACCTAAGGTACCTAATACTACTTCTTAATCACACAGAAACCCGGCACCTCCCTGAGATAACCTCCTCCTACTTTAAACAAACAGGACACCCCAACCTTGCTGAAAAAAAACTCACACACCCCCCAGTGACCTCTCACCCATAACCTGCGATCCACCCCTTATGCCCTTCAAACATGCACAGACAAAAACCCACAAGATCAGTACACAGGCTCAAGTGAACCCACTGAACAACTCCCTCCTATGCCGTTTACTCAAAACCCGAGACTCATAAACACTGAGAAGTCCCTGATATACTTGAGTCAACCTTCACCTTATGCACCTAGTTACCGAATCACACCAAGTTGCTTAATGTTTCTGTAACACAACTGTTTAAATGACATGTTAGATATCATACATCCTGTGACAAATGTTTCTGTATTTCAACATACGTGTATGTTCCATTCAATTTACCAATAAAATACTTTTTTGGAAAAAAAAAAGAAGCAGCAAGGGAGGTGCATTAGGTACAGATCCATAGAATGGATGTAGCACAAGCAGAGAGGTACTTGCACTACAGGCCCTTTGGTACAGATTTCTCTCCAGCAAGGAGAACGTGAACAGCATAGTATTAATAGTACTAAATCTCCTAGAAGTCACAGGCAGCAATCTCTGCCACACAGATATACAGTTATGAGACACAGAGTATAGGAATGTCAAAGAGCAATCACCTGCCAGGAAATGCACTGCTATTTTTTTCAAGAAGGACTTTGGACAAAAGGTAGATGCTTCAGGGTACTGCTTATGTACAATTAATATTTCTAGATGTTTCCTATAGGATAGAAATTCAGGTTCACTTTAATACTTCAGAAAACTTTCCACACTTAGCTAAAAACTTTAACAATTCCTTTATAGCAAATTACTGTGAAATGCTATTTTTATCTGTAATAACTACGTTGATGAATTCAGGATATATATTACAATGGATCCAGTGAGAATTACAGCAGGGATTTGTAATCCCCAAATACAGTAAAATATTTAAATACATCTGATAAATGTATCTCTAATTAGTCTTCAGGCTTCTAAGCAGACAATGACTACCACAAGCCACCCAGTCAAACAATTTACCATACAAAAGCTTTTCCTGCAATGTGAACACAAAGAATAAATGACCTGTTCTACAGCAAAAACATGCCATAGATCTTGGGATTCTTGGCTTTTACTTCTCACAGGAGCTTTGAAGATCACAGAGCAAATATTTCACAAATACATAACACCTGTATACTCAGCAAAGTAAAATTATAGTCTCGTCATTTTGTTTGAACCAGTATTGTTACTAGCTGTTATAATAAAATGAAGGAAGACAACTATTCAAGAATTACTGAAGTTTGGCTAACTGGAATAGACCACCTGCAAAGCACTAGAATTGTTCTCTTTATTTTTTTTCTTATTATGTATGTGATGATAGTAACAGGAAATCTTCTAATAATTTCAGTCATCACATCTGAACATTGTCTTCATTCTCCAATGTATATTTTCCTATGTAGTTTATCCTTATCAGAAATGTTATTTACTACCAATCTTATTCCTAATTTTTTACATGTTTTATGGGAGAATGGAGCTGCTATCCATCTAGGAAACTGTCTTGCACAGTTTTATTTGTGTGGATCATTGGGAGCAACAGAGTGCTTGCTGTTTGCATCCATGTCCTATGATCGATATTTGGCTATTTGCAAACCACTCCATTATTGTTCTGTGATGAGTTTTGCATTTTGTGTCAAACTTGTTATGTTCTCATGGGCATGGGCCTTTACTAGCATGTCAATTACATTAATAATGGTTGCACAACTACAATTTTGTGGACCTAAAATTATTGACCATTATTTCTGTGATTTTGCTCCCATACTAGAACTTTCTTGCTCAGACACCTATGCAGTTGAAATAGAGACCTTCATGTTTTCGTCTTCAGTGGCACTCTTTCCATTTTTATTTGTTATTGGAACTTACATTTGCATTATTAATACTATTCTGAATATCCCTTCATCCACAGGTAGATGGAAATCATTCTCCACATGCAGCTCCCACCTGGCTACAGTGTGCACATATTATGGAACACTTATTAGTCTCTATGCGATACCCACACATACCTTTTCAAGCACAGTTAGTAAGACTTTATCTCTTATTTACACAGTTGTCACTCCCATGTTTAATCCCATAATATATAGCCTGAGAAACAAAAATATTAAATTAGGAGTGCAAAAATGTTTGAGAAAATGTCTGATAAGAAAAAAAAGGCATTTCTTGGGCTACTTCACACCTTAACCTTGTGTGACAGTAGGAGGCCCTGCCACTGTGAAAATGGTTAGAAAAAGGAAGTTTGCCTTCCTTTCCAGTTTTGCTTTTCCTGCTGTGTTTTGAAATGTATTCCATTGTCGTTTACCTCTCTCCTTTTTTGTTGTTATTTTTTTTAGCAATTTTTCCCATTATTACTTTTTATGATTCTTTCCATCATCCCATATGCACGATGCTTGATATTAAACTACAGGGTTAGTTATTAATTTACTCCAACATATAATACATATACAAGTTCCTATGAACCTAATCGGACTCTCTTTTGTGATATATATTCATTAACTTTGTCTAGGTATTTCCTACCTTTGTATTGTTGAGCATTTATATTTGACTTTTTCAGATTTGAAATTTTGTTTATTGTCAGCTTTTCTGTAGCCCCATATTATACATATTACTTTTTTTGTTTATTTTTTTGGATGGGGCTGCTCATATTTTATATCAGTGATTGCTCCAACATTTTGACCAGTTTGAATTTATACTCATTTTTATTTTATTTTTTTACTTCTATTTCTTTTCCACCATCTTTACATTCTTTTGTATCATGTGGCATCATATCATCATCATATTTTTGTATCATGTGGCAGCCAGTGATGCACTTAAAATCTCCCCTGTCTTGCTCAGAACTCCGATCCTGCGATTAAGCTCCGGTGGGTAAAGCAAAATGCATTGGGGGGCATGGCCTGGCTGGAATCCAGGTTGAGGAGGCCACTCCTTCATTCACATGGGTCTGCTTTGTGATGTGCTGCTCATGGACACATGTTATGCCTTGCTGAAGCTTTGAGGTGGGACAGGCTTCCATCTGTTTTGGTGATTTCTACCTACCTCACTTATTCGCTTAATGATAAATAAAATAAGTGATTATAACCTTTTGCCTATATAAGAATGTAGATAATGCTATTGCATCTATTACCATTAAAATCAATAACCAATGACAACTGTGCTAACAAATAAAGATCTAATTTAATTCATACAGAAAAGAAAACGTTTGAGTAATCAATTATAACCAAATATAACGTAGCTGATAAACCTTAAAAACAGTGATGTTACAAATACAGTGTTGCCAATGGACAAACACAATTACAGAAAGAGGAAGTTACACACCAAGAAAGTAAAGGAGGTATATTACACAGAAAAACCTTTCCCAGGCTGCTTTGAGATCACAAGCCAAAGAGATAGAGCCAGAGGTCTGTATTCTGATATATATATACACTTCCAAAGCCCACTCCTCCTCACCCCCTTCCAGGTACAGGGGACATGTATCAATGCAAAAAAAAGTTTTAAAAACTGCAGTTTTTTCAGGAGCAGTGATTTTTATAATGCTTAAAGTGAAACAATAAAAGTGTAATATTCCTTTAAATTTCGTACCTGGGGGGTGTGTATAGTATGCCTGTAAAGGGGCGCATGTTTCCCGTGCTTAGAACTGTCCCTGCACAAAGTGTCATTTTTGCAGGAAAAAAAGCTATTTAAAATCACTTGCGGCTATAATGAATTGTCTGCTCCCGTAATACAGAGAACAGTCATTGAAAATCATTAATAAAAAAAAAAGTGTGTCAAAGGTGTCCGATTTGTCCACCGCAGTGTCACAATCACGATAAAAAATCGCAGATTACCGCCATTACTAGTAAAAAAAAAAAATTATAATAAAAATGCCATAAATCTATCCCCTATTTTGTAGGCGCTATAACTTTTGTGCAAACCAAATATATATATACGGATATTGCGATTTGTTTTTTAACCAAAAATATGTAGAAGAATACATATCGGCCTAAACTGAGGAAAAATTTTGTTTTTAAAAAAATAAATAAAAATTGTGATATTTATTATAGCAAACAGTAAAAAATATTGTGTTTTATTTTTTTTTTTAAATTGTCACTCTTTTTTTGTTTATAGCGCAAAAAAAAAAAAAAAAAAAACGCAGAGGTGATCAAATACCACCAAAAGAAAGCTCTATTTGTGGGAGAAAAAATGATAAAAATTTAATTTGGGTACAATGTTGCATGACCACGCAATTGTCATTCAAAATGTTACAGCTACGAAAGCTAAAAACTGGCCTGGGCAGGAAGGGGGTGAAAATGCCTTGTATAAGAAACCACTTGAGATATTTGGATTAATCTATTTTGATCTTGAGATATCACCCAAATCATCCACTCCGCTCCTCCTAAAACATCCTGATCTCCAGCTCCCTTGTTACCTCCTCCCATGCTCAACATCAGGACTGCTCCAGAACCTCAGGAACTCCCTACCCCAATATGTCCAGCCAGGTCCTACCCTTTTCCCCACTAGGTGATCCCCGAAAAACTCATTTATTTAGGGAAGCCTACTCTGCCTCCTCCTAAAACTTTACCTCAGCCAGCTCCATCAGATAATTCCCCCTGCAGCTATTATCTTTTTGTACCACCTCCTCCCCTTAGATTAAAAACCGCTTGAGCTGGGCCCATCTGTTAATGCCCTGCACAAACTGTTGGTGCTGTCTAAATCCTGTTGCCCAAAGTCTAACTACCAAACTTTTAACTCTGCCCCAAATCCCAAAGGGAGATTCAGTAGGCGTAAGGGGTTGTCAGTTTTGATATAAAGCCTTTTCTCAGGCGTAATAGGGATAGGTCCTGGTGTTTCTGCTTTATCCATGTCAAGGACAAAAGAAGATGCACAATAAACTTCTGTGGTAGTGTACTACACTGAGTACAAGACATGTGATACCAGCACCAATACCCTGGCCTCAAGTATTTTAACTTTGTTTAGGACAAGTGGGGACACTACCTCGGCATCAATTAGACATAACCCCTTCCTGTGCCAGCATTGCTGTCTCATGATTCTGTCCTGTTTTCCTTGACATAGCACAACTACTTGCTTTCTCCACCCCCCCCCATCAGTATCAATCATCTGAGGTTGTCCAGATTCATGGATCATCAGAACTCGATGTACTCTAGGGTGTAACACAGAAGAGTCTGATGGGATAGTACCCAAATTGACTGAGGTATATACGCAACGGTCAGTCCGGGCAATCAGGGATGAGAACAGAGCAAGTCAGGTTCTGACAACCATGGAACTGAGTCATCCACCAATCCATATGACTACTACCACCATTGGCAGCCGAGTAAACCTGAAGTGATGTTGTACCGTCGCTTCCAAGTTTTTACATCGGAAACCCTATCAGAGCCGAATCCTGCTTTGTACACGTCTCAGCCTAGCCGGTGGAAGCGCCAGCTGGTGGTTCCAGTCTCTCGGTGATAGGGGAGGTCCGGGAAGAGTGGCGGAAGGTGGCAGGAGGGGGACGTCCCCTCCCGCTCCTTTAGGATAACAGCTGAGTGTTTTTTAGCCACTGTGGTTGTTATCACTAAAGAGCTAACCATCCTCTCTAAAGAAACGGTACTGTGGTGATGCCTGCAGCTTCAGGCATCACCCCGGTATAATCCCTTCAAGCCTAAACGCAAATTTGCGTACGGTTGGCGTGAAGGGGTTAAAGAAGCAACCTATTGAAAAAAATAAAATAAAGTGCTAAGCTCACATGGTGAGGGAAATGGTGACTGTATCTGTCTATTATTTATAGACTAAATTAAAGGTGGATAAAGCACCTGGACCTGATGGCATCCACCCACGAATCCTAAAAGAATTGAGCTCTGTAATTTCAAAGCCATTGTATCAAATTTTTAGGGACTCATTAATGACAGGAATAGTACCACTGGATTGGCGCAGGGTGAACGTGGTGCCTATATTTAAAAAGGGAACAAAGTCTTTACCAAGTAACTATAGACCTGTTAGCAGAGCCGATCGGCCCTATAGGCACACTATGCAAGCTGCTTAGGGCCCCGCCGCTGTGGGGGGGGGCCCCAAGACCCAGAATTCCCCCCTACACCTCTGGTTGGCCGTTTAGAGTGCAGTGAGGAGAGGTGGGAGGAGGTGGAAGCGGTGATCGGCAGATCTATGGTGCCTGAGTGGGCGGCAGGATCTCCCTGGGGTTTGTAGTAATCTCAGTGTATACAGTGGAGAGGAGAAGGGAGGGGCCTCTGACCCAGGCAGGTATCAGTTTCACTTTCACTCTGCTTGAACACTGTTGCTGATGCCCGGGTCAGAGGCCCCTCCCCTCTCCGCTGTATACATTCGGAGATAGAACTACTAGCCCCAGGGAGATCCCCCTGCCTGTGGATACCATATAGCTGCCGATCGCCGCCTCCCACCTCCACCAGCCAGGTACAGGGGAACCTCTGCAAGGGGGGGAGTCAGCTGTTTGGGGGCCCGTCATATGAAGGCCTCCCGGGAATTGACATCCGCGCCAAGGCCGGATGTGAAGTGGTTAAAGGAGGGAGGATTGTTTTGGGAGCACTGAAGTGTCAGGTGTGACTGTGTGGCAATGGCAAATGGTTTACATAGCTCACGGCATCACGGGTCAAGTAGAGGGCCCCTTAGCATAATTTTGCTTAGGGCCCCAGGGAGGTCAGGATCTGCACTGCCTGTTAGTTTAACTTCTATAGTCGGGAAGATACTGGAGAGATTAATAAAAGACCAAATAGACGAGTTCTTGTAGGAAAAAAATATGTTAAGCAACAGACAGCATGGATTTATGAAAGACAGAAGTTGTCAGACAAACCTGATTTCTTTTTATGAAGAGGTAAGTAAAACCTTGGACAGAGGGGTGGCGGTGGACGTGGTATACTTGGATTTTGCAAAAGCGTTTGATACAGTTCCGCACACACGGCTCATGTGTAAGGTAAAGTCTACAGGTTTGGAAATATCAGTTTGTAAATGGATAGAAAACTGTCTAAAAGACAGAATTCAGAGAGTAATGTTTAATGATTCTTACTCTGAATGGTCTAAGGTTATCAGTGGTGTACCCCAAGGTTCAGTGCTGGGACCCTTACTTTTTAATATCTTTATAAATGATATTGGGTCTGGGATCAAAAGTAACATTTCCGTCTTTGCAGATGACACCAAACTATGCAGTGGAATAACGTCCTTGCAGGATGTCTCCAATTTACAAGCCAACCTCAATGCTCTGTCTAATTGGGCGACTATGTGGCAGATGAGGTTTAATGTTGATAAATGTAAAGTTATGCACTTTGGGGCTAAGAATATGCATGCATCATACATGCTAGGGGGAGTACAACTGGGAGGATCCATAGTGGATAGGGATGAGCCGAACCCCCCCCCCCCGTTCGGCTCGCACCAGAACCCGCGAACGGACCTAAAGTCCGTGCGAGCTTTCGAACTCTATTAGTTATAATGGATGCAAACGTTCGAAATCAAAAGTGCTAATTTTAAAGGCTAATATGCATGTTATTGTCATAAAAAGTGTTTGGGGGCCTGGGTTCTGCCCCAGGGGACATGTATCAATGCAAAAAAAATGTTTTAAAATTGGCCGTTTTTTCAGGAGCAGTGATTTTAATAATGCTTAAATTGAAACAATAAAAGTGTAATATTCCTTTAAATTTTGTACCTGGGGGGTGTCTATAGTATGCATGTAAAGGAGCGCATGTTTCCTGTGCTTAGAACTGTCTCTGCAAAAAGTGTAATTTTTGCAGAAAAGAAAGCTATTTAAAATCATTCGCGGCTAATGTGTATTGTCGGCTCCCGTAATACAGAGAACAGTCATTAATTGAAAGTCATTTATAAAAAAAAAGTCATTGATAAAAAATAAAAAAAGCACCAAAAAAGTGTCAAAAATTGTAAAAATGACAGGAGACGGTCTTTGACAATTCCTTTATTAAATTCTTCTTTCTTCTTTCTTCATCCTTCGGTTTCTTCATCTTCTCCTTCCGTCGTCTTCTTCCATCTTCTTCCATTTTCTTCTTCCTCCGATCCGCTTCTTCTTGCGCTGGTCTTCTCGTCCTTCTCGTCCAGCATCTTCCCCTTACCATTTCACACAGGGGGGGGCCGGGATCTGGGGGTCCCCTTGTTAAAGGGGGCTTCCAGATTCCAATAAGCCCCCCGCCCGCAGACCCCCACAACCAATGGCCAGGGTTGTGGGGAAGAGGCCCTTGTCCTCATCAACATGGGGACAAGGTGCTTTGGGGGTCTTAGACCCCCAAAGCATCCTCCCAATGTTGAGGGCATGTGGCCTGGTACGGTTCAGGCGGGAGGGGGGGCGCTCTCGTCCCCCCTCTTTTCCTGCCAGGTTGCGTGCTCGGATAAGGGTCTGATATGGATTTTGAGGGGGACCCCACGCCATTTTTTTTGGCTGGGATTCCCCTTAAAATCCATCCCAGACCTCAAGGGTCTGGTATGGATTTTGAGGGGGACCCTACGCCATTTTTTTTTTTTTTGGCTGGGGCCCCCCTTAATATCCATCTCAGACCTGAAGGGCCTGGTTATTGAATTTGGGGGGCAATCAATGACATCAATTCATTAGCCGTGAGTGCTTTTAAATAGCTTTTTTCCTGCAAAAATGACACTTTTTGCAGGGACAGTTCTAAGCACAGGAAACCTGCCCCCCTTCACAGGCAACCTATAGACACCCCCCAGATGTGATACTGCAATGCTGTACTAACAGCACGCACACACAAATCCCCAGAAATAGAGCACATATTGTCAGCATTCAGCAACACACTGACACGCTGACACTGAAACACAATATGCGAGGCCGCCGCCTCTTATACCCTGGGGCGTGTACTAAAGCCCCTGAGCTATAATTGGCTACAGGCATCCTGACTGTAGCCAATTATGGCTCTCCTCGCTGCTGGTGCTGTGATTGGCCAAGCATGCGGGGTTACAGTGCATGCTTGGCCAATCATCAGTCAGCATTGCACTGCGACTGGCGCAATGCATTGCGGGCCTCTCGCATCACACAAATTTGATGCGAGCGGCCCAAATAGTTCTGGGCTCGCCGAACAAGCGAACGCCCGATGTTCGATTCGAACATGGGTTTGAATCGAACACCGGGCCCATCCCTAATAGTGGAGAAGGATCTGGGGGTTTTGGTAGATCATAAGCTCAATAATAGCACGCAATGCCAAGCTGCGGTTTCCAAAGCGAGCAAAGTCCTTTCTTGTATTAAGAGAGGTATGGACTCCAGAGAGAGAGATATCATTTTGCCCCTGTTCAAATCATTAGTAAGACCTCATCTGGAATATGCAGTTCAGTTTTGGGCACCAGTTCTCAAAAAGGATATCGGGGAACTGGAGAAAGTGCAGAAGAGGGCAACCAAACTGATAAGAGGCATGGAGGAGCTCAGCTATGAGGAAAGATTAGAGGAACTGAATTTATTCACTCTTGAAAAAAGGAGATTAAGGGAGAATATGATCAACATGTACAAATATAAAAGGGGTCTATATAGTGAACTTGGTGTTGAGTTATTCACTTTACAGTCATCAAAGAGGACAAGGGGGCACTCTTTACGTCTAGAGGAAAAGAGATTTCATCTCCAAATACGGAAAGGTTTCTTCACAGTAAGAGCTGTGAAAATGTGGAATAGAGTCCCTTCAGAGGTGGTTCTGGCCAGCTCAGTAGATTGCTTTAAGAAAGGCCTGGATTATTTCCTAAATGTACATAATATAACTGGGTACTAACATTTATAGGTAAAGTTGATTAGGGGAAAATCCGATTGCCTCTCGGGGGATCAGGAAGGAATTTTTTCCCCTGCTTTAGCAAATTGGAGCATGCTCTGCTGGGGTTTTTCGCCTTCCTCTGATCAACTGTGGGTATAGAATTGGGTATATGGGATTGTATGATATTATTATTTTTTTTTTTTTTTATTTGTGGTTGAACTGGATGGACTTGTGTCTTTTTTCAACCTAACTATGTAACTATGTAAATTCCAAAATGGCCACTCTGTCAGTCACGCAGTGTAGGTAGGTTTTAACTTAATTTCATTTAGTTTAGACTTTTCCATGTGTATTCCACTTGCACTTTATACTGCATGCTGAAAAACTGATGTACTTGCATATAATCAATTTAAAACTGTACTCTGCTACAGCATACATGGAATAAGGACAATTATCTCATGCACACTCATTAAAAACCAGGTGCTGGCCATTTCTCAGGGCTCTTGTTTGGAAAAAGATGTGTGTACTCCAGCCAGGAAAGGTGATCTACTTTGGAGACAAAGTTGGTCTGCAGGACTGAGAGAGCTGAGGCAACTAGCAAGTCCAGGGGAGTGGAGGCATTCTGTAAGTCATATGCCCCGTACAGACGGTTGGATTTTCCGACATAAAATGTTCCGAAATTCCCAGCGTGTGTAGGCTCCATCGGACATTTTCCATCGGAATTTCCGTCATACAAAATTTGAGATCTGGATCTCAACTTTTCCGACAAAAAAATCCGTTGCTGGAAATTCCGATCGTGTGAACACAATTCCGATGCACAAAGTTCCACGCATGCTCGGAATCAAGCAGAAGAGCAGCACTGGCTATTGAACTTAATTTTTCTCGGCTCGTCGTACGCGTTGTATGTCACCGTGTTCTTGACGTTCGGAATTTCAGACCAACTTTGTGTGACCGTGTGTATGCAAGACAAGTTTGAGCTAACATGCGTCAGAAAAAATGGATTTTGTTGTCGGAATGTCCGACCAATGTCCGATCGGGTGTACGGGGCATTAGAGTGAGAGTGAGAGAGCCCAGGGTATCAGAAGAACCTATTTTGAGAGGCCAGGAGTGAGCCTGTGCAACAGGGTACTGAAATCTATAAGGCTGGACAAGCTAAAAGAGAACCAGGAGAGCTAGGGAAATAATCTGAGGGACCAGTGCCAAAAGAAGAGATGCTGCTGAGGAGAGAGCCAGGGGACTTGGCATATTTTCTCTGCATGGTCAACTTGTATACTGTACTTTTAATTTAGTTTTATTTTCCTTTTAATAAAAGTGAGCCAGAAAGCCCTGAATCACAGTTCAGACTGCTGTGAACTCATTGCAAATGCTCACCACTACTGAGCTAATCCAACCCCCATATCACAATACATATATACACACAGAATGGCATTATGAAAGGTGAGGTGGTTGATAGATGTTATGTTACACCTCACATGCGTTCATTTGTAGAGACAGTGGAATCCGGTCCAGGTTTTACCTTTTACCAGCCACCTTGGCAAGTTTGTTTCCGGACCAGATTTTTGTGGTCCACTTATGTCCACCAACAGGTGATATAAATTATGCAGGACTAGAACAAAGGATTGCTATTGGCCTGGGACTCAGGTAACCAAAACCTGAAAGAGCTGATTATGTGAAGTTTGCTTTGTGAGAGAAAGAAAAGGTTTGCATTATCTTTGTTTTGTGGGGGACTGGGAGAAGCTCTTCACCTCTAAATTAGGAACCTGCAATGTTTAGTTAGTGTCTGGATAGCACAGATTTATTTTCTGTTTTGTTTGTTTAATTTTCATGCAACCTTTTAAAATAAAACTGGCTGCAAGTCAGATTTTTACAGAAAACCTGCCTTTTGGACTACCTTTTTCCCAGGGAAGGTGATCCCCCTTGAGCTAATGCCTGACATTTGATGGATTTGGGCAGACAGCTGAACAAGAGAAAAGATGGAGGATGTGTTAAAAGCCTTGCTGCAGGCTACTGCAACCCAGCAGGGAACCAACCGCTAGCAGTGGGAAACCAACCGCCAGGTCACAGAGGCCACTGCAGCGCAGAAGGAGGCGAATCGCCAGTTTGTGGAGGCCCTGGTGGAATTAAAGAGGGGTTCCGCAGGTCCTTTGCAAATGAAACAGAAATAAATCCTTGCCATCCAGGCACTAACTAAACATTGCAGCTTCCTAACTCAGAGGTGAAGGGCTTCTCCCAGTCACCCACAAAACAAAGATAATGCAAACCTTTTCTTTCTCTCACAAAGCAAACTTCACATAATCAGCCCTCTCTTTGGCTTCCTGCATCCAAGGCCAAGAGCAATCCTTTGCTCTAGTTCCGCTTAATTTATACCACCTGTTGGTGGACACAAGTGAACTGCAAAAATCTGGTCCGGAACCAACCCTACCAAGGTGGCTGGTAAAACCCGGACTTGATTCCACCTTAGTTCTCTACAAATGAACGCATGCGAGGTGAAATGTCCATCAATCACCTCCCTTTCATAATGTCACAAATATATATATATATATATATATATATATATATATATATATATATATACAGTGCCTTGCAAAGGTATTTACCCCCTTGGCTTTTTACCTATTTTGTTACATTACAGCCTTTAGTTCCATTTTTTTTTAAATCTGAACTATATGTGATGGATCAGAACACAATAGTCTAAGTTGGTGAAGTAAAATCAGAAAAATATCTGCATAAAACTATTTTTCAGGAATAAAAAAATGATAATTGGCATGTGCGTATGTGTTCACCCCCTTTGTTATGAAGCCCATAAAAAGCTCTGGTGCAACCAATTACCTTCAGAAGCCATATAATTATTGAAATGATGTCCACCTGTGTGCAATTTAAGTGTCACATGATCTGTCATTACATATACACACCTTTCTGAAAGGCCTCATAGGCTGCAACACCTAAGAAAGAGGCACCACTAACCAAACATTACCATTAAGACCAAGGAACTCTCCAAACAAGTAAGGGACAATGTTGTTAAGAAGTACAAGTCAGGGTTAGGTTATGAAAAAAAATCCAAATCTTTGATGATCCCTAGGAGCACCATAAAATCTATCATAACCACATGGAAAGCACATGGCACAACAGCAAACCTGCCAAGAGACGGCCGCACACCAAAACTCACGGACCGGGCAAGGGGGGCATTAATCAGAGAGGCAGCAAAGATACCTAAGGTAACCCTGGAGGAGCTGCAGAGTTCCACAGCAGAGACTGGAGTTTCTGTACATAGGACGACAATAAGCCGTACGCCCAATAGAGTTGGGCTTTATGGCAGAGTGCACAGAAGAAAGCCATTACTTTCAGCAAAAAACAAAATGGCATGTTTTGAGTTTGCAAAAAGGCATGTGGCAGACCCCCAAAATGTATGGAGGAAGGTGCTCTGGTCTGATGAGACTAAAAACTTTTTGGCCATCAAAGAAAATGCTATGTCTGGCGCAAACCCAACACATCACATCACCTAAAGAACACCATCCCTACAGTGAAACATCATGGTCGCAGCATCATGCTGTGGGGATGTTTTCAGCAGTTGGGACTGGGAAACTGGTTAGAGTTGAGGCAAAGATGGCTGGTGCTAAATACAGGGATATTCTTGAGCAAAACCTGTACCACTCTGTGTGTGATTTGAGGCTAGGACGGAGGTTAACCTTCCAGCAGGACAATGACCCCAAACACACTGCTAAAGCAACACTTGAGTGGTTTAAGGGGAAAAATGTAAACGTGTTTGGAATGGCCTAGTCAAAGCCCAGATCTCCATCCAATAGAAAATCTGTGGTCAGACTTAAAGATTGCTGTTTACAAGCACAAACCATCCAATTTGAAGGAGCTGGAGCAGTTTTGCAAGGAGGAATGAGCAAAAAGCCCAGTGGTAATATGTGGCAAGCTCATAGAGACTTATCCAAAGCAACTTGGACCTGTGATAGCCACAAAAGTTGGCTCTACAAAGTAGAGTAGACTTTAGGGGGGTGAAAAGTTATGCACATTGACTTTTTCTGTTATTTTGTCCTATTTGTTGTATGCTTCACAATAAAAAAATTCTTCAAAATTGTGGGCATGTTCTGTAAATTAAATGATGCAAATCCTCAAACAATCCATGTTAATTCCAGGTTGTGAGGCAACAAAACACGAAAAATGCCAAGGGGGGTGAATATTTTTCCAAGGCACTGTGTATATATCTATATCTATATAGATATATATATATATATATATATATATATATATATATATATATATATATATATATATATATATATATATATATATATATATATATATATATATATATATACACACACTATATTGCCAAAAGTATTGGGACTCCTGTCTTTGCAAGCACGTAAACTTTAATGGCATCCCAGTCTTGGTCCGTAGGGTTCAGTATTAAGTTGGCCAACCCTTTGCAGCTATAACAGCTTTAACTCTTCTGGGAGGGCTGTCCACAAGGTTTATGAGTGTGTCTATGGGAATTTTGACCATTCTTCCAGAAGCACATTTGTGAGGTCAGGCACTGATGATGTATGAGAAGGCCTGGCTCGCAGTCTCTGCTCTAATTCACCCCAAAGGTGTTCTATTGGGTTGAGGTTAGGACTCTGTGCAGGCCAGTCAAGTTCCACCCACCCCAAACTCGCTCATCCATGCTTTTTTGGACCTTATTTGTGCACTGGTGCGTAGTCATGTTGAAACAAGAAGGGACCATCCCACTGTTCCCTCCAACGTTGGGAGCATGAAATTGTCCGAAAATGTCTTGGTATGCTGAGTTCCCTTCACTGGAACTAAGGGGCCAGCCCAACCCCGGAAAAACAACACAACTCCATAATTGCTCCCTCCACCAAATAATTTGGAGGGGTGGCCCAATACTTTTGACAATATAGTGTGGATAAGTGAGTCTGGGGTGGATGAACTTGACTGGCTTGCACAGAGTCCTGAGCTCAACCTGATAGAACACCTTTGGGGTGACTTAGAGTGGAGACTACGAGCCAGGCCTTCACGTCCAACATCAGTGACTAACCTTACAACTGAGCTTCTGGAAGAATGGTCAAACATTCCCATAGACACACTCCTAAGCCTTGTGGACAGCCTTCCCAGAAGAGTTAAAGCTGTTTTAGCTGCAAAGGGTGGGCCAACTCAATATTAAGTCCTACGGAATAGGACAAGGGTGGCATTAAAGTTTATGTGTGTGTAACCCATCCATATATAAACAGGTGTTAAAAAAGAGACCTACATACTGATAAGATGTTGATGGGTATAAGAAGAGAGGACTAAAGGTATAATACCAATAGATAAATGATGGGATGGGAGGATACATGATGTTATGTTGATTGGACTGTCAAAATATGGCATGATTTCAGTCTACCTTGAAACAAAAAAGGGATGGAAAAAAAAAAAAACAGGAAAAATACTTTATTTGAAAAAGATAAACTCCCAAAGGTGTACCTTAAGGTTTATAGGTCAAAGAGGTTACAAAACGTATCATATGGACAACTCTCATACATCTCACCCATTGATTCACAGAGAGCACCACCAAAACATAGCCCCAAAAAAGTAACAGCCTGATAAACTATAGCAAGAGTGCATATGAGCAAAGGAAACAGCCTCTAACAATTATTTGACAGCATCTGTGTGCGCTTCACTCCCAGGTCTTTTGCACTGAACAACCCCTGCTCGCTTCTTTATATGTATAGTCCCAGACCAGGTTCAACAACGCTTAACCAGAGCATGCGCATTGTGAAGATGAAGACTTGAGTAGTCAGGGCAAAAAGGAATAACCCAATCCACTCCAAACTCCTTGTCAGTCCATGGGGAGGGGAAGGAGGGAAAAAAAATAGTCAGAAAAGCTCAGTAGCTCCTACCCTCACCCCACCCCCTCTTCTATCGGTATGTGCGCTTGCCCAAAATAACACACCAAAGTGTGTAAATACCAGAACCCCATAGACACAGCACCACATGGGGGGGGAAAGAGAGAAAAAAAATATACAAATGCAGCAGTCCTAACACACAGTATATATAGCTTGATACCAAGAGTCAAATACTAGACATGTGCGGATTGTTCCGTTCTGAATTAAAATTCGGACAAATTTTTCATTATTCGGAAATTTGGGTGTATCTGAATTTCCAAATTACAATAGTAATAAACTTAAATGAATCTGAATTTGTCACTAATAGAGGCTGAACGTCTGTAAACAATTTCAGGGGATTCTCTCAAATATTTAGAAAGAATATCATCTCCTGTCAATAGATACCAATACTTCTGCATTATACTGTGGATTTGACCATGCTGTTCACAATATTTAGTAATGAATTTGACTGTGTTTTGTTCCTTGCAATATTTCACAGTGTATAATAAAGATGTCCTAGTACCTTCCAAAGCCCTATGATCGGCCTTTTTAAAAATGTATGTATTTGTTAGATACCCTGGCCAATAACACAAGCCAACACACATTTTGGTGCCTCGGATGTTAGTCCTGTTCCTGGGTTTATTTGACCTACTGATTTCAAAAAACATTTTTTCTCTATCAGTTCTAGTTTTTGAGATACAGCATAAATACCATATACCACTATTCACTCTGGTTGCTGGTCAAAAATCAGGATAAAAATATAAATAAATATATTGGGATGATTCAGGCAGCATCGTTGTGAAATAGCCATAACCTTTACGATGTTCGAGCTGCAAAAATGAAACAAACTTAGGGGCAATATACACTTAGGCCCCTTTTCACACTGGGGCGGGAGCCACGGTGACGGTAAAGCAGCGCTATATTTAGCGCTGCTTTACCGTCGTTTTGCCCGCGGGTTTCGGCCACACCGCTCCTATACCGCTCCAAAGATGCTGCTAGCAGGACTTTTTTTGCCGTCCTGCTAGCGCACCGCTCCAGTGTGAAAGCCCAACGGCTTTCACACTGGAGTGAATGGGCCCGTTTTTTTCAGCCGATATACAGGCGCTATTTTTAGCGCTGTACCGCCTGAAAACCGCCTGAAAACCGCTCCAGTGTGAAAGGGGCCTTACCTACTATATGATAATAACTATAATACAGTTAATAACTTATATTTTAGAATCCAATGTTTCCAATGTAAAATTACAGTTGGAAGTACATAAACACCCTCACTATATCTGCTAACTTGTATGCTAAAATACTAATTAGGTAAAAGAACAAGTTGATCAGCAAGATCTTTTCAAAAACTGACTAAAAAAATTATATAAGTGTGACAATATCTAAGAAACTAGAGTTTAAGCAGTCTAGTCAATGCAATTTTCTGAATCAGCACCCCCAAATAACCCCAACAACAGGTCTAAAAGAGTAGTTATAAGGCAGAGAAAAGGGCACTTCTAAGTGCAGTAATAAAACACTTTAATGACAAGGAAGGGTTAAAAACACTTACAAGATGGAAGTGAAAAACAGTAAATCCATAACGTCCAGCTGCCTCCTGGAAGAAAAGACAGCTGCAGGTGGAAGTTCCAGCCGACCAGCGGTTGGAAACACTGTGTCTCTGATCCAAGATGGATAGCCTTGCTGTCACGGCCAGCATTTAATACAGGCAATTGAAAGTGAGGTCAGAGTGGGCAGGACATGTTTCGGAGCATGCCCAGTCGATTCTTATGGTTAAGGAGCGACTGGGCATGCTCCAAAACATGTCCCCAAAGACACACTTCTGTGAGGCCACATATATTTGTACAGAAAGGGGTTAAAATAAGCAGGCCCCCAGATATCCAGCTTCCCCCATAGGTGCATAAGTAAGAGATTATTCATTAACAAAAGAAGTAAAATAGTAAATTATCACACAGTTATACACACTATAAATAAAGTCCTATTAAAATAACAATAATAATAATATTGTCCATTGATGTCTAAAAAAAATAAAAAAATGTCCCAAACGATAACTGTCCCATGGTGATCATCTGCCTTTGATCCTCTAGCCACAAATGACGGCATATCTTTAGTGCTGTCATTCACAGTGGGATAGTGGTTGACTGCTTCACTGCTGGCTAGGGAAATGGCCAAATTTGGTCAAGGACATCAGCCTGGTACCACTATTTACATTTATCTGAACAGGATCGGGATATGTCATTGGTTGCTAGGATTAGGTTCATCTGTTTGCTGAAGCACAACTAAAGTTTGGTGCAAACCCTGCATCACCCTGAACTTTTTGGCAATTGCCTTACAAACTTGCTTGTCTTTACATTTGCAGCATGTTGATTAAATCTGGTCTAGTGCAGCATGTTGATTAAACCTGGCCTGAAAAGGCAATCCCAGCAGGAACAAGTATATCACAGATTTACCACACCTTTTCACACATGGCAATTGCCCGACAAGCATGCTTGTCTTTACATGTACATGTTGATTAATTATGGCTTAGAAATTCTCTACATCCCAAGATTAAATATCCATTGTCAAGTTGCCATGAAACAAATCTCTTTTAAAAAATATGGTGGCCAACAATGGCAAGCCCATACTCTACCTTCTTGATTTTAGTCCAGTTTATATTCAAAATCCTGGGCTACCTCTGCTGCTTTTGCACACAGTGACAGTTCTCATTCTGCAAAAAATTCTCAATTATCAGTAGCAGCAAATATAAATGAAATGATGTATTATGATGTATTTAGCAGAAAAAAGTAATGTTCCCTCATTATCACCAACAACAAAAGAAAAAAAATAGCTGATGTTAAATTACGAGGTGCCAGCTGGAGATACAGTTCACTGTAAATCAACAATACAATATTCTGCTACCTAACAAAGGAGAACTAACCAAAACCTTTTCCAAACATTTTCATAAAACCAAGGGTCTCTTTGAATGCAGAAAATTAAGAAAAAGCTATTTTATGAAAAAAAAGCTACATGCCATACCAAGGGACTTCTGTAAAGTGTGGCTCAGCCTTAAACTATGGGAGCACCAAACCAAGCAACATAAATGATACTGATAAAATTGGGAAGAGGATTCTTTTATCTGCTCGTTTTCGGTTTATGAAATATACCATTTAAGCATTGTGTACAATAAATCCAAAAATATCAATTGTTTCCTGTGTTGTCTTAAGGACACTATTTAGACACACATGCACAATTGTTTAATCTGCAGAAAATCATACACTTTGTTAATTATGATTGCGTTGTTTCCCGAATAGTGTAATTCTAGGAAGATCACACAGTTGTACACACATATATTCAGGAGGATTAAAAAGTGATGTGTTGTTCATTTTCCTGAATTAATAATTATTATTGTTATTAGAGAAGAGAATGTGTGAGCCAGGAGCAAAGACAATTGGGTTAACACTATTGTATGAAATAAATTGTCATTGTCTTTGAATGTGGTCAATTTTACACCTTCCCATAATCCTGTATGTGTAATGTTGTTAGCGTTCTTGCAAAATTAATTTCTTTATTGCACGCTTTACATCTTTGTTCCGAAAACTATAAATAAGGGGGTTAACTACAGGGGTTATAACTATATAAACAACAGACAGTGCTTTATTTAATTCAAAATCTTTGCTAGCATTAGGTCTAACATAAACTAAAGCCACAGCTCCAAAGAATATGATAACAACAGTCAGATGAGAAGCACAAGTGGAAAAAGTTTTAAATTTAACAGTTGTGGATTGAATTGTAAGTATAGTCATTATAATACGGATATATGTCCAAAGGGTCAAAGAAAAGGAAAACAAAACTATTGCAGAGGCAGTGAGAAAATTTAAAGTCTGCAGTCTGTTAGTATTGGAACATGATAATTGTAAAAGAGGAGAAAGATCACAAAAGAAATGTTGAATATATCTGTCACAGAAGTTTAGATGACTAAGTAAAACAGTAGGAAAAAAATTTGGAAAGATGCCTCCTAGCCAACACGCCAAGACTAGGTAGCAACATAAAGGTCTAGTCATAATAAGATTATAGAGCAATGGGTTGCAAACTGCACAATAGCGGTCATATGACATGACTGCTAGAAGAAAACATTCAGCTGACCCTAAGGAAAAGAAGAAAAAAAACTGAGTGAGACAGCCAGTTAATGATATGGAATTACTATTTCCAATTAAAAGAGCAAGGAGTTTGGGAATTGTAACAGATGTATACAGCATTTCAATGAAAGAGAAGTTGCCAATGAAAAAATACATTGGGCTATTGAGAAGGCTGTCTGTCAGTGCAATAGTTATGATGATAATGTTTCCAGTGATAGTTAAGAGGTACATGACCAGAATAATCCCAAACAAATTCAAGTGCCAAAACTGAAATTCAGAAAATCCATATAATATAAAATATGTATGATAACCAGATGTATTCATATCCATTCTGAAAAACAAAAACACTGTTGACAAAATAGTTTGTTTTATTGATTTAGAGCAAAGCTCCAGCTAGAAATACCATACATAAAACTGGGAAAGGTTAAAATAAAAAAAAAAAAGCTTTTTGCATAGATCCTGAGCTGTCCTCTGCAGTATATAGATGTTTAGCTTTTTTTCTTCTTGATAGCATGATAAAACGTTATACTGCCAACACACATTCCCACCCTAAAATGTAAGAATATCTAATATTAAAATGTATAAATAGTCAAACTCTTTTACTTCTGTATAGACTAGGGAAGAGTTAAAACCACTGTCAAGTGTGTGCATGTGTACAATTGGGAACCACAGAAAGATAAAGAAAATCTTCCAAAGTGAGGGAAATTCCCCTCTTTTTTTTTTTTGTTTCATAAATTTTTATTGAACAAGTATGAACAGGTAATACAATGTCATGTCAATAGAAAAACGTGAGCATATTACATTTTATGATGTTTAGAGATGACTAACAGCACTCACAAAATATATTAACAATGAGTTATTAACATAATTCCAGGCCTATAGAATTTAAAGGTAAATAAATTCTTATACATAAAAGTGGTTCAGATATATTTTCTTATATGTTTTGGTGTGGTCATACCACACTATACCATGGGAGTGTGGGGGGGGGGGGGGGGGGGGGGGGGGGGGGGGAGAGAAGAGAGGGGGATGGGAAAAATAATAAAAAATAATAGATAGGTAGGGAGGGGGGGGGGGAGGAGGAGATAAGGGAGTATGCATTAACGTGAGACATTATTGTTTCATTATTATCACGGATAGTTTTAAGAAGTTCCTTTCCAGTCGAAATATGTGTTTCTTAAGTGATAGTATCCTTATATTCTTGTGTGCTTTTAAACTCCAGCCAGTTGTACCATACAGATGTGAAAATGGTTATTTTCTCTTGGGAGATACTGATAAGTTCTTCTATTTTTTCTATACAATTTATTCTCCTGAACCATTCTTTTTTTGTAGGGACTATATTCGTGCGCCAGTGACAGGGGATACAGTGTCTTGCTGCGCTTATCATGATCATAGATAATGATTTCAGGTACCTTTGTTTGGGTAAAGAGTTGTGGTGTAACAAGTATTGCGCAGGGGAATACCCCAGGTTTTCTGAAGTGATTGATGTTATGGTGTCATGCACCACCCTCCAAAAATCCTGGATTGCGGAGCAGGACCACCATATATGTATCATCGAGCCTTCCCCATCACCGCACCTCCAACATCTATCAGATATCTGGGGGTAAAATTTATGTAGAAGCGTGGGGGTTCTATACCACCTTGTGATTATTTTGAAGCCGCACTCTTGAGTGGCTACATTTAAAGATCCTTTGTGTGCAAAAACGTGTATTTTTTCCCAGTCTTCTTCTGAGAAGTTTGTTTCAAGGTCTTTTTCCCACGCCTGGCACGACACACTGGAGAACTCCGCATTATCACCAAATAATGAATAGTATATGGATGATATAATATGTCTTTGTGGGGATTTTTTTGTGCACAGGGTTTCTAGTGTTGTAGGGAGTCTTGTCCAGTATTGGGCGGTCTCACTGTTTGTCAGGAAGTGTCGGATTTGCATGTAATTCCATTGCGATATCGTATTTGGGTCGATTTCCATTTTAATTTCTTCCCTGGAGTAAAAAAGCTGCCTCAACAGTACATCACATAAGAGACAGCCAAGGGAAAATTCACTCCTCAAATGAAGAGATTGCCAAACAATTCGAATTATACTACCAGAACCTATATAATATCCCGCCTAATCCCAATTACCCCCTTAACTCAACCAAGAGGGCAAATCTCATTCAGAACTTCCTCGAGAAATACAGCCCACCACACATAGCAGAAAACACAGCACAAGAGCTTGAAGCACCGATATCTGGCCCATAGTTTGATAAAGCAATAAAGGACATGAAACTAGGGAAAGCCCCAGGCCCCGATGGACTTCCATTACAATATTACAAATCATTCACAGATATTCTTAAACCAAGATTTCTGAAAACCTATCAATCTCTACATTTAGATCAAAACCCTCCAAAACAAATGCTTGAGGCCCATATAACAGTCATACCCAAAGAAAACAAGGACGCATCCCAAGTCACGAACTACAGACCAATATCTTTAATTAACGTTGACGTAAAGATATACGCAAAAATACTTGCCAACAGACTGTTACCACTACTAACCTCCCTTATATCACTTGACCAAGTGGGTTTTATCCCAGGTAGAGAGGGACGAGACAATACAATCAAAGCAATAAATATAAATCACTGGCTAACATCAAAAAAGAAACCAGGTTTTTTCTTGTCCCTAGATGCAGAGAAGGCGTTCGACAGAGTGGCCTGGGACTATATGGATGAAGTACTAAAACACGTGGGTATACTACCACAAATGAGAGCATATATTAGAGCCTTATACTCCAACCCAACAGCCAGGGTCCGAGTCAACGGCCACCTGTCGAACGCCTTCAATCTTCGAAATGGTACAAGACAAGGCTGTCCCCTTTCTCCATTATTGTTCGTACTCACATTAGAACCCCTACTAAACAAAATAAGATCCAACCCTGACATTAAGGGAATAGAAATCCAAACCAAAACATATAAAGTCGCAGCCTTTGCGGACGACATGCTCCTCTTCCTCGCGAAACCCCATATATCCCTACCTAACCTAATTCAAGACCTAGAGCACTTCCAATTAATCTCTAACTTAAAGATCAACCATTCAAAATCCAACGCCCTCAACATCACTCTACCCCAAAACTCAGTAGATTTATGTAAACAAAATTTCCCCTTTGCGTGGGCCAAACAAAAAATAACTTACCTAGGAATAGAGATCCCCACAAACTTAGAAGAACTTTTTCAAATCAACTTTCTTCCCATCTTGAAGGAAACCCAAGAAGACCTAAAACGATGGAATGCCCTCAATGTCTCCTGGTTCGGTAGAGCATCCCTAATAAAAATGACAATACTACCCAGATTTTTATACACTATGCAAACTATTCCCATCCGTCTCCCATCATCATTCTTTGCATCCTTCCGCAAAGCATGCTCGGGATTTATTTGGAGAGATAAACCGCCCAGAGTCAAATTTACCAAATTGAACTTACCAAAAAATAAAGGGGGGTTAGCCCTGCCCGACTTAAAAAAATATCATCAAGCAACCCTCCTAGCCAGAATAGTAGATTGGAACATTCATCAGGCAGTCAAAGACTGGGTAGCTCTGGAACAAATTCAATTCTCCGAACAGATAAAAGTACTACCGTGGTTAAACCCAAAGCACCATTCTAAAAATCTCAAAGCTCATCCCCTCATAGGACCTACCTTAGAAAACTTCCAAAACGCCTTTAAACAGACTCGTCCTTTCCCTTGGCTCAGCCCCCTCACTCCGATCAGAGATAATCCTGACTTTCCCCCTGGTCAGGATCAACACTTCCTGACCAACGACTGGCCTCATGAGAGCATACAAGTGAAACATTTCTTTAAAAGAGGTAATCTCTTAACCAGGGAAGAAATTCCCCTCTTAAATAGCGATCGCTATCTTTTTGTTCTGGGAAAAACTGTAAAATTTTGCATTTCCCACGACTTACTTTCTTGGGGACAATGGTCACCAGCACAAAAAAAGAATGAACCTTCCTATGAGGACACAGACAGTGATAACCTCTGACGAGGTCCTCAGAAATGCTTAGAATCTCATTAAAATACACTTCAGTACAGTGCTGGGAGCATCATCTCAGTGAGTCTTAGCGTACTCTACATTCCCCGGAAATTACCAAAAAGAGGATGATGCCACCCTTGCCTAGATGTTATGTGGAAAGATAAGTACACTATCTAAATTTTTTCTCTTACATGTATTTTTTTTACATTTTTTTCCAGCGACTATGCAAGGGAGGACGGAGTAAACTTAAACAACAGATTTAGGTGCAAGGTCCAATGTAAGTGTGAACAACCGAAGAAAATTGCACCTTTGATTCATTCACTGTTTGCAACATTTTCTTTCATTTCGGTATCTACAGTAAAATGGGAAATTTCCTATCAAATGCTTACTGTAATTTTCCTTTCCTAATGCACTCCATGACAGCAGGATAGCTCTGCCCTCACTCTTACCCCATAGGACCCCACTCCCAGATGCCATGTTCTGTAATTAGCCTACTCATAACACTGCTGCCATTGAGTCCTTAAGGAAAGCAAAATGATGGTATTTGATAGGAAATGTTCAGTTTTCCTGACACACTCCATGGTAGCATACATTTGGTAACTAACTGGCCAAAAGGACAAGGGTGGGTATGCCAAAAAAAAGGTAATGTTTCAGTTATAGCACTTAGACAACAGAAAACCTTACAAAAAATAAACAGGATAAAGAAGCTAGATTCACACCCCAGTGAGCCACAGTGAGCCAGACCAGCCTTAGTGGAGAACCATGTCATCAACCTACAATTATACCTGGCACCCTGTTACAGGAAGTCGACATACTTCTGGTTGAGTGTGTTGTCTCGGCTTTGGTAGAAAACCAATCGTTAAGCCTGTTGGCTAGCCATCCAGCAATGATTCTGGATGATATATACGTCCTGCTGGTTCTGCTAGAGCGTGACAAAGAGTTGTCCTAACACTCTAAGATGTAGCTTGTGAGCATGCCCAAAGTATCCCAATATCCAGGGCATGGAACTAGTTATCCCTAGTGGTCCTGCACGTGAGGAGAATAATTATTTTGTTGTCATATTATGCTGAAGCCACCTTGGATTGCAACCCAGTATGGGTATAAACACTGCCCATACTAAGCAGACTGCCAACAAGGATCCCTCATAATCTAAGGCCTAGGTCTCCGCAAACCTGCTGACTAAAAAAGAAACCCTTAGAGAGACTGCCTTCATGATAAGCCTTTACTCAAGAACTGGACTAAAAGAGATCTCATGAGGAGCAGCAAGCAGCCAAAGGGTCCTAAAGACTGTGGTCCTTGTTCCTGGCTGAGGATGTAGCCCTTAGAGAGATTGTCATCATGGCTAAATCCTTACTCCAACTGGACTGAGGGTGAGCCCTCCTGGAGCTGCTGGTCACCAAATGATCCCTCCCAGCCTAAATCCCTGATCTTAGAAAACCTACTGGCTGATGAAATAGCCTTAAATGAGGCTGTTCTCATAGCTCAGTCTTTACACATGCTGGACTGAAAAGAGATCTTATCTGGAGCTGGCAGAAGTAGTAAATTCCATGTAGAGAGTCTTGGCTCCCCCTCAAGTCTCAGATGCAGCCCCTCATCAAGGTATTGGACCAGTAGGGCATAGTCCACCTATGAGACATTGGATACGACAGGGATTGCAAAGATTTGCCCTCTAAGAGAGCTTAAGATCAGTTGAAGTCCAGCATGCACCTGACATAATGACTGAAGCAAAAGAAAACAAAGCAGTGAAAATTGAACAAGCTTTATTCAAATCATGTTGTAGGATTTATGAATATCAGCTTAGAGAAAAGCAGCCAAGGCTGATTAGTCTTTTCCTCTCAGGATGAAAAACTGGAAAAGTGATGAACAAGGATGGAGAATTGCACTCTGCGACAGGTGCTCTCACCTGGGAGAAAGGACTGATAACTCAGTACCAAAAGCAGGAACGAAGGCCTAGTTGGAAACTACTGCGTTGAATGCCATTGTCTTTAACAAGAGACCCAAATAGACTGTTTGTCTGTGTGACTGTTTGTCACAGCACCTTCAACCAGGACTTGCTGTCCCAGATTCCTTGCAAAAAGACTTTCTGGCTAGTAATAGTAAAAAGATGCCACCAGATCTAACTGTAGAATCCAGCCCAGAGATGAAATCTACTTGAAGGAACTTGGATGTAGTAACCACTTGTTGCCCAATTCAGCCACCTTATATGGTCTCTTCCCTAAAGTTCTGAATGTAGACTGAAAATGTAGAGAGATTCCTCTCCCCACAGGCCACAATCATTTCTAGCTCTTTCCGTAGACTGACCCTGCAGGTTCTGACCTGCCTCCTGATGTAGAACACCACTGTGATGTTGTTCAGCCTCGTCGGAGACTAAAGAGCTTACTGTCCCATGACCCCATAACTATCTCTGCAGTCAAAGACTCTGAAGGAGAGGGGAGGTATGATGCAGGCAGCATTCAGAAGATCAACATTGACTTCTACACCTCACTCTATGAGTCAAAGGTGTCAAAGAACCAAGCTAAAAAATTGTTGGATAAATTGGTTCTCCCAAAACTTAAAATGGAGCATAGAGAAGTTCTTGATAGTCCCATATCCCTGGAAGAATTAAGGCAAGCAGTTAAACAAACTCATAATAATAAAGCGCCAGGGATGGACGGACTACCGACAGGGATATATAAAAAAATTTATAGGATTTTGCTGCCAGAACTATTAGAGGTACTAAATGATGCGTATGAAAAACAAAAACTTCCAGAATCAATGCAGGAAACGATAGTAATAGTGATTCAAAAACAGGGTAGGGATCCAATGATTCCTGAATCCTATCGCCCTATATCTCTTCTCACCTCAGATGTCAAGATTTTGGCAAGGGTCCTTGCAAACATCAAATTATACTAATAGTTTGATACATGAGGATCAAACAGGTTTTATCCCAAAGAGAGCAGCCACAACAAACCTCCGCAGGCTATTTTTGAATTTGCAATTGCCTATGGAAAATATGGGATCTAGAGCAATATTATGCTTAGATGCCCAAAAAGGGAAAATTACTGAGATAAATGGATATACGTCATTTACTCCAATATGGAATAATAGCAGCTATGGGGAATTGATGAAACTGGAAGGGTTTGAGATTTGGAGGCAGAAGGGACTAAGGTACATAGCACAGCTATTTCAGGATGATGTGATTAAAACCTTTACTGAAATAAGTAAAGAATATAATATTCCAAATCAAAGATTTTTTTCAATTTCTACAGCTCAGGCATGCATTAAAAATACAGGGTTGATCGCATAAAACTGAAGTTTAATAAGTCAGGGGTAATAGCCTTGTTGGATAAGATAGGGAAAAAAAGGGATTGATATCACAATTATATGATATACCGTTTGATAAATTTAAAGGCACTGTGGACATACCAGCAAGATTAGCCTGGACGAGCTACATAGGGCCAAGTTCAGATGAACAGGTGGCAAGGGCACTATCGGCAATACCTCAGGCCTCTTTATCTCCAACACAAAATTTAACACAACTATTCATCTTACACAGGGCACATTATACACCAGAGAAATTATTCAAATGGAAATGCAGAGATACAGACCAATTTCCTAGATGTAAAGGGAAAGCAGCCAATCTAATACACTTGCTATGGAGATGCCCTGAACTCCATCGCTATTGGTCTGGGGTGGTATCTATGATCAATAAGGTATTTTAGAGTGGGATGCCTATGGAGCCTGGGGGATGCCTTCTAGGTATCGACAGAGTTCATTATAATTGAAATGCATGAACCGCAAGATCTGCTCGTTTTGCGTCCTGGTCATGGAAGCAGAGAACACGGGCATTTGGTGAATTGGGTCAGTGGACCAATATGACTGCAAATTACACTTTTTAGAAATGCCCACAAGGAGGGATAGGCCCAGAAAGGTCTTAAATTCGGAAACCGTATTAGGTCTCTAATCTCTGGCAAGGGTCAACTGGAGATTAGCCACGATGAATTGACCAGCATACAAATTGCTTTGGTCCACAATAGATCTATAGAGATCTTGCATGAAAAACAGTGAATAAAAATCAAGTGACGTAAAATCAACTGTTTCCACTTGAATTTTGGGTTGGCCAGTGAATGAGGGAAGTACGGGCACTGCAGAAGTGGTGGGCTCATAGGGAACTATGGGCTCTATGGGCCTGTGTTTGTCTTCTTGGTGGCTGCGGGGCACTACTTGTGCTAGCCACCGCACCAGCTTGAACTGCACTTATGGGACTCGCCACATCACCACGTGTTACTACAGTGCTGGTTTGACCATGACCAGGATGTACTTGGCCGCTGGTGCTTGCCAGTTGACCAGAAGGATGAGCTGCACTAGTACTGGATTTCTGCTCCATATGAGAGCCCTGCGGTTGTTGAACCTCAACAACAGAAGAACGGGGTTGGGTACGCTTAACCTTAGCAGGGACCACTACTCAGTCATCAGAGCTATCTGACAGGGTGCCGCTGCTCTCTACCGGTTCATATATTGAGCCTGAATCTGCCAGTGAGGCGGCTTCCCCCTCATCTGTCATGCTCAGCAACGTGTAGACCTCTTCACTAGTGTACCTGTTTGGACATTTTGGCCTCTAAATTTGCTGGTACAACTACTGTCACAGGCAAAAGAGCACCTGATTGTCAGTGACTGCTTCAATCGCTACCAAAAAAATTAACTGTTAGCGTTTGCATGGATCAGGCCTGACTCTGCGAACACTGCAGTTATGTGTGCTATGTTTGTAAGTGACAGTGATCAATTGATACTGCATTTGGTTGGGCTGGGCTGGGCTGAGCAGAGGGGCTAAATTCAGGTGCTAGCAGGTGTCTGGGTTGATCCCGCTAACACTGTGTTTTTGGGAAAACTAAACTATTGAGAACGCTAATATAGTTCTGAACCGATCAAAGATGTTGTTCCGTTCAAACACTATACTAATAAGGGCGGTGTAGTGTGTGTTCATGGGTGTTAGCGATTCTACCACTAATCTGACACTGCGTGGGATTGACACTGACCCTAACTGATGCTAAAACCTGTACTGGGGGCGATGAGGGGTTAAGCCTTTATTCAGTAATATATGGCAGGTACCGTTACGCTATAAAAACCTGACGGTGACAGTAACTAGCTCCAACCCTTTAGCCTGCTTCCCGGGGCCATAGGCACTTAAAAGTTTACACAACTGCTCCCATCACCCCCCGGAACGAGCTGTGCATGCCGCCGAAACACAGAAAGAGCCAGAAGTCCGCGCAGCGGTCTTTAACCACATATCTGCTAAGGAACCAGGAGAGATACAACATGTCTCAAGATGGCGCCGGCGGCCCTGCCTCTCCTGCACTGCTGGACACACAGGACACACAGGACTCACAGGACGCCGCAGTCTCAGCACAGGATCCTCCACGAGACTGTGAGTACTCTCATCCCCTGACCAAAGCAGACCTAGATAAAAGCCTGGAATCCATCTACAGCAAAATTGCCACTAAATTCCAAACGGAACTGCATAAGAGCACTAACACTCTGACGCAGGAGATCTCTGCCCTGGGCGCCCGTACTGACCGCTTAGAGACCAAGCATGACGAACTCAGTATTGCCCACAATGATCTCTACAGAGAATTTGAATCCCTTAATGCGACTGTCACGCAGCTACAATCCCAAGTCGAGGATCTCGACAATCAAAATCGCAGGCACAATCTTAGGATCAGAGGAGTCCCTGAAACTACGTCTGACCTTATCCCTGCCATGCACAAGCTTTTCCTATCGCTCCTACCATATCGGGCAGTGAACGCATTCACATGCGACCGAATACACAGAGCGCTTCGCCCACAACCCCCACCAGACAAACCCCAAGGGACATTGTCCTATGCTTGAAAGACTTTCTTATCAAAGAAGAGATCCTCCGGGCGGCCCGCAACTCCCATACCATCACCCTGGACGGCTCTCCAGTCCAAATCTACCCAGACATCTCTCCCGCTACCCTGGACAGACGCCGTAAAATGAAGGAAGTCACTGTGGAGCTGGCCAGGGCACGCATCCGTTACAGATGGGGCTTCCCCTTCAAACTCTCCATTCCGCACAACGGCACTACGTACACTGCTACTACCCTTCTGGAGGGCCAAGAAATCCTTGTTAAATTGGGGCTCTTGGAAGCTGAAGCTCTTCCCCGCCAACCCGCCACTACCAGACCGATGCCCATCTGGAATACACCCCCCTCGGGACGTGACCGCAGAAGAATCAGGCATGAAGCTGGCCAAAACGCCTTTCTGAATTGACCACAGGCATTATTCATTTTTTTTCTTTCTTTTTTTTTTTGGTCACTGTTGAATAATTGTGCCCTCTGCTCTCTTTGAAACTCTGAAATGGTTCTGATTGTTTAGGTCTCTGAGCACCACCTACTGTCCCTTCTGGGAATTACCGCATCTCTAACTTGATATTTTTTTTCAAATCCCCTCATCCTGTCTCGGCAAGCAGGGTATGATCCCAGCAAGATTGACCTGACAGTTCCAGACTTCCTTGGTCCTCACCCTGACCAGGATTGCACATGCTGGTATGTTCCACGGTCATACAAAGTTTTATTTTTTATTTTATGTCTTTTTTTTTGGGGTTATATTTTTTTGTTTTTTTATTACCAGGATGTTGCTCTCGGGACTCCCTTTTTCTCATATTCAAATGATTATTGGAGCTCAGGCCATTAGATAATCTGATATATCAGATAGACACTCTATGGCATGCACTCAGTTTAGCATATATGTTCAATCTTTTTTCTTGCAGCAGGCTAGTCCGGTTGAGGTCGATGCCGTGCCGCCCCACTCCTCTCATATCCCGACTTCCTCGGAACTCTGGATATGACTCGGGGAGTTAAGGGGGCTTTTGCCCCTTACCGAGCGAATTTCTATGTTTCAGGTCTCTGCTATATGCAACCTGACCCACTGTTAGTCCAGCTTGCATTTGCTCTGCTGGCATTATGTTGTATCGTGTTTTTTTTATGTTGTTCTTCTACTTAATGTATCTTTTTTATTTAGATTGCTGAAGTATTCCAGGTACAGAACATATTACTGTGCTCTTGATGTTGTTTTTTGTTTAGAACCTCTCCAAACGGCTGTTCCCCTTGTGATGGAGTTTTTCAGCACTGCACTTTCCGGGTCCCCAGACCCCTCAGGTGAGCCTGGACGCTCTTGCATACATAAATGGTGATCACATGCATCACACATAATGTGCAGGGTTTTAATTCTCCTCACAAACGGAAAAAAGCTTTCACATCCTATAAAAAATTAGGGGCCAAGATCCTATTGCTGCAGGAGACTCACTTTGCAACTGACAAACACCCGTCGTTCTTTCATAATTCATACAAGCAAGCCTTTTATACTCTATATGAATCCAAATGCAGAGGAGTAGCCATCTTCTTGCACAATTCTTTCCCTTTGGAAGTCCAACAGGTCTATAGGGATCCCAATAGCAGGTTTCTTATAATCAAGGGACTTTTAGCTGGGCGGGAACTCACTATTGCCAATATCTATGCCCCCAATGTCGCACAGGCGACTTTTTTTTCCACCTTCTTCAAGACTCTTGAAAAATATGCCTCCACCCACATGTTTGTTGGGGGAGATTTCAACCTTGTAGCGCACCCACAATTAGACAGGAGCTCCCCCTCCCAACTCAACTCAGATTTCCCTAAATCACTCTCCAAGGCACTTCAGTCATTTCAACTATCGGACACTTGGAGAGCTCATAACATAGGGGCGAAAGATTTCACCTTTTACTCCCACCCCCATAACTCTTTCGCCATATTAGACTATGTATTTTGCACACCTATCATTCTAGCCAACTCCACACATTCTGAGATCCACCTTTGCCCCTGGTCTGATCATAACATGGTCGCCATGTCCACCACACTTATTGGCCTTTCTGAGACTCCATACACATGGAGGCTGAATGACTCCCTCTTAACTGACCCTATGATACGTCAAGAAATCTCCACAGCTCTCCTAGAATATTTTACCATCAACGCCACCCCAGACATATCTCCTGGCACCTTGTGGATGGCCCATAAGGCTGTACTACGTGGCCGCCTTATTAGCATTGCATCCAGACGCAATAAAGAAAGATGGCAACAAATTTTCACGCTGACGGGAGAACTAGATACCCTACATAAAGCTCAAATAGGGAACCCCTCTCAAGCTAACGCCCTCTTAGTTGACCAAAAGAGACTTGAATTGGATACCCTCTTGTCAGCCAAAACTGAAAAGTCTCTAAGATGGTCCAAAGCTAAATTCCTTCTCCATAGTAACACAGCTTCGGCCATGTTTGCCCGAAAACTAAACCACACACTACGCCCCCCACATGTATATAAGCTTCGCAACTCATCAGGGAGAATTGTTTCCCATCCCAAAGAGGTCCTTAATGTCTTCGAAGACTTCTACTCCAATCTCCTATCGAACCCCCCACCGTACCCCACCCAACCCTCTCGGGAATGGCTGGACTCCTTGCCCCTACCCTCTCTGTCCGTTTCACAGACTGAAAGTTTGAACGCTCCCTTTACTGAAGAAGAGCTACTGGGAGTTATTAAATCCCTGAAACGTTCTGTGGCCCCTGGCCCGGATGGTTTCACAGCCAGTTACTATAAACATTATGCCCCTATATTACTTCCACGCCTCACCAATATGTTCAACAAGATCCTCAAAGGCGAACATTTCCCCCCTGAAATTACCTTAGCCAACATGTCGCTACTCCCCAAACCACTGAAAGACCACTCCCTCCCCCAAAACTACAGACCTATCTCGGTCATCAACAACGACCTTAAAATCTTTAGCCGAGCCCTAGCTGACAGATTAGCTTCCATCATTGAAACCCTAACCTCACCCGACCAATCTGGTTTCATACCCAATAGACTCATCACGGACAATATTCGCTTGACTTTAAATGTCCTCCAAGATGCTAATTTACGTAAACAACAAGTTCTTCTCCTGAGCTTAGACATTAACAAAGCGTTCGACAGCGTACTATGGCCTTACCTACTTGCAGTGTTACAAAGACTTGGTTTCAAAGATGAATTCTTGCTAGGGGTACAAGCCCTATACCACAACTCACAAACGAGAATCAAAATTCCGGGCTGCAGCTCTGGATTTTTCACACTGGGCAGGGGCACTCGCCAGGGATGCCCCCTATCTCCCCTCTTATTTGCCCTAGCCCTGGAACCCCTTGCCGCAGCTATTAAGAGACACCCTGATATCTCAGGTTACCAGATGGCTTCCTCCACATCACATCTATGTATGTATGCGGATGACATTATGCTTTTTCTTTCCCAACCCCACATCTCCCTCCCCAACCTATTTGACTTACTATCCCGTTTCGCCTCCATTTCTGGGCTTACAGTGAATATGTCAAAATCCACGGCACTCCCAATCAATATCCCCCCTGCTCAGTGTGAGACTCTCCAGGGCTCCTTCCCCCTGCAATGGTCTACCAGCAAAATACCCTATTTGGGTGTCTATATCACACCGCTTTGGTCCTCTATCTTTGCAGCGAATTACCCAGCATGTGTGTCCCGTCTCCGTAATATGCTCAGACTGTGGAGCACGTATCATATCTCGTTCTTTGGAAGAGTCACGGCAATCAAAATGACCCTCTTACCCAAGCTTCTTTTTCTTTTTGGAGCCCTACCAGTTCTTATCCCTAAAACATTCATAGACAAACTACAGCAAGATATTCACAAATTTATCTGGCAGAACAAGAGGCCGAGATTCTCCAAACATGTCCTTTTCAACCCGCAAACAAACGGTGGGCTAGGTCTACCAAATCTCCGGCTCTATTACCTGGCTGCCCACTTTTCCCAAATTGCACAATGGAATATCCCTAACTCTAAAGTGCCCTGGGTAGATTTTGAAGCGCATTCCATTGCTCCCTACAGGCTTTCTACTATTCTATGGTCCCCCTCCAAACTAGTCTATAAACTTATCTCCCTTAACTCTCTTGTTACCCATTCTCTAATCCTATGGTATCGATACAAGCACAAACTAGGCCTAGTGACCCCCGCACCCCGAGGCTCCTCCTTTTTAGGTGAACCCTTATTCAGTTTAGCTTTTCATAACCCTGAGTGTTTCTCCTGGTGGATCGCTAACTCTATGGTCATGCTAGCGGACCTACAAATCGGAAACACCTTTGCCTCATTTGACCTTCTACGCACGCAGAAACAGATTCCTTTAAGGGAACATTTCCGATATATGCAAATTAGGCACTTCTACATCTCTCACTTTGCTCTTACCCCTTCATCTCCCCCTTCTATGTTCGAACAGATTTGCCGTGACTCTCCCAGAGGAAAGGGTCTTATCTCCTCCCTTTACAAATCAGCATTAACTGCAATCTTTCCTGGGGTTATTCCCTATAAGCACAAATGGGAGACGGATTGTAACGAAATCTTTGACGCAGAGGACTGGGACACCATGCTAACCAATTTACGCAAAGCCTCTAAATCCTTGGCTATTAGGGAAACAGCATACAAAGTATTAACCAGATGGTATTATACCCCATCCAGACTTCATTCCATCTTCCCCGGGGCCTCTAATCTTTGCTTCAGAGGATGTCAGCTTCCTGGCACATTTATGCACATATTTTGGGACTGCTCCCAACTTACCCACACTTGGAACTCAGTGAATGCTATGGCGTCTGCTATAGCGGGTACCCCGGTTCGACTCACTCCAGCCATGGGCCTCCTCGGAGCATCTATTCCTGGGGTGCTTCGTGCAGAGGAATGCCTCATCCACACTGCTTGCATAGCCATCTTATGGGCTATCGCCCTACACTGGAAAGCCCCTACTGTAACTACCGCCTCCATCCTTCATAGGATGGACGCCATTATGTTAATGGAGAGAATTCTTTGTACATTGAATGATAGGATGCATCTATTTGACCAAAGATGGTCGCCCTGGAAATCTTATAGACAAAACCTGTTACCACAACTATAAGTACTGTACTTTTATCCTACTCTAGGCCATAGTGCGCTGCCAAACTACCTCACCCCTAAAATTTACAATGGGATACTATTTTTCCTACAGTAATCCTGTTGTGTACGACTATTTTTCTCGAATGCTTCACGATCTATTTTTGTGTTCTTGTTTTCCTTATTTTCCTTTTTATTTTTGTGTGTCACTTGCATTGACATAAATATTTTGACCCTCAGACATGTATTATGCATAATACCAATTGTCAATGGTTTGTATTATTTTATTGTATTTTCAATAAAACGTTTGTAATAGTAAATAGGGTTTGCATGCTCGTATACATTTTTTGTCTGTTCGCATGTTCTGGTGCGGATCAAACCGGGGGGGGGGGGGGGGGGGTGTTCAGCCCATCCCTAGTCTTAGGATAATATCACATAATATCAATGGGTTTAGTTCTCCCCAAATGAGGAAAAAGGCATTTGGTCCCACAAGTGCATGGGTTCTGATGTTCTCCTCTTTCAGGAGATGCATTTTCCCTAAATAATCATCCCTCTTATTTTGACAGATCTTTTAAGCAATTGGAAAATGTTGCTACCTTTGAGTACAAGTCTCAAGGTGTTACAATAGTTAATAACAATTTGGTATTACTGATACTGGATTTACAGCACATTTACAAGGACCCTGCTAGTAGATTTCTGATCATTAGGGGTTCTCTATGAGGTCAAATGATTAAGTTTGATAATGTTTATGATCCCAATGACTCACAGGCAACTTTTTTTGAGTCTTTTTTTAGGTATTGGATAAATTTCATTCATCCCATCTGGTGATTGAAGGTGATTTCAATTGTGTAGCCCACTCCAAACTAGATAGAAGCCATGATGTACATACAGCAAAAGTTTTCCCTAAGAACCTTCAACACTTACTTAGATCCCACCAGCTGATAGACACTTGGAGAGCTCTTAATGTGGGCATTCAAGAATATTCATATTATTCACACCCTGATGACAGCCATTCCTGCTTAGACTACATTTATATCTCTCCAATCATACTTGCAGTGATAGCATCCCTGTTTGCCCTTGGTCCGATCACCACATTGTTTCTTCTTCCTCCTCCCATGTAGGCCTTTATTCTGCCTCTGCCGCATGCAGAGCCGATCAGCCCTATAGGCACACTATGCAAGCTGCTTAGGGCCCCGCCGCTGTGGGGGGGCCCCCAAGAGCCAGCATCCCCCCTGCACCTCTGGCTGGCCGTTTAGAGTGCAGTGAGGAGAGGTGGGAGAAGGTGGAAGGCGGCGATCGGCAGCTCTATGGTGCCTGAGTGGGCGGCGGGATCTCCCTGGGGAACCCCTCTCAAGCTAACGCCCTCTTAGTTGACCAAAAGAGACTTGAATTGGATACCCTCTTGTCAGCCAAAACTGAAAAGTCTCTAAGATGGTCCAAAGCTAAATTCCTTCTCCATAGTAACACAGCTTCGGCCATGTTTGCCCGAAAACTAAACCACACACTACGCCCCCCACATGTATATAAGCTTCGCAACTCATCAGGGAGAATTGTTTCCCATCCCAAAGAGGTCCTTAATGTCTTCGAAGACTTCTACTCCAATCTCCAATCGAACCCCCCACCGTACCCCACCCAACCCTCTCGGGAATGGCTGGACTCCTTGCCCCTACCCTCTCTGTCCGTTTCACAGACTGAAAGTTTGAACGCTCCCTTTACTGAAGAAGAGCTACTGGGAGTTATTAAATCCCTGAAACGTTCTGTGGCCCCTGGCCCGGATGGTTTCACAGCCAGTTACTATAAACATTATGCCCCTATATTACTTCCACGCCTCACCAATATGTTCAACAAGATCCTCAAAGGCGAACATTTCCCCCCTGAAATTACCTTAGCCAACATGTCGCTACTCCCCAAACCACTGAAAGACCACTCCCTCCCCCAAAACTACAGACCTATCTCGGTCATCAACAACGACCTTAAAATCTTTAGCCGAGCCCTAGCTGACAGATTAGCTTCCATCATTGAAACCCTAACCTCACCCGACCAATCTGGTTTCATACCCAATAGACTCATCACGGACAATATTCGCTTGACTTTAAATGTCCTCCAAGATGCTAATTTACGTAAACAACAAGTTCTTCTCCTGAGCTTAGACATTAACAAAGCGTTCGACAGCGTACTATGGCCTTACCTACTTGCAGTGTTACAAAGACTTGGTTTCAAAGATGAATTCTTGCTAGGGGTACAAGCCCTATACCACAACTCACAAACGAGAATCAAAATTCCGGGCTGCAGCTCTGGATTTTTCACACTGGGCAGGGGCACTCGCCAGGGATGCCCCCTATCTCCCCTCTTATTTGCCCTAGCCCTGGAACCCCTTGCCGCAGCTATTAAGAGACACCCTGATATCTCAGGTTACCAGATGGCTTCCTCCACATCACATCTATGTATGTATGCGGATGACATTATGCTTTTTCTTTCCCAACCCCACATCTCCCTCCCCAACCTATTTGACTTACTATCCCGTTTCGCCTCCATTTCTGGGCTTACAGTGAATATGTCAAAATCCACGGCACTCCCAATCAATATCACCCCTGCTCAGTGTGAGACTCTCCAGGGCTCCTTCCCCCTGCAATGGTCTACCAGCAAAATACCCTATTTGGGTGTCTATATCACACCGCTTTGGTCCTCTATCTTTGCAGCGAATTACCCAGCATGTGTGTCCCGTCTCCGTAATATGCTCAGACTGTGGAGCACGTATCATATCTCGTTCTTTGGAAGAGTCACGGCAATCAAAATGACCCTCTTACCCAAGCTTCTTTTTCTTTTTGGAGCCCTACCAGTTCTTATCCCTAAAACATTCATAGACAAACTACAGCAAGATATTCACAAATTTATCTGGCAGAACAAGAGGCCGAGATTCTCCAAACATGTCCTTTTCAACCCGCAAACAAACGGTGGGCTAGGTCTACCAAATCTCCGGCTCTATTACCTGGCTGCCCACTTTTCCCAAATTGCACAATGGAATATCCCTAACTCTAAAGTGCCCTGGGTAGATTTTGAAGCGCATTCCATTGCTCCCTACAGGCTTTCTACTATTCTATGGTCCCCCTCCAAACTAGTCTATAAACTTATCTCCCTTAACTCTCTTGTTACCCATTCTCTAATCCTATGGTATCGATACAAGCACAAACTAGGCCTAGTGACCCCCGCACCCCGAGGCTCCTCCTTTTTAGGTGAACCCTTATTCAGTTTAGCTTTTCATAACCCTGAGTGTTTCTCCTGGTGGATCGCTAACTCTATGGTCACGCTAGCGGACCTACAAATCGGAAACACCTTTGCCTCATTTGACCTTCTACGCACGCAGAAACAGATTCCTTTAAGGGAACATTTCCGATATATGCAAATTAGGCACTTCTACATCTCTCACTTTGCTCTTACCCCTTCATCTCCCCCTTCTATGTTCGAACAGATTTGCCGTGACTCTCCCAGAGGAAAGGGTCTTATCTCCTCCCTTTACAAATCAGCATTAACTGCAATCTTTCCTGGGGTTATTCCCTATAAGCACAAATGGGAGACGGATTGTAACGAAATCTTTGACGCAGAGGACTGGGACACCATGCTAACCAATTTACGCAAAGCCTCTAAATCCTTGGCTATTAGGGAAACAGCATACAAAGTATTAACCAGATGGTATTATACCCCATCCAGACTTCATTCCATCTTCCCCGGGGCCTCTAATCTTTGCTTCAGAGGATGTCAGCTTCCTGGCACATTTATGCACATATTTTGGGACTGCTCCCAACTTACCCACACTTGGAACTCAGTGAATGCTATGGCGTCTGCTATAGCGGGTACCCCGGTTCGACTCACTCCAGCCATGGGCCTCCTCGGAGCATCTATTCCTGGGGTGCTTCGTGCAGAGGAATGCCTCATCCACACTGCTTGCATAGCCATCTTATGGGCTATCGCCCTACACTGGAAAGCCCCTACTGTAACTACCGCCTCCATCCTTCATAGGATGGACGCCATTATGTTAATGGAGAGAATTCTTTGTACATTGAATGATAGGATGCATCTATTTGACCAAAGATGGTCGCCCTGGAAATCTTATAGACAAAACCTGTTACCACAACTATAAGTACTGTACTTTTATCCTACTCTAGGCCATAGTGCGCTGCCAAACTACCTCACCCCTAAAATTTACAATGGGATACTATTTTTCCTACAGTAATCCTGTTGTGTACGACTATTTTTCTCGAATGCTTCACGATCTATTTTTGTGTTCTTGTTTTCCTTATTTTCCTTTTTATTTTTGTGTGTCACTTGCATTGACATAAATATTTTGACCCTCAGACATGTATTATGCATAATACCAATTGTCAATGGTTTGTATTATTTTATTGTATTTTCAATAAAACGTTTGTAATAGTAAATAGGGTTTGCATGCTCGTATACATTTTTTGTCTGTTCGCATGTTCTGGTGCGGATCAAACCGGGGGGGGGGGGGGGGGGGTGTTCAGCCCATCCCTAGTCTTAGGATAATATCACATAATATCAATGGGTTTAGTTCTCCCCAAATGAGGAAAAAGGCATTTGGTCCCACAAGTGCATGGGTTCTGATGTTCTCCTCTTTCAGGAGATGCATTTTCCCTAAATAATCATCCCTCTTATTTTGACAGATCTTTTAAGCAATTGGAAAATGTTGCTACCTTTGAGTACAAGTCTCAAGGTGTTACAATAGTTAATAACAATTTGGTATTACTGATACTGGATTTACAGCACATTTACAAGGACCCTGCTAGTAGATTTCTGATCATTAGGGGTTCTCTATGAGGTCAAATGATTAAGTTTGATAATGTTTATGATCCCAATGACTCACAGGCAACTTTTTTTGAGTCTTTTTTTAGGTATTGGATAAATTTCATTCATCCCATCTGGTGATTGAAGGTGATTTCAATTGTGTAGCCCACTCCAAACTAGATAGAAGCCATGATGTACATACAGCAAAAGTTTTCCCTAAGAACCTTCAACACTTACTTAGATCCCACCAGCTGATAGACACTTGGAGAGCTCTTAATGTGGGCATTCAAGAATATTCATATTATTCACACCCTGATGACAGCCATTCCTGCTTAGACTACATTTATATCTCTCCAATCATACTTGCAGTGATAGCATCCCTGTTTGCCCTTGGTCCGATCACCACATTGTTTCTTCTTCCTCCTCCCATGTAGGCCTTTATTCTGCCTCTGCCGCATGCAGAGCCGATCGGCCCTATAGGCACACTATGCAAGCTGCTTAGGGCCCCGCCGCTGTGGGGGGGCCCCCAAGAGCCAGCATCCCCCCTGCACCTCTGGCTGGCCGTTTAGAGTGCAGTGAGGAGAGGTGGGAGAAGGTGGAAGGCGGCGATCGGCAGCTCTATGGTGCCTGAGTGGGCGGCGGGATCTCCCTGGGGTTTGTAGTACTCTCAGTGTATACAGTGGAGAGGAGAAGGGAGGGGCCTCTGACCCAAGCAGGTATCAGTTTCACTTTCATTCTGCTTGAACACTGTTGCTGATGCCCGGGTCAGAGGCCCCTCCCCTCTCCGCTGTATACATTCGGAGATAGAACTACTAGCCCCATGGAGATCCCCCTGCCTGTGGACACCATATAGCTGCCGATCGCCGCCTCCCACCTCCACCAGCCAGGTACAGGGGAACCTCTGCAAGGGGTGGAGTCAGCTGTTTGGGGGCCCAAATGTAAGAGGGGGGCTTTCTGGGGACACTAATGTAAGAGGGGGGCTCTCTGGGGACACTGATGTCAGAGGGGGCCCCCTGGGGACACTAATGTCAGAGGGGGGCTCTCTGGGGACCCTGTGTAAGGAGGGGCTCTCTGGGGACACTAATGTAAGAGGAAAGGCTCTATTGGGACACTAATGTAAGGGGAGGCTCTCTGAGGACCCTGATGTAAGGAGGGGCTCTCTGGGGACCCTGGTGTAAGGGAAGGCTCTCTGGGGACCCTGGTGTAAGGGGAGGCTCTCTGGGGACCCTGGTGTAAGGGGAGGCTCTCTGGGGACCCTGGTGTAAGGGGAGGCTCTCTGGGGATCCTGATGTAAGGGGGGCTCTCTGGGGACCTCTTTCTGTTCTATATTGTTGTACTTATTCTTTGACTGTTTTGTTTAAAGGAGGGAGGTTTTTTTTGGGAGCACTGAAGTGTCAGGTGTGACTGTGTGGCAATGGCAAATGGTTTACATAGCTCACAGCATCACGGGTCAGGTAGAGGGCCCCTTAGCAGAATTTTGCTTAGGGCCCCAGGGAGGTCAGGATCGGCACTGGCCGCATGGCACCTAAATGAATCATTCCTGACAGACCTATCGTAGCACAGCTAACAGACCATCTAGCAGAATATTTCTCCATTACCTATGTGAAGGACATATCTCCCACATCTCTATGGGCAGCCCATAAAGCGGTTATGAGAGGCCATCTGATAGAAGTAGCACACACTTTACAAGCTGCCAAGCTGGCCTAAATGAACCATGTCCCTCACTAACCTGTGAGGTCGCTGGAGGTGCGGTATAAACTGTATGTAGCTGCGACTACAAACAGTATACCGCACTGTGTTCCAGGTGCAAGCCGAGAATTCCTGTCTCATACCCAGAACACAGAAGAGTCTACAACAGCAGCGCTCACCTGCTCAGAGCAAGCAATGCATTCTATCAATGAATACAAATCTCCTCTGATTTTCTGGGTCAGAGAGGCAGGCTGATTATGTCACAACCTCTGGCTTCTTTTGGTGTGGAGAATTACTATCTTATCTAGGGATTCACTTAGCCTTATCCCTTCGTTTGATGTACAAATATACTTATCCGCAGACGTTCTCCTGTATCAAGCAGTGGCTTTAAATATGGTCAGCTTATCATATCTCCTTTTTAGGTAGGGTGCAGGTGGTGAAGATATTCATTCTATTAAAATTATTGTTTTACTTTTGGGCTCTACCCCTCTATGTCTTCCGTTGAAAGATCATTGAGGGGGTTCAGGTTAAAGTAAATAAATGTATCTAGCAAGTTTATCTGGCAAGATAAAAAACCATGTCTATGAAAACTAGGCCAGCGTTTACCTAACCTTTTTTTGTATTACTTAGCTGCCAGGTTGATTCAACTAGTGCAGTGGCATGGCCCCCACCCAAATACCATAGCCTCGGTTTGAACACTCTTCTGTCAAACCTTTTTATCTCCCAGGTCTCTTGTGGCCATGCTCCATCCACCCAAAATATCTTGCCCCTCTGAATGAGATAGTGTGTCAATCCCTTCACTTTATAAGGAGAAATATAATAATTTACTGCCCTTGTGTCCTTGTTTATCCTTTTACCTGGGTGAGCCTACGTTTCCACCTGCTTATACTTCTGAGTCTGAGTTAAAATTAAATGGGTGGACAATGGCTTAGTGACATTAACCACTTAAGCCCGGACCATTTGGCTGGCCAATGACCAGAGCACTTTTTGCGATTCGGCACTGCGTTGCTTTAACTGACAATTGTCGTGCAACGTAGCTCCCAAACAAAATTGACATCCTTTTTTTCCCACAAATAGAGCTTTCTTTTGGTGGTATTTGATCACCTCTCTGTTTTTTTTTTTTTTTTTAAATGCATTATTCTTTACTTTTTGCTATAAATAAATATCCCCCAAAAATATATAAAAAAATGTTTTTTCCTAAGTTTAGGCCGATACGTATTCTTCTACATATTTTTGGTAAAAAAAAATTGCACTAAGCGTTTATTGATTGGTTTGTGCAAAAGTTATAACGTCTACAAAATAGGGGATAGTTTTATGACATTTTTATTAAGATTTTTTTTTTTTTTTTACTAGTAATGGCGGCAATCAGCAAATTTTATCGTGACTGCGACATTATGGCAGACAGATCGGACACTTTTGGCGCGATTTTGGGACCATTCACATTTATATAGCGATCAGTGCAATTAAAAATGCACCAATTACTGTACATTACATGTAAATGTGACTGGCAGTGAAGGAGTTAACCACTAGGTGGCACTGTAGGGGTTAAGTGTGTCCTAGGGAGTGATTCTAACTGTGGAGGGGAGGGGCTGTGTGTGACACAACACTGATCACCGCTCCCGATTACAGGGAGTGGTGATCAGTGTCAGTAAGCAGAACGGGGAAATGCTTGTTTACATTAGCATTTCCCCGTTCTTCCTCCCCGTGAGACGTTCGTGGGTATCCCCGTGGACATAGAGTCCGCAGGACCTGCAATCACACTCACGGAGCTCGCAGCGGGCGCGCCCGCCGGTAGTGCGCATGCGCCTGCATTTTACATTCTGCATTTACGTGCCCTTCTGCCTCAGTATATGTGCGTGAAGCGGTCGGGAAGCGGTTAAACTCTCTTTCACAAGAGTTGCCCTTCAACTCATTTCCTTTTCTCCAACAACACTATGCCCTTCCCCACTCTGAATTTTATAAATAGTTGCAGATTAGACATTTTTTTTTCTACCCGATATCTCTCAGGAGCAGGGAGTTCAGGGTTGGCATTTGAGCGATTGTGTGGTTTGGCATCTAGAGTTAAAGGTACTATTTCAACTATCTATAAATACCTTAGCAAGTGTGGTATACCTGCTAAGTCCTCTGCAAAGACTAGCTGGGAAGCAGAGACTGGCCAGGAGTTTTCTGCAGAACACCGAAGGATGAAGGAAGGAAGAAGGAAGAAGACCCGAAAAAGATGGAAAGAAGAATACTTTAATAAAGAATTGTCAAAAACTGGCTCTTGTCATTTTAAAAATTTTTGACACTTTTTTTGTGAAATGGTAGGGGTACTTTTGTACCCCCTTACCATTTCACACAGGGGGGGCGGGATCTGGGGGTCCCCTTGTTAAAGGGGGCTTTCAGATTCCGATAAGACCCCCACCCGCAGACCCCCACAACCACCGGGCAAGGGTTGTGGGGATGAGGCCCGTGTCCTCATCAACATGGGGACAAGGTGCTTTGGGGGGCTACCCTCAAACACCCTCCCAATGTTGAGGGCATGTGGCCTGGTACGGTTCTTTTCCTGCGGCCTGCCAGGTTGCGTGCTCAGATAAGGGTCTCGTATGGATTTTTAGGGGGACCCCTACGCTATTTTTTTTTTTTTTTGGAGCGGGGTTCCCCTTAATATCCATACCAACCCTGAAGGGCCTGGTATGGATTTTGAGGGGGACCCCCCATGCCATTTTTTTTTATTTTGGAGCGGGGTTCCCCTTAATATCCATACCAGACCTGAAGGGCCTGGTATGGAATTTCGGGTGACCCCCACCCTTTTTTTTTTCTTAATTTTGTTTTTTTTCTTAATGCTAACATGACCTGTGTGCAAATATCCTAAAAAAACAAGTTGAGAGGTGCGCCCTTTCAACTTATGCAAATGCATTTAGGTTGCTTGACATTTACTAGGATTTTGCCAGTGCAGTGAACCAAAGCATTTGAACGTGCGCAAATGCCGCTTGCGCATGCGCAGTGCATAAATTGACCTCGCGCAGTTCTAAGTTTATTTGCAGGCGCAGCAGGCTCGTTCAGAGAAAGTTACTTTCTCTTTCTATTTTGTTACTTGGACAGTTATAACTATACTTCCTCACATCACCCCACATCACCCCCATAATATTGGCACTTCCAGCTTCTTTAAATTCTGAGTTGAAGGTGCCGTGCGCCATGTCTATAGTGGCGCACGGATCGCCGCCTCCCGTGCACCGAGAATATAATAGTTAATGGGGAATTAATGGGGAATTGTGTTACAGGCGCAAATGTTTTGTGAATACGAAAACGGCCGTTGCGCATCGGCGTGCGCCGCAACTCATGGCGCAAACCGTTCGTAAATCAGCCCCAATGTATATCTTTGAGCACAAATGGGAATCCTGGTCATCTTTTTAACTGTTGTACGTTTTATTATATGTACTGTGATATTCCTAGGATGATGGAAAGTTCAATTGTGATTCTGTTGTTAACATTCTAGTAATTTCTATTAGAATATAAGGCTGACTTCAAGCCACACATACTCACGTATCCTGGACCTCTTCTGCAGGGCAATCAATGCACCTGCTGGGCAACCCAGATCCAGAGGCAGGAAGGCAACTGCAGTATCCACACTGGGTACACTTATTTGCCACCCACTGATAGCAGGGCTCCTGACCAATGCAATGGGGCCGCCAATGGTGGAACCCATTCTCCAGGCATTGATACTCTGCATATGTGTGCCAAAACACCACCCCGCTGATAGCTGGGGACATGGTGATAACTGGAGTCATACTGTTGAAGTTGAAAATCTCCTGGACACTCCTTGTATCCGCACAGCTGTTCCCGGAGGAGATCTGGACACTGATACTTCCAAAAAGGTAGGGGAAATTCCAAACATCAAGGGTCCTACAAAAAGGACAAAAAAAGAACACGGAGTGGGGTCCTATGGGGTAGGAGCAAGGGCAGAACTACCCAAACATATGGTGCCATAGAGTCTGTCAGGAAAATATGTATACAAGCAAAATCTTTTGTTGATTGCTATTCAAAAATGTGCTGTTTTCTTCATCAGGTTTCAGTTAGACAACAAAAGGTATCACTATTTCCACTTTCCTGTTTCTATCATTGGATAACAGGATACAATACCATATATTAGAGCAGCCAGTACAGGTACTTCCTACTGTCTTATCCGACTTTTGAAATGCTGTGTAAAGGATAAATAACTAGAGTGCACATTCGCGAGAGCTCCGACATGGAAGCTTAGCTCCAGAGCTCCGCACCGCCTCGGACCAATGGTGCTCACTGTGCCCGAGCACAGCCACTGGGACCATTAAAAATGGGGCATAAGCTCCCCCCGAGCCCCACTTCACACCCGCAGATGTCAGAAGTGGGCGTTCAAAGGGACCTCAGGCAATTTGCCAGTCAGGCCACGGACGGGTGTACCAAGATGGCTGCCGTGGCCGAACAAACACAGGCTGAAATGAGACACTTCATCTCTCCAGCAACCCTCACTTACACCCCCATCTCTCAAGTACAAGGTCAGCAATTCCCTACTCCCTCCCCAGCGTCCACATAATATTTACTGGGTCACACTATGGAAGACTATAACTTCTCCCCAGCAGGGCCTACCTTAGCCTGTCCACCTGAGGCCTTCTCATTGCTTTTCTATCTGCGGATCTATTACACAAAATGTCTGCATTACTGGACAGGGGACTATCCAATACTGCTGCAATAATTACGGGGGACATTAAATCTGATTTTCTAAATTTGGGAGCCAGAATGGATGACATAGAGCAGAAACTGGACATCATGGTCTCAAGGACCAATCAGAACTCCAACCACATCCAAGTATTACAGGACCAGCTCGATATGGCTCTTTCCAGAATAGAGGACCTTGAGAATAGGTGCAGAAGATATCATTTCAGGGTCAGGGGTCTCCCCAACAAATCAAGTCCAACATATGTGTGTGTGCGCTTTTATGTCAATATTACATTGTATATCCCCGTATGTTGTGGTCGTTTAGGTGCCTATCTAATAGTTTTTAGAAATTATATATGCTCTCTGCTGAAACCACTGCTTGTGGAAGAGAATTCCACATTCTTACCACTCTTACCGTAAAGAACCCTCTACACATTTTCCAGTAAAATCTAATTTCCTCTAATTTTAGTGAATGGCTGCAAGTCTTTTTAAATGCCCTTTTGTGAATTGTATCGCTATTGTGGGGTCACCAGTACAGTGACATTCCCCCCTGCTCAATGGAGGGAGATTATGGTTGTTGGAGCCAGAAAGGGTCGAGGAGCAAAGAGGTGGGGACCAGTAGATGGGAAGTTGGAGGACTCTGAGCCACCCAAAGTAGGAGGCATGGGCCCGGTACAGGAGGCCTGCCTGGGCCCCCTATCAGCGGCCCTGATAACATGACTCCAGTTTCTCACTATCTTCTGCAACATGTCTTCTGTCTGCAACCAAACCTGTAGCATATTCACAATCTTTGACCATCATTTCCTCTAGTATGTCTTCAGTCCCTGACACTGCTCTCTAACATTATACATTTTTAACATTATGTTCAGTCCTTTGGTAATATCAGGGGCAACAGCTGAGGCTTCCTAGTATTCATAAGTTGGTAACCACCGTTTTAACCATTTATTAGAATCCATTGTAACATATACAGTAGACACATTTAAAGAAAATACCTTCCTATTCTATTTTTAATTGAGACGCTGCTTCACCCCAGAATTCTTCAATTATTTACCTACTATGCTTTGTAAAAAGAAAAAAAATAATTCTGGAAGTTTATTGAGCAGTACGACAGATAAGCGACCGCTTCATAATGAAGCATTACTCTATAGATGTTATCCATGCTATGGTGGTGCTATTTATATACCCAGCATTGTAGATAAAAACATCAGTAGTGCTACTGTACATATTGCAAAAATTTGGAGGAGAAAACGCGTTAACCAAAAAAGTATGTTGTGAAAACTAAAATGTGTTAGGCAAGCAGCTAGAAAAAAAAGATCACCGTACAAAATATTATAATCCAAAATATTGCAGCGCTAAAAGTTCATGACAATAATAAAATGATACAATGTGCAAGTGAAATCCAAAGAGGTATGGAAGGCAAATAAAGTTCATAAATATTTGTGCAAAAAGGAATTGTACGTAATCCAGCAATCACCACGTGCTCCAACACCCAGTGTAAGAGGGACTCTTACCAGAAAGGGAGGACTCTATCACAGAGTCAAAAATGCCATGATGGACGGGGCCTATGTACGTGCTGACGCTTCTTCTGTTGTGTACACTGATTGATCGATCTCCATGCATGATTCATTGCATACATGCCTGCTTTTATTTTTCCAAATGTGAGTAGCCTTTATCCTGTATGTGTGCAATAAACTAGTAGTTACGTTATTACATGTGAATGCTCTCCTTAATTTATGAGATACAACGTTTACCCCACGTTCATTGCTTCTCATGGGATCATTTGAATAGCGTCTGGAAGGACCTGTGACAGCTGATTCACATAGCTGAGCATTTTTGACTCCGTGATAGAGTCCTCCTGGTGATTGCTGGATTATGCACAATTCCTTTTAGCACAAATATATGAACTTTACAGTGCATATTGCTTTTTGTAATGCACTAACTTGCTGCTGCAGCACTAACGCATCATTGATAAAAAAGTGTAAAGTACAAAAAAAGTAGGAGCTAATACAGATGTTTCATCCAAACTCTGCTTTTCTGGATTCCACTTTTAAAGGTAATGGTTAGGGATGACAGAAATTTTGAGTTTTCGTCTCCCCAAAATGTTGGCATACATCAGGAGATGTTGGCAAAATGTTGCCATTTCAGTTAAATGTGTTAGAGTCAATAGGGAATGCAAGCTTCTTGTTGGTTTTAGGGGTGCTGTGGACTTTATATAGCCCCAGAGTGTTATGGTAGCTGTTTTCAACAATCTTGAGCTTTTTCCTGTGCCCCTCACAAGCATCATTATATTATTTAGGCACTTTTTTATAAAAACAAAACACATGTAAAAAAAATTAAAGGTGACAGTACAAACATCACACAATGATCACATACAAAACACAAACAAGAAAGAACACTCACATACAAAGAAAACAAAATGAAATAGGACAAAATACCCTACCTAAGACCTCCCATAGAAAACATGCACTCTCTAAATGAAGAAACAAAAAGAAAAAATGAAGAAATAAAAAGAATAGAATAAAGCCAATTTTTTTTATCTAAATAGCTACATTTTAGCAAAAAAAATCCAATGATCTTTACTAATGGTTACAGGGTGAGGGAGAAAATGTTGCTTTCTAACTGTATTTTGGGACATTATACTACATTTCTGCACAAGGCACTACATAACAAAACAATGGGCATGATCACATGCAACCCCTTTAATAAGTCAAGTGGCATGTCTAAGGCTCTTAAAATTAATAGCAAAATAATTTACACTATGCCGAGGAAATATTGCACCAGAAGCGTGAAGCTGTTCATGCAACTTAGATACTTTAATTCAAGAGTATAAGTACTTTACGGAAAATCATGCAAATAGCATGCTTTTGAATGGGGTGAATCTTATATCTAGAGCGATAATACATTGTATTGCTGAATGTAGATGACAGTGCCAGAATAGCCCAGAAGCCCTAAAAATTATCTACTGTAATATTAAAGGCCAATTTTACTTTTGCAACATCTGATTGACAAAAAATATTTTGAGCTCATAGGATTTCCAGCCATAAAACAATTTATGTCTAGATTTCAGCATAGATAATTATATAAACCCTGAGCTCAAATATCATATAATAAGGAACAATAGGCAAAGACAGCTCCATAGGACTCTCAAGCATTCTTTAACAGCTGTTAAATAAATATACAATTTTGAACATTAACATTCACTTAAAATAGTGATAAACGCAGAAGACTTAACAAAGTAATATCAAAGAAGATGTATTTACAAAAACACTACACTGGTTTGATTTTTCTTTCTACTTAGCTTTCACTGTTAGAAATAAAAAGATCAATCTTTGTATTTACCTGTTTGTAGATGAATTTATCATCAAGCTGGTAACAAGCGCAATATAAGTGACTATAAAAAGGGTCCACAGTGAAAGAATCTCAATGCTGCAAGTGTTGTAAATGTTTCAACATGACTAGTGGCAGATATTGCTAGCTTTCTGAGAGAATGCAACCTGCTAAACACTGTGTTTTTATATAGTAGTAATCATCCAGAGAATATATCCCCAGGTGATTGCTTCCTTTAAAACTGTTTATTTTTTTTTAATCAATTGTCAATTGAGTAGATTTTTTCAAACTGCATTTCTCTTATTTTCAAATACAGATTACATAAAGCAACCAATGAGGACATAAAATGCAGTACTGGGTCCAGTACTTAAATGAGGAGCAGAAGAAGATAAAACAAATTAATATATAGAGAAAGAACAGGGTATCAATATATCACATTGTGTAAAGGGTTTCCCCAAAGATAGGGAAGATATCAACATAAGAAGGTCGCTACAAATATTAAAACAATATAAAACTGATCAAACTAATGATAAGCATCATTAAGGTGAAGGTTCTGTAGGGAATACAAAGCAGCAAGCTGCCCTCTTTAAGTCAGAGACACTGACATGAGAGTAGCCTCACAGTTACCAAGGTAAAAGATTGAGTCCATGTATATTGGAAAATAGTTCCACATTTAGTAAGCTAGGGGGTTAAAAAAAAGTAAAAGCTATAGTCCCAAGAGGTATAACTAGTTATAAGAATAAGGCACTTGTTGGGTCTTTTGTAAAAGTGTAGTGCATAAGGAAGTGGTAATTAAGGACTTTCAGAGTTTCTTGAATGGAGGGAGAGTTTGGAGATGACCATTTACATGCAATTGTAAGCCAAGCCGCAATTCAAATGTGTGTCAGTACAGCGTGGAATTGTATAGGTCACAGTTCAAGTCCCACTACCAAAAGAGCCAGTTGTGGTGTAAATGCAACCTGGGAGATGAGATGCAGCACAGTGGTGTAGTGGTTAGCACTTTCACCTAGCAGCAATAGGGTCGCTGGTTCAAATCCCGACCACAACACCTTCTGCCTAGAGTTTGCATGTTCTCCCTGTGCCTGCATGGGTTTCCTCCAGTTTCCTTCCACACTCAAAAGACATGCTGGTAGGTTAATTAGATCCTGTCGATCCGTGTCGGGACCCCACAGGGCAAGGACCGCACTATACCACAGATGGACACCAGTGACAATAAGCGCCCCAAGGCGATTCAGTTCGCATAGGTAGCGCTATACAAGTCATTCATTCATTCATTCGTCAGGGTATATGGTGACAAGTCTAATAGGGGTATAATACCAGTCGTGGTGTATCTTCTAAAAGGCACACTATTGCTCAAATGAGAGGGAATGATATAAAAGTCCTTCCCAGAAAACCATTAAGGAAGTTTGGGCATGAGGGTTGGGACAAAAGCAGATTATACATATATGAGATTCCTTTATGGAGAGGCGGGAGATGACTGAAAAATGTCACTAAATCCTAAAGTCAAGTGTGGTCAGTATGAGTTATTTTACTGAGGCAATGCCTCAGTCACAAGTATTTATAGAAGGCATTATGGCTCATGCCGAACTGGGAGCATAGGTCCTGGTAGGAGCTAGGGCTTTATATTCTTTATAGATCTCCAACATGGATAATGCCTGCAGATGTCCAGTCTTGTACTGATAGCTCTGGAGAAAGAAATTTCTACGATTTGAGTGGAATAGCATTGAGAAGCAGCTTGGGTATGCCTGGGCTTAGTTGTTGAAGGGAGGACCAGGAATAAACACTAATTGAATTCCTTAGTATCTTAATGAGGACACAGGGGCCCATGAGAAGGGAAAATAGGGAAAAATACATGATTTTGTTGCAGGAGCTAAACAAATACCTTACAGGACTTTGAAGTGTTAACTGTATAGAGCAAGACTGCACTGAAGGATTCAAATAAGCATTGTAACATCTGAAGAGATTTGAGGGGATTAGAGAGGGCTATTAGAACATCATCTGCATAAAGTCCAATTTTATACTCCTTTTGTCCTACTGTGATGCCTAAAATGTGTGTGTTGGTGCGCAGGGATTCAGTCAGCATCTCCATACCAAAAGCAAAAATGATAGGAGAGAGGGGAGGCCCCATTGAGTCCCATTAGATATGTTAAAGGGTTCGGAGAAGAGATCAGACGTGCAGACCCTTGTGCTTGGTGTTAAATATAGGCCTAATATATTGAAAGTATGCTTCCTGTATGGCCAAATTTTTGAAGTACCTCCCTAAGGTCTACAAATCTCTTTGTTCCATTTGATGCTAGCCACAAGTCCTACCTGATCCATGTTAACAAGATATGTAGTGTAGTTTGACAGGCAGGGTGCCAAAATATTAGCATATATATCTTTATGTACAGAAGGGAAATGGATATGCAGAGAAAGGCGCTTCTAAGTGCAATATGTCAGCAATTTCATTAAAAGACAACAGGTAAAAACACCTATGCCGTGTACACACGATCGGATTTTCTGACAACAAATGTTCGATGGGAGCTTGTTGTTGGAAATTCTGACCGTGTGTAGGCTCCATCGGACATTTTTTGTCGGAATTCCCGACAACAAAAATTTGAGAGCTGGTTCTCAAATATTCCAAAGACAAAATCCGTTGTCGGAAATTCTGAGCGTGTGTACACAATTCCAACGCACAAAAGTCCACTCATGCTCGGAATCAAGCAGAAGAGCCGCACTGGCTATTGATCTTCATTTTTCTTGGCTCATCGTACGTGTTGTACGTCACTGCGTTCTTGATGATCAGAATTTATGACAACATTTGTGTGACCATGTGTATGCAAGACACGCTTGAGCCAACATCCGTCAGAAAAAATTCCCAGGATTTCATTGTCGGAATGTCGTGTGTACGCAGCATTACAGTATTACAGAGTAAACAGGCTTGTCAATGTATGAAGTCCTCCTGAGATGGTCTTCCCTGTCACTGTGCCGACCAGCAGCTGAAGGAACCGAGGGTCTAGAGGAGCTAGATGGACGCCGCACTTCCTGAAACAACCGTGTAACATAGGACCATCTCATGAGGAGTTCATACATTGATGAGCCTGTTTACGCTGTAAGTGTTTTTAACCTTTGACTTTTAATAAAATTGCTGACATACTGCACTTAGAAGCGCCTTTCTCTTCATATCTTGGTCTATCCAGAGCCTGCTTCTCTCCTGTAAGTGCTGCTTGAGTGCCTGTCAGCTTGCTATCCTGCTATCTTGGATGATCCTGAATGTACATAGCACCTGGAGGACACTTCTAGCAGAAGAACTCCTACTTAACATTCTCCAGAAGGGAAATATGCCTATAATTTGCTGGGTTATCAATTTATTTCCCCCATGTGGGTTAGTGAAGAAAAGGGCTTCTAAAGATTCTTTAGGAATGTGACCAGAGGATGTAAATTGGTAAACGCATTGCACAAGTGAGGGAGAAGGCTGTCTGAAAACATTTTACAGTATTCGTCACTAAAGCCATCTAGACCTGGGGTTTTATGGAGATGGAGGGAACAGATCATTGGCTTAAGCTCAGCTTCAGTACAAGCTCTAGGTAAGCCAGTAAGTTGATAAAGTGTCACAGTTGGAAGCTAAAGAGAGGACAAGAATTGTGGGGATTTGAAGAGGAATCTTTAATGCCGCGTTCATACGATCTGACTTTCCGGTGGGATTGTCCGCCGGACTAGAGTCCGCCGGACAATCCGACCGTGTGTGGGGCTCCGGCGGACTTTTTCTTCCCAAAAGTCCGGCGGACTTAGTAAGAAGTTTTGACATAAAATTGTCCGCCGGTTTTGAGTGCAAGATCCCGTCACTTCCTGGATACTGGAGACACCATCTATGGGGACAACCGCCAACATTTAGTCTCGCAGCTGTTCCCCCAGTGGCTGATATAGGGGAGAATAGGAGTATGTGCCACCTAAACAAGGCCATAAACCTAGGTGTCACAAGGACATCCAGGCCTTCCTGTTTCTCCCCCTAACGGTGACAAACTCCTTGTCAAAATCATCTCACTTAACGCAAGAGGACCAAATATACTAGAAAGACGCTTCCTGCTCCTCCTCACAATGCAACGGAACAAAGCTGACATAATATTTTTACAGGAAACGCACTTCTGCACCGACTCCATCCCGAAACGAATGAATCGATAAAACTATCCAAATACATACCATGCATCCAACCGAACGTTCAAATCAAAAGAAGTCTCCATACTCTTGGCAAAACACTGCCCCTTTCAACTCACTGACACGCTAGCTGACAAAGATGGTAGATTTTTCTTTCTGAAAGGGTCATCCCTTGGCAGAGAGATCACCTTAGCGAATGTCTACACACCAAATAGCCGCCACATTACCTTCTTTTGCGACATAACTAGAGCATTGACCGTATTTCAAGAAGGCACCCTTATCCTAGGAGGAGATTTTAATGTCTCCCTGAACCCTCTCCAAGACACCTCTACTGGTACATACTCTCTCATCTATGCCGCTCTATGATCCATTAAATCTCAATTACGAGACCTGTTGCTCCACGACTCCTGCGCACATTAAACCCTAACGGCACTTTACCTTCTTCTCAGCCCCACACAATAGGTACTTCAGAATTTCGACGTGAACTTTACTCCACGATCTGAAACTATGTCACCGGGAATTCCATGAAGCCTAACAATTTCTTTAATGAACACCCTGGCATTTTCTGTTGCTGATGGGGTCCCCTTCATGGGGATAAAATGTGCCATCTTGAAAAGGCGATCAACCCCCATCAAGATGGACAAAAACCCTTCAGAAGGAGACAGCTCAACAATGAAGTCCATTGCGATCCTATCCCATGTTCTTTCATGAATGGGCAGCGGTCTTAGCAATCCCCAAGTTTTGTTTTTACTGTTTTTGTTCTTGAGGCAGGTTAAGCAAGATCTAACGTATTTCCTGCAATCCTTTGCTAGGTTGGGCCACCAAAAAAGTTTTTGAACTAAGTCTATAGTCTTGTATCCCCCAAAATGACCTGCCAAAGGATAGTCATGGCAGACCTGTAAGATGGTAGTGCGCAAGTTCTGTGGTACAAAGATTTTATTTCCCTGCCAGTAAAGTCCCTCTTTTTCTTGAAGGTTCGTGCTTAGGGGCAAGGAAGCTCTCAGGGATGCCTGACGGATGTGTGACATTAAATCAGATTGGGTTAATAGAAAATTTCCAGCTTGCAGGATAATGCATCGGGTTTAACATTCTTAGACCCTGGCCGGTAAGTAATATGAAAATTAAAGCATGAAAAAAAAGAGCTCATCTCGCTTGTTTGGGTCTGGGGCATTTGGCAGTTCTGAGATATTCAAAATTTTTCAGATCCGTGAACATCAATATTGTTTGTGCTGCTCCCTCCAAGAGGTACCGCCATTACACCAAGGCTGATTTTATCACCAAAAGTTCTGGGTCCCCCACATCGTAAATCTTTTCCGATAGACCTACTTTTTTTGAAAAGAAAGCCACGGGGTGCATTAAAGACTTAGGTCCTTGGCGCTGGGACAGGATGGCCCCCACAGCATTCTCTGATGCATCCACCTCCAGGACATATGGCAGAGCAGGGTCAGGCTGTTTCAGTACTGGAGCAGAGGTAAATAGTCTTTTTAGCCTGTCAAATGCAACATGAGCTGCTTCAGGCCATTGTAAACAGCTTTGTTTATTTGTGAGTTATGTAATGGGTGTTATGATACCGGAGACATTTTTAATTAATTTTCTGTAAAAGTTGGAAAACCCAATAAAACGTTGTACCCCTTTCTTATCAGTTGGGGGTGGCCAAGACATTATAGCTGAGACGTTCTGAGGGTCCATTACCATACCCCCAATTCATATTACCAGGCCCAGAAAGTGAATGGTCTGACGTTCAAATTCACATTTCTCGGGCTTAGCATAAAGTCCGTTCTGTCTCAGTCTGTGGAGAACCTGCTTCACATGGTCACAATGTAATTCTAGAGAAACTGAGAATATCAGAATGTCATCCAGGTAGACAATCATGAACAAGTCTAGGAAATCAGTCAGTGATTGGATATGGGGGCTGAAAAAGAGGTCAGAGTAAAGGATTATCCCCAGGACCCTGGCATGTGTGGAGGGACCAATGGTTGTGTTGTTGATGTTAACGGTGAAGTCACGGGGGTTACTGTGAAGGAGGAAATATAACAAGCTCAGTTTTAGAAAGATTGAGTTTGAGGAAGTGATGTGACATCCATACTGATATGTCATTCAGTAAGTTTAAGATCTGTGAGGAGATTGAGGGGGTGAGTTGAGGAGTGGAGAGATAGATCTGGGTGTCGTTGGCATAGAGGTGGTATTGGAAACCATGGGAGTTTATTAACTGGCCCAGGGAAGAGGTATAGGGCGAGAATAGGAGGGGCCCAAGGACGAAACCTTGGGGTACCCCAACAGAAAGAGGAAGGGGAGCAGAGGAGATGGAGTTGTAAGTGACACTAAAAGTGCGCTGAGATATGCCCCGTACACACGGTCGGAAATTCCGACGGGACAAGTCTGATCGGATTATGTTGTCGTGTGTGGGCTCTAGCGGACTTTTTCCAACGGAAAAAATTTGAGAGCAGGACCTTAAATTTTCCGACAACAAAATCCGATCTGACTTTTTCCGATCGTGTGTATAGAATTCCGATGCACAAAGTGCCACTCAGAATAAATTTGGGAATGAAAGCTATTGGCTACTGGCCTCTACGTAGTCCCGTCGTACGTGTTGTACATCACCTCGTTCAGAACGATTGTATTTTCCGACAACTTTGTCCGACCGTGTGTATGCAACACAAGTTTCGGACAAAATCCGTTGAAAAAAAGCTGACGGATTTTGTGATCGGAATGTCCGACCGTGTGTACAAGACATTAGGTAGGAGGAGAACAAGGATAAAGCAGAATCACGGAGGCCAAGGGTGTGTAATTTGCTGAGGAGGAGCAGGTGGTCAACTGTGTCAAAGGCAGCAGAGAGGTCTAAAAGTAGGAGTATGGAGTAGTGGCCGTTGGTTTTAGCAGTTAGTAGGTGATTGGTGAGTTTTAGTAGGGCAGTTTCAGTAGAATGTTGTGGGCGGAAGCCAGACTGTAGGGGGTCAAGAAGGTTGTTGTTGTCACTACCTCATGGACAACAACCTTATTCTAGGCTTACCTATAGGTAAAAGTACAAAAAGTGGGTTTACAACCACTTTAAGATAATCAGAATAGTTGAGTATAACCTTAGCTCCTAACTTGTGGATGTAGACTGAGTGTGTCAAATGCCCTCCTGATGTTAGCACTCTTCCCAATCTGTGCTACAGTCAATGGCAATGAGAGTAAAGCTTCAGATTTACCGAGACCATGTAGTGCAAGGGCCTGCCTGATTGCATACAAATTGAAACTCTTGACATTTGACCTCATATTATATGTTTTTGGTAAATATGAAGACAAAAATTTGCAGAAAATCCAACAGTGTGTATGGGGGCTTTAGGTTCTGGAGAGGATTTTGGTGGCAATGCTTCAAAGGGTACATAGGCCTGTAGATCATTGCTACCACAAGGAAGAAAGAGGAGGTCACTGACAGCATCAACAGGTATTTTCATGAAAAGTGGAAGTATGAAAAGGAAAAAAGAGGCATCCATTGCTAGTAAAATGTATTGTGAAGGATGTTCCTTATCGGTGAAATACGGAAAATACCATCTGCTTTTTTTTTTGCTCTCTTCAATAAACATTGTACATAACTTGATTATTATTACCAGTCTGAAGCTAACTATATTTTAACCACTTCAGCCCCGGACCAATTTGCAGCCAAAAGACCAGGCCCCTTTTTGCGATTCGGCACTGCGTCGGTTTAACTGACAATTGCGTGGTCGTGCGACGTGGCTCCCAAACAAAATTGCCATCCTTTTTTTTCTACAAATAGAGCTTTCTTTTGGTGGTATTTGATCGCCCCTGCGGTTTTTATTTTTTGCGTTATAAACAAAAATAGAGCGACAATTTAAAAAAAAGGCAATATTTTTTACTTGCTATAATAAATATCCCCAAAAAATATATAAAGTTTAGGCCGATACGTATTCTTCTACATATTTTTGGTTAAAAAAATCGCAATTAGCGATTATTGATTGGTTTGTGCAAAAGTTATAGCGTTTACAAAATAGGGGATAGTTTTATAGCATTTTTATTAATATATTTTTTTTTTTACTAGTAATGGCGGCGATCAGCGATTTTTATTGTGACTGCGACATTATGGCGGACACATCGGACATTTTTCACACATTTTTGGGACCATTGTCATTTATACAGCAATCAATGCTATTTAAATGCATTGATTCCTGTATAAATGACACTGGCAGTGAAAGAGTTAACCACTAGGGGGCGGGGAGGGGCTATGGTGTGTGATGTGTGTTTTTTTTTTTTACATTAGGGGGCGGGGCTGACGTCTGACGTCATTGATCGGCTTTTCCGATGACAGGGAACAGCCGATCTATGACAGGCAATGTAGGAAGCGCGGGGAGAGGTTTGTTTACACAGACCTCTCCCCGTTCTGGCCTCTTAAAGGACCACGTACCTGTACGTGGTTTTGCCTAGCCGTGCCATTCTGCCTACGTATATCGGCGTGAGGCGGTCGGGAAGCGGTTAAATAGATCAAATTAAATACACAGCATTTGTGAATTCCCTTTAACATTCAAATTACCAAGGACATTGATAATTTTTATACATACAGTAAATGCATTCATTCTCTCCTCTGACTGTCCTATGAGGCTGCAGGACCCCTGAACCTCTGTCTGGACAGTGCTGATTGGCCCTGTGCTGATCACATGCACCCTCCCAAGAGAAAAAAAAATCTCTAGCAGTACACACCAAACTGAGCATGTGCAGAATTACTCCAAAGGCTCTGTTCTATCAGGAGATGGTTTGAGGACTGTGAAAGAAGGGGAGGATCAGAGAAGATAGGATCAAACAGCCTTTTTACACAATGCAGAGGATTAATTCCTTAGGTTCCACAGTGAGTATAACAAGCATGCTTTATTGCATATACAGACCAATTTTAATGTTGTGGGTTTAGTAACACTTTAAAATCATCTTTAAAAAGAAAAACACATGGTAATACAAATAATGAATGTTTTCTACTTGAATCTACCCTTAAGTAGTATATACAGAAAAACGTATTTAAAACAAAGTTTACTCCACATCAACGGCGTACCACCTCAGGCAACTACTTATTATAGTCCAGTATCAACTCTTTTTGCCGCAAGTAACCCTTAGGGCTACACTTGCTTCAAAACATGGCTTTGGACACGCTTTGTTAAAGCTCTCTGAACGCCAGTCAAAGCCCCTGTCACTAAATAAAATGGTTAGCTTACAGTCCTGTTTACACCTTGTGTTTGCTTTGCTTTGCTACGGCTTTGCTTCAAAATTTTACCCCATGTAGCTTTAGGGCTAGGTTACACTTGCTTCAAAACATGGCTTCAGACACGCTTTGTTAAAACTCTCTGAACGCCAGTCAAAGCTCCTGTCACTAAATAAAATGTTTAGCTTACAGTCCTGTTTACACCTTGCTTTTGCTTGGGTGGGGCATCGATGAGGCTTTGGTGGAGCTTTGATGGGGCTTCGGTGGGGCTTCAGTGGGGCTTCAAGCAAGCTTTGCCATAGACTTCTATGGAGGCTTTAAAGATGCTTTGAAGCACCACTAAAGCCACATGGGATACAATTAACCACTTAAGCCCTGGACCAATTGGCAGCCAAAGGACCAGGCCCCTTTTTGCGATTCGGCACTGCGTCGCTTTAACTGACAATTGCGCGGTCGTGCGACGTGGCTCCCAAACAAAATTGGCGTCCTTTTTTTACCACAAATAGAGCTTTCTTTTGGTGGTATTTAATCACCTCTGCAGTTTTTATGTTTTACTTTTTGCTATAATAAATATCCCCCAAAAATATATAAATTTTATTTTTTTCCTCTTTTCCTCAGTTTAGGCCGATACGTATTCTTCTACATATTTTTGGTTAAAAAAATCACAATTTTATTAATATTTTTTTTTTTTTTTACTAGTAATGTCGGCGATCATCGATTTTTATTGTGACTGCGACATTATGGCGGACACATCGGACATTTTTGACACATCTTTGGGACCACTGTCATTTATACAGCAATCAGTGCTATTTAAATGCACTGATTCCTGTGTAAATGACACTGGAAGGGAGTTGACAAGGAGTTAACCACTAGGGGGTGGGGAGGGGTTAAGTGAGCCCTGTGTGTGTTTTCTTACTGTAGGGGGGCGTGACTGGGCATGTGACGTCACTGATCGTCTTTCCCTATGACAGGGAGTCAGACGATCAGTGACAGTGTCAATAGGAAGCACGGGGAGAGGTTTGTTTACAATTACCTCTCCCCGTTCTTCAGCTCTGTGACCCGATCTTTAACAAAGCCTATCGGAAGCCATGATTTGAAGCAAGTGTAAACTAGCGGTTAATGTGTGTTGAAGCTGAAGCAAGTGTAAATGAGCCCTTATGCATCCTTCACCTCTTAAGCCAGACTATTTCAAGTAATGACACCGCACTACAAGTATCCTACTAGTAGGTATAATCAGAATGACCAATATCACACCAGTAGACTCATTCCTCATAAATTTCATTTTTAAAGGAGCTTAATTATACAATCAAGCATCTACAATTAAAGGGGAACTTCACTCTTTCAATCAAAATTGGATAGGTTTAATCTTTATGCTGCTAGCATTAGTAAATAGACAGAAAGATATATCATATTTACTTGTTTTAAACTATTTTTTATATTTGTTCAGTTACTTCCTTGTTTCCAGGCTTAGGCAAATAATGTCATACATCCTAGGAGTCTTCAGGAGGGGAGGAGGGGCTTTCTCAGCTAAGCAAACCCTCCAGCCTAGATACCAGAGCTAAAGGAAGATTTATTCCAGGAAGTAAATGCTACATGACTCAACTGCCCTTACTCAAGATGTCAACAGCCAGAAATGCTAGGGGGAGTGTTTTTCAAAGTGATTTCACAGCATAATTAAGGACGGAGACATGAATGGTTGGGTGAGTTTGCTTTGACTATTAAAATAGAATGAAATAGTGTTTTTGTTTGTGGTGCTCAGTTGCAGTTTAGTTCCAATTTAACCACGTGCCAGCCAGCGCACGATGATATACGTTGGCACAATGGCACGGCTGGGCAAATGGGCGTACAGGTACATCCCCTTTAAGATGCGTTGCATGCTCCGTGACCGCGGGTCCTGCAGACTCAATGTCGCGGAGCAGAAGAACGGGGAGATGCCTTTGTAAACAAGGCATTTCCCCATTCTGCCTAGTGACATGACAGAGATCACTGCTCCTTGTCATGGGGAGCAGTGATCGCTGTCATGTGAGTAGTAGCCCATCCCCCCACAGTTAGAATCACTTCCTAGGACACACTAAACCCCTTGATCGCCCCCTAGTGTTTAACCCCTTCCCTGCCAGTGCCATTTGCACAGTAATCAGTTCCTTTTTTTTTAGCACTGATCGCTGTATAAATGACAATGGTCCTGAAATAGTGTCAAAAGTGTCCGATGTGTCCGCCATAATGTCACAGTCACTATAAAAATCACAGATCACCGCTATTACTAAAAAAAATTAAATTATAATAAAAATGCCATAAAACTATCCCCTATTTTGTAGACGCTATAACTTTTGCACAAACCAATAAATATAGGCTTATGGCGATTTTTTTTTACCATAAATATGTAGAAGAATACATATTGGCCTAAACTGAAAAAAAAAATCATTTTTTTTATATATTTTTGGTGGATATTTATTATAGCAAAATGTCAAAAATATTGCTTTTTTTTTTCAAAATTGTTGCGCTTTTTTTGTTTATAGCGCAAAAAATAAAAATTGCAGAGGTGATCAAATACCACCAAAAGAATGTTCTATTTGTGGGGAAAAAAGGACATTAATTTTGTTTGGGTGCAACATCGCACGACCGCACAATTGTCAGCGACGCAGTGACGAATTGCAATAAGCACGACCGCGCAATTGTCAATGACGCAGTGCCGAATTGCAATAAGTGCTCTTGTCAGGAATGGGGTGAATCCTTCCAGGGGCTGAAGTAGTTAAGCTGCTATCAGAGGCAAATAGGTCAGAGGAAAGAATGCTTATAAAAACTTATATTTATTTTAATTTAATGTTCTTTAGATATGACTTTATTGCCATCTTTACATCTTTGTTACGGAAACTATAAATAAGAGGGTTTACCACTGGTGTCATTACTATGTAAATAACAGACAGTGCTTTATTTAGATTAAAGTCTGCACTTATGCTTGGCCTAAGATAAACAAAAGACACTGTCCCAAAAAATAGAAGAACAACAGTAAGATGAGAAGCACAAGTGGAAAACGCTTTAAATCTATCATTGATGGATGGAATTGTTGATATAGCCATTATAATACGGATGTAGGTCCAGAGCGTTAGAGAGAAAGAAAACAAAACAATAGTGGAAGCCGTGAAAAAATTTAAAGTCTGCAGTTTGCTTGTGTTATAACATGATAACTGCAAAAGTGGGAAAAGGTCACAAAAGAAATGCTGAATATTTTGGCCACAGAACTTTAAATTTGCGATGATAAAAGTGGCTACCAAGTTTGGAAAAAAGCTCCCCATCCAACAAGCCATAACTAGATAACAACACACAGGTCGTCTCATGATGCTGTTATAGAGCAAGGGGTTGCAGATTGCTGTATAGCGGTCATAAGACATAACCGCTAGAAGGAAACACTCTGTTGAGCCTAAACAGAAGAATAAATAAAATTGGGTCATACAGCCATTGAAGGATATGGTTCTGTTCTTTTCAATGAGGATAACTAAAAGTTTCGGTATTGTGACAGATGTGTAAAGAATCTCTATAAAAGACAAGTTGGCTATGAAGAAATACATTGGACTGCTGAGATGCTGGTCAACACAGACCATGAATATTATGATCATGTTTCCAGTGACAGACAAAATATACATAATCAGAATAATTCCAGACATACTCCACTGCCACTGAAACACGGGAAATCCTAGCAAAATAAAATCTTTAAAATAAATAGACATATTCTCTTGGTTCTCCATTCGGAAGAAATCCTGCAAACAGAAATGTGATTATTACTCTCAGTATCAAATATGATATCCTATTCTATATTGACGCTAGAATATTATTAAAGTTGTTGAACATTTCATCAAGTAAACATTTTTAAGCCTTGCCAGGGACTCTGTGCGGAAGTTTTTTTATGGCTAGGTGGAAAATGGGGCTGTAGGACTGAGTCAGTGTTAGCTGGTTTACCAAGAGCTTAAAGTGGTTCTAAAGGCAGAAGGTTTTTTACCTTAATGCGTTCCTTGCATTATGGGAAAAAAAAACCTTCTGGGTGCAGCTCCCCCCCTTATGCCTTCCTGAGCCCCATCTCGACCCAGCGATGTGCATAAAAGCAGCTTCTCTCCTGGGTCTCTCTCTCCTCATTGGCTCACACAGCTGTCAAATGTAGTGTGTAGTGTATTGTGGTTGTGGTATATATATATATATATATTGTGGAGATGCGACCCCATGTCACAGGTGCATATGAGCCGTGTATGCCTGATTTTGGCAGGAATACTAATTGCACACCTGGGATGTTCATAAACATCCCAGGAATAGAAGTCAGTGCTCAGACTTGAAGACAGCTCCGCCCGGCAGACAGGGAGTCTGGCCTAGGAGGTCAGGAGGGTCCCAGTAGGAGATGGCTCCATGAGAAAGAGACAGGAGGTCTCAGAGTCCAAGACTGCAGGTGGCAGCCTGTGTGTACATCTGTAGCAGGCAGATGTGGCCTGTGACCAAAACAGCATGGAGCTGACAGTGAGTAAGCCAGAAGGCTATAGTTTATTTCTACAGTGATGGTGGAACCCCCTGCGAGGGAAGATTACTGTTTGTTGGAACTTTTTTGTTACCTTTAAATAAAAGTGGGCTGCCATGCCCTAAAAACGGATTCTGGAGGTGGCACGTTTCTGGAAAACTGCATGCACCACTATAACCTAATCACCCTGGATTGTCACAATATATATATATATATATGTAGCGCCGGGCTCCTAACGAGCACGCGCTATATGTTTTTAAATTTAATGTTCCTAAAACCACAGTTGGGTTTTGGGGTTAATTGTGCGAAATTATGGTCTCAGTATCAGTCTGGCTGGAATTGCACTGAGTTTTCCTTGGCCACAGGTGTCGCTGTCACCGCCGGCAAGATGAGAATGCAGTTTAGCTGGGTGTATTGGATACCCTTCTTTCTCTCGGAACCAGCCCAGGGGGTGTGTTTGTCCCGCTGTGCTTTCTGGGAGAAGGTATTTAAGGTACTGTGATCACGTGTTTCTGGGTTCCGGTCCAGAAGCCATCTTCTGTCTGTTTGGTCCTGGTCCACCTGACCAGCCCCTGTGGCCCTCCTAGCCTGGCAATTCCGAGTCCCGGGCTGGTTAGCCCGAGGCGAAGCAACTGCATGGACAGGCCCGAATGGATGTCAGGGCTGAATTATCCAAAAGTGGTCCAGTGCGGTCTCAGTTAGGAGAGGCCCAGCAACTGGAGAAGCATCCAGGGGAGGACTTTTCGGGAGGAAGCCATGCACTAAGGCTGGCTTTCAAGAAGAAGCCTGGAGGCTCAGTTGAAGGACACTAAATGGATCTACACTCATCCGCTATAGCCGGACCGGCTGCAAGATACTGGTACCGTATGATAGCTCTCGAAATTTATCTAGTCCCTCAGTTACTACCAAGTCTGTGGCAGAGACTTTATTCTCAATTGTTCTACAACCAAGTCTGTGGCAGAGACTTTATTCTCAAGTGTTCTACAACCAAGTCTGTGGCAGAGACTTTATTCTCAAGTGTTCTACAACCAAGTCTGTGGCAGAGACTTCATTCTCAAGCATCCTACAACCAAGTCTGTGGCAGAGACTTTGCTTTATCTAACACTTCACCGGCTACTAGGCCTAGTGTGACGAGGTCTATCCGGGTTGTGATAATCCAGTTGTGAGACAGTTGCTCTCTGGATTTCTACAGTGAGAGACTTTCTAACTAAGCAGTTCCAAAGGTACCTGAACTTCCACCCCAACCCTCTATCCTACTTTTAAGAGACTGTTTTATCTTCTTCCAATAAATAACCATAAAAAGGAAGATAAATTGTCAGTTTCTAAATTTTTTTGGGCCATCTACCACGGGAACCCCTAGACGGAGACGAGGTGAAGAAGGTAACGGTAAGCCCAATAAAACCAGCAGCTCCTTCGGGGGTTAGTGCTACATATATATATATATATATATATATATATATATATATATATATATATAAAACCACACCCACAATACACTACATCAATGACAGCCAGTGAGCCAATGAGGAGAGAGCATGGGGGCAGGGCCGAGTCTCACTCTTTGTGTGAATGGATAATGTCCATTCACAGTGCCCCCATAGCAAGAGGCTTGGGAGAGGAGCGGACAGTGCCAGCCGGCAGAAATGAATGATACTGTAGGATGGATATAAATTTGCTTTTGAAATACATACATTCCCCTTTGGGATTTATATGGTTAATTTTTCTGTTTTGTGCTCCTTTTTATTTTCAGAATGCTTTTCTCCCTTTCCCTCACACTGGCTATATCAGCTCACTTGGTCTGTTCACATGTTTTGACTAATCAATTCCATGATTGTCAATTAAGTATTGTACCGCACTTTTTCCTTTTTACAAAGGAATAATGCTATGCGGAAGGCTTAACACATTAATATTATGTGTATTGTACACTGCTATTGTGCCTAATAAAATTTTAATAAGTTTTGAGTTTCCGGCGATTTCTTCTATTATGGACGCACAGTTTACTACACAGCCAGTGCACCAAGTCCGCTCATCAACTTCCATACAGCAGGAGAGCTTGGGTGAGTCTTTTCCCAGTTTCTACTGGGGGCCCATAAAGAAGAGCATTGGGTCTAGACATGTGCAGAAGGGAAAAAAATGTGTTATGTTTTATTTTACTTCGATTCATTAATTACATGAATTTGTTTAGTCTAAACTCATTTAATTTGTTTAATTTGTTTCGGAAATGATTTCTTTTAACCCAATTTGATTTTGAATTGATTTTGAATGGAATTCAAATCAAATGCAATTCAATTCAAATTCAAATGGAATTCGAATTTAAATCGGTTCAAATTTATTCTATTCAAAATTCGAATTTTAGAAGATGGTTATATACATTCTATTTCATTCTATTCTATTTTTTCTATTCTATTCTTTTATTTTTTATCTATTCTATTCTTTTATTTTTTAATATATTATATCATATTCTTTGCTATTATGTTCGAATTCAAATTTATTCTATTCGGAATTCATATTTCGGAAAACAGTTATATTGTTATATTCTTTCTATTCTATTTTATTATTTTCTATTGTTTATTCTAGTCTATTCTGTATGATTATTTTCTTTTCTAGTCTATTTTATTTTCTATTCAATTTTTTTCTATTCTATTCTATTCAAATTCGAATTTCAGATGATGGTTATATTCTTTCTATTCTATTTAAATGATTTTTTTTCTATTCTTCTCTTTTCTATTCTAGTCAATTATATTCTTTAATTTTTGTTTTCTATTCTTTTCTATTCTATTCCTTTATTTTCTATTCTATTGTGTTCTCTTCTGATATTTGAATTTGATTCAAAAACTATTTTAATTAGATTAGAAAACTATTCAAATTCAAATTTTGACTAAAATTAGTTTTTTTATTTTGGATTTGTTTAAATTTGTTACTATTGTAATTCAGAAATTCGGATACATTCCAAATAACGAAATAAACAGCAGATATCTAATCAGGTTGATTTTGCACAGAGCAGGTAAGTATAACTTGTCTTTTGTTCCTTTAGGATCACTTTAAACATAAGGCCAGTTAAAGTATATGGAGACACAAAAAAAAATGAAATATATTGCAACTTACCAGTCCTTAGGTGGGCAGCCTTGTTTGTTTTCTTTTTTTCATGCTATGAACATTTTCTGCAAGTTAAGGAAAACACCTGTTTATCCCAACAGAACTTCATTATTCTTGTAATTTCCTGTGTACTGACCTGAAATCTCAAACATTGTTATAAGCTTTCTCAGCTATCTATTGTCAATTAAAAAAACCCTCCTCCATATCTAACGGAAGTGTTTGTAACCCAATGCCACTTATATACGAGTTTACACAAACATTTCAGTCCATCTAGTGAAGTACATGTCTTTTTGCCTACTTTTATTCAAAAGTAAAGTTCAAAAAACACACAGGCTGCTGAGTTTTCAGCTTTACGACTACAAAACCCAAATTTTCCCACCCCCTGGTTATATGGACTCTTGGGCTGCACAGGCTCCTGCCTAATTACACACAGTCTTTCAGTACCTGGTCAGATTTGATTGCCTTTCATTAAGGTCAGGGTAGCCACTCTCCAAGTGTCTCTTCACACATGCTACTCCTGTGGCAGCTTCAGGAGAAGGAGCCCTGAACCATAGACAGCTCCTTGACTAAAAGGGCTGTAAACATCTGCACACTCAAGATGCTGGTTTCTTGATAAATGTGAACCCAATCCAGTTGTTACCAGTCCTGACTCCTGGAGAAAGAGCAACACCTGTTTTCTCAACTCAGAACAGACATATCAGAGCTCCTTAACCTGCAAAAGCCCTGGTTCACACCACTGCAGTTTGACAGTTTGCATGACAAGTCGCACCCAATTACCAGCAATGGAATTGTTTAAATCATTTTGAAAAAGGTTCCTGCACTCATTTTTTGCAAATAAATTTACACTTGCATTGCCTTCTGTTAAATTAAGTCATAAGCCATAATGAAATTGGAGATCAAGAGAGCGGCTTTCAAATCACGCTAAAGCAGCGCAGTTTCAAAGCTGCACTGGTGTGAACAAAGGCTTGGTGAGAACCCTGGATAACATCTAACCCCTCTGACACAGTGACCAGGTGCAAAACTGTTACAGTATATAAACTAAGTAAATAAAAGATAACAGTGAAGCTCATATCCAAAATGGGGTTGGTGTTAACATAAACTCAAATAAACCAGAATGGTGCAAAATCTATGCAAAATCTATATAATCCAGACCAGACAGTTAAACAAAATAAAGGTGAAATAGCACCAACCAAATGCCTTAAATCCACCTGTCATAAAAAAAAGTTGAGCTCTGTTATATTTGAAACCATTTGTCTACAAGGGAAAAAGAAAAAAGGGGAGGAAGGGGGGAGGGCCCAAAAAAAAGCAAAGGGTAACATCAACTTTCACCTCCTAAGAAAATCAGGGACTTTAAATGTGCCAAAATGTGGATAAAATAAATAAAAATAATAGACTCCATAAAACCGTATATTTATTAAGTTCTTATTAAACAGTCATCAAGGATAACCATAAACCACCGATGTAAAGGTAAATGGCCAGCCTCCACAGGGTACAGAGGACCAGAGGACATGTACATATATGAATGGCGAGTTAAAGTGGTTGTAAACCCTCTGGGACCACTTTGACCTACAGGTAAGCCTAGATTAAGGTCAAAGAAAACATGCCTTCACTTACGGCTCTCGTGCGTGGGAGTGACGTCATCGCGGCTCCGACCAGCCGCGATACCCGGAAAGAAGATGGACGCTTCGTAGAAGAGGGGACAATGGTGACATCGCTGGCTCCTGTGTCAGGTAAGTGACACATAATGGGCTACTATGCGATGCATAGTAGTCCATTATGTTTTACCTTTGCAGGGAAACAAAGAGGAAGTAAACCCATCAGGGTTTACTTCCTCTTTAAATCTCTTTATGTTTGGCCTGTCTCCCAGGATAAAGCAGAGACAGGAGAAAAGAAAAGGGGTCTCAAACCCATAGATGTCAAGGTGGTTAAAAAGGAGCTTCAACTAAATAATAAATTGAGGAATCCCCGATAGGTCACATCATCTTGACAACTTTCTTGTGCACTTTACCACAGTTATAAAGACCAATGTATACTGAAGAGGTGGCAGCTGTTATAAAGATACATAACAGGGCAGCAAAACGTCAGTAGGGAGCATCTATCTGCAAACCAGTCCAGCAGCATAACCGGGTGACCCTTTCTTTTTTCCCTTGTAGACATATGGTCTGGTTTGGGATGGTTCCAGAATGTGGATATATGTAGCCTAGATCCCTGGTTGCACACTGAATTTGTATATCGGAAGATGTGAAGCCATTGTTTTAAATTTTTAGAGGCTTTTTATTGACTTGGTTAGTATCAAGGCCAATGTTATGCCTACATTTAAAAAAGGATCAAGGTCTTCACCCAGTAACTTAAAGCCTGTAAGTTTAACTTATATAGTAGGGAAGATACCTCAGGTTTTGTAGGACCACATACAAGAGAATCTGTTAACATACATATCAAAAGTGATGGCCAACGTGGACTCATAAAACACCGAAGTTGTAATACAAAACTGGATGTTCTAGTAGATTTTTTCCTGAAACTTCCCTCTTAAAATAAATGTGCGTGTTATGCCGATAAATACGGTACATTAATTCAAATCTATGTGCAGCAGCGCATTGCAACGCGTTGACACGTGTTGTAAGGAGCTGAATTTCCATAAAATGTACACCTGCATCAACAAAGCTGTCTAAGGCTTAATGTACACGGGACGTTTTAAAATCTCACCTGAACAATGTAACTTGACAGATAGTAACCGGCGTCTAAAAACTTCAGTTTTGCTGCGTTTACATGCCGTGTTTGCTTTTAAAAGCTTTTTATTTTTGCAAATAGTCGAAAATGTATCTCCACTAAAAACGACTGTGAACGAAACATGGCTAAACATAAGTTACCGCGTTTACACGCATTTACAAGCTGTTACAAGCATTTGACGCTTCAAATGCCTCTGAACATCAATCCTGAACGCATTTTTTTGTTTTCCAAAAAATGCTTCTAAACTCAACTGCCTAGAAACGACTATAAACGACCCTGTGTACATGTACTGATAAGATAACATAGCAGAGAGTTCAGGGGCAGCTAAAAAAAAGCCCAACTGCTCCTAAACATCCGTTTACCAGCAGCAGTGTACATGAGGCCTTACTCTGTAATTATGTATGCAAAACAAATCTTACTATGCTAAAGGAAACTGCTCATGAAAGAAATATGAAGGCTGCCATTATTGGAATTTGCCTGACAGTCATGCTGCAATCACTCTGGATTCAGTACTTACAAGTACGCATTTCAGAAGTTCTGATTTCACTTGTGCTAGGTCAGTGATGTTAAAAATACTGAAGCTAGAGGAGCAGCATAAGATCATTGCAAATAGCATTTTCAGATTGTGATTAGCAATGACAAGCTTTATATGTTTTTTCATGATTGGCTTCCAAAACAAGTTGTACTATATATTAAAAAAAAAAATAGGAATTAAAGAATTTCTGACATACTCTACATCTATTTTAGTTCATAAATGTTTTAATTGGAGCCACAGTCAAATTGAAGCCCCATTTTTACTACTCCTTGCATCAGTAATAATAATAATAACAATAATAAAAATATTAACAATAATAGATATTTATAAAATAATAATTATAATAATGCAAACTCAAAATGCATCGAAAATTTTAGTATGAGTGTAGTCATCATTAATAAATCCCATTTATATAATGCTACAGCCATTGCATTAATATCTGTAATTAAAAAAAACAAACAAAAAAAAACATTCAAGCTCCAAGCAAAAAAAAACTCAAAATGCAACATTTAAACAGTTTTTAAACTAAATTTGCATTTGCTCTTTGTGAATTTTTTCTTTCTAAAAATGTAAATACTCCTTTAGCTGAAAGGATCCATTACTGTATTTTTTTATTTGTTTTTTTACCTGTCAAAATGTTAAATGTGTAGTGCATGGGGAATACCTCTAACTTTTTGGTTTGTCTATCTGATACAGATATTTGTGTCAGCATGACAAGTGTCTATCAACAAGGAGAGGACAGGCTGCTTTATCAACAAAACCCTCAATTCAAATCAGCAGTTAACCAATAAATACTGTATATTCCCTAGATGGCATCTGTGAATAACTGACATACACAATAATTACCACCTGTTGTCCTTCTGGGAGAATCACTCATTAACACCACAATTTTTATGTTAGATAATTATAAACAATCATTATTTTGTTATGCACATTTTAATGTGACAAATTAACAAACGGATATTTTAGGTAATATGCAGCCCCCCTCACTTATATATTTGTGGCCTTCAGTTTAAGAAATTGCAACAAATGAGTTCAATATTAGGCGCTGTGCATTTGTGGTCTTGGATTTACACACAAGATAATAATGGCTTTAAAACTACAGTATAAAGACTAGAGAATGAGATATATTGTTGTCTTATGGAACTGGGATAAAAAAAGAGCACATATACAATCATATATCATACATATGTAGAAATAGCCACTATACCTGAAATCTGCTTAGAATAACTTTAGTAGCTAATTTTAATTAATTTGGTTTTATACACTGAAGCAAAAATTGGCGTGGAGTGTGTTTTGGCACATCACATTATTTCAATAACAACTACTTATTTTCACATTTTTCATATGATTTCATGTTTAAAGGGATATACACTTTACATATTTTGTATTGGATGTATGTATTTATTTATTTATGTATATTATTGGTCTTTAACCACTTCAGCCCATGAATGATTTACCCCCTTTTTGACCAGGCCATTTTTTGCGATACAGCACTGTGGCGATTTAACTGACAATTGTGCGGTGCTACGACGTTGTAACCAAACAAAATCGATGTCCTTTTTTTTCCCCACAAATAGAGCTTTCTTTTGGTGGTATTTGAGCACCTCTGTGGTTTTTATTTTTTTCACTATAAAAAAAAAGAGTGACAATTTTGAAAAAAAACTATATTTTTTACTTTCTGCTTCAATACATATCCAAAAAAAATATTAAAAAACAAAATGTATTTATCAGTTTAGGCCAATATGTATTCTGCTAGATATTTGTGGTAAAAAAAATTGCAATAAGCATATATTGATTGGTTTGCACAAAAGTTATAGCGTCTACAAAATAGGGGACAGTTTTATAGACTTTTTTTTTATTTATGTTTTTACTGGCAATGGAGGCAATCTGCAATTTTTAGCTGGACTACAAATCTGACCCCAAGTGACACTTTTTGGGGACCAGTGACATTATTACAGTGATCAGTGCAAAAAAAATGCACTGATCATTGTATAAATGACATTGGCAGGGAGGGGGTTAACTGTGTTACTCTGGAGTATATGGAAAGCCTTCTCACTGCTGAATACATTTTTAGCCATGTTGACAGATTACTGGTACAGATGTGTCAGATGTGTGGCTGAATACATTTTTAGCCATGTTGACAGATTACTGGGACAGACGTGGCAGATGATCATGGACATATGTGTGCAGATGTGCACTGGGACAGATGTGACAAATGATCACAGGCAGATGTGAGCAGGTGTGCACTGGGACAGATGTGGCAGATGATCAAGGTCAGATGTGTGCAGATGTGCACTGGGACAGATGTGGCAGATGATCATGGACAGATGTGCACAGATGTTTAATGGGACAGATATGGCAGATGCTCATGGACAGATGTGTGTAGATGTTTAATGGGACAGATGTGGAAGATGTTCACTGTGACAGATGTGGCAGATGATCATGGATAGACATGTGCAGATGATCACTGACAGATGTGGCAGATGATCGTGGGCAGATGTGCACCAGATGTCTGCAGATGATCACGGACAGGGGTGAGCAGATGATCACGGACAGATGTGGCAGATGATCATGGACAGATTTGCGCCAGATGATCACTGGGACTGATGTTCAGGGGGACAAATGATTTTACTTAGACAGATGTTTTTTACTGTGTGGGGACACTGTGACAGAAGACTGTGTGGGGACACTGTGTGGGGACACTAGCTGAGTGATCAGTGTGTAAAAAGCTGTAAAAAAACAGCTCATACACACTGATCACCTGCTCGCAGCACAGATCCGCTCTCCTTGTCCTCACTGGACAGGAGAAGAAGGAGAGCCGACCGCCTGGTAATGGCTCTCTGTTTACATTACATGATGGCTGTGATTGGACACAGCCATCATGTGATCAGGAGGGCCAATCACAGAGCGCTCCTGATGGTCCGAGATGTGGCGTGTCCAGGGGGACACAAGCACATCAGGAGTGCGTAGCTGCGTGATCCTTTTACTTCTGAGAGACATTCAGAAACGTCCAGGATAAGTTCACCTTTTTAAATAAATAAACAAATGCACTTTTTTTGCAGGTTAAAAAAAATGTGCATTTGCTATTTTATTTTCTTAGGAGCCTGTAATCAGCAGATTATGGGTGCAATGTCAGGCTCCTCTGCTGGCTGTCAGTGTAGCTGTCTACCTGTACCTCTAATATGGCCAGGCAGTTACTTCAGCCCTGGAAGCTCAATAGACTACGGGAGTGCTCACCAACGCCCTTGCAGTTCATTGAGAACTACAAGCCTTCAGCCACAATGGCTGATGGTACTTGTAGGCATTCATTCACAGAACTCTGAATAAATGATACGGCCGTTAGGGCGAAGCCACGCATGACCGTGGTCTTTCCAAATTGTGACAGCGGGTGTGAAGATCCCCTCTACTGCTCTGGTAAGCTGCATGTTGAAACATGAGAAACTGAGATCATGACATAACGCCTCCAGCTGCACTATATGGGTAAAATAGGGCACCAGAAACCTGCCACATCCCCTCCTCTGTAGTTGTGGCCTCAATTACGCTGGTCACCCAGAATTCTAAGAGCCAATGAATGACATTGGCACAGTTTCTCCACCGTGTTCACCTCCACTAATACTTTATCTCACAGCTGATGTTTTGGATGAGAAACTCCAGGTACTGCTACATAATATCACCTGCTCTATATATTTATACAGAAGTGGGCAAAATAGCCCAGGAATTAAAGCGGGATTCCAGCGACCTATCGTTTTTTTTTTTTTTCTACGTTCATTGATAAACTTAGATGAACAAAATATGATACTCACTAGTTAGGTTTAATATTGCCGCCTTATTCCGATTTCGTCCTCAAGAAGAACTTATATAATGGGATCCTGGCTGTTTCCATTTTACTTGTGGGCAATTGAAACCCACAAGCATTTTTTTCAGGGATGCGGTGAATGCTGTGCTCCCAGCATTCACCGCTCGTTCCCGCGCATGCTCATTGCTAGTGAGCAGCGGCGTAAAATTCCAGGTTGCCATCACAATGGGCGGCATCATCGGAAGTTCCCGCCCCGTTGTGATGGCAACCAAACATATACATGACGTGACCGGCGTCACTCGGTTCCAAAATCTCTCGAGATTTGAGCATGACGTCGGTCCGCACTGAATCTTGGGAAGCCGAACAGTAAGCTCCCAGGAGACAGTGCGGACCGGAAAAAGGAGATATACACGCCTACTCCCACGGGAGTCAAGACAGGAAGTGGCACTATATATTAAAATAAAAAGGTAAGTACGGAAATATTTTTTTTTTAAAGCGGCTTAATAGCATCTATGCAATTAACTGATTGGGGTAAGATAAAGTTAAAAATTTGTGTGTAATCCCGCTTTAAGGAGGGAAATCACTCTAATCGATGAATGAAGTAACCATACTGAAACAGAATTTAATGATTTAATAAAATATGTGCATATTTAAGAAGAAGAAAATCTCACTTTAAAACCCAGTGGGGTTAATTTACTATAACTGAACAGTGCAAAGTCTGGTGCAGCTGTGCATGGTAGCCAATAACTTTGTACAGCTGCACCAGATTTTGCACTCTCCAGTTTTATTAAACCAACCCCAGTGTCTTTCAGATACAAATTTGAACGAGAGGACTTGGACAATAGAGAACATCATCAAAACCTCCATATCTGAGTCATCCCAGAAAAAGTGGGTTACACAGACCTTCACGACCTTAGCGCCCAATATTCCAGACATAGACTAGTGATTAGACCACGCACACCTCTCACTAGGCCTTAAACCCCCTATGGGAGCACGTCCTTGAGACATCATCCTGAGGTTTCACTACTATAATAGTAAAGAGACTTTATTATCAAATACATGCAATAAATCCACCATTGATTACAAAGTAATGAAATTGCAAATATTTTGTAATTTATTCCCTAGAACTCTCAGCAAGTGACATCTTCTGAGGCCTATTACCTCACACCTTCAGAGGAACCATATACCATACCAGCGGGGCTTCCCATTCTGCCTCATAGTCTCAAAAGATGAAACTCAGCACAACATTAGAGATCTTCATGAAGGAAAGGCCTTACTAAAAACCTAGGTCTACCACCTCTTGCAGATGAAGCAATGGTTATGCCTCAACCCAGTGCTCACCCTCCACTTCAAGCAAGATATGGACACCAATCAAGTCCAAGATGAAGAAACATCCTCAAGGTCTGCCACAAACCTCCCTGCTTCAACCACCTCCTTGAGACTGTAGTGTGAGTGAAACGTAAAAAGTCTTCTTTGGTTACCATTAGATTAACACCCCTTATTATTTTTTCCCTACCTACTCATAAGGTTCTATTATGTGTGAACTCATGATTTACTTTTACTGCAGAAAAGGCAAATAGCAACTCGCACCTTGTCCTTGCTATTGCCATGCTCCTCTATAGGTCCAATAGAGCTTTCCATGGGCTCCTGAGACTTTTGTTGATATTAGGCTTTTGGTTATTATGTGCAATAAATATCATGGACATAAAAAGTGATACACTATGCTTCATCCCTGAATAGTACAGAACAAATAGGAGACCACAGAAAATGGGACTTTTTAGGCACCGTATCGAACACACGATATATGTCAATATTGTATTTTATTAGAAAATAGATAAAAAATTAAAACCATTAGATAGTATTAACCTAAACTAGTGTGTGAGCATACACACCCCCTGTATACAGATAAGGAGCCTCCAAAATATTGACACTGACACATACGTAATGAAACAAACACAGTCACCAAGGACAAATAATAACGCAGGGGGCTATCTCTGTAGAGGGGTGCATTGCCTCACACTAGGCAGACAGTGCTGTGCTCAACATGTTTTGTGTTGACAATTAATGCTTCTTTGGCAGCGTAAAGGGTTAATTACAGTGTTGCACATTTTATACAGTCATCGTAAATTGGATATCCAATCCGCTCAATCCTTACAAACTGCTCTAATTACAGAGCTAAAACTTAGCATAGTTAAATAAAACACTAATAATCTAATTACCTGTAATCTTATTCCGGGGTGGCAGCAGTGAGAGGCCCCATATTGGCAACAAAATGGCCCTCTAAGAAACGCCCCAGATGAAGAGGGGGAGAAAGAACCAAAAGAAAGAGGGATCAATAGGTAGAGGGATCTTTAACCTCAGTGATGAAGGTTTCACTACGAATGAGCTGAGAGTTTTGGAACTTGGCCTTAAATATGCACCAGGTAGGGGTTTAGATAGGGTCAATGCTTTCATTGATATGGTGAGGTTAATTAGAAAGCTTAATATTATAAAACTTTTTTCAGAGAAGCCCCATGTAGGGGATGTAAGATTAACAAACCCCCCCCACCCCTTTTTTTTTTTTCTTTTACACCCTTCCTGGTCTATACAGCTGAATTACTTTACCCTTTCAAATTTTGTAGCATTGTAATGATATATTTATGGTTTTAACATCTGTTACATACCTTTTTCAATCAGTATGTTTATAAGATATACTACATGTTTGGTATCTACTCTGTTTTCTGTTTGTATCCTTTTCTTTGAAAACTTTAATAAAAATACAATTTAAAAAAAAAAAAAGATTAACAAACCCAGTGAGTATCAGGATAGTGGTTTTAAAAAAATTTCACTAATTAGAACAAAAATAGGAAGAAGGAAAGGGAACATACAAAAAGGTTTGGAGGCCCTAGAAAAAAATAAAAAAAATGTTATACGCATGGCTGATAAAGGGGGGGAGGGATTGTGGTTTTAAATAAAAAATATTATATTGGAATTAAATAGATTGGTGGGAGATAAAAATATGTATAAAAAAAACTTGGAGGCAACCCCCGGTAATAAATAAAAAGCCCATCTTACCAAACTGGTCAAAAAAGCCCAAACTAAGGGCATTGTAAACGAAAAGGAAGCAAGGTATCTTGTTCCGGAAGCGCCAAGATTACCGTTCATTTACCAACTTCCTAAAATAGACCCGAGGATAGTCTATGTCTTACAGAAGACACAATTAGAAATAGACTTGAAAAACTTAACACTAACAAGTCACCTGGACCAGATGGCTTGCACCCATGGGTCCTTAAGGAACTCAGTCAAGAAATTGCCAGACCATTGTTCCTAATTTTTACGAACAGTCTACTGACTGGAATGGTACCAGCTGATTGGAGAAAAGCCAATGTAGCACCAATATTTAAAAAAGGGCCAAGATGCATCCCTGGGAATTACCTACCAGTTAGCCTAACATCAATAGTAAGCAAGCTCTTGGAGGGGATGATAAGGGACTTTATACAAGATTTTAGTAATGACAACGGTATCATTAGCAGTAATCAGCATGGATTCATGAAGAATCGTTCTTGCCAAACCAATTTATTATACCTTCTATAAAGGAGGTGAGCTACCATCTAGATAAAGGAAGGCCCATAGACATGGTGTATCTTGATTTTGCAAAAGCACTAGATACAGTTCCCCATAACTGTCTACTATACAAGGTAAGGTCTGTTGGCATGGACCATAGGGTGAGTACATGGATTGAAAACTGGCTACAGGGGCGAGTTTAGAGGGTAGTTATAAATGGGGAGTACTCAGAATGGTCTGGGGTGGAAATTGGGGTTCCCCAGGGTTCTGTCCTGGGACCTATCCTATTTAATTTATTCATAAATGACCTGAAGGATGGGATAAACATCTCAATCTCAGTATTTGCAGATGAGACAAAGCTAAGCAGAGCAATAACTTCTTCGTAGGATGTGGAAACCTTGCAAGAAGATCTGAACAAATGAATGGGGTGGGCAACTACATGGCAAATGAGGTTTAATGTGGAAAAATGTAAAATAAAGCATTTGGGTGGCAAAAATATGAATGCAATCTACTCACTGGGGGAGGGGGACCTCTGGGGGAATCTAGGATGGAAAAGAACCTGGGGGTCCTAGTAGATGACAGGCTCAGCAATGGCATGCAATGCCAAGCTGCTGCAAGCAAAGCAAACTGAATATTGGCATGCATTAAAAAGGGGATTAATTCAAGAGATAAAACAATAATTCACTCTACAAGACTCTTGTCCGGCCGCACCTGGAGTAAGCCGTCCAGTTCTGGGCACCAGTCCTCAGAAGGGATGTGCTGGAACTATAGAGGGTCCAGAGAAAGGCAACAAAGCTAATAAAGGGACTGGAGGACCTTAGTTATGAGGAAAGGTTATGAGCACTGAACTTGTTCTCTCTGGGGAAGAGACACTTGAGAGGGGATATGATTTCAATGTACAAATACCGCACTGGTGACCCCATAATAGGGATAAAACTTTTCCGCGAATGGGAATTTAAGAAGAAGTGCGGCCATTCACTAAAATTAGAAGAAAAACGGTTTTACCTTAAACTGCGTAGAGGGTTCTTTACTGTAATAGCATTGAGGATGTGGAATTCTCTTCCACAGGCAGTGGTTTCAGCGGGGAACATTGATAATTTCAAAAAACTATTAGATAAGCACAACATACAGGGATATGCAATGTAATACTGACATAAAATCACACACATAGGTCAGACTTGATGGACCAGGGTCGGAAAATACATAGACTTATATATTTCTTGCAGCCCATAGTTCAAGCTTGTCTTTCATACCTTAGGAACAGCAAACATTTGATGAACTTGTTGCAGGATATTCCCATCATGGATGACACGATTCTTGTCACCATTGATGTGGCATCTTTGTATGCAAGCTTAAACATCTTGATGTTATTTCCACCATTAAGAAGGTCTTGGACACTTATACCGATTTAAAAACTGGACAGAAGAATTTTATTATGTCCTTATTAGATTTGGCCATGACCAATAACAATTTTTGGCAACATATTACAATCAAATCAAAAGGTGTAGCCTTGGGGGCTAAGTATGCCCCCAGTGTAGCTAACCTCCTTTTGAGCAAGTGTGAAGAACAGGCCATCTACCATAGGAACATTCCAGAGGTGACAAGCGGTAGATCGATGATATTGTCATCCTCTGGAATGGTAGAATGGAGAAATTATCTGGTTTCCTCACCAAAATTAATATGAACCAATATTGGCTAAAATTTACCGAAACATGGGATTTACATCATATAAGTTTTTTGGATTTGATACTCACCAAGTCAAAAAAAATTGGAAAGTATTTACTGCGCTGTGAACAATGTGAATAACAAAGCAGCCAACACTGCTATAGACTAATAGCAAAAAATAGATAAGGAAACAAAAAGTGTATCGCTGAGTTAAAGTGAAACCATACACAATGTTTCTATATATGAACATAAATTATGAAGTTCCAATGAAAACCTTAAAGTGATGTCATAATGTAGAGAATACGATTTCCTTTCATTTGAGCCCAGTCTTGCCACACAGATTTACTCCAGCCCTGTGGTCTGTGCCTGTCTCTTAGGCTAGTGCATGAGATATGTAAATCACCTGTCACTCACAGCAAGGGGGCGTTTTTTGACAAAGATTTCAGCACTTTGTCAAGATCTTTCTAACTGAACAATAAAAGAGGATTTCTCAGGGCTGGTGTAAATTTGTGTGGCAAGACTGGGCTCAAATGAAAGGAAATCTTATTCTCTACATTATGACAAAAACATTTTTTGGGTTTACATCCACTTTAAGTGTACAATAAATATGTAAATTTCTTGCAACTAATAAAGTGATAAGTCCATACAAAGAAAAAGTCCTGTGTACAATAAAAATCAAAAAGTGTTCAATTTGTGATCAAACAACTTGGTGTACAAAGCCAGCCAGCCACTAGTGGGACTCTTCTGGACTGATAGCAAAAAGAAACACCACCACCGTGATAATGGGAGGAGGCTTACCAGATGGTATTGGCCTGGCGGGGCATACGCCACCCAGGTCAAATAGAGCTTGTCGGTTGTAATAAACCAAATGGGAAGATTGGATCATGTGTCCTGTCCTTAAGCCAGCATTAGACCTTCACATCACCAGTCATAAACATCGGATATCATCCACAAGCCGTCAGAGAGGAGGTAGGTACTTGGCATCAAATGTCATCAACCATGCAAATTAAAATCAGCATAGCGTGATACCGTTTCAAAAAGGAGAAAATGTATTCAAAATCAAAAGGCACACTCACATTTCAGTAGAGGATCATAAGCGAACAGATAAACATGTAGAACGGCGCTATCTTGCAGAGGGGTCCACCCAACGCGTTTCGATTAAAAAATCGATTTGCATATTTGACTATAGGTCATACTACGGGCTGCTTTGACTTATTATATTTTATTATATCATTATTGATTGGTCCATGGTGCATGGCTTATAGGTTTCACCTTTCTTTGTGTAGCGGTATGGACTGTCAGCAGAAAGCTCCTTACCTTTTAGTGTTTCTAGACATCGCTTGCTCCTTTGGTAATCAGTGCAATCAGTGACCACATATCTGTGCGCCCAACAAAGTGAATTATGGGATGTATAGTTCTCCTTCAGACTATTACTTTGCAACCATGTACCCTAAGACTACACATACCAGGGATTGTCGCGGTGACATGAGGGTTGCAGGGAGTGACCATAAAAGGAGCGAGAAGCCCCTGCAGAGCTCTCTTCCTCCTGGGCCTGAAGCAAGACGGACCTCTCTGAGTAACAGGGAGAGAGAGGTTGTGCCCTCCCACACGGAGCTTTACTTACACCCCGAGGCCTAGGGGGCCTATCTCTGTTATCCTCTGTTGGACATCCTATCACTAACACCTCTTGGATCGCCTGCCTGTCAGTGTGGGTGCGTGGGTCAAGTTTCACTTCAGAAGACCGAGACAGCAGTGCTGCTACACGTGTTCCTGTCCAGAAGACCTTGGATTGATTTGGTCGTTGGTGAGAGGGAAAATTGCTTGACCTTTTATCTATTCATTGTCACTATTACGGAACACTGTGCACAGACATCTTTACCCCAAGAACACTTTGCTGCATTGCTTGAACACTGTGCTTAGACGTCTTAGATCTTAACCACTAGGAACCTATTGCTTTATTTACAACCAAACGAATTACAGTTTACAAGCTCCAACTAGCGAAGAAAATCACATCTGCAACATGGAACTCTTTGGCTATCACTCATAGGAAAGCCTATATATACACACATTACCTTCAGTAGACCTGCTAGGATAGCATAGGCTGGTTATATTACATCTTTCTCAAAGTAGCTAATTGAAACATCCTCTAGGAGGTGACTTTGGATCTAAATATAGTGTACATGTATGTATATAATATTGTTTGTTGCTGAACCATTGTTTGTTTGCTAAGTTGGCGCATATTTATTACCTCTTTTTGTGAAATAACTTCTTCTATTTGGTTCAAGTAAAATATTTCAGAACCTAATATTACTGAGTTGTTTGATTCTTGCTGCACAGTGTTACAAGTATGTCTGAACCCTGAGTGTCAGGTGGGTTGGAAGGTTCACTTGGTCATGGCCGTGCAGATGAGCAGGTAATTTTCAGCAGTCCTCAAGGGGGCAGTGCTTGGGGGCTCGTCCAGGATGCTATCTTCAGCAGGCCCCAGCAAATATAGATCGGAGCCGCAATCTGCGTGGGAAGTCACATCCATGGCCGCAGTTGCTTGGGGTCAAAGTTATGGGGCCCCAACCAATAGAAGCACCATTCTGGAGATCTTGGGGAGTGAACATACCGAGAGGGAGATCAGAAGGTGGCTGAGAGCTTTAGTACCAGGACACTGGGCCTACCTGGTGGAGACTGAAGCCTTAGCGGAGATGGATCAAGTCAGGGCACTGATAGAATGGCAAGAAGAGGTGCCAGTGTGCTTCCAAGAGGAAGAGGTCTACTTAACAGAGGAAGTGACTGCAAGGGTGTTCTCCCTCAAAAGCGAGAGAGGAGGGACTGAGAAGCCACCTCCAACAAGAGCTCACGAGAAAAGTCATGTGCCTATGGGGACTGACTCCCAAGGAGCCAGCGCCCCTCCACTCTTTTTCTACACAGATATAAGTCGTCTGGTCGATAGCCTGGTGAAGAATGGGCCTGGAAATGCTAATCAGAGTTATCAAATTTTTCGATTTTTTTCAGGCCAGCTGCCAATGCCTGTGGGGGAAGACGAGTTTGAAACATGGATGAGTCAAGCTTTACAAGTTATAGTAGAAAGTAGTTTTTCAGAGGCTATTAAGCAACAAGGACTTAGTGAGAGCCTTCAAGGCCCAGCGGCCGATGTGATCCGTAACCTAAGGATGGGCAAGAGGACTTGTGTTGCCATGGACTACATTGAGGCTTTGTGTGCCGTTTTTGGAAGAGTTGAAACCCCCGGACGATAGGAGAAGGGAACAGGAAATTAATGCACACCTTGCTAAACAAGCAGTAAAATCACAAGCATCGCCTCCCAAGAGGCCTGTTAGAGCTAATACCTTAGAGTCACCTGGGGGACTACACAAGAACTTAGTGGGGCCTTTCTCTATAGTATCAATCCAGGTGGAGGGCATCTATACGCAAGCACTGTTGGATACTGGAGCTCAAGTAATGTTGCTGTATCAAGACTATCATGAGTACTTAAAACATATCCCCTTGTGCAAACTTTATGAGCTAGAAATTTGGGGAATCGGAACTCAGAAGTGCCCTTATGATGGTTACATACCCATCAAGATAACCTTTGACTCTGCTCTAGCTAGAAGGCTAGAGACCTTCGACACATTAGCAGTCGTATGTCCTCGACCGCCTGGAGCCGGTGAGAAGGCTACTCACTCCCTTGGCCATAGAGGGTGCCCCATTGGAAAAATCCATCCTCAGTTGAGGCAAGCATTTCCGAGGGTATTGCAAGAAAAGAAAACACCGGCCGAAGGACTGGGAAGATTGTGGTGACTAGACACTCAAGAGAGGGTGCTGCAGCCTGGGGAAAAAGCCTGCCTCAAAGTCACTGTCAAGTTGTCCTGGAACAAGCTGGGTCCATACATGGGGGTAGAAGATGATCCCACAGAGGAAGAAATGGGGATAGGGCTAGTTCCAGAGTGGGTATAATTATACCCACTCTGGCTTTGCTAAGGAGTGGGGGGGGCAATTCCTGTTAGTGTGCGGAACGTCACTAGTCACCCGGTCAGCCTGAAGCCTCGAATGGTGATTGGGAAAGTGAGTGCTGCCACCCCGGTGGCGCAGAATGAGCCAGCCCAAGTGAGAGATGAAAGGAATGCCACTGCCTACTGCCCAAGTTCCCCTACTGCTTGGGAAGGAAGGATTAAAGCTCAAATAGCTTGGTGGGAGAAAATGTTCTCCCAAAGTTAAAGCTTGGGTTCAGCTAGAACATTATACTGTACGTCCTCTCTCCTGCTGTTCCAAACCCCTTGGATAGCCCCAAAACACACTTCTCTGAATTGCAAAAATCACCCACTCATTCACCCAACGTTAATTTCCTTCCGTGAAACTTGCTGCAAACATAAAATATCATCGATGTTAGGCCCCATGACTCCACTACGCCACAACCCAGACTTTTCGCCAGGGACCTCCACATAATTTCTAACAGAATCATGGCCACACCACACCGTTCGAGGAGAACATTTCTTAGAAAGGGGCCATCTCATCCCCCAATCCAAACTAGCTACACAGATGACAAATTGCACATTTCCTTTTTGGACATACATACAAATCAGACACTTTCTTGACAAACCCAAACCACGACCTGACTGGTCGAGACATCGCTATGCTTGAAAACTGAGCCCCAATGTCACTTTCATTTTTTTTAATTTTGGCGCGGGGATCCCCTTAAAATCCATACCAGACCTGAAGGGCCTGGTATGGAATTTGGGGGGACCCCCACGCATTTTTTTTTTCATTTTGATTTCATTTTGGTTTGCGGTTCCCCTGTGGGGAAATCCCATGCCGTTTCTATCAATGAACTTTTATGGGTATTGCCGGACCGACAATTCATTATAGCCACGAGTAGTTTTAAATTACCTTTTTTCCTTTAGAAATGTAATTTTGCTGTCAGAAACATGCGTCACTTTACAGCAATACCATAGACACCCCCAGGTACAAAATTTAAAGGAATATTACATTTTTATTGTTTCACTTTAAGTATTATTAAAATCACTGCTCCCGAAAAACTGACATTTTTAAAACTTTTTTTTTACATTGATACATGTCCCCTTGTAGCAGGACCCAGGTCCCCAAACACTTTTTATGACAATACCATGCATATAAGCCTTTAAAATTATAAATTTTGATTTTTCATGTTTGTGTTCCATAGACTTTATCGGTGTTCGCACAAATTGTTTGCCTGTTCGCATGTTCTGGTGCGAACCGAACGGGGGGTGTTTGGCCCATCCCTAATTATAGGCAGAATCCTTGTCTTTCTACAATTGGGCATAGAGATGAAGTTGGCCCTAAGTATTAAGGGCCAAGTCTCAGCCTTATCGGTTTTATTTCAAAGACCGCTTGCTACGCATTCTTTAGTCCAGGTGTTTATGCAAGGGGTGATGCGGATTAATCCGCCAGTTAAAGAGGAGGTTCAGTTAAAAAAATATATATATTTAAAATCAGCAGCTAGTAACATTGTAGCTGCTGACTTTCTATAAGCACACTTAGCTGCCCAGGGTGCCCCGCAATGTTGGCTGATTCGTCCATCGGATCGGGTCCCGGCACCGCCATTCGAAGTAAGGGAAACAGGCAGTAGAGCCTTGCGGCTTCAATGTCCATTTCCTACTGCGCATGCGCAAGTCTCGTGGCACTTTGTAAATGGGCGGCTGTGTTCTTGGACACACACAGTTCCCAGAACACACCGCGCCACCTTCCCCAGAATACAACGCAAGGAGGAGAAGACTGAAGATCACCGCGGTGTAGGAGGTGGCAGATTAGGACAATCTGCCTAGCAACAGCCATTTCTGGTAAGTAAAAAATGTATTTATTTTTTTTTCACATTTTTAGGAGCATTTTAATGCAATTTTTTTTTAGGGTGGCCCTCCGCTTTAAATCACCGTTAACCCCTTGGGAATTGAATTTAGTTTTGTCAGTGTTACAAAAACAGCCATTTGAACCATTAGAGCATATTCCCTAAGCCCCTCTAAACACGGTTGGAAATTCCAACCACAAAATCCGTTGGATTTTTTCAGACGGATTTTGTCTGAAACTGGTGTTGCATACACACGTTCGGACAAAGTTGTCGGAAAATCCGATCATTTTGAATGTGGTGTTGTTCGTTGCGTACGACGGAACTACGTAGAGGCTAGTAGCCAATAGCTTTGGATTCGTAATTTGATCTGAGCATGCGTGGCACTTTGTCCGTTGGAATTCTCGACACACAATCGGAAAAAGTCAGATCGGATTTTGTTGTCGGAAAATTTGAGATCCTGCTCTCAAATTGTTTCCGTCGGAAATTCTGATGGAAAAAGCCCGCTAGAGCCCACACACGATCGGATTTTCCGACAACATAATCCGATCGGACCTTTCCCATCGGAATATCCGACCGTGTGTACGGGGCATTAGTCCTTCTGACTAGGAAGCTGATATTTTTGGTTGCTATATCCTCAGCAAGGATGGTTTCAGAATTGGCTGCTCTTTCTTGTAAAGAGCCATATTTGATTATTCATGAGGACAGAGTGGTGTTATGCCCTCGTCTAGGCTTTTTGCCAAAAGTTATCAGGCTTTCATCTGAATGAAGATATTGTCCTGCAATCGTTTTTCCCAAAACCATGTTCCAGGGAAGAAAAGTCATTACATTGTCTTGATGTAGTGAGAGCAGTGAACATCTATTTAAAGAAAACTGCTCAGATTCGTAAGACTGATGTCTTATTTATTCTGCCAGAGGGTTCTAAGAAAGAAGGCAGCGTCGAAATCCACTGTTGCTAAGTGGATTTGGCAAGTTATAATTCAAACTTATGATTTAAGGGGTAAGATTCCCCCTTTTCAAGTTAAGGCGCACTCTACTAGAGTGGTTAGTGCTTCTTGGGCAGTGCGTCACCAGGCCTCCTTTGCTCAGATCGATCTGCAAGGCCGCTATTTGGTCTTCGGTCCATACATTCACAAAATGTTATCAAGTGGATGTAAGAAGCAATGAGGATATCGCCTTTGGGCGCAGTGTGCTGCAGGCAGCAGTATCCTCAAGGTCTGGGGGTGACCTACAGGTTGTGTCTCCCTCCCCTCAAGTAGCATTGCTATGGGACGTCCCACTAAGTAAATACTTGAGGCTCTGTGTTCTATGATGTACGATAAAGAAAATAGGATTTTTATAACAGCTTACCTGTAAAATCCTTTTCTTGGAGTACATAATAGGACACAGAGCTCCCGCCCCCTTTGTTTTATGGGGTGTAAGTATATTGCTTGGCTACAAAAACTGAGGTACTCCTGGAAGAAGGAGGGGTTATATAGGGGAGTCAACTTCCTGTATTGGGTGTGCCAGTGTCAACACCTGAAGGTAGCTATAACCCACTAAGTAAATACTTGAGGCCCTGTGTCCGATGATGTACTCCAAAAAAAGGATTTTACAGGTAAGCTGTTATAAAAATCCTATTTTTTTGGTCCGCAGCAGAATCAGATCGCATGGGTGTTGTCTGAATTTGCAGTTCGCTCTGCAATATGCAAACTGATTTGGGGATGTTATTAGCTTTCTACTGACACTTTCAGCAGATCGCATATGGCAGTGTGAACTGCCTGCGAGTTGTATGCGATGTGGGAACCCGCACTGGATTCACAGGGTTCCCGCATCGCTCAAGTGTGAACTGGCCCCGCTCTAGGTTTACACCTATGCATTTTTCTGTGTCTTTTGCAGTTTTCAGAAACACTCTACAGTCCATTTAACGTGGTTTCCTATAGTACTAGTTCACATCTATGCGTTTTGTGGTCAGTGCGTTTTTGGATATGGTCGGGGACTTTTTCACACGATTTTCAGGTAATATATTTCAATGTAACAGCACCAGAAACGCAACTGTTGCATAATTGTTGTGATTTTTTATGTGTTTTGCGGTTATTATTTTAACACTGTATATAGCTGGTTGCTAACCGAGGGGCCAGGAAGCCAGCTGCCGCGTCCTTAACAACCAATGAATCTTCAGCTGTCAGCGGCTTCCCCACTGAAAGTAAAAAAAATGCCAGCCAAAAAAAAACAAAAACACAATCGCAAAAAAACTGCATGGGGTTCCCCCAGGTCTATACCAGGCCCTCCGGGTCTAGTATGGATTTGGAGGGGACCCCCACACCAAAATTTAACAAAAATGGCACATAAAAAAAAATTGCGTGGGGGTCCCCCCAAAATCCATACCAGGCCCTTCAGGTCTGGTTTGGATATTAAGAGGAACCCTGAGCCAAAATGTAAAAAAAAATTGGCGTGGGGGTCCTCCCCAAAATCCATACCAGACCCTTATCTGAGCACACAACCTGGAAGGCCATAGGAAAAGGGGGGGGAGAGAGCGGCCCCCCTTCCTCCTGAACGGTACCAGGCCACATTCCCTCAACATAGGGAGGGTGCTTTGGGGTCCCCCAAAACACCTTGTCCCCATGTTGATGGGGACAAGGGCCTCATACCCACAACCCTTGCCCGGTGTTTGTGGGGGTCTGTAGGTGGGGGGCTTATCGGAATCTGGAAGTCCCCTTTAACAAGAGGGCCCCCAGATCCCACCCCCCCTTGTGTGAATGGGTATCGGGTACATTATACCCCTACACATTCACCAAAAAAAGCAGTGAAATGTGACAAAAGGCAATAGCTGTTTTTTGTCAATTCCTTTACTAAAATGTTCTTCTTCTTTCCCTGCTCCTTCCTCTGGTCTTTCTTTGTTTTTCTCCTTCTTCCTCCAGCTTCTTCTTCCCTGCTTCATTCTCCATCTTCCTCCACTTCTTCCTCCGGTCTTCTCCATCTCCCTCCGGCTTCTTCTTCCCCCGCTTCGTCCTCTGGTCTTTCTCCTCCGCCGCTCCCACCACCGACCTGCTGAATATGAAAACAACGAACCTCCTCTGACGTTGCGGCCAGCTGATCTATCCACTTCCATAGCGCACATATCATATATAACTATGGGGTGTGGCCGCCGGATGACATCATCGGGAGACCCCACCCCTTTGTGACATCACTGACCCATCATGCCCCATGCGGTAAAGACACAAGGTGCGGGGTCTCAGAGTGACGTCATCTGCCCCATCAAGCATCGGATGAGGTACCTTTTTTGAAGTTTCTGAGAGTTGAAGTCTAAATTGGCCTTAATTGGCCTTAATTGGGCGCTATTTCTGGGACTGCAGGGTCATTTTTCAGGACTATAGTAAATGACCCCCACAGATTCTTAATTGACCATTTGCCTATTAACAAGTGATATACGTTATGTTATTTCATATGTATCCTACCTTGAATGGATATATTGTTCCATCCGTATGTTTATCACAGCGGATGCACCCGTGTTTATGCTTTCATCTGTTATGTCTTTCATATCTACAATAAAATCTACAATAAAAAATACATTAAATAAAATAAAAAACTGTGATTCTACAAAGGAAAAAAAAATGACGATGCTCTTTTCAACCTAAAATCCTTTCAAAACAACACTAGACACATATTTACAAAAAACTAGGCACATGGTACACCTGAGAAAATTTGAAGAAATGTTTTTTAGGATTGAAAGAAAGTTATCATGACTTACCTCCAGAACATCCTTTCCTATTCCCCTGTCTTCCCCTGTTTTGCTCATGGCTCAATTTGGGATGCAGCACAAGGAAAACAGTGAAAACATGCTAGTCCCAAATTCTGGACATATGCATGTGAAGGTATGAATAATAAATACATACTTACATTGGACCATGGATACTTTAAGGATGCAGCAGGTGCTCCATGTTTTCAGCTAAAAATGTGAGACCACCAGGAATGAGTCATCTAATACAGAACAAACATGTGCCACAAGCAAGGTAGGCACCTGAAATGAGGCAGATAAACTAGATAAAAACATGCCACAAGCCAAACATGAAAGTGCATCTGCTAAGACAAATGAGGCTGTTGAAAGGCTTACCATGAGCTCCACAAGATCCAGAATGTTTGGCTTCTCTTCTATTGGGCTCTCCTCCACCATGGCTCACTTCTGGCAGGGCCCTGATAAGGGTGCACTGGAAAAGAAGAGCCCCTGGATAGCATGACACCTAAATTAAATTATTGCACAGCTTCATGTGGGAGATATTGCAAAAAACATGGCCAAATACTGTATGCAGCATTTTAGTAGTGTTTTTTTGTGAATGCCAAAAATCTTTTTGAAAAACACTGAGGGTTATTTTACAGCATTTCTCAATATCACTTTGTTAATGGAGCCCAATATTACACTGCTGTACCCTATGAAGTATCTAAATTCTTGTAGTGAAGTCCTAGCATGTGCTTTAACTATAGTAAATGTAGATCCAATCTTGTCAGACATTTCTCCTTCATTAAAAATGTTGCTGACCAATTTTACACTGCTGTATCTTCTGCACAAACAGCAGTCCCATTTTGCATTTGCAAGAACCAAAACATTCACAGTGAACTACTGGCCAATTTCTATCTGCCAGTCAAAAAGGGCATATTACAAATTATAAAAAAAAAAAAAAAGCCACTGCTAAAACTACCTGAAATAAAGCCCCATTTCAAATTAATCAGATGAGGGTGCCAAATATGCAGCGCCAGTGTATGCTATCACTGAGACTGTCCATGAAGGTAATACTGTTCCATAACATCAAGTAAAGCTTTAATGCCACCCCCCCTGCTGAGTATTCAAGGATTTCTGTATTTTGTATTTTCAATTGTGCCTTTGATGCCACATAAAATTCCCTCTCCACCCTATCCAGCAGCGTTGCCAACCTACCAGATTGAAATTTACTGGCACGGCACCCAAAATTTACTGGCACCACCATGTTTTTACTGGCATTTCACAAAAGTTCCAAAATTACATTTTTAGGTGCAAATGTAAGTATTTAGGCTACAAACAAGTACACTAGGCAAATAGCAATGTGATTTAAGGTAGATATTAAGGTAAAAAAAACCTTCTCCACCTCCTGCCTCCATCACCATCGCCCCCTTCCTGCATCACCCCCTGACTCCATCCTACTCTGCCACCAACATCCCCTTCCTCCATCGCCCCCTGCCACCACCCCCCTCTGCCACCATCTGCCCTGCCACCATCCCCCTCTCCTCCTGCCACCACCATCCCCCTCTTCCTCCAGTGAACCAACATGCATGCTTCTGGACCCTTACATTGGACCTACTGCAGCAGGTTTCTGACCACCAGGAATGAGCATCTGAACAAACATGTGCCACCAGCAAGGTAGGCACCTGAAATGAGGCAGATAAACTGATAAAAACATGCCCCCCCATCCCCTGTTGAAAGGCTTACCATGAGCTCCACATCCCTTCTCTTCTATTGACTGCTCTGCCCTGCCACCATGGCCCCTTCTGCCTGATAAGGGTCTGGAAAAGAAAGCCCCTGGATAGCATGCACCCCCTTTCATGTGGGAGATTGCAAAAAACATGGCCCCCTCTGTATGCAGCCATCTGTGAATGCCAAAAATCTGAAAACACTGAGGGTTATTTTAACAGCCTCTCTCTGCCTCCATCACCTGCTGTTAATGGAGCCCACCATTCGGCTGGTACCCTATGTGTCATCTAAATTCCCCGAGTCCCCATGTGCTTTGCCGGTAGTAAATGGACTCTGAATTGCCTGCCCTTGATGCATTTCTCCTCATTAAAAATGTTGCTGCCGCCGCTGCTGTATCTTTCTCCACAAACGAGTCCTCCTGCTTTGCATTTGCAAGAACCAGTCCGTGACATGAACTACATACTTTTTTAATGCTGCCATCTGGCGGGATATTACAAATATAAAAAACGCAAAGCCACGTACCTGAAATAAAGCGCCCATTTCTGTAGATCAGATACAAATCCGATGCTGCTCAGTGGCAAGCTCCTGAACTGTCCATGCGCAGTTCCTGTTCCATAACGATCGCGGCTATTTTTACTGGCACGTTACCGCTACTACGGGCATTTACGGGCGGCGAAAAAAGTGCCCCTTTTTACGGGCTGCCCGTAAAACTACGGGCGGTTGGCAACACCCTATCCAGTATTTGTTTATCACACTTGTACATGTCTCTTGTGTAACTCCTCAGCTTCCAACTCCTTGTAACTCCTCTGCTTTGAAATGGCAGAATTTAAAAACAAGATTGCCCCCCCCCCCCCCTTTCCCAAATTCCCATCTAAGTTTAGGTTTGCCACATCTTGTTTGTTTGAACAAGATTTGCTGAGCCCACGATAAATCAAACTTGATCATATTTGCCCATCACTGGTTTTTGCCTTTTTAATCCATCTTGTGATCTCTTGCAGTTGCTATGGGGCAACTTTCTAGCTGCATGCATTCTCTCCAGCAATGGCTGCATGACATTTCTCAAAGTGTGTTTCCTGATCACTGATCATGACAACAATATTTCATGTTTTGTGATAAAACAAAAACTTGTACTGGAAGCCTCTGTGGCAAGGCAAACATGCAGGAGAACACTTAGGAGGCAGGGAGTGTTGTCAACCTATACCCGGAAGTACTTGAACAAGGGTCTTCATGGGTAGATCAGTACGTGTTTTTTTTTTTTTATGTGATTTTAGAGATTTGTTTTGCATGTAATTTAAATTGTTATAACAGTAGTAATTTAAAGTGTTACTGGTCCTTCGTGTAGCTTTACTTATTCTGAACATTGCTCTTAGGCTGAAAGTCAAAGCACATGTGCATTTTCAAACTAGAAATCATTAAGAACCAAAGCACTCTTTTCAGTCACAGAACCTAGGTACAAGCAGGTGCTAAAGTGAGTTGAAAGATAGCACCATCTTGATCATAGTCCACAAGGTTAGAGTAATAATGAATGTGTAGCACTACCCCTGCAGGGGCCACTTAGATGCGACAGGTTTATTCCCACTACAGTGCAGAGGCAGCCAGGCACACAGCAACAGTTCATTCATTCTCATACTCATTGATCAGTCTAGGGGTTTTTCTTTTTCTGTATTTTATTGCTTAAAGGAACTGAGAAGAGGATTTGAGTTGGTGTGAAATACTCCAAAATTTTGGACATACATCTTTGGAGGGCAACGCTTTTCACTCACAGCTGGAACCGTGAGATATTTTGTATGTCAGATGCAGCAAGACTGGAACAGTCTTTAGATTCACGGTGGAGGACCATGAAATAACGTGCAGAACAGATAGGCTAGACTGGAACAGTCTATAGGTTCACAGCTGGGGACCATAAAACAGCTCGCAGTACAGATAGGCTAGACTGGAACAGTCTACCATATAAGTTCATGGCTGGGAACCATGAAGTAGTTTGTAGTACAGATAGAAGGCTCTATTCACAGAATTATGGAACAGGAAAAGTCCATAGGTGCAGCCTCTTGTGAGTAGCTGAGCATCTAGTCCCAGGGGTGCTTGGGATAACCAGCCCCCTCTACTTTCAGCTCACAGATCCATTCCCTCAGGAGGAAGAAAGACAATCTTCTCAGGGCTCCAAAATATTTAACTGCTTTCCCAGGCACCATCTGGTCATTTAAATTCTCCCTCTCCAACTTCCAGAGGGAGGCAGAGGGAAGAACTAAAACTTCCAGCCAGTGCAGCACTGAGCAAACCAGAATAAATAATCATTGCTCTTTTGGCTACAGCAGGAGCCAAAAACTACATTTGCCTTGCAGCCTAACTATGAGAGTGCTACAAATGCATTATTGCTGGTTTGCTACAACAGTGTGCTGGTGATCATGTTTGAACATTTGGACCATTTTCACACTAGATTTCCCCCACGCAAAACAAGAGTTTGGAAAAAGATTATGCACCACCAAAAACCAAACAACAATGGTGGATAAGGAAACATTGGGGTTGATTTACTAAAGACAAATATACTGTGCACTTTGCGAAGTGCATTTGCACTCTGCGAGAGCAGTTGCTCCAGAGCTTAGTAAATGAACAGACGCTCTGCTGACCTTCATCATCCAATCATGTGCAAGCAAAAATGCTAATTTTTCTTTTTTCTATGAATGTGATTGGGTATTCTTTGGAAAGTGAAGCCTTACCTCATTTACTTAGCTCCGTAGCAATTGCACTTTCCAAAGTGCACAGTCTAGTTGCCTTTAGTAAATTAACCCCATTATGCTAAGTATTTGCACTTGCAAGTGCAGTAGCTGTAGATCTGAGGGGGACACGCAAGGAAAAAAAAAAAAACAGCATTTTAGCTTGCACATGATTGGATGATAAAATCAGCAGAGCTTCCCCTCATTTCAGATCTTCCCCTCAGATCTACAGTGACTGCACTTTCAGTGCACTTGTAGTGCAGAGTCGAATTGTCTCTAGTAAATCAACCCCAATGTGTCCTTAGAAAGAGAGTACATTTAAAGGGGTTGTAAAGCTAAAAGATTGTTTGGCAATATCTGATCTATATGCTATATAGATCATGAATCTAGCGGTTATTTCTGCTGAAATGTTTTATTTACGTGTTAGATAAATAGGCTTTATCAGCACTTCCTCCTTTCCTCTCTGTATGTTCTCCTCAACTTCCGGGTTTTCGAAAGTGCTCCCTGCAGCAACGTCCAGAGGTCTTTTTTCAATTTCGCACTGCACTGCTTTAACTGGTAATTGCGCGGTCATGCAATGTTGTAACCAAACGAAATTTGCATCCTTTTCTTCCCACAAATAGAGCTTTCTTTTTTCTTTTTTTATAAATCTTTATTTTACACATCATTTTTCACATTTTATACACATCATCATTCCATTATTGTATACGTTTAGATTATTACATACTTTTTTAATACATATTTATTATCTTGTTTATGATATCCATCTTTATGTGTTATTCATTCATTCTCTCATCCATTTGTCATTCATTCTCATTCTACTCTCATCACATCACAAGCACTAAACACAAAAAAATAAAAAAAATCCTTACCCTTCCTTCGCCCCCCCTTCCTTCCCCTCGCCTCTCCCCTGACCTATTTTTTGATGTTCTTTTTATATCGTCAACACTGAAGGCGACGATATTATATACTCCTCCCATCTTTGCCATATTGTTTTTATTAGATTTTTTTGACCTTTTTCTATCGTAATCCTTTCTTCCAGGGAACGCATCTCGCTCATTTCTACTATCCATTCCTCTATTGATGGGGGTAGATTGTTTTTCCATCTTCTTGCTATAACTGTTCTAGCTGCTGTTAAACAGTATTTTAATATCCCTTTTTATAAGGCCCATACACACGATCGGACTTTTTGATAACCAACATGCAAATTAGCTGTTTTGGACCAACATCTGACCATGTGTACGCTCCATCGAACCAACTTTTTCCAGGTTTCATCTGACTTTTGTTGGTTGAGCGAACGGACCAACTTTCTGCCAACAAAAGTCCGATGGACCAAAGTCCGACCGTGTGTACACAAAACCAACAGACTTTTGTACAAACCAATGCAGAACCAATGCAAAAGATCAGACAACAATACAGAAGTTGACCAAAGATGGCGGTAAAGAGCAGAAAAAACAAGTGATTTGGTGAAAGTTGGCTGAAAAAGTCCTGCCGTGTGTATGCAATACCAACTTGGGGCCAACGCCCTTTGGACAAAAATCCACGGGAAAGTTGGTCCGATCGTGTGTATGAGGCTTTATAGTTTTTATCAATCCCGGTATCATTGACAATATGGAAATCAATATATCTGGCTGTATTTTTATGCCTGTAATCTCATGGTATATTTTATATATTTTTTCCCAGAATGTCTGGACTTTTGGACAAAAGTACCAGATATGTGACATTGTACCTACTGCTCTCTGACATCTCCAACATGTGTCCTCGTTCTCTGGGTTAATTTTGTGCATGTCAACCGGACATTTATACCATCTGCTCAACAGTTTGTAGTTCCTTTCTTGATGCCTATTAGAGATCGACATCTTGTGTGTTAATGTGATTGCTTTGTCCCATTTGTCTCTCGGTATAACTACGCCCAGTTGTTTTTCCCACGTTTTTACATAGCTCAACTCTTGTATTTTATTGTTCGAGATTAAATATTTATATACGTTAGATAAATTATGTGTGGGTTTTTGTTCTTGTAGCAGTAATAACTCCATTGCAGTTGGTATTCTATCTAGTGTCCCTTCTTTTTTAAGGGTAGCTATATATTCTTTAAGTTGTCTATATTGCATCCATTTATTTATATGTTCGCTGCTCATTTCTTCCAGGTGAGGAAGTCTGTTGTTCTCTATTGTCTGTATAATTCTGGTGTCTGCTTTTCTCTGCCATTTTAGGAAGGTCTTACTTTCTCTCGCTGGTGGAAAGTCTGGATTGCAGAAGAGGGGTGTCATTGGGCCCACATAGGACGACCCTATTCCCCTCTTCATCAATCCATCCCACACTTTCAATGTTGCTCTAATCAAAAGTGGGGTCTCTTTCTGAGATGGTCTTTTATCTTTCTTTATCCAAGGTAAAGCTTTTAGTTTTATGTTCATAATCTCTTCTTCTAACTTCACCCATTGTTTATTTTCTCTGTTGTGGAACCAGTCCACAATCCTGGTCACTAGAACTGCTCTAAGATAGACTGACAGATCAGGAAGAGCTAAGCCCCCATCTCCTTTCAGCCTAGTTAATATCTCTCTACTTAGTCTAGCGGGTTTACCTGCCCATATAAAGCTCCTAATGGCTTTCCGTAGGGAGTTATGTATATTTTTTAACGGAAATATTGAAATTGTCTGAAAGACATAGAGTATTTTTGGGAGTATATCCATTTTTATAATATTTATGCGGCCTGTCCATGAAAAAATTCCCTTTTGATAACTTTGGAGTAATTTAGTTATTTTTTGTAGTAGTGGTAAATAATTAAATTCTTGGAGTTTTTTTCAATTCTCTGGGTATATATATTCCAAGGTATTTTATAGCATTATTTTGCCATTTGAAAGAGAATTTTTTTCTAAGTATGTCAATAATGTTTGTTGAGAGTGTAATATTTAAGGCTTCAGATTTATTGTATTAAATAACGGATAAATAACTAAATAACTAACTGGCTAACCAGCGTCACCAGTGACACTTATATGGTGATCACTGGTGAAAGTGTTAACTCTAGGGGCAATCAGGGGGTTAAAACCTTTATTTAGGTTGTAATATGGGGGTACCTAACCTATAAACCTATTTATGAACCTATGTAAATCTGGTGGTTAACCTAAAAAAATAACTGGCTACCTAGCGGCACCAGTGACACTAATGCAGCGATCATAAAAACAATTGCTTAGTGACACTGGCAAAAGGGGGTGGAAGGGTTACCTGGGGGCAATCAAGGGGTTAAACCTTTATTAGGGGGCTACCTTGGACCTAAAGGGGCCTAAATCTAACTGCCCTGACACTTGTTACAGTCACTAAATGCAGTAATCAGTAAATAAATGATCACTGCAATCAGTGACACTGTGACTGGGGGGCAGGGGGTGATCTGGGGGGTGATCGGGGGGGTGACTGGGGGGTGAAATGTGTGACTACGTGTGCTGGCGTCAGTGTACTGTTGGTGCACTTACTTGGATGTCTTCACTCGCTCGCGTCCCGGTCAGAAAGACCGACACGAGGAGAGTGACATCACTTCCTCCTGCCTGTGTTTACAGTTCACAGGCAGGGGAAGCTTCTCATTCGCCAGGAGCGATCGCGAGGGGGTAGCCAGAAATCACTGGCCGCCCCCCTCATATAGGATCGCTCCTGAAGGGAAGCCGACCGTCTCCTCCGATCGGACCCCCCATCCGCTGGAAGGCAGGCACGTACAGGTATGGGCTTTTGCCTGTACGTGCCATTCTGCCGACGTATATGTACAGGAGGCGGTCGGCAAGTGGTTAAATGAAGGCTCCCCTGCCTCCTGTGCCTGTGAATGCACACAGCATCTCCCCGCAGGGATGTAGTCCCAAGGGAGGGGGTAAGCATGCTGACTAACCCCCAGCCAGAACGGCTCGGATGATGGGGGCAAGCTTCTAGAGGAGGAACAGGAAGTTGAAAATTCACACACAGAAAAAAAGCATTTACAAAGGGAAACAAAGGAAAAGTTAACTTTAACAGTACACTATCTTAAAGGAACATATTTAGAAAATAAAAAATAAACCTTTAGTATCACTTTAAACACAAAAGTCCCAAAATCCGAAATGAAGTCATAAAAGTTAATGCTGCCAATGTCAGTATAAAACATTAATGCAGGAATATCAATTACGGCTAAAGGCAACTGTAATTTGAGAACACCTGGGCTCAGCAGTGCTTTGCATAATGTAAACTCGGCAGACTTTTATGATGTTGTTGCCAAAGAGTGTCAAAGCATGTGGTAGATACAGGTCATTGTCTTTATTTGCCTCTATATAAACTATATTTAGCATTGAATAACATTAAAACTGTTTACTTTATACAGCTATTTGTTTTTACAGCTTCCATCTGGTTACCGTTGATCATCTTTATTTGTCTTTAGCTCATATCCTTGTGTTACGTTGTAAATTTATATAGATTAGAGCAACCGTTTTTATGGCATTGTAAAAACAGTACAACTAAAAATGGCACTGTGTCTACTGTAAGGGAAGTGCCAATATTAGCCTAACAATGGCCAAATGCAGAAATAAAGAAGGGGGTGACCTACATGACAACGTCTACAGATGTCACAGCCCCATATCACAAGTAAACTAAGAACTATGTAAAACATCCAAAATTAACGTTAGGTTTAAAAAGACAAAAACAAACAAAACAGTGACTAACTGCCTTCTGTAGTCTATTCACAGTTCCTAAGCACCGTCTCTTATCTCTGAGAGTCACATTGGAGTAATTCCTTAGAGCTGACTAGAGGTGTTGCAGAGTAGACATGTGCACAACAAAAAAATTTGTTTATTTTCGTTTAGTTTTTTTTTCGTTTCCGTTGATTTGTAACGATTCGTAAATTCGTACGTCGTCGGTGTTCGTATTCGTAACGATTCGTAAATTCGTAAGTCGTCGGTGTTTGCATTCGTAACGATTCGTAAATTCGTAAGTCGTCGGTGTTCGTATTCGTAACGATTCGTAAATTCGTAAGTCGTCGGTGTTCGTATTCGTAACGATTCGTATTTTCGTTAGAGTTATTTTTTCGTTGGTTTGTTTTTTCGTTAGTTTAATTTTCGTTTATTCGTTTATTCGATATTCGGACGCATTCGTATTTATTCGTACATTCGTAACATTCGTAGATTTGTAATCGGAGCATAATTCATAATTTTATGTTATGTGTATGCTATTATTACATTTTAAGAGACACAGAAAATTACGAATCGAAAAAAAAAAAAGTTACGAATGTACGAATTTTTTCGTTCAATACATTCGAAGCACGTTAAGCAGAGCCATTGTAAGAGACACGGAAAATTACGAATCGAAAAAAAAAATAAAATAAAGTTACGAATGTACGAATTTTTTCGTTCAATCCATTCGAGGCACGTTAAGCAGCGCCATTGTAAGGGACACGGAAAATGACCAATTCAACAAAAAAAAAAAAAGTTCCGAATGTACGAATTTTTTCGTTCATTTTGATTTTCGTTGTTCCTGTTTTCGTTTTTCGGATTTTCTTCTTTCGTCGATTCGTTGTTTCTAATTAGTTTTTTTCGGATTTCTCGATTCGAACGATTCGTTATTCGTTAAAATCTTTAGCGAATCGTTCGTTCATTTGTACGATAACGAATGAACGAAAATAACGAAAAAAAAAAAGAAAAACGAAAAAAAAACGAAACGAATTGCACATGTCTATTGCAGAGTTGGCTGGCTGCAGAGCTGGCGGATCAGTATTTAGTAGAATAGCCTAACTAGTGTGGGACCTTAAATTAAATATTAAAGTGGAGGTGATGTGTAGCGCTACCCCCGTAGGGGCCTGCTGGTGTATGTGGTCGTCTCCCACCCTGAACAGCCTGGTGCACAAATTTCCACTCACTTCAGAGAAAAGAAGCAGTCCTTGCTGCTTTTTTTGTTTTTTTTTATAAGGGGAACTGAACTTGGATAGGGAAGTTTGATTAGTAGAACTCTTTAGGGACTTGAACTATATACATCCAGTATACACTTTCTCTCCTCTTCTACCTCCAGTACAACTTGCTTGCAGACTGTTGCTCCCAGGATCAGCTAGCACAGGTTCTAGGTCCAACACAGACTCAGCTGGATATTAGCAGAATGCCCTTTGCAGGCAGGGAACGTGGGCCCCATTGGGGCAAAAATAGAAGTCTATGGTGCTAGCTGTCCTTTCTGTGGCTACTGCTCTCAGCACCACCTATTCAGGCCCAGCCAGCCCTCCTGGCTCCAGCTGCCTTCGTTCTCTTGCCTGTGCCACCACAGTCCTCCTGACTGGCTCTGCATTCATTCCAGACTGCTCCATCCCAGTCCTCTCACGCATGCTTCCCAGTCCTGCTGACTGTGTGTCACTCATTAGCCCTCTTGGCTGTTCCTTTCCTCCTGGAGACTTGCCTAGCAATGTTCTCCTGCTGCCCTTTCCTTGCTCCAGTGCCTCCTGACCAGGACACCTCCATGTGTCTTGAAGATGGTCCACATCTGAGCCCAGGCCCAAGGTCCCCCCCCCCCAGACTGAGGAGCTCCCTCCTAGGACATGTCAGCATAACACTCAATCTCCAGCTTCCACCCAAACTCCACAATGCCCCTGCTGGGCTAACCCAGAGTATTTGAAGGGGCCTGACCCCTGCCAACCCTTCTGTTGAAGATTGGTCAAGGCCCTCAGCTCACTCCAGCTAGCTCCTCCTAGACCCCTCCCAACTTCTGGAATATTCTCCCAGTTTCCAGATAGCAGAGGGAGTCACCCGAGAAGCCGCTGATGAGTCATCCAGCCTAACTGAGTGTCAGAAACCATGAATCAGACTGTGACAGAAGTACAGTTAAATCTCACTTATTTAAAGGTAAACAGAGTAAACGTAGTCAAAACAGAGTTCAGGAACCGGAACGGATAGTCAGAAAAGTCAAAATGTCAGGGAGCCAGAGATGAGCGTAGTAGAAAGCATCTCTAGAGATGTGACCAAGGCGAAGGCAGAGATCATCTGGGCTGGACGGCTTAAATAGGTAGGACTGACGAGCAGGATATCATCAACAGGTGAGTCACTGTGGAGAGATAGGAGCTGGCAATTAGCCGACAGCTGAGCGGCCAGCTCAGAGAAGGAAGAGCTGAGCCCAGCTCTGACACTGAATCACTCACCCAACCCAGAAAAACACTCAGGCCAGCCAAGCCTGAAATTTACCCACACTAACAAAACAAGAATTCTAATACTAGAACTCTAGCAATGCTAGGGGGGCTACAGATACACTCTAATCACTGCGCATCTAATCCACTTGGGTCTCAAACATAACTTTTATTTTGAAAATATTTAAATGTTTGTTTCATGATTATTAGAACAAGTGTGGCTTTATACCAACAGGGAACATAAAATACTGTTGAGAATTCTCTGACCTGTCTGTCTATTGCAGTAAAGAGATACATTTCCTGATCTGAATTAATTATAAAAGAATGAAGACAGGAATCTAATCTTAAACACAGTAGAGTTAGGGGTCGGTGGCACTACCTATAGCATGAACATTTCGGTTGACTATCAAACCGCAGAACATATAAATGTACCCAAGGATCTTTTTTTTTTTATATATATTCTTTATTTTCTAATTTTATCTGGATTTACAAACATTTTAATCTTTTACATTCGTAATTGACATACAATTGTTACCTCCTTTACCTTGCCCCTCCCTCGCTCCCCCCCCACTAGTTTAAGGACAAACGGGGAAAGAAAAAAAAAAGGGGGGGCCTACCCCATCTCGCTCCCTGCCTTCCTTCTCTATCAACATTCTCTTTCCATTAGCCCCAGGTATATCTCTTTTCTCCTGAACACCTGCCATTGGTGCCAAGTCCTGTTGTGTATCCCTTCTAAGTCTTCTACCTTGTGAATCGACTCTTCTATAATTCTTGTCTACTCTACCCTTTCAATCCACTCTTTCAAGGACGGGGTCTCCTGGGTTTTCCAATAGCATGGGATTAGGGCCTTTGCTGCATTCAATAAATATGGGATTAGGGTATACCTGTATTGTCTCACCCCCTTCTCTGTGTCATGGAACAGACAAGTCCATGGTTGCTTTTTGATCCTTTCTCCCGTTATCCTAAAAATGACTTCTAGTATTTGGTCCCAATAGATTTGTATTTTAGGGCACTCCCACCATAGGTGTGAGAAGGTCCCCAATGCAGTGCAACCTCGACAACATGTTAAGACATTATCTCCACTATATGTATTTTCTCTTTGTGGGGTTACATACCACCTCACTAAAAGCTTATACGACATTTCCACTGTTTGCATGTCCTTTGCTACAGAGTAGACTAATCTTATTATCTTATTCCTATGTTCGTCACTGCTTAAGGGACCTATTTCTCTTTCCCATTTTTCTAGGAAGGATGGGTATTCGTGTGCTGCCTCGCGCATCAATATTTTATATATTTTTGATATCCTTGATATTTGATAACCCAAGGATCTAAGTATATAGCCCCTAGATGCTTGGAGAAGACCTCCCTAAATTGGAGGCAGCACCTCAGGGCAGTGGAAAAAGGCAAAAGTGTAAAGTAAATCCCACTTAAAAAAACAGTGCCTCCCAACTACTTAATTAATGACGGGTTAAGGTGACGATAATATTATGGTGTAAATCATGTGATATTACAGTGTAAATCAACCTTAATAGTATGAAAAATACACACAGGTATATGTGAACCTTAAAAAATTCCTATCAGCACAAAAATAAACATAAAACAATATCTAATGTCCAGAGAATCTTCCAAAACAAATCCAAAAAATACTCCAATCCAAAAGTGAAAAAACCCAAAAGTGAGAAAAAAAACAAAACAAAAAAAAAACACAAAAATCCAAAAACCACGTGTGTGGCATAAAACTATATGTGTATATAGCAGAAAAGGGAAAAATAACCCACATAAAAAAACACATACAGGACACTTAAAAAAGTGTGTGTGAAAAATTTGTATATATGTTTACATATTGGAAAAATGCAAAAAATATAATAATATCCAAAGAAAAAGTGAAAATGTCCAAAATACAATAACAAGTGACTTTTGTGCTCGTAGAGTCTCCAGGTGACTTGAGTGCTCCAACTCAAGGGTCCCTACTCACCGACTCCTTACACTCCTGCAGGGGTAATGTGCATCTGGCCGATCCTCTGGCCGATCCGACCCAGATTCCATAGCTCCAGGCTCCAAAGACTCCAGAGCGTACAAGGCGTCCCGTTGGTTTAATTGCAGATGTACACAGGTCTATTCATCATGGAGAAAAAAGGATGGCTCGCATAGTGTAATATAAATTAACTCTTCCGTTTTATATAGAAATATAATTTTTTAATAAACAACTACATAAAAATTCATCCAGCTAGGTGTATCCACAGGACACTACACTAGCGGGTAAAAAAGTCAGCAGAGTTAATATTAGAAGAACCCGAGCTGTGAACAAGCAGCGTGCGCTCCAGCTGCGTTCCACTCACTCGAGTTCCCGGATGGGACGTAATGTGCGTGGCTCCGTTGTACGCGTTTTGCCATGAATGTCTTCAGCGGCGGTGCCATGTTAATGCACGCTACGTCATATATGTCCAACCCTTGATGTCGCTGGGATGGATTCTATTCCTAAGGACAGAATAGACATTCCAGCGGAAATTTGAACTGACATTCCTATAAGTTGTGTAATCAGTCATTGGACAAGAAAGTGTGTATGGCTGGGCTTGTCCACATTATATGGTATAGCGTACTATTACCCTTATTACTTTCTGGCCCAACGACTGATTAAACAGCTCATAGGGATGTCAGTTCTACTTTCCGCTGGAATGGCTATTCTGTCCTTAGGAATAGAATCCATCCAAGCGACATCAAGGGTTGTGGTAACTCACATCCTCCTCAGTGCTAGACTGTCAATAATGAGATACTGGAAGGATCTGAGACCACACCCGATTGCAGGGGTAGAGGAGACAATAAACATCCATGCCACATACGAGATGATGTTTTCATCAACACAAGGCAACCACCAAACTATGTGCTCCAAGTGGAAACAATGGGTAGAATGGTATAGCCAAAGCAGCAGCGGTAAGAACAAGCAAGAATGTACTGTCTGAACCCCACCTAGAAGCAAATGACTGTGTACTTTTGTAACTTTCCTCTCTTGCTCACGTTTTTAGTTCAACCAAGTTATCAGTATGACTATGTTTTTTCTGTTATAATATGCTCTAAGTTTTTATAAGTGAAGACATAACTCTTAATACATACCTGAAATACCCAGCTAAATGCAATATATTATCATATCCTATACAATCTGTAAACGATATTGGAGAATGTCTACTTTGCAAATACTATACGCAACTGTTAACTGTATGTCTTGAAACTCAAAAAAAAATATTGAATTAAACCGATCTTGATTTGATGAGATGCTTTGGAGGCCACAGGAGAGATCTGGGGTCTAATAGACCCCAGAACTTTCCATAAAGAGGACTTATCATGGCCCATGCTATCATAAGGGATGTTGTTCATCCCTTGTGATATTCATAAGCAGGGATGGGCCCGGTGTTCGATTCGAACCCATGTTCAAATCGAACATCGGCCGTTCGTCCACTCGCCGAGGGAAGAACTCTGAGGGGCATCAAATTCATGTGATGCGAACGGTCCACAATGCACTGCGCCAGTCGCAGTGCATTGCTGGCTGATGATTGGCCAAGCATGCACTGTGACCCCGCATGCTTGGCCAATCATAGAGCCAGTGGCGAGGAGAGCAATAATTGGCCACAGGCAGGATGCCTGTGGCCAATTATAGCTCAGGGGGTTTAGTACATGCCCCACACTATATAAGGCTGTCGCGCCGGCGGCCTTGTGTAGTGTGTTCCGGTGTTGAGGGCAAGAGTATTGCTAGGCAGGGACAGTATACTGTACACTAATAATACTAATTTGAATCATTTCTGTGTGGGGAAAGTGTAGGGATAGAGGAAAAATAGGCAGGGATAGTGTATTCTTCTCAGCCTTTGTGTGTGGGGAAAGTGTAGGGATAGAGGAAAAATAGGCAGGGATAGTGTGTTCTTAGGCATTTGCGTGTGGGGAAAGAGCTGTTCTCTACCAATCCAGCCATCTGCAGGAGTTAGTGTGTGTGTGCTGTGTGAGTCTAGCACAGCACACTAAACCACCTCATCCTGTATCTGCCCTTCTGCCCTGTTGTCATCTAAGACAGCCATCTACAGGAGTTAGTGTGTGTGTGCTGTGTGAGTCTAGCACAGAACACTAAACCACCTCACCCTGTATCTGCCCTTCTGCCCTGTTGTCATCTAAGACAGCCATCTGCAGGAGTTAGTGTGTGTGTGCTGTGTGAGTCTAGCACAGCACACTAAACCACCTCCTCCTGTATCTGCCCTTCTGCCCTGTTGTCATCTAAGACAGCCATCTGCAGGAGTTAGTGTGTGTGTGCTGTGTGAGTCTAGCACAGCACACTAAACCACCTCACCCTGTATCTGCCCTTCTGCCCTGTTGTCATCTAAGACAGCCATCTGCAGGAGTTAGTGTGTGTGTGCTGTGTGAGTCTAGCACAGCACACTAAACCACCTCACCCTGTATCTGCCCTTCTGCCCTGTTGTCATCTAAGACAGCCATCTGCAGGAGTTAGTGTGTGTGTGTGCTGTGTGAGTCTAGCACAGCACACTAAACCACCTCACCTTGTATCTGCCCTTCTGCCCTGTTGTCATCTAAGACAGCCATCTGCAGGAGTTAGTGTGTGTGTGCTGTGTGAGTCTAGCACAGTACACTAAACCACCTCACCCTGTATCTGCCCTTCTGCCCTGTTGTCATCTAAGACAGCCATCTGCAGGAGTTAGTGTGTGTGCTGTGTGACTCCAGCACAATATACAATACCCAATAGCTTTTTCACATCTCCCTGCAGGCCATTACAATGTCTGGAAGACCAACAAGGAGAGGCAGACAGTCACGAGCCAAGAAAACAGGGCAAGCAAGTGTCTAGAGATAACAGTGCTGGTCGTGGATGCGGTGCATCGTCATCAGGCCATGGGACACGCTTGTCCTTATTTTCGGCAGCTGGACATGTTGAGCAGCATCATGCCGAAGGCTTGGTAGAGTGGATGACCAAGCCCTCCTCATCCTCCTCGTCCTCTCTCACCCAGGCTCAGAGTACTGGCAAAGCAGCTGCCAACGCATACTCATACGCATGTCATCAGGCACCCCTTCCCTAGACCCACCATGTCCTCCTGAGGAGTCCCCCGAACTTTTTGAGCACAGTGTTGGGTACATGCTCCAGGAGGATGCCCAGCGTTTTGAAGGCTCCGATGATGATCCTCAGCTAGAGGAAGGCAGTAGCGTGAGCGCAGAGAGAGGGGATGCTCAAGGACAGCAATCTGGCAGTCATGTTCCACCAGCTGCAGCTTACTGCCAGGTTTGCTCCAGTGGTGAAGAGGGAGGGGATGATGAGGTCACTGACTCCACGTGGGTGCCTGAACGGAGAGAGGATGAGGAGGAGGAGGCGGCACATCTTCAACGAGGCAGGATGCCCTCCGGGGGCCAGCTTGAGGCCAGCACACCAACTGAATCAAACCGCAGAGCTCCGACTGTGCAGGGCACTGCCTCTGCGCGTTATTACAAAAGTTCTTTGGTGTGGGCCTTTTTTGAGACGAGTGCATCAGATCGCACCGCTGCTATTTGCAACATATATCTCAAGCGTATCTCGCGTGGCCAAAACATCAGCCGCTTGGGCACCACAAGCATGACCAGACATATGTTGACCTGCCATTCAGCTCATTGGCAAGCACACCTTAAAGACCCACACCAAAGAACAAAGCGGACCTCTCCTTGCTCCTCATCAGCTGGGATCTCCAACCCCACTATACCTTCAGTCCTCTCTGAAAGCTGCACTGAGAGGAATGAAGGTGTAGAATTAGGTGTGTCACAGCCAAGTACTTGCGGGCACTCTGCTAGCAGTACACTGATGTCCGATTGTACCAGGCAAATTTCCCTGCCCCAGCTGCTGGACCGTCGAAAGAAGTTCACTCCTAGCCATCCACATGCCCAGAGGTTGAATGCTAGCTTGGCTAAATTGCTAGCACTTCAACTGCTGCCTTTTCAGTTGGTAGACTCGGCCCCCTTCCGTGAGTTTGTTCAATGTGCGGTTCCTCTGTGGCAGGTTCCCAAACGCCACTTTTTCTCACGGAAGGTGATTCCGGCTCTCTACCGGCATGTGGAAGGCAATGTCTTGGCCTCGCTGGACAGGGCGGTCAGCGGTAAGGTGCATATTACCGCTGACTCATGGTCCAGCAGGCATGGGAATTGGGTCACTCTTTTGGCAGCTGGGAAGGATGCAGGACAAGGTGCAGTAGTGTTGGAGGTTGTTCCGCCACCAGGCCCCCAAAATGCTACTACTGGTTGTGACACCCCTCTCTCCTCCAACCCCTTTTCTTCTTCTTCCTCAATGGCCTCTTTCGAGTGCTCTGTCCTCGGAACCAGCAGTGCTCCGTAGGCGTCCAAGGGGCTATGCAAGTACGCAGGCAAAAAGATGCCATGCCATGCTTGCGCTGGTGTGTTTGGTGGACAGGAGCCACACTGGTTCTGTTAGCTCTGCAGGGGCAGGCCGAGAGGTGGTTGACGCCACGCCAGCTTAAGCCAGGAATGGTGGTTTGTGACAATGGCACCAACCTCCTCTCCGCCCTGCGACAGGGACAACTGACCCATGTGCCCTGTATGGCTCACGTCCTTAACCTGGTGGTGCAGCGGTTCTTGGGCAGGTACCCAGGCTTACAGGATGTCCTGAGGCAGGCCAGGAAAGTCTGTGTGCATTTCCGCCGATCATATAATGCCAGTGCTCGGCTGGCTGAGCTGCAAAAGGAGTTGAACCTGCCCAAAAACCGCCTTATATGTGACATGCCCACCAGGTGGAACTCAACGTTGGCCATGCTGCAGCAACTGCACACGCAGCAGATGGCCATCAATGAGTACCTGTGCGACTACGGCACCAGGACAGGGTCAGGGGAGCTCTGATTTTTTTCACCACGCCAGTGGAGCATGATCAGGGATGCATGCACTGTCCTGTCACTTGAGGAGGCCACGAGGATGGTGAGCAGTGCATGCATCAGTGACACTGTACCTCTTGTCCACCTATTGGAGCATACGCTGCGTGGAATAATGGACAGGGCACCTGAGGCAGAACAGAGGCAGGAAGAGGAGGACTTCCTTGCCTCTCAAGGCCCCCTTTATCCAGACAGTGTTCCTTCTCTCCCACCCATCACACAGGAAGAGGATGAGGAGGAGGAGGAGGAGGATTGTGTCAGCATGGAGGTGGAGCCTGGCACTCAGCATCAGCAGCAGCAGTCTTTTATGGATGATTTACAGTCCCAAGAAACCGGTGGACTTGTACGTGGCTGGGAGGAGGTGGCTGCGGATCATGTCGACTTCAGTGACCCAGAAGACTCCAGACCGAATGCCTCAGCTAACCTACGTTGCATGGCCTCCCTGATCCTGCAAAGCCTGCGGAAGGATCCTCGTATTCTTTGGATCAAGAAGAGGGACCATTACTGGCTGGCCACTCTCCTTGATACTGGGAGGAGACTGGGAGGTTACAAACTCCTGGTCCTGGACGACGAGTTGCTGAGGCTTCGGTCAGTAGCAGAAGGAGCGGTGGGGAAGGTGGACGTCTGACCAATGCGTTCAGACAATTTTTTAGTCCGCAGCCCCAAGGTATGATCGGTGCCAGCAACCATCGCCTGCGTCTGATATACATGGTGCAGGAATACCTAGGGGCAAGGTCAGACTTGGACACCTTTCCCACCGAAAATCCTCTGGCTTACTGGGTCTTGAGGATGGATCACTGGCCAGAGCTTGCACAGTATGCAATTGAGCTACTGGCCTGTCCTGCATCTAGCGTTCTTTCGGAACGCACATTCAGTGCTGCTGGAGGCTTTGTCACCGATCATAGGGTGCGCCTGTCCACTGACTCGGTTGATCGACTGACCTTCATAAAGATGAATCAGTCTTGGATCACCACCAGCTACCAGTCTCCTGAAGCTGATATAACAGAATAATTTATTTTGAAATGTCACATCCCTTCAAGACTGCCTATGCTGAGTGACTGTCCTGTTATGTTGACTGACTATCCTCTTCCTCCTCAATGATCCTGATGATAGCTTGGAAGAACATTTTTGTTTCTGGGTGCCACCACCAGTGGCTAAGGCCCAATTTTTCAGCCCCTGTTTAACAGGGGCTTGTAATTATAATTTTTTATGCAATACTTTGCAACAGGTCTCATTGCTGTGCTCCAAGTACAGTATCTGTGAGGGGTTGCAATGTTGTGGAACCAGCACCAGAGCCTAAGGCACAATTTTTCAGCCCCTGTTTAAAAGGGGGTTATAATTACAATTGTTTATGCAATGCTTTGCAATAGGTCTCATTGCTGTGCTCCAAGTACAGTATCTGTGAGGGGTTGCAGTGTTGTGGCACCAGCATTATTGCCTAAGGCACAAATTTTCACCCCCTGTTTAACAGGGGCGTGTAATTACAATTTTTTATGCAATGCTTTGCAACAGGTCTCATTGCTTTGCTCCAAGTACAGTATCTGTGAGGGGTTGCAGTGTTGTGGCACCAGCACCAGTGCCTAAGGCACAATTTTTTTTTAGCCCCTTTTTAACAGGGGCGTGTAATTACAATTTTTTATGCAATGCCTTGCAACAGGTCTCATTGCTGTGCTCCAAGTACAGTATCTGTGAGGGGTTGCAGTGTTGTGGCACCAGCACCAGTGCCTAAGGCACAATTTTTCAGCCCCTGTTTAACAGGTGCGTGTAATTACAAATCTTGATCTAATAATTCACAGCAGGGCCCATTTCTGCGCCCACCAAGAGTAACTGTGAGGGCTTACAGTGTTGTGGCAACACCGTCCACCACCAAAGGTCCAAATTTTCAGCCCCTGTTTAACAGGGGCGTGTAATTACAAATCTTGATCTAATATTTCACAGCAGGGCCCATTCCTGTGCCCACCAAGAGTAACTGTGAGGGCTTACAGTGTTGTGGCAACACCGTCCACCACCACTACCAAAGGCACAATTTTTCTGCCCCTGTTCAACAGGTGCATGCAATTACAATTCTTGATCTAATAATTCACAGCAGGGCCCATTCCTGTGCCCACCAAGTGTAACTGTGAGGGCTTACAGTGTTGTAGCACCAGCACCACCACCACCAAAGGCCCAATTTTTCCTAACACTGTTCAACAATGGCATGTAATTACAATTCCTTATATAATAGTTCACAGCAGGGCGTTCCAGCGCCCACCAAGAGTAGCTGTGAGGGCTTATAGTATTATGGCAACACCAACATCTAATGGGGCAAATTTCTGCTGAGTATATACGGCAGGCCCCTACTTTCAAACATACAACTTAGAAACGACTCCTACTTGCAAACAGAAGGAGAAAACAGGAAGTGAGAGGAAATCTACCCCTAGGAAGGAAAATTCTATCCTGTTAGATTTAATTTGGGAAAAAGGTATCTCCTCTCTACTTATGCTTTATCACCAATCCTTGTTTCAATAAAAAACACACTTTTCCAAAAACATTTGTCATTGGGACGGAAAGTGAGGTGAAATGTTCTGAACAGGTGCACAGACAGCAAAACAAATATTACAGGGGCAAATTTACCTGTTCAAAATTACAAACATATTCTACGCAAGAACAAACCTACAATCCCTGTCTTGTTTGCACCGCCTGTATACTGCTGTTCAGAGTATATAGGGTTGTAGGTAAAGGGTTCCCCTTAATATCCATACGAGACCCAAAGGGGCAGCCATGCCATTTTTCTCAAAGATTTTCATCCATATTGCCAGGACAAGACATGACATTAAAGCCGCAAGCAGTTGTAAATGGCTTATTTTTTTCCTTTACAAATGTCATTTTTTGCAGGGACAGTTCTAAACACGGGAAACACATTCCACTTCACAGGCATACTTTAGACACCCCCAGGTACCATATTTAAAGGAATATTTCACTTTTTTTTTTCACTATATGCATCATTAAAATGACTGCTCCAGAAAAAACAACCATTTTTAAAGCTTCTATTTGCATTCATACATGTCTCCTGGGGCAGGACCCGGGTCCCCAAACCTGTTTTATGACAATAACATGCATATTGGCCGTTATAATTAGCACTTTAGATTTCGAACGTTCGCGTCAATTGTAACTAATAGGGTTCTAACGTTCGCGCAAAATTTCGGTCCGTTCGCAGGTTCTGGTGCGAACCGAACCCGGGGGTGTTCGGCTCATCCCTATTCATAAGTTGATCAAACAAAATCTCAAAAGAGACAGTGTAAAAAAGTTATAAATAAAATGTAAAGTTAAAGCCCTCTGCCCCTTCATGCTCATGTGCAAATGTGAAAGCATACATACAGTAGGTCCTGCATGCATGTGCAAACGATGATCACACCACTTATATAACGTATTGTCGGGAACGTCAAATCAAATGCAATAATTCTAGTGCCAGACCTCTTGTGCAACTCCTAAACTAATAACTTGCAAATGCTTTTAAAGCAGCGCCTATGGTGATTTTAAGGTACTGTAATTTTACACAATTTCATGGGTGTGCACAATTTTAAAGTATGACATTTTATGTATTCATTTACTGGCTCTAACCTTATCTTTCTTATTGTACCCAAAATGTGGTTATTATATTGTGTTTGTGTGCACTAAAATGTATTAAAGTGTCAAGTTTTTCCTAACAATTTGGGTTTTAAAAATGGCTGTGCAAAAATCGTGCAACATAAAAAATTGCAACAACCACCATGTTAATCTCCAGGGTTTCCACTTTCAAAAATATATAATGTTTAGCAGTTCTAAGGAATTCTCTAGCAAAAATATGCAAATTTATACATGTTTGTAAGAAGTGTCAGAATTGGCCTGGTCGAAAAGGTAGTTAAAAAGGGAAAAAAATGCTCTCCCATACAACTGGGTGGACGTAAAGTAGAACTAAACAATCAAACAATAAACAATCTCACAATCAACATGACAGATATTTAAGCCTTTTGCTATTAGCTTTAGTAAAAAGATAGAGAGGTATATTATATTTACTTGTTTTAGAATTTTTTATTACATTTCTTCACTTGTTTCTGGTTTCCTGTCATACATCCCATGAGTCTTCTTTGGCATTGTTTTACTAGAGGGAAGGAGGGCTTTTTCAGCTAAGCGCACCCTCCTCCATGTATGCCCGAGCAAAGGGCAGATGGATTTCAGGAAGTAAATGCTACATAAATCATCTGCCCTTTCACAAGATGGCTGTGGCTATAAATTTAGATTTTAGATAGAGTAGAGCTTGATTAGAACCCCTATCAGTTTATATTGCTGTCTGTGCCCCCATTAAGTAGATTCACCCTCTCATAATGTCTTGTTTACCATTACCAAACAAAGTGAAAGTAAAAGAAATTCAAAAATGTTAGGTTGTCTCCAGAAAAATAATAGAGGGGAAATCTTCCAAAGGGGATACTGGGAAACATGGGTTTCCCCTTAATTTTGTGATTTCCTCTCACTTCCTGTTTGTCTATGGGACAGGAAGTGAAGGGAAGTTTCCACAATGGGACACAAATGGTGAAAAAATCTGACAGTGGTTATAACTCTCCCTTACTCTATCCAAAATAAAACAAAAGCTTTGCCTATAGCTCTACTTTAACCACTTCCCGACCGGCGCACACAGATGTATGTCAGCAGAATGGCACGGACAGGCAAATGGGCGTACAGGTACGTCCCTTTAAATTTGCCGCCGTGCCATTGCGTGCGTGCCGGTCGAATCGCGGGTCACGCGGACTCGATCGCCATGGGGATACCCACGATCGTCTCACGGGGAGGAAGAATGGGGAGATGCTAAAGTAAACAAGCATCTCCCCGTTCTGCTCCTGTGATCGGAGCAGAGATCAGTGACGTGTAACACACAGCCACGCCCCCCAGTTATAAACATGCCCCTAGGACACACTTAACCCCTACACTGCCACCTACTGGTTAACCCCTTCACTGCCAGTGCCATTTACACGGGAATCAGTGCATTTGTATAGCATTGCTGTATAATTGCTGTATAAATGACAATGGTTCGAAAAATGTGTCAAAAAATGTCCAATGTGTCCACCATGATGTCGCAGTTGAAATAAAAATTGCTGATCGCTACCACTACTAGTAAAAAAAATATTAATAAAAATGCGATAAAACTATCCCCTATTTTGTAAACGCTATAACTTTTGCGCAAACCAATCAATAATCGCTTATTGCGATTTTTTTTACCAAAAATATGTAGAAGAATACGTATTGGCCTAAACTGAGGAAAAAATATTTTTTTATATATTTTTGGGGGATATTTATTATAGCAAAATGTAAAAAATAACGCTTTTTTTCAAAATTGTCACACTTTTTTGTTTATAGCGCAAAAAATAAAAACCGCAGGGGGGATCAAATACCACCAAAAGAAGGCTCTATTTGTGGGGAAAAAAGGACGTCAATTTTGTTTGGGAGCCATGTCGCACGACCGCGCAATTGTCAGTTAAAGCAACGCAGTGGCGAATTGAAAAAAGTGGTCTGGTCTTTGGCCAGCAAAATGGTCCGGGGCTTATGTGGTTAAGTTTCGGTTTAAGCACTCTGCCATTTTAGGTAGCAATAAAGTATCCTTTTTTTAGTAGACAACTATTTTGGGGTTGTGTTTATTATGTAAAAGTATCATTAGGATTATAATAATATTCAAAAATACATAAGATTTATGCTCTTGATCAACAAAATCTTAACAAATAAAACAAGATTCAATGCCTCCAAAAACAAGTAGAAGCAAATAAAATAAGATCCAGTTATAAAAATATAAAAGGTAAGGTATAACATAAGAAATATTACAAGAAACAATGAATACTCAAGATCATTTACAGTATTTTCCCTTTCCCATCAAATATTTGTGTTTGGTTGCTGCCCCCTGCTGGTTAGTTATTCTCAATGTTCTCCTTAATAAATAGAACGTATGGTTTAAAGGAGTAATTTTCACACAATTACTTCTCTGAATACTACTTCTGCCACTTTAAAGGGCAAGAATGTGGACTGTCAGTGAATAAACACAGATCACAGACATTCTAAGATGTAACCACAAACCCGGACCCCAAGGTCTCCACTCCTGAACGTTTTTCTGGTAACCGTAAGAAATTTCGGGCCTTTAAAAATGCCTGCCTACTACATTTGGCTCTGCAACCTAGGACTTTTCAGCTAGAATCCATAAAAGTGGGATTCATCATCTCCCTACTCTCAGACGAACCTCAATCCTGGGTACACCACTTGATGGAGCAAAAGAGCCCTCATCTGGACTCTGTATAAACTTTCTTTTCGGCCATGTCCTTGCTTTACGATGACACTCAACGTACAGGCACCGCAGAATCTACCCTACATACCTTGGCACAAGGAAAGAGGCCCATGGAGGATTACATAGTTGACTTTCTGAAGTGGTCCGCGGATACGGAGTGGAATGAGTCCGCCCTAAAATATCAATTTCGCCTATGACTTTCCGAGATCTTAAAAGATGAACTGGCTCGGGTGGAGATTCCAAACTCCTTGGCAGACCTTATTCAGTTGGTCACCTAGCTGGACCGTCGTCTACAGGAACGACGGGCCGAAAGGTTCCAAAGCTTCAGGCCTACCTGGATGATGCCCCGGGTTCCTCTTACACCTGCACCTGCTCTGAACTCCCGTTCTCCTCCTCGCGGGGAGCCCATGCAGCTGGGCCTGGTTCGGTCCCCCTTGTCTCCTGAGGAAAGACTTTGTCGCCGGCAAGCTAACCTTTGTCTATACTGTTGCGGTTCAGGACATTACCTACTCAAATGCCCGGTGAGACCTAGTAAGTGCCCTCCTCTGACTTTATTGAGCTCCCATACCAAGGGATTCACCCGATCTCATCTTGTGGTCCTGCTTTTCCTGCAGGTGGCGGAAGAAGTGTTCCAGCTGGGAGTCATCCTTGACTCAGGGGCATACAGTTGCTTCATGGACTCGACCTTGGCACATAACTTGAACCTCCCCCTGGGCACCAAGGAACAGCTTCTTCAGGTCCAATTGGCTGACGGCTCCTCACCCTGCTCAGGACCTGTGACCCAAGAAACGGGTCCCATCTTGACCTGCACAGATTCAGGCCATCGTGAACTTTTACGGTTTGACATTATCCACTCCCCAATGTTTCCCATTATTCTGGGGTTCCCCTGGTTACAGGCTCATAATCCTCAGATTGACTGGAATGGTAGGGAAGTAGTGTTCTCATCTCCTTACTGCCTACAACACTGCTTCCTACTACCTACCTCAGAGCCTACCACCTGCCTTACCATGCAACCAAGTCCGAGCTGCATCCAACATGTTCCAGCAGCTTACCAAGACTTTTCAGATATTTTTGATGAAAAAAAGGCCGATGCCCTACCTCGTCATCGGTCTTATGCCTGCCCAATCGATCTCTTACCTGGGGCAGAAATTCCTTTTGGGAGAATCTTTCCTTTATCAGAGACTGAACTAGAGGCCCTACGCGTCTACATAGACGAAAACCTTGCCAAAGGGTTCATCCAACCATCTTCTTCCCCGGCGGGCGCCGGGATCTTCTTTGTGGAGAAAAAGGACGGTTCACTCAGACCATGCGTGGATTATAGAGAGTTAAACAAGATTGCCATCAAGAACAGGTACCCACTTCCTCTCATCCCCAAACTTTTTCAACGCCTCAGGACAGCTAAAATTTTCACCAAACTTGACCTACGAGGGGCATACAACCTGGTACGGATCCGTAAGGGGGATGAGTGGAAGACGGCCTTCCGGTCGAGATTCGGCCATTTCGCATACCTTGTTATGCCCTTCGGGCTCTGCAATGCCCCGGCTACTTTCCAACACCTAGTCAACGACATCTTCCGTGAGTATCTGGATAACTTTCTCATTGTATATCTTAATGATATTTTAATCTTCTCAGACTCACTGGAAACCCACCGCCAGCATGTCCGGAAAGTTCTCCTCATCCTGCGAAGACACGGACTCTATGTCAAGGGGGAGAAGTGCGAATTTGAAGCAGACACCATCCAGTTCCTGGGATTCATCATCACTACCGGAGGCATCCTCATGGACCCACAAAAGGTGAAGGCCATCCAAGAATGGCCAGCCCCCACAGACAAGAGGTCAGTACAACGTTTTATCGGATTTGCTAACTTTTACCGTCGGTTCATTCAAGGCTTTTCCACAATTGTTTCCCCAATCACCCAGCTCACCCGTCAGCAAACCAAGTTTCAATGGTCTTCCCAAGCACAGGCCGCATTTGAAAGACTTAAGGAACTGTTTTCCTCCGCTCCCATCCTCAAGCACCCCGATCCAGAACTTCCCTATGTGTTGGAAGTGGATGCTGCTGACGCAGCCACCGGAGCAATCCTGTCACAAAGGAGTGGCCCAAAGGCCTTACTCCACCCGGTCGCCTTTGCCTCCCGTAAATTGAGTCCCCCCGAAAGGAACTATGATGTAGGCGACCGGGAACTCCTTGTGATCAAATTCGCACTTGAAGAGTGGAGATACTTATTGGAGGGAGCTTCTCAGCCCATCCTTATCTTCACGGACCACCGTAACCTAGAATACCTCAGAGCTGCAAAACGCCTAAGACCCCGGCAGGCCCGTTGGGCCCTCTTCTTTTCCCAATTTAACTTCCACATAACCTACCGCCCCGGCTCCGAGAATGGCAAAGCGGATGCTCTCTCCCGCATGTTTCTAAACACTGAGTCCCCGAAAGAACTCGCAAACATTCTACCCTCACAAACTTTCTCCATGCCATCCAACCTGACCTGACAGCAGCCCTTAAGCAAGCCTCCAACCAGATGTCTGTCCCTTCTATGCCCTACTTGGAGAAAAGACAGGACTTACTATGGGCCCATGGCCGAATATTTGTTCCTCCACCAGTTAGGCTCCAAGTTCTGCAGGCTCCCCACGACCACAAGATGTCAGGTCACTTCGGAACCCAAAAGACTGCCGACCTCGTTAGTCGTTCCTATTGGTGGCCGGGTTGGAGAAAAGACTGTCAGAACTATGTGCAATCCTGTAGTACCTGCCAAAGGAACAAGGGGACCAATACCAAGTCCTGGGGTCTGTTGAGACCTTTATCTGTCCTCGAACGTCCATGGAGAGAAATCTCCATGGATTTCATTGTGGACTTACCCCCCTCGGATAACTTTACCACCATTCTAGTGGTAGTGGACCGTCTTTCAAAGATGGCCCACTTCCTACCCTTGAAGGGTACTCCCTCTGCCTCCGCTACCACCAACACCTTTATCAAAGAGGTTGTAAGACTTCATGGTGTCCCAGCTAATATCACTTCTGACCGGGGGGTTCAGTTCACGTCCAAGTTCTGGAGGGACCTCTGTAGAGCCCTGGAAATCAAGTCCTCTATGTCCTCTGCATACCACCCGCAAACCAATGGTCAAACTGAACGGACTAATCAGACCCTCGAACAATACCTCAGATGTTTTTTCTCCTATACCCAAGATGATTTGTCCTTCCTCCTACCTTACGCAGAGTTTGCATATAACAATTCCCTACATTCTGCTATTAACCAAACGCCCTTCTGGAAAATTATGGGTATCACCCCTCTTTTCTTCCATATTCTATTCCAGACATCTCCACCCCGGCGGCTCTGGAGCTGGTCAAGACTATCCAGGACAACTTCCTCCAGATCCAGCAAACCACGAAAGAGGCTCAAAAAGGGTACGAGGTACAATACAACCGGGGCAGGAAGGAGTGTCCGGCTTTCAAGGTTGGTGAGAAGGTTTGGCTATCCACAGCCAATTTGAAATTACCTTGTCCTTCCCGGAAACTTGGCCCCAGGTTCATTGGCCCCTTCGAGGTCAAAAGAGTGATCAACCCAGTTGCCTTTGAGTTAACTCTACCCAGCTCATACAAGATTCACCCGGTGTTCCATGCTTCCCTTTTGAAACCAGTAACTCCAAATTCTTTCCCTGGCAGGCAGATGGCACTTCCCACACCAGTCACCATTCAAGGTGAAGAAGAGTACGAGGTTGAGAAGATTCTGGATTTTCGTAAAAGGGGAAGGCAGGCCCAGTATCTAGTCAAGTGGAAGGGTTATCCCCCCGAAGAGAGTTCCTGGGAACCATCCGAGAACGTCCATGCCCCTTGATTAATTAGAGAATACCATGAAAGGCACCCCGGACTGGGCATCCGGAGGCTGCCCTTAGGAGGGGGGCACTGTCAGAGAAATATCACGCTTCAGCGCCGGGTTCCTAGGGTACGCATGCGCGGCAGAGCTGTTCAGGAGCGCACACAGATACACGGGTGTGCATGCGCTCTGGTATGTGTTCTAGCTCATCCAGCGCGGCTCACGTCTGTGCGCAGCTCTGTCAGAAAGCGGGTGCGCATGCGCACTCATCCGGATACCCCACCTGACCACTTACCTGGCCTATAAAAGGCCTTCTCCTTCACTTCATAAATTGCTGGTTTGTTGTCTCTACTTCCTGAGTTCCTGGCTCCAGTCTCCTGTATCCTGTATCCTGTACCTGCCTGATTACCTGTGCTTGACCCGGACCTCTTCTGACCACCGCTGCTGCTTATCTGTGTTTGACCCCTTGGCTTGCCTCTTGGATATCCTTCTGCCTGATTACCTGTGCTTGACCCTCGGCCTGCCTCCTGGACATTCTCTTGTTACTTACCTGTGTTTGATTACCTGCCTGATTACCTGTGCTTGACCCTCGGCCTGCCTCCTGGACATTCTCTTGTTACTTACCTGTGTTTGACCCCTGGCTTGCCTCTTGGATATCCTTCTGCCTGATTACCTGTGCTTGACCCTCGGCCTGCCTCCTGGACATTCTCTTGTTACTTACCTGTGTTTGACCCCTGGCTTGCCTCTTGGATATCCTTCTGCCTGATTACCTGTGCTTGACCCTCGGCCTGCCTCCTGGACATTCTCTTGTTACTTACCAGTGTTTGACCCCTGGCTTGCCTCTTGGATATCCTTCTGCCTGATTACCTGTGCTTGACCCTCGGCCTGCCTCCTGGACATTCTCTTGTTACTTACCAGTGTTTGACCCCTGGCTTGCCTCTTGGATTCCTTGCTGCCTGATTACCTGTGGTTGACCCTCGGCCTGGCTTTCTGGACTTCCTACCCACGTATGCACCCCAGGATTATCCTCCAGAGTGTGTTCTGGTTCCTCTACAGCCTCTGCCTCGTGTTGGTCCTGCCAGGTGTCTACTTCCAGTGCAGATTCATCCACACACGGTCAACATCCCCACTGCACACCACCTGCAACCCACCTGCTGACAACCTGTGCATCTTTGTGCCCGGTGCCCTCTGTACCTATTCCAGGGGCATCGTGCACCTAGTCACAAGGGGAGCAGCTCTCAGCATTTCGGCCCGGGTGAGTACCTGTGACAGTTGCCTTTGCATTCATGAGGAATATAACATGAATTCAGGAGCCCACTGTATTGAAAAGGATACTTGCATTGGAGGAGTCCCTGGAGGAGTATTCACAAGCTGAATGATCCCTGGATGAGCGAATTTGATCTCTATAATTTGAAATCCACCTTATCTGGTAAGCGGCCTTTCTTATCTCATTCTCCGAACAGAGGTTTTAAGACCACAATATATCTTGGGATTGACCACAAGAAAATGTTTACTAGACACATGGACTATACAGACATATCACCAAGAAAATGGCAGCGATGCCTCATTTTAGAAAAGAACTACAAGAAAGCTTATTTGATGTAAGAGTTCACTTATTTGCAAATAAATACCCCTTTATTCAAATTTACTACACTATGGAGGGCATTTATCTTTCTTTTTTTGATTCCTATTCCAACAGGAGCCTATAGAGTTTTGGTAGCAGTTTAAAGTCTGGTGTTTTGGAGTCCGGATGCTGGTTTATCCTATGGGTTTCAGGAAGGCGTGATTATTCCAGTAAGAGGATCCTGGAGTGATAGATTTATTTATTATCCCATTTTTGCACATTTATATTACATCATTGTCTGTGGTAATTTATTACTGCACAAGATCGTTTATTATTATTATTACAGTTCATTGAAACCCCTGATTGGCTGAAGAAATGAAAGCTTTGCCCAATCAGGGCACAGAGCACTGTCAGAGCCATGATTGGATGCTGTCATGATGACTCTGTCAATCATGGCTCATTGTTCTTAGTTCCGCCCCACACTATAAAAGTATTCTTTCAATAGTGGCCATTTTCAGTGTGATATTGACGTGGAGAAAGAGGGCTCTGTTCAGTGCTATAAGACAGTTAGTGTGCTATAGTGTGCTATTCTGATTCTATTGTCAGTGTAGAATATCAGTTTAGTGTGAATCTAGGGATAGTTCAGTGTGAGTGTAGTGCGACCATTCATCTTTACATTAGTGTGAATCTAGGGATAGTGTGAGTGTAGTGACTGTTTAACACAGTATAATTCATTGCATTGCTGCATGCTTACTGCAGTATATTTCAGTGGGTTACTGCAAGTTTAAGGCTTGGTTCACACTGGAACCGGCTGTGGATCACACAGGAACCCTGTGCATCCCCATTCTCCAGTTCAGGGATGAATCAGGGCTGAATCTGTGCCTGAATTCAGCCCTGAAATGGAGCCAAAGATGCACAGCATTTCTGTGCAGTGCTCTCCACAGCCACCCTGGAGATATGTGAATCGGCTCCATAGAGAGCCAGTCACATTCTCCTGCTATGTGAATTGGATGCGGGAAAATGTGTGATGTGTGAACCCAGCCTAACGTCATACAGTTAAGTGCGTTACTGCAAGTTTTGCTGTATATTTCAGTGCATTACGTGCTGTTCCAGTACATTTCTGTGGGTTAGTGCATGCTTAACACAGTATATTTTAGTGCATTACTGCAAGTTTAACGCTGTATATTTCAGTGCATTATCTTCCATTTAACGCAGTACATTTCAGCGCGTTACTGCAAGATCACGCCATATATTTCAATGCGTTATCTTCTGTTTAACACAGTAAAGGTCAGTGGGTTACTGCAAGTTTAATGCCATATATTTCAGTGCGTTATCTTCAGTTTAACGCAGTACAGTTCAGTGCATTACTGCAAGTTTAATGCCATATATTTCAGTGCATTATGTGCCGTTTTACGCAGTACATTTTTGTGCGTTACTGCACACTTAACACCATATATTTCAGTGCATTACTGCAAGTTTATTGCCATACAGTTCAGTGCGTTACTGCAAGTTTGACACTGTATATTTCAGTGCGTTATGTGCCATTTACAAAGTACATTTCTGTGCATTAGTGCACACTTAATGCAGTATATTTAAGTGCGTTACTGCAAGTTTAACTCCATACAGGTCAGTGCGTTACTGCAAGTTTAACGCGTATATTTCAGTGCGTTATCTTCTATTTAACGCAGTACAGTTCAGTGCGTTACTGCAAGCCTAACACAGTATATTTCAGTGTGTTATCTTCAGTTTAATGCAGTACAGTTCAGTGTGGTCCTGCAAGTTTAACGCTGTATATTTCAGTGCGTTATGTGCCGTTTGAAGCAGTACATTTCTGTACATTACTGCACACTTAACGCCGCATATTTCAGTGCATTACTGCAAGTTTAACGCCGTACAGTTCAGTGCGTTACTGCAAGTTTAATGTTGTATATTTCAGTGCATTACTTGCTGTTTATTTCAGTACATTTCTGTGTGTTAGTGCACGCTTAATGCAGTATATTTCAGTTCATTACTGCAAGTTTAACACTGTACAGTTCAGTGCATTACTGCAAGTTTAATGTTGTATATTTCAGTGTGGTATCTTTCGTTTAACGCAGTACAGTTCAATGCGTTACTGCAAGTTTAACACCATATATTTCAGTGCATTATCTTCCGTTTAATGCAGCACAGTTCACTGCATTACTGCAAGTTTAACGCCGTATATATAAGGTTATGGTGTGAAGGCACCACAACATCCAAAGACAATTTTTTCTGCACCTTTTACTTCTATCCAAAGTCTGTGGAAGAGAAACCAGAATTTATCCCAAAAATCTATAATTATCTCTAATTATCCCAGTACCCGGACCCCCATAGCCATTGTATGCTCAATTACGTGCATATAAGCCTTCAAAATGAGCACTTTTGATTTTTCACAATCGGATCCCATAGACTTAAGTGGGGTTGGTTATTCGGTTCCGAACTTCCGCAATGTTCAAAAGTTCTGGTGCGAACTGAACAGGGGGTCGTCGGCCCATCCCTACTCTGCACCACTCAGCAGGGAAAACAATAAATGGATCCCCTGCTAAATTGGAGCTGGAAGGCACAGATTTTATTTTTATGACATGTGTGCCCATTCGATTTGTGTCCAGCAGGCAGAGGCAGACACATGATAGCTCTATGGTTGGCCAGATGTAAACAGACTCGTGTCCGTTTATATCAGACCACCTCTGATCCATTACGCCCGCTAGGTCTGGAACAGGGATATGCAATTAGCGGACCTCCAGCTGTTGCAAAACTACAAGTCCCATCATGCCTCTGCCTCTGAGTGTCATGCTTGTGGCTGTCAGATTCTTGCTATGCCTCATGGGAGTTGTAGTTCTGCAACAGCTGGAGGTCCGCTAATTGCATATCCCTGGTCTGGAAAAAGAGCCAATACAGACCAATCAGATCCGCCTAAAAAACTGACAGGCGGATTTGATTGGAAAGTTTGTCCGAAAGGGGCCCTTAGTCATTTGAACAGTATATTTATGATCAAAAGCATGTCAAAGTTTATCTAAATTAAAGTACAATATATTACAGCCTTACAATGCTTACATGCAATGCTGCATTAATTTTCTTTTATAAGGTCTTCTTTCTTATTTCCTTTTATGGCAATCCCACCAGTAACACACTTCCTGTCCCATGGTGACAACAGTCACTGTATTGTATCTATGTAGGAGCATTGTCACCCTAGGACAATACTACAGAATATGTTTCTCTTTCCTCATTTCCATAACTTAGTAAGCACAGGCAAACCCCTCTGTCATTAATCTAGTCAATCTGAACTACTATTTTGAGAAAATGTATTCATTGGTTAAATAGCAATTACTATATTGATATTCAGAAGTAATCATATGTTTTCTGTTTGTTTATGGGTCAACGTTGGTTTTTATGTTTAACACCATGTGACATGTCTTGATCGTAATTGTCTTTAATAAACGTTAATAAAAATTATTAACAAATAAAAAAGTTTGATGATTATTGTTATAATTGCATGAATGAATGTTTCTCTTATGTTATAGACATCACAATAAAAGTTGATGCTTACTATACCATTAGCACGGGCATTCCATATGTGAACCAATTTGTATAGAATCCAGTGATGATAATGCATTGCATTTCACAATAATTGTATATAGAGTGTGTCATCCTTCTTACTTTCTTGAATAAGTGAAAGTCACCAGAAAAGACGTGAGGGGAGAAAGCATTTTGCCATCTGGTTCTGATAAATCATCTATCCAGGATGTACAAGTACATCTAGGAGTATCAGAAGAAGAGAATAATTAAATACTGACACTGATAAATGGAGCCAAAACATACAGTATCTCACAAAAGTGAGTACACCCCTCACATTTTTGTAAATATTCTATTATACCTTTTCATGTGACAACACTGAAGAAATTAAACTTTGCTACAATGTAAAGTAATGAGTGTACAGCTTGTATAACAGTGTAAATTTGCTGTCCCCTCAAAGTAACTCAACACACAGCCATCAATGTCTAAACCGCTGGCAACAAAAGTGAGTACACCCCTGTGACGGACCTCGTACCCAAGATGTCCGCCGTAAATGCTTCCTCCGTCCGGTACCATACAATCCAAGACCCTTTAGCCCACCCAGTCACCAGACAACACCAGTGTAGGCTACATCAGGAATTACTCTTTATTTGAAATGTCACACATATATACAGCCAGATGACTAAAGCTTAACCTAATTAGCATGAGCTAATTATCTTAATCAACACTGGACTCCTTCATTCAATTGCAGGGTTAATTAGCACATACAACAATAGGTGAAATACTCTACAAGCCAGACTATATGCATTAACACAACAGACAGGTGGCTGGAGTTCATGAGTCATGACATTAGCGTCTCTTGCTAATATGCCAAATACACATACAGATTCTATGTGTATTGGGGGGCCAGCATGGACCTGAATCCAAGTACCACCAGCTCAGGGGTCCCAGGCTTGCAGCTCAAAGAGCACTGTTCCCCCAAATGCCAGGGCCCATAATCGCAAGGTAATAGGCTCGCCTTCAGTCCCCTCCAACAGCCTGTGTCCCGGCTAGGTCTGTCACATTTCTCCCCTTTCGGCAGGAGACTAACACAGGAGGAGACGCCAGACGGGTTGACTCCGAAGTTAGTCAGTGGTTCCAGTGCTCTAATGCCTGTACCCACACAGTACCCCAAACAAATTGTTCCAAACAGAGCACGACTCACCCAGCCAACTTCTGCCTCTCTCATAGAACATATCCGCCGCTGGGGAGAGGCCTGGACTGGCCCTTCTCCCTGGAGTCTTTTCAGCCGCTGGAGAGAAGACAGGGTGACTGGGCTCACTCCATCATGCTGTTGGGGATCTGGGCTGACAGCCCAGCATCCCTGGGGTATACAGGTGGGGACTGCAGTCCCATCCCCCTTTACAGGAAATCTGCCCTCTGTTAGTTGTGGGCAGAGGCCAGCAGCACTTTGTTCCGTTGCCAGCAGTTCAGCTGGGTGTAGGAGCTTCCCTACATCATCTCCTCCAGCTAACTGTTGGGGAGAGAGGCCAACTGCCCCAGCTCCCTGGAACTCTGCAGCTGTTGCTGGTGCTGGACAGAGGTGGGCAGCACTCTGCCCTGTTGCCAGCACTTCTTCTGGGGACTCCACACCCTCCGCTCTGGTTAACCGTTGGGGCAGGAGGCTGGCTTCCTCCACTCCCAAATTGTGTAGCTGCCATTGGGAAGGGGAGCCGGCTGCTTCCTTTTCCATTCCCTCATCTGGCTGCTGGGATGACATGTCTGTGGTATTGTCTCCCAGGTGCACGGATCTTTGCTGGGTAGGAAAGACCGCTTTCTCCCCCCTGGCCGACTGTTGAGGAGGGACAACAAACACCTCCTCTCCCTTCTCCCCCTGTATCTGCTGCTGGGAAGTGATCGCCACCTTCTCACCCTGAGCCTCCAAAACTGACACAGGTGTGGGGCAGAGGTCTTGGACCCTCTGTCCGGTGACCAGCGCTTCAGCTGGGGAAGTTCCTTGTAACTCCCCAGATACTGCTGTTGATGCTGGGCAGAAGTTAGCAGAGCTCTGCCCTGTTGTCAGCACTTCAGGTTTGGGGACGGCAATCTCCAGAGTTTCCACTGCCGATTCTCTTGCATGCTGCTGGACAGGCATATTCCTCCATCCAACCTCGTTTTGTGCAGTAACAGGTTTGTCAAGGTCAGTCAGCACTTGCTGCATCCGCCATAAGACCTCCGCGTCCATAGCTGCGGGGGCAGGTGGGCAAAGCACTCTGTTACTATGCCACATTGCTGACTCTTCAGCCAGGATTTCAGAGCTATCTGCTGGTATTTCCTGATAGTCCCAGGCAAAGGGAGCCCCACCCTGCTGCTGAGCAGAGTCTAGCAGCTGTATGTAGGCGATCTCCAGCTCCCATTCCTGAGCGGCCAGGAACTCCAAATCTTCCTGTGCCCAGAGCACTTCCGAGACGTTCAATCTTTGCTCTCTGTGCTCCATTATTTCCTCCAAACGCCACTCCAGATTACTCCCAAAGTCGGGGTCCTCGGACAGCCTCCAGTACAACAATCCCAGGCCATTATAATCAAAGCCTTCCGTGGGCCTGTCATCCGCTGTCCACGGGCACACTTGGGCTACATACCACCGGAGGGCTCTGTAGCTCTCGTCCAAACGCATTTCTGCCCGGATCAGCCTGCTTAACTTCGCTGTCCACTCTTGCTTCGGTTGGTCCCCCTATAACAACATTCGTACTTCATACTGCGACCAGTACCTTACATGGATGGAGGGGAGAACTTTTCCCTGGTGTCGCTGCTCACAGGCTAGCGCTTCTTTCCAGAGTTGTAGGCGAACAGAATCATACCATCCCAGCAGGACCTGCACCGATACTGGTCCTCTGTGCTGTATCCGCATCACTCGCAACCTCCTTCCGAATTCCTCTTCCATGACGTGTCTGTACCTCTGCTATCCGGGCCTTGGATCCAGGTGATGGTTTGGATGTGTTCATGACAAGGAAGCACGATCCCACCGCTGCCAGCCAATTGTGACGGACCTCGTACCCAAGATGTCCGCCGTAAATGCTTCCTCCATCCGGTACCATACAATCCAAGACCCTTTAGCCCACCCAGTCACCAGACAACACCAGTGTAGGCTACATCAGGAATTACTCTTTATTTGAAATGTCACACATATATACAGCCAGATGACTAAAGCTTAACCTAATTAGCATGAGCTAATTATCTTAATCAACACTGGACTCCTTCATTCAATTGCAGGGTTAATTAGCACATACAACAATAGGTGAAATACTCTACAAGCCAGACTATATGCATTAACACAACAGACAGGTGGCTGGAGTTCATGAGTCATGACATTAGCGTCTCTTGCTAATATTCCAAATACACATACAGATTCTATGTGTATTGGGGGGCCAGCATGGACCTGAATCCAAGTACCACCAGCTCAGGGGTCCCAGGCTTGCAGCTCAAAGAGCACTGTTCCCCCAAATGCCAGGGCCCATAATCGCAAGGTAATAGGCTCGCCTTCAGTCCCCTCCAACAGCCTGTGTCCCGGTTAGGTCTGTCACAACCCCTAAGTGAAAATGTCCAAATTGGGCCCAAGTTGTCAATATTTTGTGTGACCACCATTATTTCAGGTTAAGTAGTGTGGTCTGCCTTACTAATAGGGACTTATGAGATCATATTAGTAATAGGGTCCAGTAAAGAGTTTTTAGTAATAGGGACTTATGAAGTGATATTTATAACAGGGGCCATGGAGGCTGATTTATTATTAGTAATCAGTAATCAGTAAAAATGTAATTGAAAGTAGGGTTGAGCGAACCCGAACTGTAAAGTTCGGGTCCGTACTGGACTTTTGGGTGTCCGGGACCCGGACCCGAACCCGAACTATTGGCTGTAAGTTCGGGTTCGGGTCCGGTGTTCTGCGATGTATTGGCGCCTTTTTTAACAGCTGCAGGGCAGCCAATCGACGCTAGTTTCACTAGTGTGCCCTTAGAAGCCATCACAGCCATGCCTACTAATGGCTTGGCTGTGATTGGCCAGTGCAGCATGTGACCCAGCCTCTATATATAGTCCAGACACACAGCACACAGCGTCATTCTGCTATAGACAGGTTCCTGTGCTGCTGAGAGAGAGGATTTTTAGGAGTTAGTGTGATAAAGTCAGTCAGTCAGTCAGTCCACATTCCTTTAATTTTCTTCTAATTAGTTAGATCAGTGAGCGATCTAGATAGCTAGAGTAGAGTAGGGAGTTTCTTTATTAAGCAAAAGAAAGAGGCAGAGAGAATTATTGAAGAGATTCCTAAATCAATTGTACCCTGGCTGGGGTGCAGTGCACAGTCTTTTAACAGTGCCATGAGGCCAGTGCCAGACAAAATATAAAAGTTTTACCTGCAAGCTCAGTGCACCATTAGGACCAACACTGCATATAGTAAGAGATCCATAGTCTGTGTGTATTCTGCTATTGAAAAAACATTGCAAAAAAAATAATTTTGCTGTGTTTTTTTATTCCCCAATAGCATTTTCTGCGTGTTCATACACGCTTTTACATTAGGGATGCAGACATTAATTAAAGTGGCATTAAATCCAAAACTTGAAATTATATCTTGAGATGTAAAAGTATCACATCTCATTATGTGTGCTGTTTATTGTTGTTGTGATTACTTGGTGATCCTGCCAGTTCCTTAATAAGCGTGCCAACACTATTGCCGGTGATCTGCACTCTTCTGCCTTGCCACTTAGTTTGTGCATGCTTCAAATTATTTCTTTACATTTACATTTTTTTTTAGGTTTTTAATCAATCATGTGACTGCCAGAGCTCCACCCACAAATCTACATAGATAGCAATGATAAACAGCACAAAATGCTCCACTGTCAACCTTGATCCTTTAGCAGAAGTGTCACGTGTGGTGACTGAGAAGAGTTTTTATTTTCCCATAATGAAAGTCAATGCACATTTATGAAAGAAAGTATTGCTTTCATGTGTTTTAATTTACATAATGTTAAATTTAGATTTTTTTTTTTTAATAAATCATGTGACAGCCAGAGCTCTGCCCGCATATTGCTCAAACCATCTCAGGGAAGCTCATCTGCATGCTCGTCATTCTCATCGGGGTCCCGACCTGACTGCAGTCTGTTGTCATAATCCAATTGAGTGGACAAATGCTCGCATTTGATTGCGTATGGCACTTTGGAAAGGTGTTCTCTTCATGGATGAATCCCGTTTTTCACTCTATAGGTTAGATGGCAGACAGCATGTATGGTATTGTGTGGGTGAGCGGTTTGCTGATGTCAACGTTGTAGATCGAGTAGTTCATTGTGGCAGTGGGCTTATGATATGGGCAGGCGTATGCTATGGAATACAGGTGCATTTTATTGATGGCATTTTGAGTGCACAGAGATACCGTGAGGAGATCCTGAGGCCCATTGTTGTGCTATTCATCCACGACCATCACTTCAGCATGATAATGCACAGCCGCATGTTGCAAGGATCGGTACACAATTCCTGGAAGCTGAAAACATCCCAGTTCTTGCATGACCAGCATACTCACCAGACATGTCACCCATTGAGAATGTTGGGGATGCTCCAGATCGACAGATTTGTGAACAATATTTGAGCGAAATAGGTCTTTTGTATACATAGAAAAAGTCATAGATCTTTGAGTTCAGCTCATGATAAATACGGGCAAACACAAAAGTGTTGCGTTTATATTTTTGCTCAGTGTATATACTGTATATATATATATATATATATATATATATATATATATATATATATATATATATATATATATATATATATATATATATATATATATATTTTTTTATATCTTTTTTTTTATTTTTTTACACAATTTTTTGTATTTGCACTACACAGTTGCTATGATTTTTATACAATCTAAATTGTTGTTGTGGGTTAGTTTGCAATAGAAGCAAGTGGAGAGTAAAAACACGAATTTGAAGTTATTACCGTCATCATCAGCTGCAATTACCCTTTAGATACAAATGTATATTATATCTGAATTCTGAATATTTTTAACCTTTTGGATACAATTAGGAGACTTTTGGTTTCATGTGAAGTTGCTTATCAATTTAAACTATTACATTTGATATGCACTTATTGGAGGACCAGGGGTTTCATGTTGTGTCTAAAATTATACAGCAGAACTTCAGTATGTTTGATTTTAAAAAGGTAAATAAAAATATAAATATATTTTTTTACTTACTGCAAATTCTCAGATACAAATAATCAATATTTCATATACAGATGTGTGTACGTAGATGTATGCATTGGGGGCGAGTTAATAAAAATGTGGCACACAGAATCTGGTGCAGCTGTGCATAGTAACCAATCAGCTTCTAACTTCAGGTTGTTCAATTAGGCTTTGACAATAAGCCTTCGTTCACATTAAAGCAATTTTTCATGTGTTTTGACAGGTCAAAGCGCATGACAAGTTGCAGCTTATTGCCGGCAATGGCATCATTCCAATCTTTGCAACGCCAACTTTGTGGCGCAGCACCGATTTGCAAAAGTAGTTCCTGCACTACTTTTTCCGATTTTGAATGCGACTTCAATAGACATCTGTGCATGAAGCCTTTTAAGTCGCATCCGAAGTCGCATGGACATGCGGCTTTGAATACGCTTGGCTTCAGATGAAGTCGCTCAATTTCAAAGTTGTTTTTTATGTGAATGAGGGCTAAGGCTAGGTTCACACTGCAGCGATGTGGGAACCCTGCAAATCCATGGCGGGTTCCCGCATCACATGTCTTCTGGCGGCAGTTCACACTGTCCTATGCGAACTGCTGGGAGTGTCAATTGAAAGTTAACGACACCCCCAAATCAGTTCGGTATCACAGTGCGAACTGCAAATTCGGACAGGAATTGGATCATATGGCTGTGAACACCCATGCTATCTGATTCTGCGGTAGACCAAAAAAAGGGTCCTGTGCGAATTTGGTCCGAATGCGATGCAAGTTCAGCCATATTATCTGTATGGCTGAAATTGCATTGCACAGAGATCACATGAGATTTGCACTGCAGTGCGAATCACATCCGATGTCGGCCTTCGCACCAGTGGGAACCGGCCCTAAAACCTAGAAGCTGATTGATTACTATGCACAGCTGCACCAGATTCTGTGTGCTCATTTTAGTAAATTCCCCTCCTTGTATGCGTATTACAAACAGAAAGAGGAGACTCGCTTGTTTTTAGAATCACAGTTTATTATATAGGATAGAAGCAAAAATATACTACACACATTTTGAATTGTGTATTTCATATTTTTATTGCACAAATAAAGATGTGAGTGTTTTATAACATAAAGCAAAGATGAAAGAAGTATGCATACATACTAAAAGTGAGAATTTGTTACACACAGTAAAAGAAGACAGAAAAAGCTCACATAAAGGAACACTGAAGGAATTGTACTGATATGTTGTTTATTAAAGAGGTTGTACAGGCAAAATAATTCATTTGCTGTAGTACACATTAGACAAGAGATGCATAGTATCTGTTTTCTTCATCTTGCACACAGTATCCTATTTCTGTTGGCCATGCTAGCCCAATGCTAAATATTCTCAATATAAGATATATTCAGGTAGTCGGATAGAGGCACTGCCTAAAATCTTATAATGCTATTAAAAGGCATTGGTAGATGTTGTTACAAATAAAAATGATTATTCTGTTTATCACAACCATTTAACTATTGTTTTATTTTTCAAACCATTGAATCAAATAACATTTCTGAAGATTCATGTAAAAGTTCAAATAGTTTATTAACAGTTAAACAGTTAAACAGTTATATTTCAGATTAAATAAACAATACAGCATATTTGATACAAATTATGAATATTGTTTTACAGTCAAACTGAAGTTCATGTTTTGTTGAAATCTTGAAACAGTTTTATGTTACAACAGTTAATTAAGGTAAACAATAAACTCACAAATTTTAGAAAAGAATTGAAGATTTTTTTCAATGTTCAACACAACTTGGTATTATTTTTGCTGATTTATTGTAAAATATTGACACATGTAATTAAAACACTATGAGGGGGAATTTACTAAGGCCCCCTTCACACTTGTGCGACTTTAAAGTTCCGCGATTTCGCGGACGCGATTTTGACAAAACAGTCGTATGACTGTGGATCCGACTTTGCCCAATGACTTGAAGTCCGACCTCAATGAACAGGGATCCCACTTTGATCCCTGACAATACCAGGCACTGCCTGGTATGAATCTTTAGGGGGAACAACACGCACATGTAAAAAAAAACAGCATGGGTTTCCCCTCCAAGAGCATACCAGGCCCTTATGACGTCACCGCCAATCATGCTTTGGGCAGTACGTCATGATGGGTGGGGCCTCTGGGTGACATCACACAGTGACCCCGCCCCATGCCAATATAAGTAGTGGCACACTGCGCACCCGGCATTAGAGCTGGAGAGAGCATTAAGTCAACATCGGACGAAGAACAGAGAGAGAAGACAGCGGAGAAGACCCAGCAAAAGAGTGAGAAGATAGCGGAGAAGACCCAGCTGAGGCAGAAGACAGGGGACAGAGGGAGAAGAACCAGAGAGGGCTAGAAGACATCAGCGGAGAGCAGAGAAGACCAGGAGAGGGAAGAAGAACCAGCAGAGGCAGAAGACCTCGACAGAAGACCTGGAGAAGAAGTCAGAAGAGACTTCAGAGCTGCCTAATAAATTACTTTAAAAACATGCGTACTGTGTTTTATTTTTGACACTTTTTTTAGGTGAATGGGTAGGGATACAATGTATCCAATACTGATTCACATAGGGTGGGGGGCCGGGTTCTGGGAGCCCCCTTGTTAAAGGGAGCGTCCGGATTCCGATAAGCACCCCGCCAACAGACCCTGACAACCAATGGCCAGGGTTGTCGGGAAGAGGCCCTTGTCCTCATCAACATTTGGGTGGGGGGGTGCAGGGCCTCCCTGCCTCAAAGCACCCACCCCCATGTTGAGGGCATGTGGCCTGGTTTGGTTCAGGAGGGGGGGACGCTTACTCGTCCCCACCCCCTTTCCTGACCTGCCAGGCTGTGTGCTCAGATAAGGGTCTGGTATGGATTTTGGGGGGACCCCCACGTTGTTTTTTTGGCATGGGGATTCCCTTAAAATCCAAACCAGAATAAGGGGCCTGGTATGTTTTTGGAGGGGGAACCCATGCCATTTTTTTTTTATTTGGCATGGAGTTCCCCTTCAAAATCATCAAAGCACAAGTCACATGCCAAAGTCGGATCACTTAACACAGCGATCCGACTTTGATCTGACTTCAGTGATATTCAGTGGGCTGAAGTAGGATCAAAGTCGGATCAAAGTGCAGGGACTAGTTTGAAGTTGGCACGACTTGAAGTCGTACTAATATGAATGGTAGTCATTGGAAATCATGGGGAACAAATTGTCATGAGAATTTCCAGTCCCAAATCGTAGGACAAGTCATACAAGTGTGAAAGGGGACTAAGACTGCAGCAGGCAGAATCTGAAGTAGTTGGATATGGCAACCAATCAGCTTCTAGCTTAACTGAAAAAGCTGATGCTAGAAGCTGACTCGTTGCCACTTACAGTTACTCCAGATTTTGTCTGCTCCAGTTTTAGTAAATTTCTCTCTGTGTATAAGAAATGAAAATTAAAGTCCTGGGCAAAAAAAAATAATCCCATGCATTGGGTCTGTGCCCACACTGCAAGAGTCAGCTGCTCATGTTGTCTAGGGGTGCTTATACACTCTCGATCCTTCAATCCTCTGGAAAACAGTACTCCCCCACAGACCACGGAGGTGGACTGTTCCTGGTCTATGAAACCCTGCTCTGGGCATAATAACAGAAACAATCAGGAACAGTCCACCACACAAGACTGCCAGACCACCGGGGGGAGGGGTTGGGGCACAAGCCACAGAACTGGTCTTGTGCTGGGAGGATCGAAAGATCAAGTAATTACATCTCTGCTCTCCTCTCCCCTAGAGAAAAAATGTGGCTTTGTGTTAGATGGTGTCTATTTTGGCTGTAAAGGATAGGGGGGTTTAGTTCCACTTTAAGAGATACATTTATTGGCCATGATCACTACTATCATTAGGAATATAACTTATTTGGAAAGGTAATCTCCACACGGTGTCCCTATTATTTTCAATCTCCTTCTCCAAGATATCCATGCGGACATGAAAGAACTACTTTGGTCTAGGATATTCAATATTTGCTATATCGGATGGATCAATTTAGGGCACATATTTTTTTCAAAATCAAAAGGATCCAATATAAAGGCTCTAGGAAAAGTAAAAGTCTACCCTTGCAATGGGGTCACACTGCAAGGGCTGACTGCTCCTTTCTGTCTAGGACACAGGAAAAGCACTGTTGCTTACTTGTTTATCTACTCCCCTGGCAGACAGCACTCCCCTATGCTCCAGGGAAGGACTGCCCCTTTAGCATCCTCACATCCAATGCAGGCCTATTGACTCCTCATCAATTTTGATGGAATCAGAGGAATCCAACTCCTGAAGTGTAGGGAAAAAGAGGCTGCTGGAAATGGTCTAGCAGCACAGTGAAGAATCACGTAAATAAAATTGATTTACTGTATATTTCCCCCCCCTAGAAATAAACATGCAGTTAAACTTTTCAGTGCAGGAACAGCCCCACTGCAGGGGAAGACTTTTCCTGACTAACTGTCCCTCTTCATTTAATGAGATAAATGTTAAAGTGATACTAAAGTCTTGTTTTTTTATTGTTTCAAAAGAACCAACATGTTATACTTACCTGCTCTGTGCAATGGTTTTGCACAGAGCAGCCCAGACCCTCCTCTTCTCGGGTCCCTCTTTGACACTCCTGGCCCCTCACTCCTGTTGAGTGCCCCCACAGAAAGCAGCTTGCTATCGGGGCACTCGAGCTGAGCCGCTACTCTATGTGTCCATTTGGACACTGAGCCACTACCCAGCCTCGCCCCCTCTCTCTCCTCATTGGCTCACTGACTTTGATTGACAACAGCGGGAGCCAATGGCACTTCGCTGCTTTCTCAGCCAATGAGGAGGGTGAGTCCCGGACAGTCAAGTCTTTCAAGCAAGATCGCTGGATCGAGTTGGGCTCAGGTAAGTATTAGAGGGGCTTAGGGAGGCTGCTGCACACTTAATGCACAGAATGGTGCTTCTGGCTCCTCCTCTTGTCTGAGTGCCCCCATAGCAAGTGGCTTTCTATGGGGGCACTTGTGTGTCCTCACTCCCGCGCACAGCTCTATGTGTCCACAAGACATACAGTAAAGGGCTCGGCCACACCCCTGTTCCCTCCTCACTGGTTGTGATTGACAACAGGGGGAACCAATGGCTCCCACTACTGTCACTCAGTCAATAAGGAGGAAGAGACCTGGAAGAGCAGCCGCTACATCACTGGATCGCGGTCGGGCTCCGGTGAGTATTAGCTGGGCTGTGGGGGGAGCTGCATACTGAAGTTTTTTTTACCTTCATGCATAGAATGTATGAAGAGAAAAACCTTCAGCCTTTACAACCACTTTAAAGAAAATGTTTCTAGTCAAGTTCTGCTTCCACAGCCTTGATGGTCAAGGTAACATAAAACCATATTTATAACAAGTACTGATTCACAGTGCAGTTGTGTGCAGGTAACAAGAAAATAAAATGCACTGCCCAACCTTTAACAAAGTTCAACATTTCAGTGTAAACACATTTGCCTATGAAGAAATTAATTTTATAATTCAGTTGCCTGGGACAAGCTGCCCTGGGGTGTTAAATGACATGCACACCCTATTCATGTGTTAGTAAGTTAGTGAAACGCCATGCTGCAGATCACAATGTCTGGAGACGTTACTATTTGCAGGCTGCTGACACAAGGACATCATTGTAAGAACTTTGTTAAGGTATTCATTCACAAGACATCAAATGAAAAATGACAATCACCACATAAGACTGATATGCATTGAACCAAAACCACATTTAAAGGGTACTAAATGCAAGAACAAAATTTTATATATAGAAGCTTATCAGTAATTAAATGTAGTGGCTGCATTAGTTTTCTTGTTTGTCAGGCCTTTTATTAATTTCACCTGGTTATCTTGTCAGAAAGATATTTCTTGTCTTAGGGTGACAAGAAGGAGCAGCGTTGAAACCCTAGAATGGTGTATTAGGACTACAGAACATCCTCCTCTCTCCTCTTTATATAATCTACAATTAAAAATTAGGAAGGAAGATAAACATTTTTTGAGAATGAAAAACTGTACTCAAGAAGTTGCTAGGACTCTGGATTTCTGGCAGGATCAACAGTTATTTTTCTGTGTTTACAGAAAATGAACTTAGCCTTAAAGCACAACTAATGCTGCAACCACATTGGATGACTTGTAATCTGCAATATATTAAAACTTTATTCTTGGTTTAGATAAACTTTAATTGTGAGGAAATGCAGAGGTAATTTCAAGAGAATGTAGCTCAAGGCTAGATTACAGAAACAAAGACCAACATGCAATATATTGGTTTTAATTATAAAGAAGGTCGGGCTTGCCCCAAGATGTTAGTAAAACCCTGACAATCCATAGGTAAGCAATACGTGTCAGTACAATTGCTGTAAAACCATAGCTCATAGCATCTGGTGGGAAAGCTCACATAGCATTTTGTAAACCACAGTTTCTGAGACATCAGCCATATTTTATAGCAGCTGTAATATCACAATTGCCTGACCTAGGATTACAGTTTATAATCATGTCCAAAATAGTATATTAGTTAAAGAAAAAGAAGACAATGCTCCTTACTAAATTATAACATAATATAAGCCATACTCATTTTTATATATAAAAAGTTGGTGAAAGTATTTTTAAGAAGTTTTCTAATTTTTTTAATAGTTTTACATACTTAAAAAATATATATTATTGTATTTGCAATGTGCTTTTTATTAGTGTTGCCACATTTGCATGCCATGTTCAAGACAACTATACCTGTACTTTTATGAATTGCTTTGCTTCAGTTTGTCACCACAATGCAAAAATTCCATTAATGTTTATGCATTTTATTGAGCGAGCATTGGCAAGTGTCAACGCATGTGCAGGTTTTACCATTGTTTTTAATGGTGCTTGTTTACAAATGCAACGCATTGACATGCATTGGCCAAAATAAAAGCCATGTCTGCTATTTTATCCATCAATGAGTGGTATAAAGGATTTTAATATGAATGGCAAGGCATGTCAAGATATTAAAAAATCACATCTTAACCACTTCAGGATCAGCATGTTACACTTCCTTCCTGTCCAGGCCATCTATTGCATTTTTAGTGCTGTGATAGTTTGACTTAACAATTACTTTGTCAAATATCCCTATTCCCAAATTCAATTTAAATATTTTTTTTGTTAGAGCTTTCTTTAGGTGGTATTTAGTAACCAATGTTTTTTTTTATTATTTTATTATTCTTTACTAAATATAGGAAAAATGTATCAAATAAAAGTTTCAGGATAATATGAACATTTCCAAAATGACCCAATTTTTTCTTTTTTTGGGGGGGGGGGGGGGGGCTGGAAATAGACACCCTGAGATGATCAAATTTTTTGAAGTATATTGAAATTGTATTGTGTGCAATAGCTAGATGTCACAGATAAATCCACAAATATGGGTGAAACATGTAACTTGGTACAAAAAGGTGAAGTTAGCTTTTAACCTCAAATGTTATCTGCAATATTATTATTTTTTTGTTTTGATTTTTAACAGCAATATTTAGGACCAGTGGTAATATCTCTGACAAAACTCTCACAAGTAGCAACTGTCTTCTTTTTCCTTGGTTTGATTTAGTATTAATTTGATGAAGGGTTAAAGGTCAAGAAACTTAAATGCAAGCAAATTTCTGTATGATTATTATAAACATGTTGACATATGTAAAATCTTTAAAAGTGTATTAATCTTGGGGTTATTGGACACCAACCTAGGTATGAAATCAAAATTTTAAAGCAGACTCTAAGGCCTCATGTGCACTGCAGCTGTCAATGCCCATTTTACAGACATTTGACTTTTTTTTCTGCCCCTAAATGCCCCTCTATGTTAGCCTATATGTCCATGCACACACAGGATTTTAGAGGAGTTTAGAGACAGCGGTGTTTATGGGCGGAAATCGAAAATGCACCAAAATTGCATTCGGGAGAGGAACGTTTGGGCAGAAAAACTCCAGATGCATCTAAACTTGTATAAACGCTCCTAATCGCTGGCCCTGTTTAATTATTATGAATTAATATTCTGGCCAATTAAATGAAAAAATGCCCAAACGCTTGATGCCCCTGAATAATGCAGTTTTAGCTGTGCTTTTAATGCTGTTTTTCCTCCTGTCAGAAAAAAAACTTTCCGAAGAGTTCAGTGTGCATGAGGACTGAGAAGTGCTTGCATATTCCTTTAGCAGCCTTCAAAATCCCACTGTTGTGGCTGTTCTGAAAGGCACCTCCTGTAAAAAAGAAAGCTTGCTTCCCTTTTCTACTGTACCTCCTGAACTTCCCTGTTGTCCAGTGAGGTATCTCTTTATAGTGATCAGCCAATAGGGAATATGTTGGGGCTAGGAGTCAGTGGCAAGCTCTGACACTACCCAGAAGTATCTGAGTTTTTCTTTGCTTTTTTATTATATAACATAGTCTTAATGGGCCAATAATGATTTGAAAGAGCTGCTAACTTGGTTCAAAATGCATTGTTCCACTGCTTGCACCCATCATATTTTGCTATGTAATAATAAAATACATTCTGCTTAATACCATGACTAACGAGGGATTAGTTTGTCAGTTTGTACTTGGCACCTATAACAGCTCAGTCTTGAACTGGCAATATCACTGTTCATTAATGTCCCAGGGAGACTTCTGTCTGAAATGTGATTTTTATTGATTGTTATTGAATTTAGGGATTATGTATTTTATGCCTGGAATGCACACAATGCCTCCTGATATAAAAATGTTTTTGAAAACTGCCTATGGAATCCTGGAACTTGGAAAAATGTTTGTCTTTTATCTACCTCCTGAAACCTCCAGTTGACCAGTGAGTAAGCCCTTCATAGCGATAGGCCAGTTGGTAGAAGTTGATTTTAGTACAAAAAAAAGAGTTGCTAGGATAGGGGCATTCATACTCATGACAGTTCATATATTTATACTGCTTATCTATTTAAAAGCCTGGAGATGTGCACCTCTGGATTTAACCATCATGCAACTATTCTGAATGTTTTTTGGAGATTCTGCCATAGACTTCTATGGGTCAAAAACATGAGAAACATCTGCATTAATAAATTACAATCATCTCACCACTCTCGTATTTAGTGGGTTTAAGTTTAGTAATACAATGGTTTGGATTTCTGATCTGTAAAGAGTCTAAGGGTTTTTACACAAAGGCAGGTTTTTTATGTATCCATTTTGTTATCCATCTATTTTGTAATGGCATTAATAGTTGGTAGCAAAGAATCATAGGTGCAAAAATGCACATATAGACAGCCTAAGTGTGCTTGCATTTTATACTTAATGGACCTTTAACACCCACAAAGTGAAGCTCTTCCGGAGCTCACAGAACAGTGAAGAAGATCTAGTCATTGGAGCAACCATGGTAATTCATTTGTCAGATTTCAGTTGACTGGGCACAGTGCTATAAACAACAGGTAAAGGACCCCCCTGTTAGGAACTTTTATGTTTTACTATTTCAAGCGGTTCCAAACCTATGTTAGGTGGAAATCCCCATATTTACTCATCTGTTTATCAACCAAACTTAAATCTAAACTAGACAATGTTTAAAGATATACCCTATGCTACTAAAATTATTGACAAACCAAATCTGGCGTGACTTAAAGTATCATCCCTTTCAAATGTTGTACTGGTTGCACCCATGACAGATCATTCTAGATAACACATTGTTAGTAAATCAATACAACTTTTGTTAGAATTTTAGTAAGGTAATACAAATATGTTAGAGTTTAGAGTTTAGTAACATTAGTTTCTTTATTGGTCAGTAATATTAAGCAAGTACATTCACGTTTTTAGAGCAGAACATAGTTTAAAAGAGTTGGACATGCAAGCAGACACAATTCTGTCATAGAACATCAGGGCTGTGAAACTCCTTCCATTGCCAAATTGATCCCTGCAGCAAACAGAAGTGTTTAGGCTATGTGCAGTGTTCCAGCTGTTATTATGGCAGTGTTTCTCAGCATTCTCTGCCAGCTAGTGGCTAGAGCAGAATGATAAGTGTTGCAGCTGGATCACAACAGTTTGCCTAAATCCGTAGCAGTATGCATTCAGAAACAATTATTTATCAAACTTACCTTACAAATTAAAAAAAAAAAAACATACCTTAAGTTAGTGATTTCCATGACAGAAATGAATCTCCATAACACATTTTAATTTAAATGTAACCAATTGTTAGCAGTGTGTTAGTATTTTAAGCACACATCAGGTTTAAATATACGTGTTAGTTACCAAATAGTAAATTCATTCATCCAATCTATTAGTAAAGCACTTTTTTTTTTGTTTAATCATAATTAGTTGTGTTAGCTCATCATTGTACAAATGATTTCATGCATTTTCATAAACTAAAGAGTAATATGTTTAATATCAATGGCAACCAATCAGAAAAATTAGGCTAAGGTTCCAAAAGGTGGTTTCTGATTGACCGCCTAAAATTATTGCACACCATCACTCTTCACACTGTAACTAAAACAAACTGGGCATGTAAAATTAAAGTTGAAGATTATTCTGCTTATATTTTTCATTCCTTGCCCCCCCCCCCCATCAACATGCAAATAAGACTTTCAGTTCTTTATTACAGACCCAAGGATGTCATCCTTGGGTACCTGTGCTTCTCTATGCAATGAAGGATGGCAGGAAAGTTTGGCACCCTGCTGTACCTGAAAATGTCACAGCACCCTGCCTCAACACTATTCCCAAGTGCTCAAACTGCCTTTATTGAAAGATAGCAGTCTGGAGGAGTGGACATTCCTAGGCAGGTTTCATTTGCATGGAGACTGCCCTAGGTCAACATGTGATGCTAAGCCTCAATTATTGAAAAAAAATAAAATCCAACAAATGAAAGGGGTGGACAGGGACTGTATGGCTGGGGAGGAAAGAAAGGGCTAGATGATGCTAGACATTCTCTAGACAGGAAATAAGGCTGTTTTTATCAGATTGCTGAAGCTTCTAATGCACACCATTAAAATTGCTCACGTAAGCAATTTCAGTGCAGATGAGAAACCTGTACAAATGTGCAAGATTATAGGTAAGACTGGAGTTTAGCTTAAATATAACAAAGAAAAAGCATTGTATAAAAACGAAAATCTATCTAGCTGTTTTCTAAAATAACCATGTAAAAACATTGTTCAAATATTTTAGTTCTTAAAATGCTATGCAGATTTGGTGTATCTATTTACTTAAACTAATGGAAAGCTACCTATACTATATTTCAAGCAGATACTCTATTTAGTTACCAAATTTAAAGGAATCTTATCTAAAACATATGTCTGCAGTGTGTCATATGCTAGGACCACGCATGAATTAACTAGATCTGAAAGCTCACACACTCCAAGGAATGGTTGTGCATAGACTGTGAGCAGATGTTACTGAGATCTCAGGGTTTGTAGGCATATGTAATTATGTGTTTAACTGGATATTACTTTCACACAACATGCGGTCCCTCTAAACCAAATTTACTGTAAGCATGGATAGTTTGGATGTTAAAAATCACCTTAGGCACAAAAAAGGTAATTTGTAAGCAATAAAGATAAATATCAGTTGCTTTGCCAACTGTGTACATCATTCCAAAAATGTTCACAATCTACAAAATCTAAAACATGAATTTTTTTATTTTTGACTATGCTAAAAAAATAATAGTAACATTATTATATATATTATTATATATACTCTCCCCTTTTTTTCTTTAGTGATGGCCTGTGTTTCTTCTAATCTTGCCACTGTGTATACAAATATATAGTATTTATATCAGTATGACACTAAAAAATGTTGTGTAAGGCAAAGATTGGTACTATCTGCCCCTGCTGACAGTATTATTTTAGAAAATTAAACTGGTATTAATGACAATCACATAAAGTCTATAGCACTGCATGTAAAGTTTCTCCTATACATCTCGTTTCACCTTGTTCTGTATACTGTTTAGTCATCAGATTGTGTATCTAGTAGTTAAGAGGTTTCTAAATAATATAAATATTAACTATATGAAAATCCCTAATAAAGTACCCTTAAAAAATGTTGTTTATGATAAAGTTAATTTAATTGATACACTGGTGTTTTACTAATATTTTTTCCTGCAACAATATATACAGTATATGACTATGTGGGCATATTAAAGTATGGCTTCGTTTTAACAACCAGTGCTTAGATTTGATATTTTATTGTCTCAAAGACAATGGTTCCATTAAAGACAATCAAATCAATAGCAAATAAGCCATAATACCACCTATTAATGATAACCCTACATCACATTTACATTTAAACCATTGATTAGAAAGGAAAGCCAATATGCTGCGATAGAAAACAGTGATATAATTTTTGATGGTAATTTTGCAATGACTAAGGCCAACTCAATGTGTAGATTAGACAATTAATTATGGTAACACAGGACATAAGACATGCTATATGTATAGAAGTGTTTCTAAATAGCAACGGCATTGGATATGTATGCTTCTTCACAGTGAAAGTAAGATACCTTCATTAAATAATTATCATCATCACAATGAGTGCAATTTTATTACTGCATGCAAGCAAAAGAGTGTTCAATATTCTGTTAATGATGCCAGAGATGAAGAAAGAGACAGTTAATTAAATTATATTCAAGTTCCAGCACTTAATAAACAGAAAATTCTTCAGAAAAGGTATTTTGCAACAATCCCAATTATATGTCAATGTTTATCTGTAGTGGGATAGTTCAAAGTGAAAATTGAATAACATGTTAACAAAACTTTACCAGTCTCACTGGGATGGATACATAAAGATTAACAGAAGGACTGGAATACATTTGTCCTAATAAAAATACTGCTCCAGCCTGCATTTGGTGATGGGCACATATGTGAAAGCCTAGGAATTTGAACCCCCCCCCCCCTATTAAACATTTGGATTTCATTTTTTGGAAGGGGTAGTAGATTGCTTCCACTTCCTTATTCCTCCCCTAGGCATTAATGATGTAGCCTTCATCCGCCCCCCACCACCACCACCAACAGTCTCATGGGATATATGTCACACATCCCAGGAGGCTTCAAGACAGCCTCAACCAGTTGACAGAACTGCCAGCTTTAAGTAATCAGAAAGTCAGTCAGTTCCTGCATCCAAGATGGTGTCATGGGAACAATAAAAGCTGTGAAAACTTGAAGGAAGGCAGCTTTGGGCTTCTTTGACTGGTGAGTATGTTTCTTAAAAATGCTTGTAGTTGCTGACTTTTATAGGGAATTATATATTAGTGTGAATGCTGATCCTCTCTTTCAGTAAATATCACATGAACAAATGCCTAGTTATTCACCAAGCCTAGCACTAAATTTAGTCTGGAACAGAATTTTCTTTAGGAAAAGTAAACCCCTTAACAGATTTATTTAAAAATATAAATATGGCCAAAGCTTTTTTTGGCCTTGCTTCTCTTGTGGGTTGCAATCCCTAAAATTCTCCTTTATATTTTAATTTTCAGCCTACTTTAGAATACTTGTTACAGAATTTGTATTTGTTTTGGACAAGCTATTATTTATATTCATTTTAGATTTCTCAGATGAAAAATGGCCTGAAACCATGTTTGTTTGTTTTTTTGCAGCATTGCTGTGTATTTAATATTTTAGAAGAAAACAAGGCATAATTGTATGGCCAGAATAAGTCAGGTTGCTATATCAATGCCCATTCTAATCAGCATTATGGTATGCATAAAAATAACGTCACAAATCTATGTTTAATAGATCAGTTTCAGTAATATGTGGAAAATGTCATTTGTAAGCATTACCAGTAAATCTTTTCCCTAAATAGCAACAGTATGTTAAATTAGGCTGCCCTTTAATAATGCCTTATTTTCTGCATTAAAAACTAATTGGACGCATTATGCCTTCTTTGTATTTAACAATCATAATATTGTTAAAACAACCAAAATAAAAAAATTAAAAAACAAAGTTAAAAAAAGACTTTAAATTAATAGTTGTACAGCATCCTGTTTCACTTAACACAAGAAAGATGTGGTGGCGTCTATTGACTGAGCACGCTAACATATGGGCTTTCATCATATATCAAGGAAAAATACACCAAATCATTGACTTAAGATTTCAGTATGTCAGTAATCTCAACAAGCACTGCTGCATGAAAAATATACTTCTTGCCCACTAAGCAGACTTGCTTTGAAAGCAGAATGGACCAGAATAGAATCCTATGTTTTTTTGGAGAGTGATGAATTTACATTCAATTATAAAAACATATTAGCAAATTCATATGAAAAAGACAATGTAGATCTTAAAAAAATGGTGTTAAATTAGTATTTGACATTAGCCTGCCCAAATAATAAAAAAAAAATTCTCATCTATGCAACAAATCATGTCTGATTATCCTAAGATATGGGGCCCTAAACAAAAAACAGAGTTAAGTCCTTTGTGGGCCAAGGCTCATCACTTTTGGGGCAGAAAATATGTTTTTCACTGTCTCTATTTTTTTTTCGACAGTCAAAATTAAAGGGAATATTTTCTGCTTGATATTCAGGTGTTGTTACTTCAAAATGAAAGCTAGAGTCTCCCAGCTGGAGATTCTAAATGCTCCCCCCATAACGTATTAAAATATTTATGTGCACTCTTCTGTATGCTTCATTGTGGTTGAGAAGATTACTGTATACTTAAAAATCCATTAACGTGCTTTCCATTAATCTTTGCAGATGCATTGTGGCTTAGTGACAATGCCATTCATCCAGGTACAGCGCAAAATAACAGGATTATGGCTGCTATCTAACTAAGTCCTGTGCATGCATGTTGAAGGAATTAAAATTATCATTTAAAAGGCAAGTTAAATACAGCACATGTTTACTAGAGATACATTGAATAAACATGCAAGAAATGTACTAGTTTTACTCAGCCAGGGTAATTAAATATTATAAGAAAACAAATATGCATGTATCTATGTTTCTATTACATTACAAAGAAAGAGCCAGATAAATAATATAGTATGATAACTTTTTGGATTATCCTTCACTTTGTAATAGAGACTTTTTTATGCAGTGCTGTAATTTTAAAGAATATGCTCAGTGTGTAACTGGTAGTAAAATAACGAAGTGCAAGGAGTAAAATCTAGAAAAGTCAATCAATTAATCAATTACTCAATCAATATAAATTCACTTTTCGTTGCTAGAGCCATAATAACTTCTGATATGCACTTGATGTCTGGTGGTATTTGTTTTAATTATAGCATCATTGCATTACTGTATAATATCATATACACACCTAGGATATTATTCAATAAAGCATTGCAAATTACCAGGATTGTGCAAAAAGCAACAACTCAAAGCAACCAATCATAATTCATTTTTTAATGATCTAATGTATGATGGTTGCTATTGGTTATTGAACAAAACAAACCGTGATTGCTTTTTGCACTTCCATTTACTTTTTGCATCTGTCCTATTGAACATGGTGGTGTAATTACCAGTGACTTTAGGTTTTCGTATGTAAGTTCTTTGCACTTTACCTTACTGTTGATCTAGTCCCTTGAAAATTTTATATCTTGCTTTAACGTACTGCTAATTTTGTTATTAGTATCATACTATAATAGCTTTCTTTGCTAGTAAACAAAATATTGTAGGGAAACTAATATAAACATGTACTGTACGCAGACATGCATTTATATTTTACACTGTATATTCTAATAGCATATTAGTAGGTTTGGAAACTATAAAGGGGCATACAGCAGAATACATTATCTATAGCAAGGTCTTTATTGAACTGAACCTAGAATGAGAATAAATTAGAAAATAAATGTTGGTTAATAGGTTATATATCCAATAAACCTGCAATGGTTGGGCTTAAAAACTCCAATTCTATTTAGTTGGAGATTTTAGCCAATCACATTCAAAAATACACAACGATTTCAGAGTAGGATTCTTATGCCAGTCATTAGCAAAGCAATTTATGGTTAGAGTCAGACAGGGTAATACACTGATAGTAGATCAAGTGTGTCATGCTTTAGATTAGTATAAGATCAGTTGATAGGTTAATTGCACAGATGCTCTTGGTAGAGCCTTCAGCATGCATCAGGAGTTAGTAGGTATTAGTCATTTTCTGTACAAGAATTTAAGCATTGCCTTCTAAATTATGAAGCGTTATGCGTGCATTTTGCATTAGTATTATTGTCACAAAGAGTTGGAAGTTTTATTAGTATATTTTAACAAAATGTATAACAGAACTTTTCTTTTTGCATGCATTAGTAGATAATTGTCAAACAAAAAAACATGCAGTATTTTCTGTTGGGAGAAAAAAAAAGGAAACAGGTTTGTATTCCACAAAGAATTAGAAAGCACATGTTAAAATTTAGCTTCTTTGGTGCACTAAAGCAAAATACTTTTTCACAAGACAGTTGAACAAAATGGCAAGGTTCTCAAATCACTAAACATTTAATTTGCAGTCAGAGGAAAGACTTCAAGGTTTGGAGTTCATTTTACAACTGGTTGGGTATATATTGTATGCCAATATCCGAGGGAAAGATTGTTTCAATGTAGCTTTATACAGATCAATAGAGTCAATGTTCAGTTTTTAGCAAGTGCCTAAGGAACGTGGTACTTTTGTGCTTTGTGTACTCACATATTTAAACCTTTGGCCTAGGTGCTAATAATCCTTCAGATAAAATAGCTAAATGGTCACCAGATCATCAATTATGTGGCTTAAAGAAAAGAGCCTCTGCTAGGCTGTCTGGTTAAAAATGTTAGCTTTTGTGCGTAACCATTTTGTTATTTATTTTTTGTTGTGCAAGCAATGATGCACTCTGTGAGCAGTTCCTTTAAGGGTAAATATGTGATAAAACAAAACATATGTCCACCACTACCCCAAGGTTAGGAAATTAGAGGCCATATATAAAAAAGAACAAAGGATGTCCATTGGAAAACCATGGGAAAAAAACATTATTTATATTATTTTTTGTAATGTACCTAACAAGTTGTGCAAGCAATCAGCTTTAGCATTGCAAGCAATGATGCACTCAGTGAGCAGTTCCTTTAAGGGTAAATGTGTGATAACACAAAACATATGTGCACCACTACCCAAAGGTTAGGAAATTAGAGGTCATATATAAAGAACAACAAAGGATGTCTATGGGAAAACCATTATTTCTCCAAGCAATAGTCGTTATGTGAACTTTATCCTATAGTAATAATCATTTTTATTTTGAAATGTTGTTCTAGTGCCATACTAGGCATGAAGAATACAAATGATCCCAAACATGTTTGAAATACCAGTTATTTAAAATCAGGCTAAAATTTTATGAAGGTAGACTTTAGCCACAGATTTTAAGCAGAACAGCCAAATGGCTAAGGAGCATCTGAGTTGGAATCTTAGTTTACTCTTTGGAAAATGTCAGCATGAACATTTTAAGCTACAGCTTGGTTAGAATGTTAGCCGATATGGTCTCTGTTTACGCTGGCTTTTTTAGATCATTATGCAGACCACTAATTTTAATCACCTATGCTCTTAAAGATAAACACTTACATTGTAAACAGTAAAATGCTGTTCCATGTAAAATGCTGTGCAATAAACCGTTTCCATTTTTATGCAAGGCTACTAATTTTGTGTAATTAGGAATTTATTGTAACATCCTATAACACTTAAATGAAATTATGGCTAGGATAGCTGTTCTGCTCTAGAAGATGTAAACCACAACAAAGACAGTTAAATGTAATGGTATCAGCTTTCGTAAATAAGAAAATGCATATCTATAAATGACATTGCAGGAGATATAACAGTAGTACCATGGAACCTTCATATGCAGCCTCAGCTACATAGAAAATATATTGGTGTACTCTTACTAAAGTGTAAAACAGCCATTTAAGTACTATTGCATGCAAACACAACAACACATGGTTTACTTGGTAAATATGGTATATAAAGGGAAACTAAAGGGTGTTTTATTTAGTAAATGTGATTTTAAATGCTAGTTCGATGTGCAAAGTGTGGTGCTAATCTTATAGTGTTACAAAAGCTGTGGTGTTTGTATGTCTTTTTTTTTCTCGTTGTCCTGGAGGGCTGAAGTGGCTTCCTGCCATATAATTACTGTACCCTTCAGCACCAATTATTGCAACATATTTCATCTACCAGGCTGGAATCTCCTAAAAATGGTGATGCTTTATCTTTAACTGTGAAAACTTTAACCTTATGGTACATAGTTTAAAAAACAAGCTGTAAGCAATGTTAGCTACAGTAAAAGGCCAACATTTACCAAATGAGTTACAGTGCTCAGTTCTTAATTTTTTACTAAGAGAACACCATTATATCTTCTGGATAACAATATTAGAAATGTATTGGTCCATTTCAAGTAAGCTAAAACCACGTTCATTTGTCATTGCGAATAGCATTAGGTTGTTAAAGTGCAAAAGACATTAGTGGATTTAATACTGTTAGTGCAGTTATTAGTAGAAAATGTTAGTAAATCAGCATTGCAGACTCCAGATCTTTTCCTCTGAGTTGTCAAACTCAGCTAAATCACGCCACCAGACAATTAAAAAGACAGGACAGGCATTTAATGTTAGTGGGTTCGCTTTTTACAAGTTAGTAATAAGAAGAGAAAAGACAGGCAGAGTCAGGAACTTGAACAGTTTGCTGTTTCTCTGCATGGTTAGTAGAAAGTGAGGTTAGTACAGCATGCTTTATTTCCTGGTTAGTTTTGTTAGTTGTTTGTAAGTGGTGTTAGTCATTTTTAATCAAAAGCTGTAGACTCAGTGATTGCATTTACTGTGTGTCTGCAGTTGTTAGTATGTTAATACACATGCAGTTTTTCACCAATAATACGACTGGGATGCACACATAGACTAATCAGGAAAATATAGAAGTGACTTGATTGACATTTGTTTCTTGCGGACATCCTAGCAATCTAATTTCTGAAACTTGCACTTCTATTTGAACACATAAATAAATTAGTTGAAATATGCGACATAAGAGTAAATTCAAAACTAGCCTATTTTACCTTTTAATACTCATTGCATGATGGAGGGTACCTTAAAGGCATTTCCATCCTAAAGTGACTTTAGCTTTTAATCCTTTATACATTGCAGTAGAATCAGTACAAGCCAAAAAGCTAATGCCAGCTCAGGGTGGACGCCCACATTTACATACTTGCCAACCACCATGAATTCCCTGGACTGTCCACTATTGAAGGGTAGGGTTTGGATCTGTTATGTCCTGGAATTTTATATGGGAGTGTTGGCATATATGCATTTTATATGCAAATATAAGAACAAATAATTCATATATAACTCATTTGCAATTGATTTCTAGGTAATACCATTTATCATTTCCATCTTGAATAAATATGCTATGCAACATAACTATAATTTAGGAAAATATGCACACATGTGTAATTGATTTAGCCTTAATCATGCAATTAATTTGTATTGGAACCAAATAATTAAGATAAAAAGAGATGCATACAAGGAGAAACAAATGCGGAAATCGCACCAGGTACTATATACATAGGCAGCATGGGCAGCATAGTAGTTAGCACTCTTGCCATTTGATTCTCCCCAGGGTTTTTTCCTTGAAGTACTGTATGTATGTTCTGTCACTGTTTGTAGAGGCCTGTAGGTGGTAAGTTAATTTGTTTCTGGGAAAATGTACCTAGTTCATGTTTGTCTGTAAGTCAGTGATAGGGACATTAGATCGTAAGCTCCTATGGGTTAGCGACTTATGTGAGTGGTCCCTTGTGTTCACTATGCCTCATGGAAACATACAGTATATGGAAATATATAAAAACAGAAAAATAGGTGCATCACAGATGATAATGTACATCAACATATCCTGATGGCCAGAAATGTTTTTAATGGTTCATTTATGCCAGGGAGTCTATATAGCAACAGTTCCAGCCACCCAACTCAACTGCTTCATGGATGCAGTTGTCAGATTTGCTCACAAAAATATTAGGGTAGCAAGACTATTTCCTTTATATGAGCCTAAATATAGGCCATTGACTGTATACATGGCTCATCGGATCTACCAATTAGATCTAAAATGCTCTAATCAGTTGACATAACCACTGCCTGTATAGGTATCATAATATGGTAGCAGCATTAATGTAATGCTCTCTGTTAGTATGCTCCTGACCTAAAATTGCCTTTTTTTCATCTAAATATGTAGCAGTGCGTTCCTAATTTCCCTTATATTCCCAGAAAGTGTTTCAATGCACATTCTGGAATAATTGTACCTTTTTAAAAAATAACAATTGGTTCTATATTATAACTTCAGACATTCCAAAGTAATGAACTGTGCTCCTGAAATGATAATGCTCACCTATAAGTGGCAATTATTTTACAATGCTTTCCCCAGATTGTAATGGTGACATTTTTATACTACCTCCTAATAATATGCTTTGGGTAATGAAAAGTCTAAAGTACTAAAATGAAGAAACTTCCCTACTTTATTAGTGGGTTTTCACTGGAATAGTGAAACACCCTTAGTGGAATGAAACTGCATAAGAATGTTGCCATGAAACAGGTACATGTATTTTTCTCTGACCCATGATTGTCATATTAGGAGCATCACACTGCTTTTTCCCTTAGGCAACAAAATGTAATTAGAGCCATAAGAGGAAATGTGGACACGCCATTGGAAATGTAATATGTTACAAATATATTTCACAATGCCATATATAATTCATTTACTTTAAGTTCATATATATATATATATATATATATATATATATATATATATATATATATATATATATATATATATGTGTGTTACAGTAGTGTACTGTAGACCTTTGTGGTTTGGAGTGGGTAATTTTCAGAAGGGGAAAGCCTCTTAATATAGTTGGTGACATTAAGGTCACAGAGGGGCTACAGCCTATCTTCTGTCTACTTGAGTACAATTATTGTGTAATCTCTTTCTCTCCTTCCACATAGATTGCCTATTTTCCTCCTGGTACATGAACACAGTCCGTTGCTATTAAATGTTTTTCAGACAAGTGTTCAAGATACAATTTCACCACAGACAAGTGGAAAATAAACAAAAGTAATGGAGAAAGCAAATTGCTGATGCAGCTCAAACGAAGACCTACAAACAGGCTCTTTACAAATCTGAAGTGAGACTCAGCAAAGAGGTGTAACGATAGCAAGTATTTTGGGAATAAAAACAATAACACTCCTAATGTTCCTCATTTACAGTCCATGCTTTCCCACTTAAGCATAAGCTCAAAATAAATGGAACATTAAAAGGCAAGTTCTTATGAGCTTCAACTAGATATTGTAATTATGCCTTGGCTCAAACTTCCATTAGATGATCATGAATATGTGCTTGTGCATTTGCTTTTGCATGCAATGGTCAAGGGCCATCTTTTATTAATCACTAGAGATACACCATCTCCATCAACCTTGCAAGAAAATAAGTGTAGCTAACTACTTTATTGTGAGCAGCAGATGAGTAATCTACTAATGCAGGCATAATAAAAAAAAAATAAACAATTAAATAAGAGCAGATGACATTGGAAAGGTAATTAGCATAATTGTCTTTAAGCATCAAAGGAGTGTGAAAGCCTATTTCAGAATGGAATATGCATTCCGACTTCTAGCTGCTAATTATTCCCACAAAGAAAACTGCATTTTCCAAAATAATCTACTCAAACAAAACATCTGCAGAGCATTTGGAAACACAAAGGGTCTAAAAGACACAAAGCACCTTGCAAGAATAAAAAAAAAAAAAATAGGTAAGCAGGCAAAAAATACATCCCTTGCCTTAATGCATATGTTGTTTTTAAATGACATGGAGAAATGACAAAAAACACTGTTTTATGGTCATAATTTAGTGAGTGGTTTTGTGATAGTTGCCAAATAGAAGAAAGATGGTGAGATAAACATTAAGGAAAATCCTTACTCATATCAATGCACTATTGCACTAAATAACCAAATTTTAATTGTATTCCAATCAGTGTTTACCCTATCAGTTTAAACCCCCCTCTACCTGGAATTTGATATTAAACATAGGAATCTGCTGACCCACAACTTAGATTAAGCAGAAGCAGAGAGACAGGGGTTAAACGTATCCTGAAAATGTAGCACAAGAATCTAATTTATTTGATGGGCAGAATCAGGGCATACAACTTACTGTAAGTGATAAAAGACTTATCCCCTCCCTTTTCACTGAGCTCCACCCCGTGATCCTTTCCTTCGATATTTATAAATGTATATATTTTATACAAGGTGCATCAATATCAACACCTTAATGCTGCCAAATATTAACAACACAAGCAACCATGGACAGTAAGGTCAAGGGAATCTAAATGGGATTCAAAGGTGTCTTTAATCTAAATGGGATTTAAAGGTGTCTTTGTCTTTAAGATATTCATCATAAAAATTCCCAGTAAGTTCTTTAAAAAAAAAACATTCTCAAAATAAAAAGCTAATCTGTGTATCCCTGTAATATGATGTTTGAGTAAAATTGATGATCCTAGGCTGTTTTTTTTTTTTTTTGCTTGCTTTCTCCATTCTGTTTGTAAGCTTTAAAGCTGCTGTTTTTTTTATTATAAATTTTTATCTAATAATCAAAAATGTCATAAGTGCTATAAAGCGCAGGTATTTCTATATAAATACAGAAAACAATTTGCATAAATACTGAAAATAAAATATAACTTTGAAGATTAAACTGTCGAATTGTACTGTATGGGCAGCGTAACGGATCATAGATTCTTCTTCGCATGTGAAGACGCATTGATTTCTGGAAACAGTATTCCACAGGCAAAGCACTTATCTGAAAAGAATTGAAATAAATACACCATCAGATGCCATTTAGTTGCGCCTGCAATGTTGTGTATCAGTAACTCAATTCTGTTGCCTCCTAATTACATCTGGCCCAGACTCTCTTCTTAAATGCATGCTGATTGGCAAAGTAGGTGGCAGATCATTGTCACGAATTGTATACACTTGGGTCTTCAAGATTTAAAGGATGATATTGATTAGTGCTTGTTGACATTCACACACGGAAAAAAAAATAATTGGTTCAGCAGATTATCGTACCTTTGGTTCATTTCCTTGACACAAAGAAGGTGTGACATATAACTGTGCTTTTAAATTGAGCTTTTCTTCATGATGAACTGACACCTTCTAAATTACCATTTAACATGCTATCTAGTGCAATTTAAAAGCTGACATGTGGATGATCGTTAGCTGATTAGTAAAATTAAGTTGCTTAGTTATAGCTCCACTTACCAGCATAAATCTAAGCTGCATATTTTCTAGTGATTTCCATATGCCATGATATATCTAACATTCACGAGCAGCTTGTACTGTTTCCATTACTGTCTTAAACTGAAATTTCCATTTAAATGCTGATACTCATAAGGGTTAATTTACTATAGGCAAACAGGCTGTTCACTTTGCAAGGGAATTTTTCCATAGCTTAATGAATAAGGTGAAGATCTACTAACATCCATCATTCAATCATGAGCAAGCAAAAATACTGCTATGATTTCCCTAAAAAAGGAGTAGTGCCGGGAGTGCCTGTGATGGTGCTCATAGACAAGCCATTAAGAGACCTCCTGCCTCCCTTATCTCCTTCTTAAGGCCCTATTGACATCTACATACTTTTGGTTAGATTTTTTTTTTTTTTGATTGAATGAATTAAAAAATGTGCCATGAATTTACAATGTTGAATGCCTAAAATATTCAGCAGTATACTCCTGTTCCCATTTTGAGTATAATGCATTGTATACACAATTCATCTAATACATTGTGATAATTCTTATCCTACAAACTTTACAGAGGTTCCAAAACAATATACAATATATGCTCATTTTATCCAAATAAATTTGACAAATTATGTTCATAAGTTTTCTTGTGGCCAGATAGCTCTGTTTAATCCATGCTTACTAGCACCAAAGCAGTTGCATGGTCTTATATGGCGACAGGTATGCCATTGGGAGTCCTTGGCTTTTAAGCGAATGAAAAGGTAAAAAAATAAAAATAAATAACAAACATGTCTATACTTACTGGCACTGTGCAATGGAATTGCACAGAACAGCCACAAACCTCCGCTTCTTGGGTCCCCTGCTGGTGCACCTGGCCTCTCCTCTCTGTCCAGTGCCTCTCATCGGGGCACTCATGTGTGCTTGTTCCTGAGCCCCGCTACTGTGCCCATTGACACAGACAGTTGGACTCAGCCTCATCCCCGCTCCCTCGTCACTGCCTTTGATTGACAGCACTAGGAGCCAATGGCTCCGGCTGCCCCATCAAAGCCAATTAGACCCAGAAGTGAGGGGAGAGAAGAGCTGCAGATGGGCACAGTGCTGGATTGAATGAGTGCTCAGGTAAGTAAAAGGAGGGGGGATTCTGATGCCTAAACATTGCATTAAGGTAAAAAAAATGTTTAGGCTTTAAAACCACTTTATTACTGATCATGCTTTGGTGATACAAACATACATGCTGATGTTACTAAAGTCAGAAGAAAGATCTTTTTATGGTATAGCATTTCCACATGACTACCTGATATCTGTGTCCGCTTAGAGGTGGAAAAAAAATCTGCGCAACTATTGACTATTGTTTATTGATATGTAATAACAGGCTCACAAGCAGAAAAGCGGGACTCGATGCGCTTGTGGTGCCATTAGTTCTTCATGACACCCCAAACACAGATAGCAGTCATGCAATTTGCCATGTGTTTAACACGTGACAAAATGCGCAAAAAAGCTGCCACAAAACACGCTTGGCTCAGTGCCAAAATTTGGAACATGAGCTTCATTAGAGCGTTTTTGAAGCAGAGAGAAGCCCATTCAAATCAGTGGTGCTGCTCCAAAAATGCAGTATAGAAATGCACAATAAAGCACTAAAAACATATGTGTTTTCCTCAGTTGTGAACAGGGCCTCAGTGCTGACATGTTATGAGACCAGAGAGTGTATACACATTTATATATTCATAATTATATAAATGGTTATAATGTGGTTTAGATTCAGATTAATGTTCACTTATGCTACATATGTAAGTACTCCATCAGAATGGATCTGTCACTAAGCTCAGAATGTGTAGCCATATGTGAGCTGTTTAAAGACTGTAATGTTTTTAACAAATTACTTTATGAACTTAATGTGGATATGTTTAACTCATATACTGTAAATGAGCTATGAATTTCATTTAGAAAAAGTAATAATTTGAAACATATATCCTGTATAAAGTTAAATACCACAGTTAGTAGCATCAAGTAAAGCAAATGCTTCATAAATGCTGTATATTTATGCTTATGTGTTAATGTCTTTAGCAGTGTATGTTAGCACTGATTTACCTAAAAGAAAAGGCACCAAACAGACAAAGAATATAGACCCTATCTGGAATTATTTTATGTGATTATGCTCTAAAGCAATACCTTGGTAATCTTGAATTAACAGCCCATTGAGATTCAGCACTAGCGATTTCTTACTGTGTAAAAGCTGTAGGTTCACATCACTGCTCCAATTATCATCTCTGAAATGGCCAGGGATGTAGAGGAAATATGAATAGGTACACCAATTCTCAATATAAGATAGCAAGTTGTATTTTTTTAAGTAAAGAACAATTTTTACCTTAAGCCCTGGTTCACATTGATGCAATTTGGCACGCAATTTGACGTGTCAAATTGCATGCCAAATAGGCGGCAATTGCTGGCAATGGCAGCGTCCGAATCGGTGCGAGGCCACATTTGCAACGCCGCACCAATTCCCAAAAGTAGTTTCTGTACTACTTTTTGCGATTTCGAGGTGCAATTTTCATTGACATCTGTGCAAAATCCCACACAGATGTCTCTGAAATCGCCCCCGAAGTCGGGACTGACATGCAGGAATGAAATCGTGTGAGTTCAGCTGAACGATTTTATTCCTGCAGTCAGTGTGAACCTAGGCTAAAAGGCTAAGTTCACCTTTGTAGAAAAAATAATAATAAATGCGCATGATTTTGTAGATAAAAAATGTGCATTTATTTTATTTTTTGTTACACTGCAGCCTGTAAATCATTGCATGATCAGCACATCGTAGGTGTAATGCCAGGATCCTGCAGACACTCAGTACAGCTGTCTGTCCATACCCCCCATACAAGCAGACAGTTGCTAAAGTGTCAATGAACTTTGAGAGCGCTCACCTGCACCCTCAAAATTCATTGTTTTTTAATTGTGACAGTGGGTGCAGGGAGAAGATGCCCGCCCGCTGTCACGGGGGGGATCGGGAGTGTGGCAGGTGCTAGGTGCTTTATAGTACCACAAAAGGTGAAATTATAATTTAGGACTAACTAAGAGCCTGTGCACATAGGTGGTGTTCATCTGCGTTGCATGTGAGTTTGAAGGGCATTCCATACATAAGCAAATTTCCAATTAATTTCCTCAATTATACCTTGTGGATGACAGTTCTAAAGCTGAGTTCGAGCTGCTTTGCATTGCCTCACATTTCTCTGAATGCAGCATGTCCTATTGGAGATGCATTTGCCTTGCAGGAAATGCAGGGTAAATGCAGTCAATTGTGGTATAACACACATTTGAGCTGCAATGTCCTCAATCCATGACTTTCATCATCCAATTATGTGCAAAAATGCAGTTTTTTTTTTTTTTTTTTGCTTGTGATTGAGTACACTTTAGAAAGTGAAACTTCACTACATTCACTAAGCTTTGAGGAAAGTTTCCTTGTAAAGTGAAAAGTCTATTTTCCATTAGTAAATCAGCCCTATTGTGTATGATTGTATGAAAGACTGGAAAAGTGAGCATTCACTGAGCTTAATAGGTTGAAGCTGTGTTCACTTCAGTCACCCAATCATGTCCCAGCAAAGTTATGCTTTTATTTCTCTTGCACATGGTTGGGTATTTAAAAGTTCACCTCATTCATTAAGCTAAGTGAAAATTTACTTTGCAAGCTGATTAACATATTTTCCAAGTGAACAGTCACCATTATTTTAGTAAGTCAAACCTAAAAAAACTCTATTTTAAGAAGGATCACCAAAGCAGAACCATTTTGTAGCATTACAAAGCAGAGTCTGCATAGGCAAGGCACAAATATGGTTGCTTCAATGTACTGTACTGATCTAGTGCATTTTCTCCTGAAAGCTGCCTCTCCTCCTCCCGCCGGCATTCAGCTGCTGCAAGAGGAAAGGGGATCAGTATCAGTAAATGCCACCCCTGCCTCCCCTCCCGTCCCTGTTCCTCTTTTGGCTGCCCAGCCCCCCATCTGCTCCCCTGGTCCTCCTCCGCCTGCAGCACTGTTGGCTTCCCTCCTCGCCTCTCCTGCTGAAATCTTTCAAATCTTTCCGACGGAATCAATTCCTATCAGGAAAGCCATTAATCTGTATGCTGGTCCGATGGACCAAATAAGACGCAAGGGCAGCTATTGGCTATTGAACTTCCTTTTCTAGTCCCGTCGTACGTCATCATATTCAAAAACAAACGAACTTTGGTCCGATCGTGTGTGGGCAAGTCCGTTCGTTCGTAACTCCGTCAGATCTCTGTCGAGAAGACCGTCAGACCTTTTCTGCCAGAAAGTCCGGTCGTGTGTGCACGGCATTAGACAACAAGGGAGTGAAATCAAGTTTGCAGGATTACCAGGTCAAAATGAATGGGGAAAAACTTAAAAATAAAAACTAATGAAGCCACCATATCTAATGACTTTAAGCTGTAATATGTTACATTTTTGGTTTGGGAAATAGATACACTCTTATGCCCCGTACACACGGTCAGAATTTCAGACGAAAAATGTCCTATCGGACCATGTTGTCAGAAAATCTGACCGTGTATGGGCTCCTTTGGACTTTTTCCTTCGGAATTTCCGTTAGAAAAAATTTGAGATCCTGCTCTCAAATTTTCCGACAACAGAGTCCGATCTGACTTTTTCCGATCGTGTGTAGGGAATTCCGACGGACAAAGTGCCACGCATGCTCAGATCAAATTACAAGACCAAAGCTATGGGCTACTAGCCTCTACGTAGTTCCGTCGTACTCAACGAACATCAGCAAGTTCAGAATGATCGGATTTTCGACAACTTTGTCTGACCGTGTGTATGCAACACCAGTGTCGGACAAAATCCGTTGGAAAAAATCTGACGGATTTTGTGGTCGGAATTTCCGACCGTGTGTACGGGGCATAAGGGGGTTTCTTATCTAGAGAAATTAACTGTTCACTTTGCAAGGAAATTCGCACCAAAGCTTAATGAATGAGATCAGGAGCTGCTGGCGTCCATCATCCTACCATGTGCAAACAAAAATACATTTTTTTTCCATGCACATGATTGGGTATTCTTTGCAAATTCACTAAGCTCTGGTGTAAATTCTACTGTAGGGATCCTCAAACTATGGCCCTCCAGCTGTTACGGAACTACACATCCCATGAGGCATTGTAAAACACTGACATTCACAGACATGACTAGGCATGATGGGAATTGTAGTTCCTGAACAACTGGAGGGCCATAGTTTGAAGACCCCTGTTCTACTGCAAAGTGCAACTTCCTCAGCAATGTGAACAGCCTGTTTGTCTTTAGTTAATCAACCGCAAAGCCTCACAATAGAGCATAGTAGCACAGAGAAAATAATACATATATAGAGTCTAACGGCTGATGTAAAACTTAGAACCTAGTAGATAGTAGATAGAATATACCAGATATTTACACTTAGAGCCTAGACAAGTTCAAGTCAATAAAGCCTTTTTTTTAGGATTGCAGCCACTACAGCTAAGGTCTTGCAATATACTACATTTTTGTTTCTTTAGCTTTGCTTTTAGCATTGCTCCCTTTCAATACATAATCATGCGCAAAGGGAAAAAAAAGGATTTTTGTTTGCACATGAATGGATGACTGAAGTGAGCAGTGGTTAACCTTATTCACTAAGCTAAGTGAATATTCGCTTTGCTAAGTGAACAGCCTATACTTCTTTGGTAAACCATTTCTTTTATGTCTATACTTGTTCTGGGTCAGTGGCTAAAAGTAATCAACCTAAAGAGTCAGCATGACAGCTGGGAAACCATGGCAACCAGACAATTTGCAATATGAGAATGCAGCTCTTTCAGCTTCCATGTATCAAGAATGATTTCCATTACATTGGTATGATTTTGATTACAGTTTATTTATAGCTGTCATATTAACCACTGTTTGGTTTAACAGTGATTGTAGTTGTATTAGTGCATCAGTGCTGTGTCTTTTTCTTTGACTTATAAATAATTTTTGTCTAGAGACTGTCAAAACAGTACTTGAAAAAGGCAATGGGGTTGATTTACTAAAAGCAAATAGACGGTTCAATTTGCAAGTGCAGTTACACGCTGCAAGGGCATTGTTCCAGAGCTTAGTAAATGAGGGGAACCTCTGCTGACTTCCATCATCCAATTATGTGCAGGCAAAAATGCTGTATTTTTTTTTCTTTTTCTTGCATGTGATTGGGTATTATTTGCAAAGTGAAACTTCACCTCGTTTACTAAGCTACAGAATAAGTGCACCGTCTATTTATCTTTAGTAAATCAACCCCAATGTCTTTTGATTTAACTTGATGGGCATATGTCTTTTTCAACTTAAAGCTGGGTACACACTACAGTTTTTTTTTTTCTGTGCAATCTAGCGGGTTGCACGAAAAAAAAACTGACATGCTAGGTTAGTTCAGCGATCTCCCCTGCTGAGCTGTTGTGTTCTGACAGGGGCACAGCACCCCACCAGAACACTCCGATCAGCGTTTTCTTTCATTGGTTGAGGGCGCTGATCGGGAGTCTGCCGGCTGCTGGTTTTCCAGCATGCACATCCAACATACACACGGGCTGAATGTCAGCCATTTTTTTTTTAACCAGCCATTGGCTTAACTATGTAACAATGTAGAAAAAAATAACTGTTAGTGCAAATAGAAAAAGCTCTACATATGTTTTGTTTAAAATGGGTGTAGACCCTCCCCTATAACCAGTGAAGTGAACAGCCTCAGATGATACACAGAGTTGAAACAAATCTCCCTACATAGGTTTTAAATGTAAATCTGCGCTATTCAGCTGAATATATCCTTTAGAAGTGCACATCGTGTTAGAATTTGTTCTTCCTGTTTCAGCAGGGGGAGGGGAGTCTTGGCATACACTGCGTGACAGCTGATTGGAGGAAAAACACCCCCCTCCACAAAAAAAGAAGAACAAAGATACTTGCAGAACTGTACTGTGAATAGACAAGCTCTCTGCTAATCTATTTACAGCACCCACCCTGACACAAATTTCCAGCTGCTTTTTTCTCCAGTGTCAGAGAACTTGTCAGAAGTTATCATGCTGATAACAGAAGAATGGAGCAGCAGAAAGACACAGGACTTAGTGCTTTGGAGAGAGATAAGAAAACCCTTAAGATATACAGTATGTGCCCAGGTCGAATTTCATGAATCGGTTTTACATCCACTTTAACAGCTGTGATAGATGTAATGGTTACTTCCCACTACTGTTTTAATTATTATATAATAGCCACCATAGAGAAACAGCAGTATCTAATTTAAAAAGCTGACTAACACCTACCTATGATAATAGTCATTCTGATTATGAATAGACTCTAACCATACATTACTGTAAATTTACTTTTTATATTTACTAAATAAGATTTTTAAACATATGGATTTATAAATGTAATGGATCAACAGTGGGTGAAGGATTGTGTAAATAGGATTGTATTTATTTATTTTTTGGTTGAACTAGATGGACTTGTGTCTTTTTTCAACCCTACTAACTATGTAACTATGTACGGATTTCCTTTGGAATATACACATAATTGTACTAAATACCATTTATTTAGTGTTTACCTTGCACTGATATGTGATTGCCACAATAGTATTGAATCGTCAAGTGCTCTCTGAAGTTGTACCACAGGGAGTGGTGTCATCTTCCTTCACCAGTCAGTAAAACTGGAAGAAAAAGAGAGAAAAAGCAAACGACGCAGCAGAGAGAAAATGCATGCAGCTACAATAGTTCATGTGACAGCAGAGTGTTTTTTACAGGGTATTACAGGGTATTTTATTCTTTAGGGCATAAATAATAAACTACTATACAGTCGCAGGCTAATCAATGACATTTTACATCCGCCTGTGTTCAGTTCACATACAGACCATTTATTTTAAATGATAAATCTTACTACATATTTGAAGGGAACAAAAACTAACAAGAAAAAAAAAACTATCCGCCTCGTGGTAATTTTAATATTGGAACATTTAGCCCATAAAAAAATACTAGATTTTTGTTGAATGTATTTTGTTAGTACAGTTCTGATGTTTACATGCAGTATGCATTATTATCCGAATAAAGATTACATCTTCCTTTTAATGTTATATTTTAGGATATACTGTACATGTATTTTTTAATTTTTATTAAGAGGATAAATAACAATTCTCTGATCACTGACCTTTTTCATCTTAATTGTTGTACGTGTGATGCAGATCTGTTTGTGTCTCATTGGTACTTTGAAATGGTGAATGACGTCAGCTTCTTATATGCTGCTTCCTATGCAATTGATTAAACTAAATGGTTACAATATATATATAGCTATCAACTTAACCTCCACTTTATGCAATAAACAGGATAAAGAAAAACCTGGGTTGGGATAAGAATTACCAGTAAACTTCCAGCATCTGACTGGTTTTAGAAGAGAGCCCACTGCTGAATGGAATAGCACTGCATATGTACTGTAGCATGTTTGGAATCTACAGGGGGAAAAAAACTTTGCTTTCTAACCTTATTTAAAGGGTCAGTTTAGATCTTTACAAAAAATAAAAGATGAACTAACTCACTACACCCTCCCCATACCCCTGGTCCCTGCTGCACTTATTTCCTTCCTTGATTACATTCTTCTGCCCTTGAAGCTGGTGTAGTGGTCCGGGCATCTGAAAAATGCAGTACACCGCCCAGATGCTGTGGTGAAAGTGAATGTGACTGCGCGGTCCAAGCATGAAAGAACATAGAACAGTGCAGAAGAGCGTAGCTTTCAAATGCCCAGTCAGCTACATCTGTTAAAATACAAAAGAAGAGAGCCCAAAGCTGCCCTAGTGTAACTCAGCTTTAATATGGTAAAGTTAAAAACACTACAGTGGTAAAACTCACGTTGTGTGAAGATAGATACAGCATAAGGATTCCACTGTGGCAGCACTCCTATAACCACCTCAAGATCCCGACATGGAAAGGGAAAGTCGTGGATGTTCAATCTAGCTGCCCAGATCCTGGCAGCACATCCAAAGCTATCAACCACCACACTCAATGTGCAGATCCTAATGCGCACGTGCCTGGTCCAGTCTTCTCTTACACACAAACCCAAACGAGCAGGATACAAGGGTGCAAGAGAGTGAGAATGTCACACATGTTGAGCGGGGTGGTGGATAGCCTCAGATGTACTGCCAGGATCCGTGCAGCTAGGTTGAATGTCCACAGCTCCCCATTCCCCTGTCGGGATCTTGAGGTGGTTATAGGAGTGCGGCCACAGTGGAATCCTTATGTTGTATCTATCTTCACACAATGTGAGTTTGACCATTGTAGTTGTTTTTTTTAAACGTTACCATATTAAAGCCGAGTTACATTAGGGCGGCTTTGCGCTCTCTTTTGTGTTTTGTCTGGATGTGTTCCTGCCACCCAGAGGATCCATAGAGAGCAGCAGCACCCTTTGACTTGTCTAATTATCACCAATAGCCAGCTGGAGGGCTATACCAAACTGTTGATCAGCGCATCTGCTAGTTTTTTCTGTTGTGTGTATTTTTTAGCTACATCTGTTATGCTTGGGCAGTGAAAGGTAATCATCTAAGGAGCTAAGTGTAGCTAGAATAGCAGTATGGGGAGCATGTTGTGAGTGAGTTCACCTTTTTAATCTTTATGAACTAAACAAACACACACACATATATATATATATATATATATATATATATATATATATATATATATATATATATATATATAGATATATATAGATAGATATATAATGTTATTTATACAATTTTAAAATTGTGTGCTCATTGGTTGTCATCCTAAACCTGGCTTCATACCTAGTGAGACAGTTATTGAAGGAGGCATAAATACAAATGTTCACACTTTAATATTGACTACATTTTAAGTACTTAATTCAGGTTGCTATATGTTTATCCGTACAGCTTGGCTGTAAAATGTTAGGTGTACACTATACCTCATGATGGTGAAACTTGAGCCAGTAATATCTCTGAACATCTCCAGTCACCAGTGTCTTGTAGTATTTGCTGTGGCACTGTATATAAAAGAATTTGCAGAAAAAAAAAAAAAAGATTAGTCTCCTTTACTATCTCTTTGAAATATTACTTTGTATTTTTCTATATAATTGGTATTCTTTAAGGCAGTGGTCATCAACCCTGTCCTCAGGGCCCACTAACATGCCAGGTTTGCAAGATAACTGAAATACATCACAGGTGATATCATTTGCTGCTCAGTGATTGCAGTATTCTAGTCTGCATCTCCCCAAGATAATACATACATAGTGGGCCCTGAGGACAGGGTTGATGACCCACTGCTTTAAGGCATTGGGAAATTAGATATACAAATATAAGACATAATAATAAAAATAGATATTCAGGTAAACACCATAATATTATGCCATAGTCTTTTTATTATTAATAGATTATTCTCATATTATTATTATTCTCATAGACCCCCTGTGACGAAGTTGGACATGACGAAACACAGTGGGACTTGGTTATGTAGCAATCGAATGTGAGGTCAGGAGTGCGATTGACGTGAATGTAGCAGCCATCACAACCAGCGTGGAGGTGGTGAGAACACTGCAGGATCATTAACTGATACCATTTTATGTTTTGATGCTTGTATACTGTTATACTGGTTTTAAATGTGGGTGATAAGCTGGGGATTGGAAATAATACATGATTGGAGGCTAATTTGTTCTTTCTTCTGCATATGCTTGCTTGAATGAGAATTTATCGAATGAGGAAGGTGGAGATTCGGTTTTGAATTTTAGTAATGGAGTTGAACAACTTTTGAAAGTGCTATTTGCCACTCAAATGAAAATGAATGGCAATTAGGTCTGGTGATTGTCTCTTTGGTGGTGTATTCAAGGTGTAACATTTACAGCAGGAATCAAGACTTATGTATGACAAATATATGGACTTTTACTTTAAGAACTTGGTTATACATTGATTTTAGTTTTTTATTGATTTGTTGAATGATCTGTTTGCGCTAATGTGAAATATTAATAGTGTACCACTGATGATTATTTCACCCTTTTTTATAATCCAAAGTAGAGCTGCATAATTAATAGTTAAAAAAAGTAAAGAGCAGTTCCCTGCTCACAGCTGTCAAAAAAAAAAGCAGCCGGCAATGTTTATCAACAACATTGCTCTGCGTTAAGACCCCTTTCACACTGAAGGCACTTTTCAGGCCTTTTAGCCCTAAAAATAGCACCTGTAAAAGACCCTGAAAAGCGCCTCTCAAGCCTCCCCAGTGTGAAAGTCCGAGAGGGGGCGGTGCGCTTGCAGGAAAAAAAGTCCTGCAAGCAGCATCTTTTATACACCACTCCTAAACCACCCCTGCCATTGAAATCGATGGGAAGCACTTTTCAGGCACTTTTAACCCCTTATTAACCCCTTCTTTGAGGTTAAAAGCACCCACTCCAACCCGCACATCGCCGGTAAAGCACTGCTAAAACTAACGGTGCTTTACCGCTAGCGCTCGGGCAGTCTAAGTGTGAAAGGGGTCTTAAAGAAAGATAAAAAGAAACATTGTATCTTTCTGTTCATTTTACAGATCAAAGGAATGAACTTCCGTCTGCAAATGAGGTCAGTTCAACCACTTAAAGTGGTTGTTAAGCCACTTTCACATCTTTATACCCTCTGTGTTCTAATCGTTTGTGACCCTGTGTGAGTGATTTATAAAAAAAAGCCTGCTATACCTCATTTCAAATCTCTAATCAGCGATCACATGATTGTCTGGCTCTCTCCTCTCCCCGTCTGGCAGATGCAGGTTGAGATTCCCCTGCTGACATCACTCGGGAAGGGAGAAGGTGAGGAGAGAGAGAGCCGGCCAGTCACGTGATGGCTGAAAGGAGCTGAGCGGTGCTGTGAAATGAGGTATAGCAGTTTTTTTTTTATAAATCACTCACACTGGGGGACACAGGATTAGAACACAGAGGGGATGGAATGAAGATGTGAAAGTTATTTGAGCAGCAGGAGTTGTGGGGGTGGGCACTGTCTCAAGCTGACAGGCAGGGAGGGAGGGAGGAGAGCACAGAGGTGACAGATAGCAGGGCCGCAGATGAGGTAGGCATGTAAACTGACCATGGTGTTAGGGCTCAGTAGACATGACTTAAGAATGGTATTCAAAAGATTCTTGTATTTTTATTGTTTCCCCTTGTGGACCCATTAAAAGACCCTCTACCCACTGAGAAGTATATATATTTTTTTTAATCTGCATTGGTATAGCACCCACCTACACATGTCCTTTCTTGCAAAAGGTCAGAAAATATGAAATTCAGCTCCCAAAGAGTTCAGCTTTCAGCAAATTGAACTTTGCCTGGTTTGTTGCCTGGTTTGTTAATTCCTAATTGCTTTCACCTTTATTTATCATTTCTTGAGGGGCTTGCAGATGCACACACAAATCAAAAACCGGTGTCCAAGAAAAAAATCTAACAATAATTTGGTGCTTATTATCAAATTTCCTGAAGCTTCTGTACGATCTGATTCCTGATTCCTCTTGTACCGAATTGTATTGTAACTGTAATGTCTGCCTTAATTTTGTAAAACGCTGGGCAAACTGTTGGCTCTATATAAATCCTGAATAATAATAATAATTCAGATGAATTCATATTAATTGGGATTTCTATAAAAGGGACATATGAAAGAATAAACTTAGCATATTGCCTGAAATGTATCTTGTTTATGCTGTAAATAGGATGTTGTATTTTATATCTAGCATTTATAATTATGTCTTATCTTTTACAATAGGTTTGGGGATAATAAATATGTAAAAAGCAATCATTAAAATGATGTACCTGGTAATATAGAACCAACAAAAATGTTACATTCTAAAATATACAGTTAGGTCCATATATATTTGGACACAGGCACAATTTTCATACTGTGTATGCCACCAGAATAACATTAAAATGAAACAATCCAAATAAATTTGAAGTGCAGACTTTCAGCTTTAATTCAAGGGATTGAACATAAAGGAACTGCAACCATTTTTATACACAACCCCCCCCCCCCCCATTTTCAGGGGGGTCAAATGTATTGGACAAATGAATATAATCGTAAATAAAATGTTCATTTTTAATATTTTGTTGAGAATCCTTTACTGACAATGACTACCTGAAGTCTGGAACCCATGGACATTACTAAAGACTGGGTTTTCTCATTTCTGATGCTTTGCCAGGCTCTAACTGCAGCTGTCTTCAGTTGTTCTTTGTTTGTGGGTCTTTCTGCCTTTTAGTTTTGCCTTCAGCAAGTGAAATGCATGCTCAATTTGGTTGAGATCAGGTGATTGACTCGGTCAATACAGAATATTCCATTTCTTTTCCTTCAAAGACTCCTGGGTTGCTTTTGCAGTGGGTTTTGGATTAAAGTCCATCTGTACTGTTAAGCTCCGCCCATTCAACTTTGCTGCATTTGGATGAATCTGGGCTGACAGTATATCTCTAAACACTGCAGAATTCATCCAGCTGCTTCTGTCTTCTGTGACATCATCAATAAACACCAATGACCCAGTGCCACTGGAAGCCATGCATGTCCATGCCATCACACTGCCTCCACCATGTTTTACAGATGATGTTGTTCCAAGCCTTCTCCACGCTTTTTTATTCCTGTCATTCTGGTACACATTAATCTTAGTTTCATCCGTCCAAAGAGTGCTTTTCCAGAACTGGTCTGGCTTTTTAAGATGTTTTGTGGCAAAGTCTAATCTGGCTTTTCTATTCTTTAGGCTTATGAATGGTTTGAACCCTCTGAATTTTCTCTTGTGAAGACTTCTCTTGATTGTAGACTTTGAAAATGATATGCCCACCTCCTGTAGAGTGTCCTTCACTTGTTTGGATGTTGCGAATGGGTTTTTCTTTACCATAGAGAGGACCCTGCGATCATCCACCACTGTTGTCTTCCGCAGACGTCCGGGCCTTTTTATGGTGCTGAGCTCACCAGTGCATTCTTCTTTCCTCAGAATGTACCAAACTGTTGATTTGGCCACTCATAATGTTACTGCTATCTGTCTAATGAATTTGTTTCTTTTTTGAAGCCTTACAATGGCCTGTTTCACTTGCATGGACAGCTCCTTTGAACGCATGATGTAGGTTCACAGCAATAGATTCCAAATGCAAATACCACACTTCAACTCCAGACCTTTTTCCTGCTTAATTGATGAAGACATAACCTAGCCATGAAGCTTTGGATTCAATTTTCCAATTACTTTTGGTACCTTGAAAAAGAGGGGATGGCTATTCTTAAGAGCTGTAATTCCTAAACCCTTCTTTCAATTTGGATGTACATACCCTCAAATTAAACCTGAGAGTGTGCACTTTCATATAACTTTTTCAATTGAATTCAGTTTCATTTAAATGTTTAAAATGGTAACAATGTTATCTAATTATAAACAGTTTTTTTTATTATTTTACACATTTTAAATGTGTGTGAATGAAAGTATATAAATTACTGTATAGTATCAAATACCATGGTAACAGAATGAGTTACGTAAAAATGTGTAGGTTGCATAATGCTTAATAGGTGTTGGGAGTTAAAAGGTGTGAATTCCTTGCGTCCTTTTTTTCCCATAAATAGAGGTTTCTTTTGGTGGTATTTTATCACCTCTGCGGTTTTTATTTTTTGAGCTATAAATAATAAGAGATAATTTAGAAAAAAAAACAATATTTTTTTACTTTTTGCTATAATAAATATCCCCAAAAATGTTTTTTTTTTTTAAAATGTCTTCATCAGTTTAGGCCAATATATATTCTTGTACATATTTTTGGTAAAAAGAATCGCAGTAAGTGTATATTGATTGGTTTGCGCAAAAGCTATAGTGTCTGCAAACTATGGTAAAGATTTATGGCATTTTTATTATTATTTTTACTATTAATGCCGGCAATCTGCGTAAAAATAAAATAAAAAAAAATAAAAATGCACTGATTACTGTCACTGGTAGGGAAGACATTAACACTAGGGGGCAATCAAGGGGTTAAATGTGTGTTCCCTAGATGTTTTCTAACTGTGTGGAGATAGGACTGACTGGGGGAGGAGACCTATCATTGTTCCTACTTAGTAGGAACAAACGATAGGTCTCCTCTCCCCTGACAGAACAGGGATTTATGTGTTTACTCACACAAATCCCCCTGCTGGCTCTAGTGCACGTGATCGCACCCGCACGCCCTCTGGCAGCTCTTAAAGGGGACGATGTACCCATAAGGGGTTTTGCCCAACCATGCCATTCTGCCGCAGAATAACTAACTAACTTTAAGATGTGAATTACTAGCAAGTGCTAATAATTTTGAGAAGTATATGTCCACAACAATCCCATGAAAGTGGGTCTGTCCTTCTATGGTCATATCTTGAAAATATACTGTATTTGATATACTAACAAGGAAATACAAATAAGTAGTGCATCATTCTGTGTCTGACTTGTATTGCTCCCACAGGGCTCTGTGTGTGTGTTTGTCTGAATGTGTGGAACAGAGAAAGGTTGTGTCGGCAAAGGTTAGTATAGATTATATAGATTGGTAATATGGAAAGGAATAAATCCCTTAGATAGTTAGGTACTGTTAACTTGTTACAGATCTGGGATAACCCTTCAGTTAGTATAGGAGTACTATATAGGGAGTACTTCCTTAAGATAGAGAGGTGCTATTAACTTGTTGTATGATAGTTGTAGTTTCCTTTCAGTGGTCAGGTGTCAACATGGAACATGCTGATAGGAGAACAGAATAGAATGACAGACAAGCTCATCGGTTTACTGCTCCTCCTGCCACTGTCCAGTCACAGGAAGGGGAAAGAACAAGACCTGTAAGTTTTGCTTAACTGCAGCAGACAATCGTCAACAATCCTGCCCTACTAGACGGGCTGTGCTATGTGGCAGAGCTATGTAAATTTCAGCACTGGATGGACAGAAATTCAAAGATTTTGGCAGATAAAACAGCTCCTAAATAGGTATTTCATCTGTGTGTGTTTGGCTGTTTGCCTGAAGTTTAGCTTTAAAGGTAAATTATAGTATGTATGGTAAAGGTTGAATTTCTTACCCTCCCCCCACCACCACCACCACACACATCCCATACCTTCTACCCTCACAATGCACCATGCTTTTTTTTATTATTATTAAGGTGTCCCTAAATACATAAAGGAGAGTGGGGGTGCCCATCTGAAAAAGGGTGCTACTATGCAACCACCATGGCATATCACATCTAATAAGGTTGACCTTAGGCTTTAAACATAAATGGTCTGATTTAGAAAAGGGGAACATCACCTTAACATGTGCTCAGTTTATATTGTTTGTGATGCTTAGGGGAAAGTTGGTCCCCCACGTGCCCCTTCCCCTGACTTCTCTGTCAAGATCAATGGCACGACTATTAGTCTATCCTCACATGCCATGGTGCTAGGGGTAACCCTGGTCTCTGAACTGTCCTTTTAGGCCTACATCCAATTCCTGTCCAAATAATGTTGCCTCAACCTCTGCAACATCTCCAGAATACCCCTTCTTTTAACCATTGACACCACTAAGCTTCTAATTCACTCCCTGGTTATCTCTTGCCTTGACTACTGCAGCTCCCTCCTCATTGAATTACCTTTATATAGGCTATCCCCCCTTCAGTCCATCATGAATGCTGCTGCCAGACTCATCCACCTTACAAACTGTTCAGTGTCTAGTACCCCTCTATGCCAATCCCTCCACTGGCTTCTGCTCACCCAACAAATACAATTTAAAGTACTAACAACAACTTACAAAGCCACCCACAACCCTGCCCCCAGCTAAATCATTAACTTGGTCTCAAATTATCAACCAAACCGCTCTCCCTGGTCCTCCCCAGACCTCCTGCTCTCTAGTTCCCTTGTCACCTCCTCCCATACCCGCCTCCAGGTCTTCTCCTGACCTTCTCCTATCCTTTGGAGCTCCCTACCCCAATCTGTCTGACTTGCTCCCAATCTATCCATTTTTAGACAATCCCTGAAAACCCTTCTCTTTAAAGAAGCCTATCCTGCTTCTAACTAATACACTGTGATTTTACTTTCTCCATCAGCTCATCCCCCCACAGTTATTACTTTTTGTATCACCTGACCCTCCCTCTTAGATTATAAGCTCTAACGAGCAGGACCCTCTGCTCCTCTGATCCTCGTGTACCAAATTGTATTGTAACTGTACTGTACTTTTTTTTCCTTACTATTACCACCCCCCTTTTTTTGTCCTCTTTTCAGATATCTGAGCCTCTGGGTCAAATAAATATATGTATATCTATATATACATATCTATATATCTATATATATATATAGATATAGATATATATATCTATATATATATATGTTCAGGTAATTATTTTAATGCTTTCTTTTTATATAGAGATGAAAGACGGATATTTAATATATTAAGATTCATGAAGTACTCTGTCTATGCACAATATATGTGGTGAGTGTTCATTACAGGAGTGTGTGCTGAGGACATCTGGTGGTCGTATATAAGTACAACAAGATGAAAATGGGTATTTAAGGCACCAGCCACTAGCCCCTCTTTGCCCCAAAGAAGCTTGCGTTCATTGACGGGTGAAACTAGGAGGCGTGGCATCATCATCGGGGTCGGAGAACTGTTTATGCATACACCCATGCTAACTCTAAAGGATCCACACCAGCTGGGAAACAAATAACCATCATTGGGGCTAAAATTCCTGTACAAAACAGGATTGACAGACACAGTGGAGGTGATGGTGTCACTTCATAGACAGTGAGTAATCATCTCACACTCCATGGCCGTGGTAGTGATGATTTCCATGAAGTTTATCCTGTCTACATTCAGTATATTAAATTAAACCTGATATGCCTGTGCGTTCCCCATTCAAAGAGACAACTGACTATGGTGTTATCTCTTCTCCTTGGGGAGGACTTTTATGGTTTGCATTTATTGCCTTTCATTTTTTGCATACTTACACGGTTAATCCAGCAGCAGTGATATATTCAGGCTTTACTTTCCTGTGACACCCACCTTGAATAATGGACATTTCCTGTTTCTAGGGGAAGATTCAATGACTGATTTTTTTGAGCAGCTAACTGCACTTTTTTCTAGTGGTGACATCATGTCCATATTACCTACTGTGCAATTTATGCTCCCTATTTTTACATCGTAACATTGTTTCAATAAAGTATTTTTTTCCTTAAACCCTGGTGTCTCTATAGAAGGTAACTTTAGGGATCTGTTATCCTCAACATTTTTTCTATATGCCTTTTTCCTTCCAGAGACCACACCTGAGGTGATCAAGAGGTATAGGGATTAAGGATTGGCGAAACTTCTCATTTATTACATGCGGTTGTAGTAGTGGTGATTTTTATTTTATTTTGATTTATTTATTTTAACTGTACTGTCTGCCTTAATTTTGTTAAGCACTACGCAAACTGTTGGCGCATTATAAATCCTGTATAAATATATATATATATATATATATATACTGTATGTATATATATATTTATATATATCTATATCTATATCAATATCTCTATCTATCTATCTATCTATCTATCTATCTATCTCTCTATCTATCTATCTATCTATCTCTCTCTCTCTCTATATATATATATATATATATATATATATATAGGGCTTTTTTTAAGCGGGAATGTGGGGGAATGCAGCACCTCTAGCACTGAATGTATGTAGACACAAGGGGTGTTGGGATGTAGCGGAGGGTCTACTGATGCTGGTTGCTGGGGGATCTATTGTCTCTGGTGGGGATCTTTTTTTGTGAGGAGATGGAATGTTGCTGGGCGGGATCTACTGTTGAGGGAGAGGTCTATTGTTACTGGCTGCTGGAGGGTATATTGATGCTGGCTGCTGAGAGATCTGTTATTGCTGCTAGGGGTCTGATGTTGCTGGGGTTGTATTTTGTTGTGGGGGTCCATTCTTTCTGGGGGAAAGTCTATCGTTGTGCGTGGGATCTATTGTTGCTGGGGTGGGGTCTATTGTTGCTCATTGCAAGGGATCTGTTTTACTATCTTTCTTGTTATCATTAACAAATTCCATAGAAATGACTGAGTAGCACAAAATGATACTTGTTTCTGTATTCTCTGAAAGGTGCAGTACTGGAAGATAGGTAGGGGGGTGGAACCAAGGGGTGGTGCTCAGCTATGGGTAGGAGGCAAAAATGAAGAGTGACTCGGAAGGGGGGAGTTTCTTCACCTATTCCCTGAGAGAAAAATCCCTGTCATATGTGTATAATACATATATTATATTTCAAGCATAAAAATGCAGAATAACTGTGATTTAAATAGGAGTGGTCTATAATTGGCAACATATAAGAAAACAAAAACTACAGCTCAATATCTCAGCTAACTTATTTAGGTTTGAGTTTTTCTGCTGCTAAACACGTTATGTATGTATGGTAGAAAACCTTTAGGATTGAAAAATCTTTAAGCAATTTGAAATGTTTGGCAGCACGATTTTGACTCTAAAGTACAACAAATTAATATAGTTGTGCAGCCAAATGAATGCATACATTTTTTTTCTTTATGCCCTTCAAGACAACCTAAATATACCTTGCAGAATTTATATTTAAAGAATAAAAACTCTCAGAAATGGCACTGGGCATGTGACAGTAGTATAAACTGACAAGGGTAAGTGCAAGTGTCAGACTTTAAAAGGTCATTTTAAAACCCTGTTTTGTTCTACATGAGTATTATAATGGTTTTCATTGACCCTTGCACATATGCCATGGTTTTTATTTCAGTTCTCTTTCTGACTCACCTTTTAATTTCATTCTGAAGATTTTCACAATCCAATATATGGGCAGGAAGATGCTACTTGTAGATATATAGAACATTTCCTAATCCTGGCATCTCTTCTGTCTTTAAGTATTCTAAAATAAAAACAAAATTACAATTTTAATGAAAGCGATTCCTAAAATCACTTGATTTGCTTCATTGATGCACTTCATTCACTTAAAATCATATTAATGACTAAATAGGTATGCCTTTAAAATAGCATGTCGTTTTCTTAACGTTATGGAAACTAAAAACAGGATCATTAAGGCTATGATCCATGTCAAATTAGATGCGGTCCTTCTGGATAGAGTGGATTACTATGCCAAACTGTGGGTACAACACTTTCTCCCTCCTCCCATTAATAAAACCCTCTTGCTCCCATGAGTTAATCGGGCCCTCATTCACTACTGTGATTTGGCCTGCCGGCGAGCCAGATGCTGGTTGGTTGGAACTCTGGGTTGCCTCCCTCCCCTCCCCCCTTACTATTCTTTCCCTCGCTGTTCCGCCCTTGTCTATTTTCTAGTCTTCACTTTATCCACTCCTATAACTTAATTACGGTTAATAAATGGCATGACTCCATTGGGAGTCTACGCTACTCCTTATGCTCGTTCACAACCTTAATATGTTTACCGACATACCTTACTGAACCCCAGATCTATGTTCACTGTATATACTCTATATAGGTATTTGATGCCCTGGGTATTTGTTTCGTTCCTGATCTATATTGGTTATAATCGATTATTCTAACCCTGATGGTCCCCACAGGAGGGATTCCCCGATCAACACTGACTGTGTTGATGTGTTGATGGGGAAATCAAGAGATTTTCTTTCCTGCAACCTGTGGTTGCAGGAAAGAAAATCGCATAATCTATGACCTGTCTTACACAACAAATTAATTTGTTTTTATCCTCCTGATTTAACTGTTGAAAAGCTTTATAGACTTGGCAACAAGATAAAATTCTGTCAGTAAGTACACATTTCAAAATATCTAGACTGCTATAAAAAACAAAAGAGAGGAGTGTTGTCTACTGACTTTGAATAAACTTTAAATCGCACATATGCAAAGGTACTGCCAAAACAATATATCCAGATCCACTTCCTCCTCTCCTTATACAGAGAAACTTGGACATTTCTAAGGCCCCTTTTACACATGCAGACCGTATGTCTGTTTTTCATCCATCCGTTTTTGGATAAAAACGGACATACATGCACCCCTATGGGATAGCGGGTGTCAGCGGATGAGCATCCGCTGAAACCCGATATCGTCCGCCTCCGCTATTGTCCGATTCTGCAGACGGAGGAAAACCCTATTTTTCCATCCATCTGCAGAGCGGATCGGATGAACACGGACAGACACAGACACAGTGTGCAGGGACCGCCCTGTCATCAGCCGGCTCAGCAGGGATCAGCTGAGCGATCCCCGCTGAGCAGCGGATCTTCACGGGGCGGATCAATACGGATCCGTCCCGTGTGAAAGGGGCCTAAGGGCCTTCAAACTAATTTTGTTTGCAAGAATCCAGTCCTTAACTATTTAAAATAAAACGCCTAAATACATAAACAAATACCACTGCTGCTTGGGAATTGGCACATAACCACACTCTCTCCTGACTCTACAGCTTTCTTAGGCAGATAATTTTTATTTATTTTTCTTACAGGCACTTAAGTAGCGCTGTCAATTTGCATATATATTATACATTCACATCGGTCCCTGCCCTCATGGAGCTTGCAATCTAAAGTCCCTACTCCCTAACTAACATTCATACACATACTAGGGCTAATTTTAATAGGAGCCAATTAACCTACCAGCATTTATTTGAAGTGTGGGAGGAAACCCACACATCTAATGGAAACGGGAAAAGTCCTGGAAGTTGCACATCTCTGCAAAACCCAGTAATAAGGTGTATGACAGCTTAAGCCTGAGCTCTAACCAGGCCATGCCCCCAACGTGTTTCCCTCTGCCCATGGAGCTTAGTCTGAGGCTGTGGGTGAAGTGAAAGGTATTGAAGGCATGGCCTACGTGGAGCCCAGGCTGAGACTGCCATATACCTTCTTATGTGGTTTTGCAGAGATGTGTGACTTCGAAGACTTTTTTTCTTTTTGGATGTCTGGAGCTGGGACGAGCTTTGTCCTTTTCTGCACTCCAAGCGGTTGCTACATAAGAGGACCAGGTGGAGCCTTGATTGTACCTGTAAATTTAGTTTTGGTCACAGGAAACCCACGCAGGCACAGAGAGAACATGCAAACTCCAGGCAGGTAGTGTGGTGGTTGGAATTCAAACCGATCACTCTAGTGCTACTAGGCAGAAGTGCTAACCAATTAGCCACTATACATGCACAAACAGAATCCACAATAGGAGTAAGCACCAAATATAACATTCAAAAGCAAACAAATGCCTTCATGTGTTGTAAGCTGTTGTGCTTAGTTGAAAAGTTGATAGAATCACATATGAACTGTGGTTATATTTACTTATACATCAAATCAATACATAACTGCACATATTAGCTAAGGTAAAAACATCTGATTAGTTGTCCCATAACCACAAAACACATGAACTTAAAGCGTTTGCTACCCCAACACTTCATATTCCTGATATGTGCCTGCTGTACCATGTACTTGTATGAAGAAGTCTCCTGTTCTCTTTGTATTGCTTCATTTATTTGAAATCTCTGGTGTTCCTGATAGTCCCCTTGCTTTCCTATTATAAGCAGGAGAACACACTATGGTCAGTTCTCTAGCTATACTGGGAACTCAGTGTGCTCTCCTCCAATGATCAGACTTGTCCTGACACCCCCCCCCCCCCGCTGCACAGCCATTCACTGGGAAGCTCAGTGTGCTGCTGCTTCTACTCCCCCCAGTTCTTATGTAGCTAAGAACAGAGGGAATGTGATCACTTATAAAAAAGAAAAAGGTATTTTTCTTAATATCTATATAAAAATAATTTGCCTTTCATTTCTATTTTAACCACTTCAGCTCCACTGCACTGACCACTGCACTTACCCCCTTCCTGACCACTGCATTGTACTGCTTTAATTGACAACTGCACAGTCGTGCAACACTGTCCCAAATAAAATGTATGTCCTTTTTCTCCTACAAATTACCTGATTACCTTGGTTTTTATTTTTTGTGCTATAAACAAAAAAAGACTCACAATTTAAAAATATATATATATATTTTTTTACTTTCTGTTATTAAACATATCCAATAAAAATATGTCAAAAATCAAATTTCTTCATGAATTTAGGCCAATATGTATTCTCCTACATGTTTCTGTTAAAAAGAAAAAATCACAAAAAGCGTGTATTGATTGGTTTGCGCAAAAGTTATAGTGTCTACAAACTATGGGATAGATTTATGGTCTTTTTATATTTATTTTATTTTTTTACTAGTAATGGCGGCAATCAGCATTTTTTTTTTATTATTTAGTTATAGAATTTTTGAAGAGTTTACAGAAAGATATAGAAAATAAAACTTTTCAGGTATTTCAATTATACACTGTCATCTAAACATGAAAACAATGAGTATTAAAGATATGATATGAACCAACAATGATTTATATCTCGACTTGGATTTGGTTCAGATGTTCCATCCTAATATGTCTGCCAAAGTAGCTAAAAATTTTAAAAACGTGGGGGTTGAGGTAGATAACCAAAATCTGGGGATAATCCGTTTAGCTGCCAACAATATAAAGGACATCAACCTCCTTTCAGCCCTAGAGATCCCTAATAAAGGGAGACTCAGCAAATACTGTAAAGGGTTCAAAGGAATGGAAGTCTTCAGCAGTTTTTGCAGAATATTTTGAATCTGAGCCCAAAATTTGCTAATAGAGGGGCACTCCCAGAAAATATGGTATTGGGTATCTACAGCCTCATTGCATCTCCAACATTGCTCAGAAGCTGCTGGGTTACGGGGGTGTAAGATATCTGGGGTCCTGTACAATCAGCAATTCTTAGCGGGACTGCGACATTGAGGTGAACAAATCTGACACAAAGTGATACTTTTTGGGGACCAGTGACACCAATACAAAAAAATGATCACTGCACTAATGACACTGGCAGGGAAGGGGTTAACATCAGGGAATATCAAAGGGTTAACTGTGTTCCCTGGGAGTGCTTTCTAACTGTATGGGGGATGTTTGCACTGTAGGAAGATATAGATCCGTGTTCCTGCTTAGCAGGAGCACAAGATTTCAATCTTCCTTACTAACAGAATGGCGATCTGCCCTATTTACATAGGCAGACTGCCTTTCTGCCTCTCTCTGAATGATCGCTGGGTTTCCAATGGACATAGGGTCCTCTGGACTCACTGATTGGCTCCCGCTGTGTCCAATCAAAGCGGGAATGGGGCTTGGGTGACGTGCGCGCGCCCCAGAGGCCTTGAAAAAAAATCACATACAGGTGCCCTGTCACAGTAAATGTACGTGGGGTGGTCCTTAAGCGGTTAAACTGAATGAGTTGTTTTACAAGGTGATTGTTTACAATCACTTTAATAGCAATCAAAAGTAAAGACATTATATCATTACTTTCAGATCATCATAACACTAAGTATCAATTAAACAAAGTTACAATTGTAGCATTCATTAAATGTTTTTTCATGCACACAATTAACTATTGCCCTCCAGTGGTTATTTCTGTCCATATGTGCAAGATCTCATTAACTGCCCACATGGCAACCAGTCAGTCTGCTCAAACTTTATTTAATGCACCTGCCTACAGGAAGAAACTCATGAGAGAAAAAGAGAGGATCAACAATTAATTTAATAATAGGAAGACACATGCCACTCAGAGTTTAAACCTAGGGGTCTGGTATATGCCTTACAGTTATTTGTCCATCTGTACTGTATTTATCAGAAAAAGAACCAGGTGTTTTCACCTTAACCCATACTAACAACTAAATGCATATTTGTTTTTTCAAGCCAATTGAATTCAATAGCTTTCCAATATAATTTTTATATTTACCATGTTTAGAAAAAAAAAACATTGAGTTTCGAAGAAAAAAATAGGCAAAAAAAAATACTGTTATTATTATCTAAAAGACTAAGTGCTTGAAATGTCAGTAGAGTGTTAAGCATTCTCTGTAAAGGATCATCAAAGATTATAAATGAAACTGTGCTTACACTTAGGTTATATTTAGGTGCAAGGGTGTTTTCTGCCATTTGCACCTCTATGTGCTATCAACTAGTTATAGTGCTATTAAAAATTACATTGTAAGATGTCAGTTAGCACTTAGCATATATATATATATATATATATATATATATATATATATATATATATATGTAAAAGTGACTATACCCCTCACATTTTTGTAAATATTTTATTATATCTTCTCATGTGACAACACTGAGGAAATTACACTTTGCTACAATGTAAAGTAGTGAGTGTACGGCTTGTATAACAGTGTAAATTAGCTGTTCCCTCAAAATAACTCAACGCACAGCCATTAGTGTCTAAACCGCTGGCAACAAAAGTGAGTACTACCCTAAGTGAAAATGTCCAAATTGGCCCCCCCGGTGTCATGTGACTTGTTAGTATTACAAGGTCTCAGGTGTAAATGGGGAGCAGGTGTGTTAAATTTGGTGTTATCGCTCTCACTCTCTCATACTGGTCACTGAAAGTTCAACACAGCAACACATGGCAAAAAACTCTCTGAGGATCTGAAAAAAAGAATTGTTGCTCTACATAAAGATGGCCTAGCCTATAAGAAGTCTGCCAAGACCCTAAAACTGAGCTGCAACATGGTGGCCAAGACCATACAGCAGTTTAACAGGACAGGTTCCACTCAGAACAGGCCTCGCCATGGTCGACCACAGGAGTTGAGTGAACGTGCTCAGCATCATATCCAAAGGTTGTCTTTGGGAAATAGATGTATGAGTGCTGCCAGCATTGCTGCAGAGGTTGAAGGGGTGGGGGATCAGCCTGTCAGTGCTCAGATCATCTGTTGCACACTGCATAAAATTGGTATGCACGGCTGTTTTCCCAGAAGAAAGCCTCTTCTAAAGATGATGCACAAGAATGCCCGCAAACAGTTTGCTGAAGACAAGCAAACTAAGGACATGGATTACTGGAATCATGCCCTGTGGTCTAATGATACCAAGATAAACGTATTTGGTTCAGATGGTGTCAAGCGTGTCTGGCGGAAACCAGGTGAGGAATACAAAGACAAGTGTGTCTTGCCTACAGTCAAGCATGGTGGTGGGAGTGTTATGGTCTGGAGCTGCATGAATGCTGCAGGCACTGGGGAGCTACAGTTCATTGAGGGAACCATGAACGCCAACATGTACTGTGACATACTGAAGCAGAGCATGATCCCCCTCCCTTTGGAGACCGGGCCACAGGACAGTATTCCAACATGATAAGACCCAAAACACACCTCCAAAAGGACCACTGCCTTGCTAAAGAAGCTGAGGGTAAAGGTGATGGGCTGGCCAAGCATGTCTCCAGACCTAAACCCTATTAAGCATCTGCAGGAATCCTCAAATGGAAGGTGGAGGAGCGCAAGGTCTCTAACATCCACCAGCTCCGTGATTTTGTCATGGAGCAGTGGAAGAGGACCCCAGTGGCTACCTGTGAATCTCTGGTCAACTCTATGCCCAAGAGGATTAAGGCAGTGCTGAAAAACAATGGTGGCCACACAAAACATTGACACTTTGGGCCCAATTTGGACATTTTCACTTAGGGGTGTATTCACTTTTGTTGCCAGTGGTTTAGACATTAATGGCTGTGTGTTGAGTTATTTTGAGGGGACAGCAAATTTACACTGTTATACAAGCTGTACACTCGCTACTTTACATTGTAGCAAAGTGTAATTTCTTCAGTGTTGCCACATGAAAAGATATAATAAAATATTTACAAAAATGTGAGGGGTGCATTCACTTTTGTGGGACTCTAATATATATATATATATATATATTTTTATAAAAAAAAATTTTTAACACACATAGACGAGCCGACGAGGGACCTGTAGAAGGAGGAGGGATATATACCCCCTCAGACTCCTCCTACAAATCCAGGCCGGCCTCCGGTCAGCCTTCTGACATATATATATATATATATATATATATATATTATTTATTATAACACACATACACAAAAAGGCACAAACACACACAAGCACGCACACAAGCACACACACACAAACAGGCACAAGCACACACGCACACATAAACACACACAAACACACACACACAAACACACACAGACAGATATTTATAGTACATTTCTTTTTACAATAGCTGCTGGAGTGTTGATTTTATGCTTTTTTTTTTCTTCTCAATATGTTAAAGTATACACATGTAGTCTGGCAATCTCGTCAGTCTTATTATTACATAGAGGTGCAAATAGTAGCAATCTTCTGAGCCTTGAATACTTTGCAATCTTTTATTAAATGTTGGGGATAATACTACAGAGCGCACTCCTGTTAATAATTTTCGAGCACTACATACCCCAGTAATTACAGCTTAGAATGTTCAGCACACATATTTAAACACAAAAATAAAATGCCTGATTTACAAAAGGCTTTTGGAAAGTATGGTTTAAAATGCACAATTGTAGACTAAAGAAGAAAATAATTGATAACACAGGACTGGTAAACTACAATGTATTACATGTTTGTTATTGGGTTTGGAAACACATTAAAGAAACCCATCCTCATGGAAATATGAAGCTTGTCATAACTGGTCCTTTTCTAAAATGCGAGGAGTGGGGCTGGTATGCTTGCCCTCTGATTTTAATTCCTTTTTGAATCACTGACCTGAAACAAGTTTTAGGATTAACAGTTATGACTTAACTCGCTGCACACTTGTTCTGGGTTATAAGTTCAAAGCACCGCAGCCAGAGACAGCTAGCCAAATAACATCTTATGAAGCAGATCAGCAATCCCCCCACAATTAATTTCATGTTGTTTCCTTTTAAATACACTAGGTGCAGACAAGTACAGTAGTTAATGCGATAATTAAGTTATAGGACTAGCATACCACAGAATTTAAGTCAATTTAGGCTCCATGCACACTGAAGCTCATATTTTCATATTTTGAAGCTCATTTTGGGAGTTTGGGCATTTTTTTAACAGCCCATAAACTCCCCATTATGTTATCCTATGTGTCCATGCACGCCCTAAAATCATGTTCAGGAGCTGTTTTTCTGACCACAAAAAATGCTAAAAAACGTTAAACGCTGATAAACGCTCAAAAACATTGCTTACCAGCGTTTAACATTTTTGATCCATTGAAGAAAAAATATTTTTTATAAAAACGCTGATAAATTCTGATAAACGCTATTGCAAAAACTTTAAAAACGCTGAAAGACTCACTGCAAAGCATTATATTAGCATCCAGTGTGCATGGAGCCTAAAGTATATAGCATTCTCTAACAAGCATCACAGAATAAAGGGTATTAGAAAAACAACATCTAAAGTGACAGGAGTGTAGATAGAATTGTAAAAGGCATGAGGCACCCTTGGGTGCCCTAAGGAGGAAGCTGTGATGTTGCATGCTGCAACAAATGGTGGATGTGGGCTTAAAGAGGTATGTTTAAAGCGTTTGTAAAGGTTTAGCTTTTCTTTTTTTAAATAACAAACATGTCATACTTAGCTGTTCTGTGCAATGGTTTTAACCACTTGCTGACGCTGAAATATGTCAGCAAAGTGGCATGTGTGCGCATAATCATGGATCCGTACGTTGCACCCCCGCCGTGCCCGCGGCAATCGGATTCGTATCAGAACCGATCAGTCTTCAGGTCTAGGCCAATGATTTCTGGCCTGGCCTGCTGACCGGTTCTGGCGAATGAAAATGATTCCCCTGTCTGTAAGTGTAAACACAGACAGGGGAAGTGATGTCACCCCCCTCTCTGGAATACTTTTCTGTTCCAGAGAGAAGAGAGAGAACATCTTACCTTGAGTTGCACAACACTACACTAACCACCAGTACACGTAGGTACACTTGTCACCCCCGATCACCCCAACCCCCCCAGTTAACCACTTCACTCCCTGTCACTATGTCACCAATTGCAATTTTCTGATATTTCATTGGTCACTGCATTGGTGTCACTTGTGACTCTAATCAGTGTTAGGGCAATTAGTAGTAGGCCCCCGTTAGGTCTAGGGTACCCCCTACAACTAGTGTCCCGCAGCCACCAAGAAGACAAAGACAGGCCGTCGAGCCCATAGTGTCCTTCCTGCTGCATTTGCCAATCTCAATTGGGAGCCCACCACTTCTGCAGCACTCGTACTTCCCCCATTCACTGGCCAACCAGGAATTCAGGTGGAAACAGATTTTACGTCACTTGAGTTGTATTCGACTATTCGCTGTTTTTCACGGAAGATCTCTATAGATCTATTGTGGACCAAATCAATTTGTATGCTGGTCAATTTATCACCGCTAATCCCCAGTTGACCCTTGCCAGAGATTGGAGACCTATCACTGTCTATGAATTTAAGACCTTTCTGGGCCTATCCCTCATGGGCATAACTAAAAAAAGTGAGTTGCAGTCATTATTGTCGAAAAAGGCCAAATTCACCATATTCCCGTGTTCTCTGCCTCCATAACCAGGGCTAGATACGAGCAGATCTTGCAATTTATGCACTTCAACAACAATGAACTCTGTGGTCCTTGGGGTGACTCTGAATACGATCGGCTCCACAAAATTCTGCCCCCTCGTAAACCACTTCAACCAACAGTTTGCAGCCTTGTTTACTCCTGATCAAGTTGTCTGCGTTCATGAGTCCCTGATTAAGTTTTCTGCCCGCTTGTCATTCAAACAGTATCTTCCCAGCAGCGTGCCAGATATGGGGTCAAGATGTATAAGCTCTGTGACAGGAGTTCTTCCTGACTAATAGTGTATTACTCCTTTTCATGGTGGTCATGTAGAAGTATCTCCTTATACTGGTGATGAAGTTGAAGCATCTGTTTAAACTGGTATTCAGTGGTGAGGTCACCCTTTATAATGGTAGTCAATGTAGTAAGAATTATTTTAATTGGTGGTCAGTGGTGAAATGCCCCTTTATATTGGTGGTAAGCACATTAGTGACACATTACAATCAGGAAGATGTGTCTCAACACATTAGTGGAGCACGATAAAGGAAACCAACAATTGCACTAAATCAAAATGCACTATGGTTGTCTTTCAATACAGGGCAGAATTCAGGTAATTATACTAGCAATATTATTAAATACAGTGCATGCGTTCAAACCTTGCAGTTGTGTGTACATAAATATGAGGCCTATTAGAGGTGGGCAGAGGATGTAGCATGCCCCCAGTATGGGGATTGAGCTGTCACCAAAAGCTCCAGGTCTCATACTAATGATCAGGAGTTGGGAGGACCAGCCCCAGATCACACATTTGCTGTGTGATAACCTAGCATTGCCTATCACAGTGATCGCTAACTATGCAGCCTGCACTTGTTCTCTTTCTCATCTTGAATGGCGAAAAATATAAACTGTATCTTTTTCTACTTGCTAGAGAAGAAGAATATGGACCAAATAAGTACATTTAAAAAACAAACAAATAATTAAATAAAAATAAAATAGCTAGTGTTAGGGTGAAGGTCAGGGTCAGTGTGTTTTGGGTAGGATTTAAGAAAGGCTTTTTATTTAGTGTCAGTATGTTTTAGGTAGGAAAATTTTTTAAATACACACTATTGCTTTTGGGCCCTACTACAGGTACAAATAACAAATAATCTGGACATATGTGGAATGGCTGTAAAAGTTTGGTTGTGCTGTGGTGGGTCTTGATAATGGGAAGATAAATACTGTAGAGCTAGTTTTTCTTTGATAATAGGTATAGTTCACCTGGATACACCAAGTAGTTGCAAAGATATGTACAGTTTTACTAACACATGCCTAATATGGATTTAGGCCCTGAGATTTGGTTTTACCTTTCTCATTGTAGAAGATCTGTCATTGACATTTTTATTTTACAGTCCTGTCCCCTATGGGGCATAATACATGTAGTATTTTATGCCATGTTTCTAAATGCTTTCTAACCCTAGGTATGAAGGTTATAGCTGCAGCTTGCCTTGGCTGTAAGGGCTTTCCCAAACAAGCAATGGCAAGAGGAATGCAGAGGCTGACATGTCCCCCCCCCCCTCCCTCTACATTCCTCTTGCCATTGCTTGGTTGGGAAAGTGCCCACAGCTGAGACAAGTTACTGTTATGATTTAGACATCTCTTTCATAGCTGTTATCCGATTGGTTGTGACAGAAGGGGAGACCTCCGAACTAGGGTTAGAGAGCAGATAGAAATATGAGACAGAGTACTACATGTCATTTGTTCCATAAGGAACAAAACGGTAAAAAAAAAAAAAATATGAAGATAGATCTTCTTTGGAGGTTTAAGGGTTCTCCTTTATATTTCATTGGTGTTCTGCAAAGCTTTGAATATCAAATTCACTACAACTTGCTTATCTCTCCTCCTATACAGACCTTCTTTTTGCTAATGCTATGAACAATGACAAGTCAAGTCTGTCCCACAAGAATAAGCAACAGCTTCTGTTCTGGTGATAAGAAATAAGCTTTTCCTTATCAACCTCATGTATCACTAAGTGCTAACTAAAGAATTGTCTGTGATTCCCACAGCTACCAATCAAATTTTCCCTTTTGACAGCAACACAAGTAGTATATTATGGGCAAAGTCATTACGTCCTTTGTTGAGCTGCACATATTATCAGTTCTCTTTCTACAGGCTTATTCTACATTTATTGCAAGAGGTATATACCTTTCATCTTGGAATCATGATTAAATACATATTGCAGCATAACTCATAATGTGTGTGAGATAAGTAATAAAAACAATAATGTAACAAAAAGTGATCAAAATCAAATTCCATTGCATTGTTTCTTTAGTCCTTGTTTTTAACAAAGGCTTTGCAAATAAAACTATAGTTTTTTTCCTATTAAGATGAAAGTGGTGATATTCAGTGCTCTTTGACGTTGCTCAGAAAGGCCTTCTAGACTCTCTAAAACAATTACTGTCGCATTTGCTAACAAGCTTCATAAATTACTTACAAGTGTCTACTTTAAAAACACATCAGATATAACTCATTAGACCCATTTAACATCACTGCCATTGGTTTATTTTGTTCAGCAAATTTCAAAGAGGCCTCTGGACATCAAACTAACAAGGACATTTTTGTTGGCAGACAACTGACTAGCATGAGATGGAATCTAGGGATTCAAGGAAGTCTTTCTTTGCATTTATGTCATCATAAAAGAGCTAATACATGTTATGTTTTTTTTTTTTTTTTTTTTACCACTACCTTTCAAACAATGATTATTCTTGAGCTCTAATATTGTATTTCTGTGGCAAAGCATTTTTATCTCTCTTTTGCTAAAAAAAAAACTGTTTTGTAGTTCTGCTTTGAGATTCTGATAAGCTTGGTAAAAGTGCAATGAAATTTAAATTAGGTGGCTTTTTAAAATCTGCTTTATTTGCGTACTTCATATGTTTGTATTTTGGGATGAGATTTAAATTTTTTTCAACTATACCATTGTATGTGCATAGCAGTACAGAAATAAGATTTCCATGCCCTTATTTTCTGAAGAGCAGTGAGAAGGTCTCTTTTTGTCAGGGAACAGACCACGGAAACAGTTCCAGAACCAAGGAATCTTGTGTGTCATTGGGCTTGATTATTATTATTAGACAGGATTTATATACTGCCACCAGTTTGCACAGCTGTCAGGAAGAATGTTTGCATAGCCATGGCCAAAGATTTCCCTATGAGCAATAGTGAAGGCTGTAGACACGTCTTCAAGTATTTGTGCTCACATAGGCATTAGCATGAAAAAAGCCTCGTACACATGATCAGATTTTTACGCAGACAAAACCTTGGACTTTTGTCCGAAGGCGTGTGTCTGGATTTTGTCGGCCAACAAAACGGCAAGGAATTGTCGGCCAACAAACACGAATGTAGTGACATACTACGTGGTTTTTCAGCTCTTTAGCACCACCCTTTGGGCTCCTTCTGCTAATTTCATGTTAGTAGATGTTTGGTGAGTGTTGATTCGTGCTTTTCATTTCGTGCTTTTCATTTTGTGGTTTTTAGTTTGTTTCTGAACGGCCGTTCATCAACCAGACATGTTGCGGAATCGGAGGAGATAATGTGTTATTTATTATTGGCCTTAGAGTTATTGCTTTGACTCAAGTCCAGTCCAGGAACAAGAGAGGATTTCTTGGACCACAAATTAGTTGCTTTATTAATTGTGACCAATTATGTCATATGCCTTTGCTGCAGCAGCTCCAGGAGAATAATCCAGATGATTTCCAGAATTATCTCCGGATGATGGACCCCTGCTTTCACCAACTCTTGGCATTGTTAACTCCCTATATTAAGAAGCAGGACACATGCATGAGGCTTTTATTACATTTTTGGGTTGAATAATAATGATTTTATTTATTACATTTTCTATATTTTTGGATGCATAGAATGCCCTTTTTGGTTAAGTTCTATTGGCAGATAGCATGTCTAATTGTATTTGTTTTATTTTTGAAGAATAATACTTGGCTATGTGTTTTACTTCAAATGACGGTTTGGGAGTAGGCAGTTACATTTAAAAAAATACAATGTAAAATTGACAAGGCACAACAACATAGTTGTATATTTGATCTTAAAAAAACTATGGGATAATGGTGTTGTGGTAACTTGACCAAAAAAAAAAAAAAAGCATAATAATATTATTCTTACTATCACTAGAAAAAAAAAAAGCCTTTGAAAATGTGTTTGCAATAACTCCATCAGTATCACCAGCCAAGCAGCTTCATTATTATCCCATTAAAGAAGAAGAGAATGTGCGCTGCATTTCGAGATTTCATAATTTGCCACGTCATGAATGTTAATTCTCCATTATGAACGTTAATTTACAAGACCGACCGATTCTAGCTCGTCCTTGCTTCCGAGCATGCGCGTTTGTACTTTGGACTTTTGTCCGACGCACTTGTACACACACTCTCGGAAAATCCGGCAACAGACATTTGTTTGCGGAAAATCCGACAACAATTGTCCGATGGAGCATGCAAACGGTCTGCCAACAGCCTGTCATCACACATTTTCCGTCGGAAAATCCAATCGTGTGTGCGCGGCTTTAGTGTGCATGCTTGACACTGACTTTTCACAACCAGAGCCCTATTTAAAACCTCTGACAACTAAGGAGAATTGCTGACTTTCTGAGACCCATGACCTGACTTGTGTTCTGCTACACTGGGGCAGATTTTCTAAAACTGGAGCACTCAGAATCTGGTGCAGCTGTGCATGGTAGCCAATAAACTTGTAACTTCAGCTTGTTCAATTAAGCTTTGACAATAAAACCAGGAAGCTGATGATGGCTTGTGTCCTGAACTTGTCTTTTGCCTTCTGATTTGGTTATATTGCTGCCCAACTGGCATGGCTTCTGACCCAGCTTCTGCCTTCTGATTTGGTGCTACTTGGTGGACTCCAGCTTGTTTTGACTTTAGCTTGCTTTCGTACGACGGAACTACGTAGAGGCTATTAGCCAATAGGTTTGGTCTCCTAATTTGATCTGAGCATGCATGGCACTTTGTCCGTCGGAATTCTCGACACACAATCGGAAAAAGTCTGATCAGATTTTGTTGTCGGAAAATTTGAGAGCAGGATCTCAAATTTTTTCCGTTGTAAATTCTGATGGAAAAAGTCCGATGGAGTCCACACACGGTCGGATTTTCTGACAACATGGTGCGATCGGACATTTTCCGTCGGAAATTCCAACTGTGTGTATGGGGCATAAGCATTCACAGAATCCCAGCAGCATGTAGACTACAATCTGTTGTATCTGAACCCAATGCAGGCGCCCATGTCACTCCTGCTATACCCTTGTACCAGCTCCGGTGGATATTGGAAACCATGTGACAACGTTGCTTTACAATATAAAGGATTATGGTCTAATGAGTGTGCAAATCATACATTGAGGCATAATTCTTATGACACAATCCTAGAATGCTGAGTATATTGAACATTAAAAAAAAAAGCTACTTGTGTGCTTATGTTGTAATATGCTGCACAAAGGAAGATGCATGTCAACATAAAAAAAAGAAAAAAAAAAGTGTATGCCACTGAGGGCTTATCTGTGTATGTGATACCCTCAACATGATGAGCACTATGACTTTTTCACTTTTAGTGTTTTCTTCACCATTCATTATTGTCCCTATTAATTGTATCAGTACACACATGCAGTTTTGTTTCTATGTGAAATGCCCAACTAAAATTCCTAACAGTGGTCAGATAAAGCCAAAAGCATTATAGATTATTTAATCTAGACTCGCCACCGTTTAGCTGTCATACATTTGGACAATACAACATATACTCTGTAGCAAACCACACTTAAATGTATAAATGTATTTTATGTACACTGGAGCCTGCACACATGCCCGCACACATGCTGGGTGAATATAGAATACTGTGATGATACGATTTGATTTTTTTTGTTTGTACATAATAGATGCACCAGCATACACACATAAGCTTTGGTAAGTCAGGCCAACTGTGTGTAAAAGAGGAATAGAAATAAATGGAAATATGACATTTCCTTTTATTGCTTGAAATCTCAGAGCCCCAAGTAAATGATATATTTTTATATACAGCTGTGTCCTTTTTCCATGTATGCATTTTTAAAATAAGCGATGCAGTGCAAGCAATGAATGCAAAACAGCACATAAAACAGATTGGCCACCACAATATGTGTCTAGCCTTTGGCAAAAGAATATTCTCCATTGCTTATTTGCATGCACTTTAAAGTGTTTTGAAATAATCCCTATATCCAATGAATACACGCTTTCATGTGATAACTCTCAACGGTGTCCTATTTTAAAGAGACTCTGAAAGGCTCTATGAAACTAGATGCTAAAGAACCTTCTGATGGCAACAGCCATTGCCTGCAATGATTCGAATAGATTATTTTTTGCTTCTCTGTCCCAAACCTGGTATGTGGTACATTCTCAAACACTGTTTCCTAATCACATAGATGTCTTCTCCTTTGACTCAATCATTTCAAAGCATACCTATACAAACATTAAAAATCCACCCTTCTACCATGACTGTCTTGCTTTCATACAAATATAAACACATTTTGTAATAATTCCATGTCCTGCAGAAAATCTCTGCTCCCAGAACAACTATTGATAGGACCAGAGTTCAAGCAGAACAGCTGATTGACCTATCCTTCCAGAAAGTCTAATGCCCCGTACACACGGTCGGAAATTCAGACGGAAAATGTCCGATCGGACCATGTTGTCGGAAAATCCGACCGTGTGTGGGCTCCATCAGACTTTTTCCTGCTTTTTCCTGCTCTCAAATTTTCCGACAACAAAATCCGATCAGACTTTTTCCGATCGTGTGTAGAGAATTCCGACGGACAAAGTGCCACGCATGCTCAGATCAAATTAGGAGACCAAACCTATTGGCTATTGGCTAATAGCCTCTACGTAGTTCCGTCGTACGCAACAAACATCACCACGTTCAGAATGATCGGATTTTCCGTCAACTTTGTCCGACCGTGTGTATGCAACACCAGTGTCGGACAAAATCCGTCGGAAAAAATCCGACGGATTTTGTGGTCGGAATTTCCGACCGTGTGTACGGGGCTTTAGACCTTCATGAATGGCCATCGTGGAAGGCCAAAGCTGTATTTTCTGCAGTGCAAATATGCTTTGGTCAATCAGGCCTATAAGGAACATATAAAACATACTGGGGCAGATTCACTTATACATTATGTTACAGAGGGTTTAGCTGACTTTAAATGGGGTTTAGAGAAAACGTTCTATTGTTTATATTTATTTTTATGAATCTGAATTGGTATAGAAAATAACATAGACTAGTGTAAAATATATCCATTGATAAATTAGCCTCTAAATATAGATAGATCTATATATAATCATAGATAGAATGAGAAATAAGGTGAAAGAAATTGTATTAGCCTTGGAGGCACAGGTGTTGCAGCAATTACAAATACACATGGAGCTGTTTTTCTTATGGACCAATTAAGACTTCAAATCTGGCCATATAAATGAAATGAGAATTACCCGCTGCATCTAATTTTGTCTAGCATTAGGCAACACTTTCCTGCCTATGGCACAAAGAGACATTGGGGTTAATTTACTAAAACTGGAAAATGAAAAATATGGTGCAGCTCTGCATAGAAACCAATCCATTTCCAGGTTTCATTTTGTCAAAGCCTAATTAAACAAGCTGAAATTAGAAGATGATTGGCCACTATTCACAGTTGTAAAAGATTTTACACTCTCCAGTTTTAGTAAATCAACCCCATAGTCAGCCAACTACGTTCTTGTGCAAAAAAATCACTTTGACAGGTCGAAAACGTCACTCTTCCTCCCTTTTGTATTGATAAACCTGAACACCTGGTGTCAGAGATAATGGAAGCAGATATCCAGTGATAGCAGGAAATACCATATCAGTGGGCTACACTTCAAGGAAGCACAAATCAGGCCAAGTATGATTAGGTAATGTTTATTAATGTGAACAACACCCATCCAACATCAACAGACCATAACAAGGCAAAAGTAAAAAAAAACATTATATACAAATGGAGGGAAGCTCGCATGAACAGGGCAAGATCAGGACTGAGACTGGGAACAAGGGAAGCAGAGATAGTGTAACAGGATACAGGGTACTGGATGCAATGTACAGGATTGAAAATCAGGCAAGGAAGCAGCTCACAGGCAGAACACTAATGCCCTATACACACGGCCGCACTTGCCAATGGACTAAGCTCCGTCTGCATTTCCGACGGAAAGATTTATGATGTTTATGATGTTCTATATCCAAGTCCGTCGGAAATGCCGGCAGAAAAGTCCGATGGGGCATACATAATGTCCAATGAAAAGCACCCATCTGACTTTTTCTGCCGGAAAGTCTGGCCCTGTGTACGCGGCATTAGGCATAGATAACAGTTAAGGAAGAGGTTTTTATACCTTCCCAACAGCCAACATCAGTTGGAGTTTAATTACTGGGATTTGCTGACTGTTGGGAGACATCCACTCGTGGCCACTGAAACTGCGCCCTTTGGCTCTGAGAACCACAGTGCCACCAGCAGGTGATCCAGGTCCTGACACCTGGTCACCTTAAACATTCAAGTTTTCCCTTGGTCCAAAAGACTGTAGGCTACATGTCCAAACATGGCTATCTTATTCTGATAGTCAGACTAATGGGTCTAAGAGCCATTGTTCAAGAGCCAGGCCTGTAATTCATTTGTAAAGCAACTGTATTTCTTAGGGGTTTACCTTCTATAACTTTGAGCTTCACTCACTTATACACTTAATGTATAATTTAAACAACAGTGTTAGCTTTTCTTAGACAAAGTATCCTAGCCACTTTTATTTGCTAAAATGTGTATTTATCTAATAAAGTAGCATTACCTAAGCAGAAACATTGGAGTTGACTTTTTAAAGAAAACTAAGCTGTTCATTTTGCAATGGAATTTTTAGATTTACGCTGATATGGAAGCAATTTGCCTGGACAGGATTTCACTTTTATAGCGAATCTGACACCCCTGGGTGACACACTATTTCCCTTCAGACTTTAATGAATCCTTACTGCAGCCTTGGTGACTGAGATTAGTTTTTTTTTTTGCATCTACAGCACTTGAGAATATGGAGAACCGTGTAGCTTCTTGGGGGCCCTCTCTCCTGGTGCTTCCTTACCCTCTTCTCCCGCCCCCATCTTCTTCCCCCCCTCTCCTATCTTAACGCCACATTCTTTTCTTTCTCCTTTCCTTTTTGCTCTTACTATCCCTCTTTTTTTTCCTTTTTTTTTTTCTCTCATAACTGTTTTCTCTTAACCAGTTGGTTGTACTCGCCTCTCTCTGCTCAACTAACAGTAGCTAGTGTGTCCAGCATGGTACCCAACCATGCATTGGTTCTCCCAATGCTTGTTTAACACAAAGCTCTTAGAGCTCCTTAGATCTCACATTGCTTGTCCTTAAATATTGAGGCGTGTTATCATTTTCCATTCTTACCATGTAGCATCATTGGTTCGTCTCAAGCTTATGCCTCTGTATATGCAACTGCAAATCTACCTTTAAACAATGGTTGTATATGACTCCTGTGACATACTGATATATTTTGATTGTCAGGAGTTTGTTTGTTTTGTTATTTCCATTTTGGATGTTGCATCTGACCTTCCTTTAATTGGTCTGTTATATTCCTGATGTCTTTTGTTTTTTTCTCAATAAATAAATTTAACAAGGAATTTTCCCTCAGCTTAGTAAAAGTGATGAAATATCACTTTGCAAAGCATACCCAATAATATGCAAGGAAAATGTAAAAAAAAAGAATGTTCTTTCTTGCCCATGATGGATGATGGAAGTCAGTAGAGCTTTACCACAATTACTAAGCTAAGGGAAAATTCCCTTGCAAAGTGGACAGCTTATTTGCCTTTAATAACGCAATCCCATCGTCTTTAGCACAGTATTGAGAAATAACGGTCAGAAACAAATAACGAGATTTCAGATTTCTGATCTGTTGCCATGACATGCTTTAATAAATATATATATATATATATATATATATATATATATATTTCTTCTTACTGAGATGGTCAACTGTTTTCAAAACTGGGAAGAATTAGTAATGAAAATGAGTAAGAGAAATAAAAGAGAAGAGTGCTTTTGTCTTGTACTATAATTTATGTTGTTAAGATTACAGGTCACAATAATGCTGATCTTTGAGGTTAAGAGGATGCTGTGGTAACTAAGAAGCTCTAGTTACTGCTTTGTCACTATAGTTACGCTATTGCCACTCTGAAAACTGGTAAAATTCCCAGAGCTTTTTCGTGTTTCAAAAAACCTGCTATATCTATTATTAAAATTATTTTTTACTGCGGTTTGCATGAATTCAGATACTTAAACCTCATTGGCAGCTTTACAGGCATTTGACTAAAATCACTTCTGGGACATTAGCTGGGGCTCAGTGCTTCCTAAACCGTTATGTCACAGATCGGCTGAAGAACGTATCTGTTACCTGTGGTTCTACAAGCTTGTGGTTTGTTTTTACCTCCTTGCTGCTGTAGTTCCATTGGTACCTGTGGTTCTACAAGCATGTGCTCTGTTCTCATTTCCTTGTTGTGCAAAGCTAGCAGCTGTGGGCATTGGACATACCTTGCTTTTTGACTACTCCGTTTCCAGTGTCTTAAAGGATAATTTCACTTTTAGGCTCCATGAACACTATCGCTTTTATAAGCTCAAAATACACTAGAAAAAAAACGCTGGATGAAAAACGCTGATAATAGTTTGTTTTTGCCAGCATGTAGTAGCGTTTTAGTAGCTTTTAGGAGCATTTAGGAGCGTTAGCATATTATTAGTGTTTTTACAGTGCATAAAGAAAAAAAAATTGTTATGGGGCATTTTAGTAGAGTTTAGAAGTGTTTAGGAGCTTTTAGGAGTGTTTAGGAGTATTCAGTATTTTTTTTTGCTCCTAAATGCTAGCTGAATCTCAAAAAATGCTAATGGCCTAAAATAGTGTGCATGAACACATAGGATAACACTATTTCACTTCTAGGAGCGGGAAACTGCTAATAACAGCTTTTAGGAGCTTAAACAAACAAAAACAAAAACAATAGTGTGCATGGAGCGTTAAAAAAAAAAAATGCACGTTTTGTGCATTTACCATTTTTTTTTTGTAGGACCCTTGAAAGCATTGCTGATCACAGGTGCCATGCAGGATTCCTACAGACTGTCAGTGTAAGCTGTCTGCCTGTACATCGTATAGGCAGGCAGTTTCACAAAGACAGGAAGAATCAATGAACTACCTAAAGTGCTCAACAGCTTTTGAGAACTACAAGCTGACAGCCTGAAATTATGTTGATACTTGTAGTTCATTCATTCACAGAACTCTGTGAATGAATGACGTGGCAGTGTGGGCAGAGCCCTGCACAGCCACACGGTTTTCAAATAGTGACAGCACGTACAGGGAGAAGGTTACCTGCCTGCTGTTACAGAGAGGGCTCAGATTGGGGAGTGGCTGCAGGAGAGAGAACATGTTACGTGTTAAACCCTAAAAACAGATTAGGGTGAACTTATCCTTAGCGGGCGGTGGTTTAGTTATCCTGACTGGGCGTCATATGACATCCAGCAGGATAACATTCCGGTGCTCGCCCGCGGAGGCGACACACTGACACACTGGATCTCCGATCGCGGTATGTAGCCTCTGACGGAGGCTCCTTACCGCATGATCAGCTATGACCAATCACAGCGGATCATTGCGTGAACCAGGAAGTTCCGGTAAACGTCATTCCTCGGTTCACGCTGACCGATCGGCGGCTCTCCCTGTCAGAGGGGGGGTATGTGCTGATAATCAGCATATTGATTATCAGCACAGCCTCATCAGATGTGCCACCACTGCTGCCAAAAGGGTGCCCATCAGCTGCCAGTCAGTGCCCCATCAGAAACAGCTATAGGTGCCCATCACAGTGCCAATCATTGTCAATCAGTGCCCTACATTAACACCTGTCAATATCTCAACAGTACCTCATCATCAGTGCTGTCCAAGAGTGCCACCTGGCAGTGCCAATCAGTACCACCTATCAGTGCCAATCAATGCCGCCTGTCAGTGCCCATCAAAGCAGCGTGTCAGTGCCCATCACAGCCGCTTGTCAGTGCTCATCAGTGCTGCCTGTCAGTGCCTATCAGTGCCCATCAGTACCGCCTATCAGTGCCCACCAGTGCTGCATATAATATCCTGCTGCCTGTTGGTGCCTATCAGTGCTGCATATCAGTGCCGCCTATCAGTGCCCATCAATTCAACATATCAGTACTGCCTAATCATTGCCCATTAGTGCCATCTTATCAGTGCCCATCAGTGCCGCCTCATCAGTGCCCATCAGTGCCCGTGACTGAAGGAGAAAACTAAATTTTATAAGCGAAACGAAGAAAAGCTTATTTTTTTCAAAAATGTCGGTCTTTTTTAGTTTGCTTAGCGAAAAAGAAAAACCCCAGTGGTGATCAAATACTATCAAAAGAAATCTCTATTTGTGGGAAGAAAATGATAAAAATGCATTTGGGTTCAGTGTTGCATGACCGTGCAATTGTCATTCAAAGTGTGACAGCACTGAAAGCTGAAAATTGTCCTGGGCAGGAAGTGCCTGGTATTGAAGTGGTTAATTTCCCTCGGTATTTAAAATGATGCTAAACCCTGTTTATAAACACTTTCAGCAGGTGATTAATCCCTTCCTGCACAGCCCTTTAAGGGTTCTAAACGCCAGGAGGTGGAGACAGGCTTTCGGGTCATGTGGTGGCTGTGATTGGCCGTTCGGCTGGCATGAAGAAGTTAAATCACCTATTAACCACCCTGGCGGTATGATTATGTCAGATTTCTGCATCTCAAAGCGGTACAATGTTTTGCATAGAAATTTGGTGTTTTATATTGTAGGCCTGTAATTCTTAGTAATAACACACTTAAATCTGTCCAAGCAAGAGTCTAGTAGACATCCCGGGTATGATAACGTTTGAAACATGAAATCATAAATTATAATATAATAAATAACTCTAAATAATTATAAAAAATAATAATATAATAATAATAAAATTAATTTCAGCACCAGCATGCAGCAATATCCATCTCCACCATCAGGAGCTCTGGTTAAAACTGGCTGGTGCTTAGACCCTGAGCTGAAGGGAATTCCTCCTCACCTAGTATATGTCCCTTGTATATGTAGGAATGTGATTTAGGGACCTTAGATTGTAAACTCCTTGAGGGCAGGGACTAATGTTTATGTTTAATATATATGTAAAGTGCTGCATGAATTTGAATTCCCGTAATAAATAATTATGGACACTAATGGAAATTGTAGATATTCTTTTGCCTGCAGCTTCCAGAAACACTGTGCTTTTTCTATTCTTTTGTCCATTAAATCTTACTGTGGTCTGTGGGTTATTCTAAAATCTGCCCTGCATCATAATACCTAGATAATGAAAGCAATTACAAATAATGTGAAGTGCAACCTTTTAGTGAAATAGAAGGCAAAATAAATAGCTTATTTGCATTAAAAACTTTAGAAAAAGGTCATAAATTGCTCATATAAATGCAAGGTACCCATTATGTGCATTACAGAAGAAGATATAAAATGAGTTTGTTCCATGCAGTTGCCTCTTATGCTAGAATGCCAACTCAAACCTTGAAGGTTTCATGGGAGATATTTCAGACTGTCTACAGCTGTACATTAACAATATTTTCTTTGGTTGTCATAATGTAATGAGCTGTGAGTTCAGATAGCTATTTTCCCCAAAAGGGCTTGCTTTCTCAATTTCTTGTGATTTATTTCTAGGTCATAATATGCTCACATAATAATGATATTCTGTTTATTCTGTTACTAGTACCTGATATGCGTTAGCATATTTGCTTACTGTCCTCTCATTTTCATGCTGGAAATTTTCAGCCATGCAGATGTCTCTGATTTTTACATAATTCCGTTACGCACTCAGTCCTTGGCATCATGCAATCTTGGCATTTTACATTTATGTTTTTAAAGCTCAGGATTAAAATGCATAGCAAGTACTTTTTCAAGCAGCTTAATAAATATGGCATTACTGGATTGTAGTACACAGGAGGAAGACACATTCCTCTCTCTCTCTTTTTCTCTCTTCCCATTTTATATAAAAAACATTTCATTAAAATAATATTTAATGTTAAAATTGATTTAAAAATAGTCTATTTACTATTAATAACAAAGTCATACTATGCCAAAAATATACCATAAAGGGTCTACCAAAAGAGGTGTGCAGCTTTTTTTTCCCCGCTTTTTCTGTGACTTGTAAAGAAAATAATACCACTAATAATGACTCAAGGGATACAACCAACCTCCTAAGAAGTCCTTAAAGGTTATACGGTATTCATATTTTGCCCATTGAGCTGGAGCCTTATATTTACTGACATTGTCATTTATTAAAAAGACCTTAAATAAAGGTTTTCAAAATATCTTAAATAAGGGTTCCCATTAAATAATCATGAAACATATTATTCTTGAGTTCTCCTTATGAAAGTGGTATTTGCCTGGCTGTCATTCTGTTTCCATGCTTAAGGGCATACAACCGACCTGCTAAGAAGTCCTTTATGGTTATACGGTATTCATATTTTGCCCATTGAGCTGGAGCCTTATATTTACTGACATTGTAATTTTTAAAAAATACCTTAAATAAAGGTTTTCAAAAGATCTTAAATAAGGGTCTCCATTAAATAATCATGAAACATATTATTCTTGAGTTCTCCTTATGAAAGTGGTATTTGCCTGGCTGTCATTCTGTTTCCATGCTTAAGGGCATACAATCGACCTGCTAAAAAGTCCTTTATGGTTATACGGTATTCATATTTTGCCCATTGAGCTGAGCCTTATATTTACTGATATTGTCATTTTTGTAAAAATACCTTATAAAGTTTGTCAAAAGATCTTAAATAAGGGTTTCCATTAAATAATCATGAAATATATTATTCTTGAGTTTTCCTTATGAAAGTGGTATTTGCCTGGCTGTCATTCTGTTTCCATGCTTAAATTCACTGGCCCAGAATAAAAATGTAGATATGGAGGTCTGACCTTTGTCAGACTTTTCTGTTGTGCATACTTGTCATGATTCAGAGACTCAGAAACTATTAAAGGTAGTCGGACAGCATGACAGTCAGTTAACTAGCTATCTCAGAATGAGCTTAGTAATGGTGATCATAAAGTTATCCTATGGCAGGTCCAGTTTAACCTGAACCTGTGGAAATGAAGGTCAATGTGTTTTCCTTGGGTTCAAGCACCACCATACCCCTAAGAACGCTGCAGTATTATCCATATGAATTTCACAGTATTATGTGACGTGAAGCAACTACCTCTCAAAAGCGCAATAAACATCATGATAATTCAAAATGTGGGACATTTTGAAAAAGTATTTTTTAGACTATGTGCACTCCATCCCAAAACTATCACACCTTTGAAAAAGTGATATAAACCAACAAAGAACCCTAGTCCTCTTTTTTAAAAAAACATCACCACCTACAAAAGCAGACATCAGAAAAATTGTGGAGAAAAATTTGGTGAAATACCAATATCTATGTTTAACAAACATTTCCAAATAGGTAATTCTTTGAGCACATAACCTGAAAAGGAACCTGTAAGAAACTGAAATAAAAAAAAAAAATGTTTGCAAAAATGAATCTCATGCACTATGTTCAGGCCTTCTGATGTCACATAGGTCAAAATGATGCAACAAAAGCACATCATTTGTGAGAAAATATGAGCTGATCGTTAATCTTGGCAGCTAAAAGCTACAATTTGTATTTAATATGCATTCAGTTACATATTTTTAATATATATCTTCTAGAGTATATATAATTATATTTAAAATAATATTTGTTCTTATAAAGGACACAGTTGAAGTATGTCTAGTGTATGCTAGAAAAAAGAAGAAAAAAAAAGGCCTCTTACCTTTTCCCTTTTGCATATTCATATTTAACATTGAACCTAATACACTAACCTATAATTATTTTTCCATAACAAGTGTTAATTTTGTCAATGAGAGCTGAAAAATAACAGCTACATGGCTTAGAATAATTACGCCAAATACCATATGTGTTGAAGCTTATGGAATGGATCCTATAGCATTACCTGTTTCCACAACAATTTTCTTATTAATTTGTAGTGAAGAAAATTAATGATATAGGATTAAAAACTATGCTACACATCAAAGCTTTTATACATACACTAGGCACATTAATTTAACTAAATCATTTTCCCATACAGGTAGCAAAATATTTTAGCTCAATTGACTAATAATAACCATATCTTTGAATATACACATGAAAGTCCAGACTGTGACAGACAGTGCCTTAGGCTTCACTTCACTGCAGTCATTGTCTGATTGGATTTTTACTTCAATCCTTTGAAATTTGTTCCATCAAGATGACAAAACTAGCTCACTAGATCATGAGATGTATAAAGCATTATAGACTTTATCCAAGCCAAGTTAGTAGCTACACAATGAGAAAAGAAGAGAAGCAAATAGATATGTCAGTCTATGAAATGCTGCAAAAAATTAAGACGGTAACTAAATGAACCTTAATACTCTTATTTGCTTTATTAATTTAGAAAGCACCAACAAATTTCACATTTCACGGAGTGCTTACACCATATACATTGCTTGCTTCTCTTGAAGGAGCTTACAGACTAAATTTCCTACCACAGTGTTACATACATATACACTAGTACCCATGATGGAAGGTAGCCATTCAAAAGAACCTGTCAGAAAACAATTATGGTAGTTGCCATTACCTACTTGCTTGAAAAATCTAAGGAAGCCATCATTCTACATGGCCAGCCTCTGACCTGGAACACACATGCACATATCAAATGTTGGGTCACCGGATGCCATTTTTATTTTGTATTAATGATTTTCTAACCATTGAAGGAAAGATAATGATAGTGTCCCTATTTGTCAACTTTGTACTATTTATTGTTTCCCTGCTAGGTACAGTACCTGCACGCGAGAATGTGTTTCCAGCGCGATCCCATTGCGCTGGTTCTCGGCGACAGGGTACTGTACATGTCGCGCTGGCTACAATAGAAAAATTTCACATTTTCCTATTGCAGCGAGCGCGAGAAAGAAGCGACAATGTCGCCTCTCTAATAATAAAACCGGCATGGGTTCCCCTCCAGGGGCATACCAGGCCCTTAGGTCTGGTATGGATTTTAAGTGGAACCCCCTTAGCCAAAAAAATGGCGGCCAGCCGGTCTGCGTGCTCTGATAAGGATCTGGTGTGGATTTTGGCGTTTTTTTGGCGTAGGGGGTTCCCCTTAAAATCCATACCAAACCTAAGGGCCTGGTATGCTCTTGGAGGGGAACCCATGCCGTTTTTTATTTAAAATTTGGTGTTCCCCCTCATGATTCATACCAAACACAGTGCCTGGTATTGGCAGGGATCCAAGTCGGATCCCTGCACCAGTGTGAACCCGGCCTCAATTTCAGCAATGCTTGTCGCTCATTGGGAAAGGAAAAAACTAAATTTTCCTTTCTGGATGAGTGAGCCAGCTCGGCGCTGGCTCCCGCGACAGAGCTCGCAAGGTGCCAATCGCGCCGATAAAATAGGCGAGATTGACACAATATCGCGGTCACCTACTGTAGATACACCCTTTTTGTCTGTCCTTGTGACCATCATCAGAAAGTAATGGGAAGCTAGAATCTGACAGTCATCAGAAAAATAGGAGGTGAGGGCAACTCTTCCAATAAAGGCAACTTTTTTGGTGACAGTTGTCTAAGAGGGGAATTACTAACTTTTGCAACTCCAGGACAGGAAGCAAAGTGATTCCTACCAACTGAACACAGACAGAAAAAAATAAACTGAGATGGATTTTAACCCTTCTCAAATATGAAAACATTTGGTTATACGTGGCGCTACCCCCGTAAGGGCTGCTGATTTGCTACAGGTTCCTCTGCCAGATTAATGCAGTGACAGCCAAGCACACAGCAACATTCACTCTCTTTGGCTCACTGAACAGTCTAGGGGTTTGCCTTTTTATTATGTGTGCTGCTGAATAAACTTAGATAGGGCATAGAGAGCTGTGGGATACTCCATGGACACTAAATTGTACAACCAAAGGACTTTTTGCCATGTCCCTAATTCTCAGACTAGTCCCTTTAGTAGGAGCCAAGGGGATGAGCAGCACTAAGACACTGTAAGTAATGACC